>JASANH010001724.1:0-600000 GCA_030248295.1 Mesodorylaimus sp. YZB2_4
GGTATAAAAGATTTTGAGACTAATCTGGAGCACTTTCAGAAGAAGCTCAAAATCAAGTCGTACTTGCCTCAGCGTCACCGTCCAAAGAAAGGTCGTTTGAAACTCGCAATTTGCGAAGTTTTGAAACGAATTGAAGAAGCGAAGTTGGCATCTTCCCAGCCCGCAACAAGTGTTGAGGAAGATCCGCCGAAGACACCTATCAATTGGTTCACATGGTCTCCAAGCATGACTCCCTTAGGAGAGCTTCTTGGAAAACGATGGTATTAGGATACACGTCACGTACTTCGTGGCTCTACCTCATTCGAATTTGCCGCGCCTTCGACTGTCGAGTGGATCGCGTCCCGATCCGCTTACCAATTCGTGTATCGTCGCGCTGCATGGAAGGCTCGATTGCAGTCGCTGGACTCTCTCGAGCTGGAAATGTTCTTTCCCGATGCATTTTCCGGTGGTACGCCTTTTGGGCGTACTGGTCATACCCCGATTATTGAATACGGACGAGTTGTTGGTTCTCGTCCCATGGATCCGGCTTGTCTCAGCAGTATGGGCACTCGTCCTTCTACTGCTCCGCCTATTCCGCCTCATTTGCAATGGGTTAATCAAGAGGAGAAGCTGGATTGGTAGGTGATGCCTCTCCAAGCTCCTCCAATGGTATTTTTGCGACGGTTTTTCAGTTTTGTTTGTTTTGGGTTTCGACTAATTTTCATTATTTTGCGCCATTGCGTCGATTGTGCCTTGTTGTGCCCAGTCCTCTATTCAGGGTGTTTAGAGGTCTGCCAAGGTTTCTGATTGAGGGTGTCTCTCTTAGATTCCCTTGCTACGCCGTGCTTGTTGCCTTTGATCTCTTGCGGTTTGCAGGATGTTGCCTACCGCCTGAGGTCGCACGCTGGAGTGCCTGCTAGCTGCCTTTGGTTGGTGCTAGGTCCTCAAGGCGTCTGGACTCCTTCGGTGGTTTCTGGACTGCTCCCCTTCCCTACTACATCAGTGTTCTTTCAGCACGCTCAACAGAAGCTCCAGTGATCACCCGTTTACAACGTAGCATAGGACCACCACTACGCCGCTTAGCTGAGTACGGTTCGTACGTGTGATTTCTTTGTGAACCGGTGATATCAGTGCGTGGGTTAGGACACCCGGGTGAGAGAGCTTATCGTGCTATTGGGGGGAGCGTTGTGCCTTGTGGTTTTGGCCTTTGGTGTGCCCGGGGACTCACCCTTGCCCTGCACTCGGAGGGTCTTTGCTGAGATTGGCATTCGCTTGCCTCTCTTCCCCAGGCCTTGTGGATTCTTGCGGAAGTCTCCATGTCCCTTTTGGTTTCTCATTTGAGAGTCACCGTATTCCTGGTCCCTATCCCTCTCTCGCTCTCCTGGATTAGCCTGATGGCTCCCTGGATCTGCCGGCATGCTTTTCCATGGGATCCCCAGAGCGGTGTGCTCCCTCCGTTCTCGTTGGACGCGTGGGGTCACGCTTTTCTGGCGATGGGAGGAATGTAATAGGTGCCTTCAGTGGTTATCCTATTTGCATAAGACATCTAGTGTGCACACGAGGCACAGACTATTTGTCTCCCTCCTCCCTGTTCAGGGCCGAGCGAGGCCAAGAGGCTGAGCTGACTGGTTTTCCTAACATGCGAGGGATTGATAGGACTAGTTCCTGGACCCCAAGCACCGCCTATATAAAGGCTCTGCTCCTGGCCTGGCGAGATCAGTTCGATCAGTGAGACTCCTCGACGACCTGACGATTGTAGCCGGCTCTTCCGATCCTGCGTGAGTCCCCCCTGGTCCGGCGTAGTGGACGCTAACAATAAACTATTCCGGTACCTGGGCTGCGTGGCTTGATTCGAACCTTACACCACAACGCAGTTGGTTCAGTGTGTTAGCACGAGAACCTGACTGTTTCACCCGTCTGTGAATCTACCTGGGCTAAAGATCGCAGTGTTCTCGGGTGACGTTGGAAAAATAGACCCATTCGAGTGGTTGGAGACTTTCCCTACGTATAGTACCTTAGCACGATGGTCCATCGTTCAGGTCATGGAGGGTATCAAGGTGTACCTGACGAGCGAGCGAGGCTTTAGCCAAGTGGAACGAGTTGACTGATACGGATAAGAATTCGTGGGAACGTGCAATGGCTGTATGGCTGGAGAAGTTGCTCGGAGAGAAAAGGTCAATTTTCAGGGTGCAGTTAGCTGCTCTGAAGCAGGAAAATCGTTCAGTCGCTTGGTATGCACAAGAATTTTTGCGATTGACCAGGTTGGCCTCGTTCACGGCCACGAACCAGACGGTTCGGCATAATGATTGGCCTATATGCGAAATATACGTCGCAGGGTTGCACAACACGATTCAGAAAGAGGTTCGCAGAGATAGTCCGGATAGGTTATCAGTTGCAAGGGCGATCGCGGAAAGAGCTGAGTCATGCTCTACGCTGTGTGGCGAGATAGTGGTGAAGCAGCGAAATAATAGCCAACTCTCGCATGTCGGGGAAGCCAGGCCAGGTGCTAATGAAGTAACCGGGCTTGTTATTGATTATTCGTCCTCGAGGAGGATTGGCTAGTGAGGAGAGACGTGTTCACGTGGAGCAGGTGAAGCGATACGTGCCGGAGGTGGATGGGCCACGCAAACCAAGACTGCTGAAAGTTGAGGATGCAGTGTGGGCCAAGATGAAGTACCATCCGTGCTTGAGAGCACGCATCATGGACGAAACGGAATTCAAAGATAAGAGGCCTATAAAACCAAATTGGGTTCGAGCTCACTTCTTTAGTGAAAAGAAGTACGGGCTAATCGAGCGGGATAACATCTTCGACTACATGCAGCACAAGGATGTGTTAGCCTCCAGGGCGGCAGGCGTGCCTAGGGCTCTGCGGGCCACGGACAGGTACTGTACCTGGAGGAGGAGAAGGACACGCGTAGTCGTGTGGCTTCGAGAAGAGAAAGTGGGTGCAAGAGAAATCAGAGACTTTCGATCAAACTTAATTAACAGCGTGCGATACGGTCGGACGATGTCAATGGAGATGGGCGACTTACGACGTCAGTGATCATGATTGTGTTTCGAGTAGGTTTTTCGAGTAAACTGAGGGGGAGGTGAATGTCACGGTAGAGTTTGTGTCTCCCGCGTAGATATCATGTAGTGTAGTGTGCGCCATTGTTTTATCGATTTTATCGAATTTAAACGTCAGTTTGAAACGAGAATCAAAGGGGGCGTAAATATTTTCTTCTCATGGCGGAGTTGGAATTTTCAATTCTGATGTCGAGGATGAAATAATTGAATCGGCAGTGTCTCTTAGACAAAGAATGCAGCACGACCGTACTTGCATCCGTGAAATCAATTGTTACAGACCCCATGTTGGACAATATTTTACGCTAGTTCTTCCGATGCGTCAGTAGGCTGATGATCACTTCCAGTATTTACGAATGACCGTACCAAGGTTTGATGATTTATTGGGTCGTGTTGCACCAATTATTTCAAAAAATGCGACCCGTCTAATTCCAATTTCTGCGCAGGAGCGTCTTGTATTCACCCTACGGTACGTGCTATCAGATTGGTTCGAATTTTATGGCGATGGTGTAGGCTATAAGGATGGTCTGATGTAGGCCCAGAGATGATTGAGTTGTGATGCTGTGCATCACTATAGTACAGCAGCATCTTCTGTAATTTCTTATAGATTTTTGGCTGCTGGCGATAGCATGAGAAGCATGGCATTCAGTTACCGGTTTGGTTGTCGACTGCTGCGGATATAATTCATGAGACCTGCTTAGCGATTTGGTCGGTGTGAAAAGACGAGTTTGTCGCTCCACCATCGCGCCAGACATGGCGGGAGGTTGCTGACGAGTTCTGGATCAAATGGGATTATCCACTATGTCTCGGCGCCATCGACAGTAAACACATCCACGTCCAAGTGAGGTCATTTTTATTATTTGGCATTACGTACATATCCTTATCTCCTTCCTTACAGTGCCCTAAGAACAGTGGCTCCTAATTTTTTAATCACAAGTGCACTTTTCAATGCTCAAGATCAATGCTCAATCCAGGTCCGTCCCCCGCAGCGCATAGTAGAAAGTTTCCTGATCAAGCCAAGGGTACTACGCCTAAAAGTTCTAGAATTCCCATTAGTCCCATTAGTTCAACCTGCTGTAAATTACATAGCAGATTGGATAAGATCAGCAGATCTCGAATTTAATATTTCGAAAACGCAGTTAATAATTTATCGATATGATCTACGTAAACTCGCCATTGTTCCAGATCTTAGACTATGTGGTTCAAGCATACCTCTACTGAGCCGAATCAAGTATCTTGGCATTACTTTCTCCGAGGATCTATCTTTTTCGGATCACATTTCGAATGCGTCAAAAATGGCTACATCTATGATTAGCGCCATTAATCGGAAGTTGTGCAAAGGCGTACCCAACTCGTTTTTGGGTACTCTTTATGATTCGTGCGTTCGTGCCACGTTGGACTATGGATGTGCCACTTGGGACCCAGTTCATAAAAATGATATTAAAACTCTAGAGCGTGCTCACAAATTTGCCCTTCGGTTGTACCTAAGTGATTTCCAAATTTCCTATCGGGATGGCTTGACCAAAGCCAATCGGACGCCACTACACGATCGACGAAAACGTCTCAAACTCGTCCAATTTTTTAAATTTTACCATGGGTACCATGATTTCGAAAGCCGATATTTTATTCACAAGGACTCTTGTGGAAGGCGCGTTAGCAGTCGATTAACTGCCCCGCATCATCTGGTTTTACCAGTTCATAATCGTGAATCTTTCAAACGAAGTTTTCTATACTCCGCCATAGTCCTGTGGAACAATTTGGATGCGGACGTAGCTTTAAATTCATCGGTATTTAGATTTCGCAAATTTCTGAGACAGACAATTTTTGGATAATCTTTTTAATTGTCTTTTTTAACTGGTGTTTCGTAATGTTCTGAGTGCACAATCCTGTGTTTCATTACGAATAAAGCATGAATGAATGAATGAATGAATGAATTCGCACCAACCCAGACCTCGTGGCCTCGTGGCCTGGTGGGTTAGGCGTCTGCCTCTCACGCCAGGTGCGCAATTACGGGCGAGTGTTCGACTCGCGGGCCGGTAAATCATTTCGTGTAAAATGTGCCCCTTCACCCTCGAGTGCGCATAAGCGTTTGGTGATGTGGTAAAACATGAACATGAACATGATTTTCAAGATTTCCATGCTCTTACTTCTCTGCGTAGGCCCGATAATGCTTTGTTCCGCCTCATCTAAAGCCGTGGATGCAGCTTCTGGATCATCTTCTTCATCACTTGGTTGATCGACCAGCGCCGTCTCAATCGACGGGTGTTGAGAGAAGGGGCAATTACTCTAGCGGCAGTAAAAATTAGTTTTGTGCATAAAACACTAAGTGATTAAATTACTTTTCATACTCTCTTTGGAAGGCTTTTCGCCCAAAAAAGACAATAGTCGACCATATAAGAACAGTCGACCCCGCTTAGTATCACTAGCTTCGGACGGGAAGAAAATGTGACAATATCCGGAGTGGGACTAAAACCGAAGTACACTCTAAATGGCCAAGACTTTACTTTTATGCGTTTCATCGCCATTTCGTATCATGTTCATATATTCCTAGCGTTTTCAAAGGTGAAACGCTTTTTCAAAGCTTTTTGTAACCAAAGAAATCAAAATTATGAAGATCAGTCAGATCAAAGCTGAAGCATGAAGGGGCCATGCGCCTTCATGCAAGCGTTTCCTTGCGATAAATCCTAGTTTTTGACGATTTTGCGCTTCTTTTACATTGCCAAGAGGTGAAATGCGACTCTTTTTTAATACTTATCCGGTCTGGCCAAAAAATTTGTGCGACAATAAGCGGACTAAGCCAAATTCAGCGAGATAACAAGCGAACTCAAAATACACACAAAGTATAAGAAAAACATTCGGCGCTTTGAAAACCTGTGATAATAACCGGACTGTGACATTACCCGGTGTGACTATAAGTGGACTCGACTGTATTCCTGCTGTGGTTTAGCCTGACTACCGCTCGGTTTTATAATCAAAGATCGACGATACTCACAGACAACGTTCTTCCAACGGTGTCTTCGCTCAGAGCAAAATTATAAATTACATCGGCGATTTCACCAAAAATTAATATGATATTCTGAAAGAGGACTTTTTTTTCTACAGATATTGTTCTTGCAAAAATTTTCCCCTGATGAATCTTGAAAACAAGCCAGGTGTGGTTACTTCAGAGATTCGCGAAATCTCTGCACCACACCAACTACACCAGTTGTGGAAGGGCTTTCCCCCACCACCCCAATTTTTCATGATTTTGCTTCCGCAGACTGCCGAGCTGTCACAACCACACCTCGACAACCCCAACTACACCGGGATGTCTGTTTCTAGCGGGAAGCAAAAAATTTTTACCACTACACCTCCCCCCCCCCCCCCACTTCCGCAACCACACAAACACACTGAAGTCTGAACGGGCCTTTAGAAGCAATTAGCTTACGTTTGTGGACTCTTCGTCTTCAGCTGATGCGGCAGTAAGTGTAGTAGGTGTGTTTGGCCTGTGGCGAAGAGAAGGTAGTGTATGCGGTTGCCTTGACTGGCCGCCGCATACAGCGTATCAGTTGCTTTCGCTGGCTGCTCGATATGCTCCTCCAGGCGAGGCTGAAACCCGTCCGGTTGATGTCGCAGGCACCTGTGACGAAGTCGCTAGCCCAGGATACAGTACAAGGCAGACTCACGCCACACTCACGATCAGATGAGCTTACCAAACGATCGGCCGGTGGCCGGGTGATATCGGTACTGCGAATTGGCCGAGCGCCGTCCGTATCGAGGCATAGGGGATGACTAGTGAACTGGGAAATTAATCAGAATTAAGGCTCTTGTATACTGCGTCAAGCGTCAAATTTTTGACGCCGGCCAAAAAACGTCGGCGTCAAATGGAATTATCACGTGACCTCGGTGTGTTGCTCTCTAGGCATACTGTAAATCAAAAAGTTTGCCAGTGCGCCTCGACTGGCAAAAGTCTGCAGTATTTCTCACCTTTTACTGAAAAATAAATATTTCAATAGCTAATCGAGAACAAAAATAAACTTCTTAAATGGATAGAGCATAGTTGAAAACCCAAAAATTTTAACACCTCTTCCTTTCTAGCCGCGTTTCCGATTTTTAAAGACAATAAAACTTCTTGGTATTCCCGTTTGACGCCGGCGTCAAATGGAAAGACCCGAAATTCCATTTGACGCCCGGCGTCAAAATAAAAGCGGGAATGGTCTTTTGACGCCGACAGATGTATACTTTTCTTACTGTAAGCGTCATTTTTATGCTCAGGTTCAACGTTTTGCAAAATGGTCCTGGCTGTGCGATTTTGACGCTTGACGCAGTATACAAGAGCCTTTAGGCACCAACGTTTATTATAATAGAACGATCGTCAGCGGGGAAAATATCTACACTGTCTGTCGCAGGAAAGCGGGCACTTATATAGGGGTCCACGGTCTATGCAAAACATGTACGAAAAACACTATGTCAATAGGGTTGGTCCTAGATCAAACATAAAACATGATTATCAGGAGGAGAAATGTGGCGCGTTGTGGCGTGATAACGCACGGCCTCGTCCAACGGGCACTGTTGGGGACGGCCGTGAAACTGGTCCAAGTTGTAAGGCGAGTAGAGATCAATAACGGGTATGACGATCTCGTGTACTGGCTGCTGGTGATGATGATGAAAAGGGGAACGATGTTGCACACCTACGACCAGCTGACCTGCCTGGAGGGTTTTTGATTCATCCGCTCCCCGCGGTATCTTCTCCAATGTAGGGCTATTCCTCCTATTACATAAGTGCTTGGGTACGAGTAAAATACATACGGTTTGATTTAGCTTTCAGTAACTCGTTTTGTTATGGTGGGATAACTGAAATGACAAAGCGACCTTGATTGCCAAAGGAGAGCATGTAATGCCTGTCCCAAGACCTTCTTGCCTAGTACACCTCAGCGGGTGTAACCTTGGGTATCATGCAGTCCGGTCACAGCCTACCTGTCTGGCGGTCTCCATTTCTTTACCCTCTCTGTCTATTGGCTGCATGCGGACCTGGGTCTGCACGAAGTTTATGCACCCGCCGTAGACTGACCAGACGAGCGAGGCTTCAGTTAGTTGGTCTCGCCAGAAATATGCATCTGACCTTGCATTGGCTGGACATCAAGTACTGACCTGTCAGCAAGCTGACTGGAATGCCGACCAGGAAGACGAGGATAATGGCCAGCAGGCCGTACGTCACGTAGGACAGTTTGTAGATGTAATTGATGCCAGTTCTGCAACTTGGTGAGCTTGAATGCAGCTCTCAGGCCGGTCCCTCCCCCTCATGACCCGACCCACTCACAAATTCACATCGGTAACCACATTCTAATGCAATAAAATTTCAGCCACTACTAGAAGTCAATGCATTTTTTGACTTTCGCAGAAGGTCGACTGTCTATTCTCTGGTAAGCTATAGCTCTAATCTGCTAAAAATTTGAATTTCGCGCTTTTTGGGCTACACTTGTTTGAACCTTCGAAAATGTGCTCTTGCAGTTTTGTCCATTTTCATTTCACTTTCCTTTTCTTTTCGTTCTGGATCATCTGCGCATTTTGGGTCGAGAAAGCAATCAAATATATATATAATTTTCCTTCCTCGTCGAATCCTATTCAGTTCAAATGAGTGAGGAAATCGAAATGGAGGGTTTGACCGATCCGCCCAAGGTGACTGGCGGAAGTACGAATCCATTGGCCAACTTTCTGGCCGGTGGTGTCGGCGGATCATGTTGCGTTTTCGTTGGTCATCCATTCGATACGGTCAAAGTTCGTATTCAGACTATGCCTAAACCTAAACCGGGAGAACTGCCTTTGTTTAAAGGCACTTTCGATTGCTTCTATAAAACTGTATCCAAGGAGGTAAGTGACCTTTGGACTTTGCACCGAACTCCAGTGCATGCAGTGCGTACTTTTAGGGTTTCTTCGGATTGTATAAAGGAATGGCTGCACCTTTGGCCGGTGTGGCTCCTTTATTTGCTATATATTTCTTCGGTACGTCCGTCGGGAAAAGATTGCAGCAGAAGCATCCGGATGAAGTGCTCACGTAAGTCAAATGCATGGTGTGACCGTCGGGGGTGGAAGGCAGGGAGCAGCTGCTGACTTCATTTAGTTTACGATAAGCTCACGCCTTGGAATCCGCGTTTTGGATTCCGCAGGCTCATGTTCCCATCGGTAGCGTTCGTTCGGGATCGCGACCCCGACAAAGAATGGTCGGGATTCAATGTTGCGGAGAAGGCCGAAGGGGAAGAGGAGAGAGAATGGGAATGGGAAAGGATGTTCCAGAAGGGGACGCTGGAGAAAATTCGGGGATGATTGAATTGATAAAGGAGAAGGAAGGGATTTCTTTGCTCCTTATTGGAGAATTCCGGATCTCGATCCCGAACAAACGCTACCCATCGGGTCTTTCCTGCAATACTGTATTGAGGATCCTCCAGTGCATGAATTGAATGGAGACCACGATCCCAGCATCGACCGATCCGATCCAACTGCTGGATCGACAAGTTATTTTCGCGATTTATCTGCTAAGAAATAAAAAATGTGGCAAACTAGAGCAAGATCCCGCTTCAGGTGCTGCTTAGCTGTCCGATGTTCTTTCGAGTGGTCTGGCAGAGAGTGACAGCGAGGAACCGTGACAGGTTGGTAAGAACGCAGTGCAGAACTCGCCATCCCTATCTATCTTCTTTTTTTTGAAACGGATCGGATCGGGATCCAGGCCAAGGATCGGATCGGTTGATGCTTGGCGCGATCGCACGCTCTTTAGTTGTTTGATCTAGAGACTTCAAACTTGTCAGTTGTCTCCCATACCACAACTTTGACCTCACGAGTAGAATCACGCGCCTTCCGATTTGCAGTGGACACTATACCACACTTCGCACACAAGTCTGTCGGAGGCGTAAATCATGCTCGTACACTTCTTCTCTCTTATAGAGTCCCGCAGCATTTCTTGGCCGGTTGCTTGGCGGGTGTTATGACGACGGTGATCATGACTCCGGGGGAGCGAATAAAATGCTTGCTTCAGGTATGCTTGATTTTGTGTTGCACTGCACTGGAGGGTGGCAAAAATGTCCTCACGAGCGAATAGGCTTTGTCAAAGGTTGTTTCGAACTGGTTTGATTTTATATTACGATTAGGCATTAGAGGATGCGAATACCAACTTGATGGGACTGGGATACCTTTTGTTCTGGATCAGGACCGGGATCTGAACTAGTGCTGTATATATATAGTAGAGGCTTTTTGCAATAATGCGAAAAGTCTCATCTACGCGAGAAGCATCCGAAACGTAGCCCCTGACCAGGGGGTCTGAAAATTTTTGAGCTCTTGAAAGGGAAGGGGTGTGGTGCAGGGGAAAAGCAGGTTTTTGTCCACTGTTCTAAATTTCTCCCTTAGCGGTATATATACTGTATAGGGTGCAAAACTCGATTTTCACTGATTTTTCCAGATTCCTCAAGCGAAAATTAAAATTTTCCTTTGGTGTTTTACAATTTTAAAACCTCAAAATGCAGCGGTCTGCAGTTTTTCCTGATTTTGGCTCGAAAATTCCCGTTTTCCAAACTTAAATGAGTTCTGCTCAGCGCGAGCCTTGCGATATTGCTGCATGCAATTGCGTGTGCGCACGGTTTGGAGGCATCGATATACTGTACACAGAGAAATCATCACACCTAGGCCGTAGCGTACCGTCTAGCAGTTCGGCAGTTTGGCACTGGAGGTCGGCCCTGGCAAGGATAGAGTTCTACTTTTCTGGCAGTGTCTTGGACTTGGCTCGCCTCGTGATTGGACTCACGTCAGCTCGATTCCTACCAGGGTGTCTAGACGACCCTAAGTCTACTGTAGGGGCAGGGTCTGGTCAAAAACTGGCCCATTCTGCCGACTTCCCTGCTCGGTTGCGTAATGGGGGCTTTAGCAGTAATGGCTATGCTATGCACTGCGAAAAATTTCATCCAAGCGAAACAGCTCATGATTACAGAGCGGGCTTGAACCGTGACCAGTGGATTAGGCGTCTGCCTTTCACGCTCAGTTAGCTCCCGGCTGGTCTTTTTCATCCAGAATATCACGCAAAAAGAGGCGAGCGATCAGACTTTCCCTTTCACAGATTCCCTAAAATGCAAAATTTGAATTTCCCGCTTACAACAGTTTTGCATAGATGAAAGGTTCCCCACTTCAAAGCTTGTGCTCGTCCTTCTCTCAACTTATGGCCAGGTTTTGGAAAGAAAACGAGTTTTAAAGCGATGAATGAGGGATATTGTCAACAGAAAATTTCTGCCAAAAAATCTAGCGCACGGGTTAAAAGTGAGAGACTTTTCGTCTATGTAAAATTGTCATAAGCACCTTGAAGCGGGAAATTTAAATTGTGCAATGTACGAAAAGTGTGGAATGGTCTGGTCTATTGAGCTGTTTTTTGTCCTCATGTCATGTCATATTTCATCTATAGCGCAGCACTGTACAGCGCACTCGAGGCCTAAGGAACACATATTTGACAATCATTTTGTACCGAGGCGGGAGTCGAAACCTTTTAAGTGCGCACCCAGCGTGAGAGGCAGGCGCCTGAACCCGCTAGGCCACGACCCCGGGCTCGCACAAAGTCATTGTAGAATTAGATGATGCTGATGTCAATCACGAACTTTTTGACCTTCTTCATCCTGTACGTCTGAGTAGATCTATCCATTTATATTTGAGACGATCTGTTAACGCTATACTTATCCCTGATAGCTGGAATTAGTCGAAGGTAGCTTCCACTGTCTTGGAATCTCGGCCATTTTTATTCAAGATCCTGAACGAATTCTTGACCACCGCCTTCTCCACTCATCACGTTTTGTCATGTTTCAGGTCCAAACCAGTGGCAATATCAAGTACGCAGGTCCAGTAGATGCTGCCAAAAGCTTATGGAAGGAGGGCGGTATTCGTAGCATCTATCGTGGAACTGCCGCCACCTTGTTGCGAGGTATGGTCTTCAATGTTTTTTAAATGTAGACCTCCAACTCCTTTTTTAGATGTGCCCGCCAGTGGTGTCTACTTGGCAGTTTACGAATGGCTTAAGCGATACTTGGCTCCGTAAATAATCTTTTCTAGTTCTTATCCAAGAAACCGCACGAAACTTTTGCTTCATTTTTTAGAGAAGGCGGTCTTAGTCCGGGTGCCACGATGGTGGCTGGTGGCATAGCTGGGATTGCTAATTGGACAGTTGCCATACCACCAGACGTTTTGAAATCACGATTACAAATTGGTACCCGATTTTCGTGCTAAAAGTTTTTCGGAAAATAAATTTTTAATTCTAGCTCCGGAAGGCAAATATCCGAATGGAATTCGTGACGTAGCTCGTGAATTATTGCGTGAAGAAGGTATTTTGTCCTTGTATAAAGGGTTTACGCCAGTCATGCTACGCGCGTTCCCTGCCAATGCAGTAAGTCGGAATTTTTTGTGATTTTTTCAGATTCTAATCAGAAACTGCTTGTCATTTTTAGGCCTGCTTTTTGGGCTACGAAGTAGCGTTGAATGGTTTAAACCGAATCGGCTTGCGATAGGCGTCAATGTCAAAAAAGACGAAGCTCAAAATGATTAGCAAAAAATTCTAAAACATTTTTAGGATATTTTGAATCTTGGTTTGATTTCGTCGATTTTTCTCCGATTTGTCCAGTATTATATGGACAGGATTTAGAGTAGGATATCACTTAAATATGTATTGCACGAACTAAAAAATTTTGACTTAGTAAAGATATTTGATGTTAGTACGTAAGCGAGACTGGTCGCAGGATTTTTAAGTTCCCGCTTCCGGGCGAATGTCGTCTGCTACGCAGCGGCAAATGTGATCACACTTGCGCATGCGCTGCCTACTGTAGTCTAGTCTTTCGGGCGTCGACGGATGGACGGGCGGGCGTGGCGGCGTTTTTTCGGCGATTAAAACTTTTTATCGTACATCATTCCATCCAAAATTAGTTATCTGATCGAAATAGAATTCGGACAGAATATAAGTAGGCCTGTATCAACGATTATAATAAATTCTCAGTAAAATGGCCAGTGTTCCTCAACAATTCGCTGGTATTGACTTTTTTTTTCACCGTTTCCAACCGGAAGTCTATATCTATTTCAGTGCGTGGATCGGAAGGCCTTTTTGTTTACGATGATATTTCGGGATCGCCTAATCGCTTATTGTTTCAACAAAGGTATGACCGGTTGTTTCAGTTTTTCTTATATGCATGGCTACCCAGGCTCGACCGATTTATCTGGTGACCGATAATATCGGCCGATATCGATCGGTTGTGCTGCCGATAATATAGATTTCCCTGTTAATGAGAGTTTTGGTCTTTGGTCTTTGACAATTGGTCTTTTGGTCTTTTGGTACAAATTGGTCTTTGACTGAAGCCTAGCTTGCGAAATAAAAAAAATTGCATGTTCAAGGATGTGGATCTCACCAAAATTCAAGTTTCCCGCCCCAAAAGTTGAAATTTTCAAACATTCAAAACTTATCGGTTTTATCGGCCGGTACCGATAATTGTCTTATCGGACGGAGCTGGATTGCTACTGTACCCGCGTTTTTTAGGACGAATCCAATTGGACATCGCTTAATGATGTTCAGTCCGTGTGGAAAATTTCTTGCTTTCTGCGATGGAGAAAAGTAAGTTCCTGCCTTGTCGTGTTTTCTGCCGCGTTTCGAGAAACAAATTTTTTTAAGAACAGTGGTTTTGGAAACGTCCACTTGGCAAGCATGCTTAACACTACCCGAATTACCGTCGACTACGTCCATGTACTTTTCGCCGAAAAGTACTTTTTTCTGCGCCTGGCATCCATTTAAAGGCGCCGTTAACAAACCGAAACCCAAAGATGGTGGAAACGGGTCAGAAGATGTCGCTTCGGCTGCGCCCCAGAATTCAGCTATCGGAAAACCAAATTTGAAAATTTATAGTATGACGACTATGCAACTGGCTGCAGAGTTTACTGAAAAAAATTCAAAACATTGGTAAGTTGCAACTGAAACTGCATTTTTATATTGGATTTTTTGTAAAAGTTGCATTTCTGCTGAAAATTTCAGACTGCTGTACTTGTGGCTTATTTTGGATAATTTTCTTCCTTTTTCAGGCGTCCGGTATGGACTGATGACGAAGCTGTTTTCGGTCGTTTGGTCGGTTCCGAGTTGCTATTTCATCAAAATAACGATTTCAGTGAGTTATCTTTGCGTAGTTTGTGCTCTTACGTCAAAAGTTTTTCATTTTAGGTAAATATTCGACGAAATTAGTTGCGCAAAAATTATCTGATTTTAGTATTTCGCCATCGACTAGTCCATACCACGTTGCCGCCTATGTGCCTGGTGGGAATCAACCGGCCAATGTTCGTATCTATCGCTATCCTGAATTCCAAAGCGCCGTGGCCAACAAAACATTTTTCAAAGCCGATAGTGTTAGTTTGACTTGGAATAAAAAAGGTACGTCGATTTGTTAAAATTTCTAATCGGTTTTTTACGGAATTTTCAAATTTTAGGCACAGCTTTGATCGTGATGGCATTGACGGAAGTTGATTCGACGGGCAAATCCTATTATGGCGAAACGAATCTATACTTGGTTTTAACCAATGGCGATAGTTTTTTGTTGCCTTTGGGAAAACCAGGTCCAGTTTATTTCGTTGATTGGCATCCGAATTCGACAGAATTTTGTGTCGTTTATGGATGTAAGTTGGAAAATCGAATTTTTCTTTTTTTCTGACCTTATATCTCTCTTCAGATATGCCCGCAAAAGCCACTTTATATAACCTCAAAGGCGAACCGTTGTTCGATTTCGGCACTGGACCAAGGAATGAAGTTCATTATAATCCTCGCGGCGATATTATTTGCATATGCGGATTTGGAAATTTGCGAGGAAATGTGGAATTTTGGTCGCCAACGTCGAAAAGTGCTCAAGAACAAAAACAAAAACGCGATTTGAAAATGATTGCACATTTTAACGCCGAGGATACGACTTTGTTTCGATGGTCGCCCGATGGACGACATTTCGCTTCGGCCACCACCGCGCCTCGATTGAGGGTCAATAATGGGTGAGCAGAATTTTTCAAAAATTTTAGTTTGTCGATTTGTGACTTTTGTTACGTTTTAGCTACAAATTGTGGGATTCATCGGGTCATGTCATTTTCGAGCATAAAACGCCGGCTGAACAAGAAATGTGGGAAGTGGCTTGGCGGCCTGTTCCCGTGTCGGCTTTTCCAGAAACGGATGTCGGAGTGGGCGTGCAGAGTCCGAGTGCTGTCGGGGGAGGAGCGAAAGGTGAGTAGACTGGGAATGCACAGTACATATGCTTGAGCCCCTCTCTGTGTTGTCTTCCTGTATGTTTTAGACTATTTTGAAAAAAATTGCCCGTCAAAAATTTAAATTTTAAAATGGCGGGAAATTTTGGCTGGGTCCCTCTCCTGTGTGTTGTGTGAATCGGGTCCCTATGCATCAGATAGGCTTCAGTTGTGTGTGTTGCAGGGTTCAAATGCTTTGATGTTGGTTTCAGGTGTGCCACAAAAACCACAGCCAGCTGCTTACGTGCCACCCCATCTGCGAGGTCAAACGAATCGACCGCAATTCAAGTTGCACGACGATGACGAACCGGCGTCGAATATAAAGAATCAGGAACAGGATCGTGAGTATTTTATCGATTTTTACGTGCGAGTTTCTTGAATCCTTGCCTCAATTTTTCAGCAAATCTTTCTAAACAAGCTTTGAAGAATCGTAAAAGACGCGAGGCGGCTAAAAATCGTCAAGATGATAAACCGGGTGAATTGTTGACTGGAGCTAGCGGAGGCGCTCAGTCGGGAAAGGCATTGGAAATGGTGAATGCGGATGTGGAAACGCAGAAAAAGACGAAAAATATTTTGAGGAAATTGGAACAGATTAACGTTTTGAAACAGAAATTGGCGGCGGGAGAAAAATTGGAAATGAATCAGGTAGGTGGGTTTAGTTGTAGACTAGAGACCAGACCTCGATGGTGCTCATCGCCAGTTGGGGCTTGCGAGTTAGGGGTGCCCTCGTGCCTTTGGCGATTGGTCAATATATGTTTAACTGAGGTCGGGTCGGGATGATTTTTTAGAAGCCATAAGTTTATCTAGTTTTTGGATCCCGACAAGCTCTTAAATTTCTTTCCTGGCGTCAAAGCATTACCTTCGCCTTTTAATGCCATTATGTCTTTATTGCCAACCAGGGCTACATGCTTAACATTATAAGACTGCTCAAAATAAGTCCAGACTATAGAGTTTGAGTAGGCCGTGATGCAAATCGCAGCAAACCAATTCAAGGGGAAATAAACTAATGAGATTGGCAGAAGCAGCGACAAACGTTGGCCCTACGCCTGCAATATGATCCGTTGAAGGCTCTAGGTGAAAATGTTGCTGATTCCTGGCTAAGATTTGCAAAATGCTGACTCATTTTTGTATAATGCGACGTGTGTTCAAAAGCTGAAGTGACTAATGTTGCAAGCAGACGAACCTTATACAGCGCAGTGTCGGGGTCTTGTCTGGGGTGATCGCAAGCTAAGATCGGTAGGTCTTGCTGTTCCAAGGGTCTCAGTTAATGTGGCGGTTTGTTTATTCGCTTTTGACCTTGGTAGCGCCCTGCATTAGCGATTTCACATTTACAGATGTCATGTGCGACAATCTAGAAGCTAAGTTTGAAAATGCTGTGCTTTTTGTTCTGTGCGCGTAAATACGTTGTATCTCATCGGCTGACAGGGAGATTCGTCGAAAGGCTGTCTTTGGTTGGGGTGAATCTGTCTAGAGTATAGACTGCGTACTGGATAGTTTGTTGGTGTCCCCCTGGCCAGCTGTCAAAGTAATGCTGGTCGTGGCTTCACCAGAAGAAATCAAGTATGGGCGGCTAGCGGGGCCCCAGCTCAGGTCCAGCCCTGGCCTCCAAGCACAGGCCAATTGTCCAGCCAGCCTGTAGTACCGTATATAACACTCTTACAATTCACTCACTCGACTCGACCTAAACCTGACCTGGTCTGACCTGTGTCATACGCAATCAGATCAGGCTTAGGCGATCTGATCTCATCTCTAGCCCCTCTAACCCATCCGACCTTGCCCATACTTGGAAGAAACTCATGAGTCCTTCGTTTTTTCAGCCTTCTAGGATCTTTAGCAAGTGCTGGCAAGGTCCAGATGCCATGATGTGCCAGGTCCGACCGATATATCGGTTGATCGATAATATCGGCCGATAATTGCGTTATCAGTTATCGCCCGATACCGATAATTGCCTTATCGGTCGGACCTGGATGATGTGGGGAGGGCGACTTTCCAGTTTTTATTTCGCACTTCTTACCTGTCTAGCCAAGCCTGGCAGGCGTAGGAGGAAGGTTTCCGACCGAAGTCGATCATACAAAAAGTCTGACTGGAGCAACCAAGTCTTGCCGCTACACCAGCGGCTGAAACATCAACTGGAGAGGGTGAGGTCTCCCAGCCGGATGGATTACTCTCTCCCACTCTCCATGGCCTAGCATGCACGAGGGTACACCTGATTATCGGGCTCTTGCAGACTTCTTTTAGTAAAAGCTCACATTAGATTTTTCCATGCAGCAGGGCTGGTGGCCTTTGGCACAGGGTTTTCGTTTGAACGGTGATGGTTCGCCAGCATTGCCTAGTTCTGCTTTTTTTCTGTTTGGACTCGTTAAAATAGGAAAAATCGCAAGAGATCAGGTATGAGAAGCGAATAACCCCGATCCCGACCTAGCGTTGACAGGCTCGTTAGAATTGGGGTGTTTCGAAGTATATTCATTTCTGTTTCGATTAAATTTTCGGGGTCGCCGAAAGATGAAAGGTGGATCGCTGAAACCCTGTTTTCGGTCAGTTTCGGAAGCTCAAAATTTGATATCGTGAAGAGAATTTTCTGGACTGATCGAAACCGCGGTCAGCACTCCTTCACTAGGTGCCTATAGCGATATGGACAGAGTACTCCAAATGCGGCGAATCAGACGTGTCGAGCCTTTTTTAGGGGATGTTCTTGTTTGGTCAGGGCTTTTGAGTTTGTGCGACGTCTACCAATTGGGTCAATGAGCCGGGCGCACAGAAGAAATGCATGAATTCCCCGGAAAATGTAGGCAAAGTCCAGATGCTATGAAAAGGGTGATTTGCATTCTTTTGTCTGAGTTTTAATTTAGCTGATTTAAATGAAGAAAATGTCTTTCTAGCTGGCCTTTCATGAACGGACTTAGCTTCTTAGGGTTATTCACCTCTTTTTTTCGAAGTTCAGCGTATTTGGGGGGGACATGCTTTTGTATCAGGCTCCAGGGATGGGGTATTTTCAGTAATGCCAGGAAAGGTAAAACATGCCCAGGCGAGGTTTTGACATCTGTTTAGCCGACCAGGCCCAGCCCCCTCCACTTGTCCATACAGGGTCTAGCTAATTAGCATAGCATCAGTGGAAGCTGGAGTTTTCTATTAACGCTCAGGTACCAGCGATGCCTAGCCGTAAATGGAAAGTGAGGTTTGAGTACTGATCGGGATACGTAGCTCAAAGCTTAGACTGCTGTCTGTATGTTGTATTTTGCAAAGTAGGTCTATTCGGGTTGAGTTGCCTATTTTGCATATTTTGTGTAATTCAGACTTTGTGGGGAGCGTACAAGATTGCGTTGTTTTTCAGGTGGAAAAGATCCAAAAGGAGCAAGAGTTGTTGGAAGAATTGAAGCAGTTGCAATTGGATTGATGGCTTGTGATTGTTCTGACCGGATGCGCTCGTTACGGTTCTCTCGGCCCTGGCATATCTGGTGGCGTAATATGTTTTTGGTATTCGTGATGGTACTGATCAATGAGATGACATCTATTGCTCGGGGGTTGTGTGACACCAGACGGCCTTTTGTCCGTGTTTGCACAATACCAAGCACGCGTTGACTGTCGATTCGAAACGTAAATAATCTTGGGTCCACTTGGCCTCTAGCTGGGGCGAAGTTTACTCGAGTTCGGGCTGACCAGCTGGTGACTATTAGCCTACTATCTGCACATGGGAGGCAGCATATCGTAATCGGTCGGCGCCAACTAGGCTCATTTTGATATGAAAACGGACCGGCTTTTTGTAGGATTGAGTGGCGCCAGGCGCCGTTGGTGGCCGAGCGTAAGCTAAGTTTCTCATGGGGGCCAGCATAGATTTGACGGGCTGGTGGTCAAAGGCTCTTATCAACACGCGCACTTTGCGGCAACATTTATATTCAAGCAGGTGCCCGCATTGACCTTGGCGGCCTGGCGATTTGTATCGAAACTCGGACCAGTGGAATGCGTTTATATACACAGTACAAAGTTGAGCAATGTGCAAACTACTCTCATAGCTTGTTGGGGGGGCGGCCATATGTTATTGCAGCGGGGCATGGGGAGCGTAAAATGCGGCCAAGATGTTGTATATGATTACGGGGAGGGTCGGACGGCGGGCGAGGAGGACGGTATGGTGGTGAAATGTCTGGCGTGCCAACCTCCACCTAAGCACGGCTAACAACCGCGGCTGGTCACTCGAGCGACGGCTAGTCGTAAAGACGAGGCCAGGCTGACCAGCCGGGCGAAATGACCAGTGCTATGTTGCATTAAGCTAATGGTTGGCGGGGGCGGAAGTGGCTCGATTTTGGTTGGTTGGTCGACAAGGCTCGAGGGGGTAGCTAGTCAAGTGCCGTGGTTCGAGGTCATGCATTTACTCTGAAGTTCAGAGATTTCGATGGAATTTTTCTGCCCAGTAATTTTTTGCTGATTTTCGCCTTCACAGGTCAGTTTATGTTGGAATCTGGTCAGCCAGTTGACTGTTTCTTTGTCTTGCAATGTGTGAGGTCTGTTACCAAGGTTGACATGTTGAGGTAGCAGTGCAGGCTGACATGGTGGAGCTAGTCTGACCTCAGTCTTGCAATCTGTCAATACTGTTCTAAGCGAGGCTTATTAGAGGACAATGCTGAAATTCGCACGATCAAGTTTTGAGGGTTTGAGCCTGTGTGCTCGACTCACTCGACTCTGGCATTCCTCAGCACGTGTGCGATAAGTAGCCTGCCATCACTCTTCAGGTGGCAGAGCCTCGGCCTGAGTCAGTCCATTGGTCATGGATAGTCCGATGGGCCATCCCATCATTCTTCAGCTGGCTACGCCTTTGTGTGTCTCCTCGTGATGGCTCTTCCCCTGTGCGTCATTGCTCCTCACCCTAGCATCCCCTTGTATCACAAGAATGCTTTTTTAAAAGGCACTTTTTCATTAAAAATCACAACTTGTTCCGAAAATTTTGTTTGGAATGCCATAAACTTAAATTTTAGTCAAAGAAAAAACTGTTGCTTGGGTTTTTTATTTCTCGCTTTCAACCTCTTTGCTTATAGCCAAAACTATGTGGGGTGTTGTGGAGAAGAGAAAGCTGAAGTTATCCAAAGTTGACAGCTGGCATTGGCTCGTTTGGATGGGAACTTTTTATGCACTTTTCTTAAAGAGACTCGATTCGCGTAAGACTGGCCTTCGTAGTGTGCATAGTCGTAGGCCATTCCAAAGCCGAGGCTATCGAAAGTGTAAGCGGGACAAAGCGAATTGGTTTTGTTCGAGATTGGCGGATTTGCGCCAACGAGAAGCGCATTTGTCATTCGACTTGGCTCAAACACTGTCCAACAGGCGAAAAGTTTTTGAGGAAAGGGGGCGTCGCCTACGAAACACCAGGTGCTAGGCGAGCCTGGTGTTGAGTTAGGGGCAGATGAGACCCAACGAAAAGCATTTGACAGCTGCTTTAACGCCTAGCTAGGACGACCCGTGCGCCCATTCGCCACTCTCACATGACGAATGTATGCGGCCAGTGGTCAGGACGGTTTGTGGGAACCGGAAGTGAGGTAGGAGCGGGAAGACATGATGTGCTGAGGATATTGCGTGATGAACTGCATCCTACCCACTGCATTCCAAGCCGGGGTTTAGTGGGGTGGCGCATGTGCTAAGGTCAGGTCTCGTTTCTTTTGTTGAATTTTTTGCCGGAAGCCCGTATTTACCTATAGCTGGTTAGCAGTCAAATGTTCTAAGCGAGGCTGTACGGGGACCAGCACACACAGCCGCTTCCCTCTGGGTGTCTCCACTAGGAGCACCTCCACGCGAGGGAATCCAGGACAGGACACCGACTTCCTTGGACGATGGCGGCTGGGCTGTGAGCTGTGGCGCTGTTGGACGGCTGAGACTGTCACCTCATTTGGCTTCCGTCTCTCCACTCGGAGCACCTCGGCGGTACTGGGTGAGTCACCCACGGCGTGGCGTGCAAGGTCAGCGAGGGTTTATGGTTCGCAAACCGACCTCCGTCACCGGGGATCGAACCCAGGACGAGTCCAGCCACTCGCGGCCGCTAGGTCTCGCGCATGATGGAGGTAGTGGTACTGTACATGATGCTGCAGAAAGCCAATGGGTACGACATCTTGGGAAAATCTCATCAGCACTCCATCCAGGGCTCCTGATGCTGTAGAAAAAACTAAACACAGGCACTCAACACGCCAGAGGGCCCACTGGTGATCAGGAATTGCTTGCCGTAATCGGTCACACTAGTGGCAAATGCCCCTGGCAGTTCACTGGCTCAGGGAACTGGTCCGCCTCTGCTAAACCAGGGCCAGACACGAGACCAAGTGTGCACTGATCAATGCAGATAAGCACGCACCCCATCACACTACGTGTATCCTGTGCGCTACCCTCGTTTATTCAATTGAATAGCACCCCATTGCAAATGCGGGCCACCATGGCACGGCCACATGACCTACCAGGGTACTCTGTCATGCGTATGACCAATAAATCAAGTATCATAATGGACGCCTGTTCAGCCAGTGCCTATTTTCTCCCTAATGTAGTCCCTTGCTGCAACCACCAACTCCCAAAAACCTGTTCCCACAATACTGATGCCATTTTTTGGGGCTTTTTCATTTTTGACCGATCAGAAAATCATTTTCGCTCGGACCCCCCTCGAAGTTGGGCTCGTTTCAAGGACTTGTACAGTCTGTTTCAAGAGTTATTACGTGAATCAGAGGATCGAGGTGTGCTTTTGCCTCTCGCTCTTTGAATTTATCGCTCGATCTTCCAGCAGTTCGTTCCAACATGTAAAAGTATGTGAATTTTTGGAGGAGAGTGAGCTTTTACGTTTTGGCCCGGGGCATCGTGGACTGGCATTTAGCTCGGTCTAGAGTGAAAGGAGAGGGACAACTGGTGAGTACGTTTTCTAAATCTCCAGCATAAGCTTGGCAAACGGCCGCCTGTTGCGTATTTTATTAGTTTCCTATACTTTACGCAGAGACCAGGTGCGGTCGAAGGGGGCGAGGGTTGGTTTGGAAGAGTGAGCGCTGGTGAGGGACGATTGAGGAGGCCCCCGAAAATTTTGCTGTACTCAAACGAAGCGCGCGGGCGTGACGGGCCGGGTCTTTTAGCTTTGCTAAAACTATAGCTTAAACTCAATGCGACCTTGTAGCTAGGTGAATCGTTTTCGCTATTGCACTCACACAAGCGACTTTTGGTTCAGGAATCCTCGGCGCTGTCTTCTATTCTCACTTCGCACCGCACCCATCTTACGTACGTCGGCCATCAGGCGGTGTTACTATTCGTGGAAAGCTAGCGCGAGGAGAAAGCTATTGAAGAAAAGGAAAAAAGTCCTTTTTGAAAGTGAACCTGATTGGCCGCTGCTTGACGAGCCCCTTGTCCGAACACTCGCTGGTTCCGTGGAGGTGGTGGTCGATTATGGCCTTTTATCGGCCGATTGGTCAATCGTGATCACTCGGACGAGACAAAGTGCCAGAAGGTTGACTATACCAAAGACGATTTCTTATCATGATCGACGGCTGGTCGAGGTGAGTGCATGCAGAACCTGATTTCATGCGCGGGGTCATGTCATGTCACAATTTATCCATAGCCAAGCACCATACAGCGCAATCAAAGGGTAGACCTCAAAGGATCAAGCGGGAAGTGATGGGCGCATTTGGGCCCTGACCCCACATTTATGCTTTATTGGTGCAATGTCCCGCCCTCCCTCTCGCCAACGAATGCTGGTTACAGTGAGTGGGCTTCTAGGTCAATTCAAGCAGCAATGCAAGCCATCCGCTGACTTGGCCACCTGTTTTATGTGTCTTGAAGTACCTCACATTCCAGAGCCAGAGATAGTTTCCATTAAATTTCTCCCAGTTTCTGACGGCAATAAGAATCTGCAATAGACTCTGGAGACTTCTAGAACTCATCTCCCGTCCCTTGTGTTTTTATGCACCAGACTTCATATTCTGCCGGATTTGCTGGTCTGTCGGTCTTCAATCCACCGATGCATTTGACCATGGCTAATATGACTCTGTCATTCTTTGTTCTCCACTCCCCTCCTTTTTGCATAAAATTGTTTAGTGTGCTCTAAAGCGGGATAGCGCCGTTTCTGACAAGTCTGCGAAAATAGAAAACATTCCCAATTTATTCAGTGTTTTTTCCTCAAACGATTTGCTTCCAATCAAAAACCAAGAATTAGGCTGTATCACCAAATACAGCAGAAAAATCTGCGCTCATGACTTGCTAGCTATTGCTGCTACGACAGGGACCTGGGTCGTGGCCTCGCGGGTCAAGGCGTCTTCTTCTCATTCTATATAGGTGTTCGACACGAGTGGGTTCGACTCCCTCCTTGGAAAAAAATTATTGTCGAGTATGTGTTCCTAGCCCTCGAGGTCGCTGTGTAGTGCTTGGCTATGGATAAAGCATATTACATGGAGTCGAGGATGAACCCCGGGCACTGATATTGCAAAGAGAGCGCCCCACAGCCCCAACATCAGCTCCATTGTCCATTTTCAGCCATCGTGATCAAAGCCGAGGTTCGAGTGGCACTCGCACGTATTCCTTATCGTCTTGCCAGACTAGGCGACCAGTGCTCACAATGTTCACACTTTCGTTGATCGACGTTAGACGATCGGCCATGATTGCCGTGCTCTGTTTCGTGTGCCTGTTCTCAATGCTGGCCAATCGTGTCGAGGCGGCAGTAAGTGCCCGTGCAAGGGGCATGTACGATGTAACATGGGGATGTGTTGCAGGCCTACGGTTGCAAAGGATGTTACCCGCCGTGCATTTGTCCTGGTCAAAAAGGAGAGCGAGTAAGTGTCATTTTGTGATTGTACAAAAGATTATTAGGCAAAGTCACAAAGCATATTTCCGCCTGCCATCTAGGACGCGCCAGTGAGCCAATGACATCCACGGCGTAGTTTATGATCTAATTTTTTTGAGCCTGCTGACATAGATTCGAGTTAAATTGAGAAAATTTTGCGCATCAGTTTCGCATGCCTGACCGAGTTTGCCGTCGACTCGTCCTGCGATTACGTCGAGTGACGAGTGTTTGCCTTCGTAAATGACGTGCGCCCTGGTCAATGATACGAGTTGTATCCGCTGCCCGTCCCGTGTGTACCTGGCCAAAGTGCTTGTGCGAGGGACTTGGAGTGGCGGTCACACGGCCTCGCCGCGAGGACATTGAGAGCGGGCCGAGACGGTTTGGCGGCGAAGGTTGGGTGGAGAAGAGGAAGGGGCCTGGGTAACCTAGCTTGGCGGGATGGTATTGGCATGGAAGGCTGTTGAGGATGGAAATATCAGCTATGACGGACTCGCGGGCAAGGCGTCCTGGCGAGGCTAACAAGCAGATGCTCTTTTCAGGGTGACTCAGGATTTCGAGGCTTGGCTGGTTTGCCGGGCGAGCCCGGTGACATGGGAGCCGAGGGTCCGGATGGCCCACCCGGCCCTGCTGGAGATTCCGGCGATCCTGGCCTGCCTGGTTCGAAAGGATATCGCGTAAGTCCATCCCAAAGCGCCCTTTCAAATCATGCCATCATTGCTCATTTTAGGGCTCGTTGGGCGAACCTGGTTTTAGAGGAACACCTGGCATTCCAGGCTTGCCTGGTCTGCCCGGACGACAAGGCCCACCCGGAATACCCGGCTGCAATGGCACGGATGGCCGACCCGGATACCCTGGACAGCCTGGTAACCCCGGAGGACCCGGGCCAGGTGGCTTGCCTGGATTCCCCGGCCCGCCTGGCGACCCTGGCGACGGAGGCATTAACTCGATCGGACTGAAAGGAGATCGTGGAGAGCCTGGACGACCTGGAAGATCAGTAAGTCGAAGTGGATGACCAGCGGGCAGTTTGACTGCACTAACCTTGACCACGCCAGTCTGGGTGCCATTACTTGTGTTCCTGTCCCTCCTGTGACTGACTACGACTGACATCTTAGTCGTCCACTTTGATCGCTGAAATCTCGCCTTTTCTTAACCCCGTCCAAGCCTCGCGTGTACATTTTTGAATGATGGCGGCAGTAGTCAACACTTTTTCACATCTCTAATAGAAACAACAGGCTGGAATAAAACTAGCCAATATGCTGTGCCAGTTAGGGAAGGGGCAGGGCCCGTTGTTTATGCTAACTCCTGCCGCCTAAGAGAAAAGGACTATGAGCAAAGCATGTTCACCGTTGCTTTTCTTAGCTTTGACACACATGTTTTTTGTAAATGCAAAACATGGGGCATAGCTGTTGGCTATGGAATGCATGTAGGTATGTGCGAGCCGTAATGTATTCTAGGGCAACTATTTGTTTTTTGCTTGGGATACTCGAAATAGGGGGAATGATGGTCGGAGATAAGGATTGGGTTGGATTGGGGCCTACTGTAGGTGTTCAGAGGATGCCAACTCGCAAGGCAGAAAGTAAGCGAGCGAGCCAAAGAGCTGGGTGAATTTTATATTTCTCTATCTCATTTTAGGGCACCCCTGGCATCCCCGGCCGACCAGGCATCAAAGGTGACAAGGGCGTACCTGGCAATCCAGGCCCTTGGGGCTTGCCTGGGAACCCTGGACCAAAAGGGCGAATGGGAGAATATAGACCTGGTGACAAGGGAGAAAAGGGCGCCACAGGCCCGCCCGGTCCCCCTGGTCAGCCCGGAACAGAGATGAAGACTGACCAATTGTTCGTCCGACCCGGTTTACCCGGAACGCCTGGAGAAAAGGTGAGCGAAGCCCGTGTCTTCTCAGAAGAGTTTGAACGGACTAAATGTTTCAGGGAGAGAAAGGCTTCGCTGGCTATACGGGGCCGAAAGGAAACCAAGGTCAGGATGGCAGTCCTGGTTACGACGGCTTGAAGGGCGTTGCTGGCGACGTTGGTGAAGAGGGACCACGCGTAAGTCTTAGATTGCGATTGTGACCCTTTGCATGGAGCCGCAGCTTTGAGCATTACCCTGACGAGAGATGGTTCATCCGAGGACCATGAATGAAACACTTGGCTGGCTGTAGTGCAATAGCTCCACTGCCCAGTTTCTCTTTATGCGGACCCCGGCTTCTTAGACTCAGGCCCAGGCCCTGGGTCTATGCTTCTGGGTCGGTCGTCTGATCTTCAGACCAAGCTGTTGATGGACATAAATAGGCCCCGTTGGAGCAAGCTTTCCCAACAAAGTATCGATTGCGTGTGAGGTCACCTACTTTCTTCAGGGCAAACGCGGTCGAGATGGTCCCCGCGGCTTGCCAGGCGAGAAAGGCAGCATCGGCGAGTCTGGCATTCCCGGTCTCCCTGGACGTAACGGACCGAAAGGCGATTATGGCGATGGTGGCTACGATGGAAGAAGAGGAGCTCAGGGAGACGAAGGTCTCCCGGGTCCACCAGGAGGCGTCGGGCGAGGACGACCCGGACCACCAGGCCCTGAAGGACCACCCGGAGGGCCCGGCTTACCCGGCGCGAGAGGCAAGGATGGATTGCCTGGAGGATTTGGATTGAGAGGACCGCCCGGCGCACCAGGGCAATCAGGCCCGCCTGGTATCCCAGGCGCCCCTGGTCTAACTCAGAAAGGAGAACCCGGCTTGCCTGGTATGTCCTGTTTTCTCTGTAACTCTTGTAGTCAAGTCAGCTACAAGTCTGCTGCTCTATCTAGGTGTTCCTGGCAAACGTGGCGGCCCCGGTGCTCCCGGCCTGCCTGGTCTTCAAGGCTTTCCTGGTGACACTGGCGAACTAGGCGAGACAGTGGTGGGGCCACCTGGCAGAGATGGTCTTCCTGGTCGCGACGGCGTTCCTGGTCGACCGGGTGATCGTGGCGATCCTGGATATCCAGGTTAGCACAGCCCTTATCGAGTCATTCTATTCTGCGTGACTGTGCTCGTTAAGGTGAGAAAGGCATGCCAGGCCAAGGAGTGCCAATCGTTGGTCCACCCGGCCCACGTGGCTTGCCCGGCTATCCTGGCGATGCTGGTCGTGTTGGTTCACCAGGCGGACCTGGATTTGCTGGCAGCAAAGGTGATCGCGGTGACGACTGTGGACGATGCCCTGACGGACGCCCCGGAGAGAAGGGAGACGCAGGCGTGTCGGGCTTGCCCGGCTATCCCGGCCCTCCTGGACCCCCTGGATTTCAAGGATTTCCTGGATCTAAAGGATTATCAGGTCTTCCTGGTCGGCCCGGCGCAGAAGGGCCTCCGGTAAGTTAGGATGGTCAACACAGAATTCTTCGCATTCACCCTCCTGTTTTCAGGGTTTACCTGGCCCTCCAGGCTTGATCGGTCTTCCTGGCGCCGTTGGAGACCCAGGCGATGTTATTGGCGATGTCGTGCAGCCTGGACCCCCTGGGCGAAAAGGAGAACAAGGAACACCCGGCTACCCTGGTTCGCTTGGGCCACCAGGCGACAATGGTTTGCCTGGGTTGCCAGGTGCACCTGGTCAGAAGGGAGAACTCGGTCTGCTCGGAATACCTGGCAAGGACGGTCGACCAGGCGAGCCTGGCCGACCTGGAGCACCTGGCTTATCCGGCGATAGAGGTTACCCTGGCCTTAAAGGCGACGACGGATTCCCTGGTTTGCCTGGTCGAGATGGTGATCGTGGACGCGATGGATTCCCGGGCTTGCCTGGCCCCAAGGTATGACATACCCGCCCTCTAGGTGAAGCCGACTGCTGACCCTTTCTTCGTTACAGGGCGAGAAAGGCAACGATGCTATTGGCCAACCAGGTTCACCCGGATTCCCTGGCTCGAAGGGAGAACGCGGTCTGCCCGGCATTCCTGGCCGACCAGGCAACCCTGGCCTGGAAGGACAAAAAGGATATCCTGGCATGCCAGGTCAGTTTTCCTGAGCTCATCGAGGGTTCACGTGGTTCGCAGAATATATTTTTCCCATAGGTGACAGAGGACTACCCGGCTTGCCAGGCCTGCCTGGTTTCAAAGGTCAGAACGGTGATGCTGGTTCGCCTGGATTCCCAGGGCGGAAAGGAGCTGACGGGACGCCCGGCGCCCCAGGCAACCCAGGTGCTCCTGGACTGGCTGGATTGAGAGGCGACGCTGGAAGACCAGGATTCCCTGGCGGAAAAGGACAACTCGGAGACGGCTATCCTGGACAGCCTGGACAGAAGGGCGAAACTGGAACGCCAGGTAGAAAGTTGATCTGAACTTTTCGTCCTGTTTGCTCGACCATGCTGGTTTTAGGCTTCAATGGGCCACCTGGTGACCAAGGCCTACCCGGGTTGCCTGGTCAGAAGGGCGCGCGAGGCCAAGACGGATATCCTGGCACGCCAGGACAAAAAGGCTTCAATGTAAGTTCTCTGAAATCGTGACTGAGCAATAAATGAGATGTTCTGGTTTCAGGGTGCACCTGGTGATGCAGGCCAGAAAGGTTATCCTGGAAACCCAGGCGCTGACGGACCACCCGGACTGCCCGGCCGACCAGGTTTGAAAGGAGAACGAGGCCTTGTGGGCATTCCTGGACGACCAGGCCGAGACGGACAGCCAGGCCGACCCGGACCATTGGGCGATAGTGGACAACCCGGCCTGCCCGGATTACCCGGATTTGGACTAAAGGGGGAGAAGGGCCTTGACGGATACCCTGGCGCGCCAGGACGACCCGGATTACCCGGACTGAAGGGCTTGCCCGGCGACAATGGCATACCCGGCTCTCCCGGTCTGGCCGGCCCCCGCGGTCGACCAGGCCCGCCTGGAGTTCCTGGACAACGAGGCGATAAAGGACAAGGTGGCAATCCTGGACTGCCAGGCGTACCTGGCGGTCCTGGCCCACTCGGAGGACCCGGCTTGCCTGGTCTATCTGGCGCAAAGGGCAGCCCCGGCACTCCCGGATTCCCTGGATCACCCGGTCTGCCAGGCTACCCAGCACCTGGACGAGGCATTCTGATCGCCCGCCACTCGCAAACCACCGAAGTTCCCCAATGCCCCGCCGGAATGAATCAAGTGTGGAACGGATACTCGCTATTGTACATCATGGGCGACGGAAAATCATCCGGACAAGATTTGGGTACCCACTTCCTGTGCATTGTTTCCTCGCCCATCATTCATCAACTTGCCTTTTCAGGTCTGCCAGGAAGTTGCATGCGTCGTTTCTCGACCATCCCATTCATGCCGTGCAATTTGAACAACGAATGCCACGTGTCCTCTCGCAACGACTATTCATTCTGGCTATCCACCCAAGAGCCAATGACCGCGTCGATGGGCACTGTCCAAGGCGCGGCCATTCAGCCGTACATCAGTCGGTGCGTGGTCTGCGAGGCACCATCGCCAGTGATCGCCGTCCATAGTCAGACCATACAAGTACCAAACTGTCCAAACGGTTGGACAGGACTGTGGATCGGGTACAGTTTCGTCATGGTAAGTCCCAATCACCTTGCATTCCCTCTCTTATTTAATTTGATGCCTGTTTCAGCAAACTGGTTCTGGCGCCGAGGGCACTGGTCAAGACTTGCAATCACCCGGTTCGTGCCTGGAAGACTTCCGAGCAGTTCCATTCATCGAATGCCACGGACGAGGCACATGCAATTACTACGCCACCAACCACGCCTTCTGGCTGGCCGTCATCGATCGGGTACTGACTCGCTTAGTCCTACTTTACACTACATCTTATAATATGCCCATTTCAGGACAAGATGTTCCGCAAACCATTCTCGGAAACTCTGAAAGCTGGCGGTCTTCGCCAACGAGTCAGCAGATGCCAAGTCTGTTTGAAGAATCAACCTGGCGGCCAGCCCAGTCCGCCCTACCCCTACTCGCAACCATCGCTTCCGTATCGAACCGGCCCCAGCGATCCGTCCTATTCGTCCTATTACAACACCCGCAATCGCGGCGGCGGTCCAGCGGCGCCTCCGCGCACAAAAGTGAAGAAAACAATTAAAAAATCCTAATCGATGGTAAGTGAATACACGAACGGAGGCTTACAAGAATCCCTGGATAAACTGTCTTCATCGATTTCATTCATTGTTTCTGATGAAAAATCTGCTGTGATCTGCTTTTAATTTTTTTCAAAGTACATTAGTTCCTGACTTTGTTCCGTGTACGACCTGTTATTCAGTCTGTTGTAGTTGGCCTTTTTTGTAGATTAGACTCGACTGACTGTCATTTTGCACAAGTTCCTACTGCCAGTGCGCATTTCGCCTTTTATGGCATTGAACTACGATAATGCCAATTTTTTGGTTTTTTCAAATTTTTGCCTTAAATTAAACATGACGGTGCTTTTTTAGGTTTTTATGATAAACAAAATTTATAGTTTTGCCATTTCGCACCTCTTTAGACATGACGTGTATTATGTACGGTATATGCACATGGCCTTGTATGGGTGCTGGCGCGTAGAGACACGAATTAGCCTCAATTTTTCCATTCTTCATTTGGCTTCCTAATTTGTCACTGCCGGCTAACATTTTTTGATTTGAAAAGTTGCATTTTAAAGTGTTTTTCAAGATCGAGTGCTGCCAATAATCTGCCTTTTTATTCTGATATATTTCTGTCATTCGATTTTTAGGAGGAAAATTTGATGTTTAGTGCATAGAATAAGATTCTTTGTAGGACGAAATTGGGAACGTTAGGTTTACGATTAAAATTTGTAAGTTGAGAAATACGATGCTGGTTCCGGAAAAGTTTTTTATGGCTCTTGCTTTTTTGGCTTCTAAAAGGACATTTTTTGGATGAGGCTGTCTAGTCTTACGCCTTGTATTTTTGTTTTCATTTCATTGATATATTTGCAATAGAACACGTGAAAATGAAGAAAATACGGTCAGTTGCTAATAATGGAATAAACGATGCTGTTGCTCGAATCGATAAGTCGGTTGAAAGCGGAATGACTTTTTTTTATAACTTATGGGCCGAAGCCCGCTTTTGCCTCTAGCCGTCCAGCAGTCATACCTTATAAGCAAGGCTGTGGGGGGACCAGCACACACAGCAGCTTTCCTCTGCGTGTCTCCACTAGGAGCACCTCCATGCGAGGGCATCCTGGACTCCAGGGTCGACCGTACCGCCGTACCGGGGGGTGGTACGGCACGGTACGGGTAAGGCGCTGAGAAAAGGCCGGTACGGCCGTACCGAGTCTCATTATAAGTTGTGCTTAATTTAACGCTCAGGTAAATGCCTTCGCTTCAAAGCGGCCAATTTTTAAGAAGAGAAAATGAGTCTACCAGCTGTTGTTTTATAATCCCTAACTAGTGTAAGATAACCGATCTAAAAGAGTGACCAATATTTCAAGCAATAATCGCAGAGCATCTTATCTTATAATCCTGATACTGACGGCGGATGGCTGGTGGACTGACTTTGGAGCTGTGATCCTTATGAATTCTACCCGGTGCAACTAAAAATGCTACTTTCTTGAATTGAAATGTGGTCATTTATGGAGTCGCTGTTGTTGAATTTGAGGCGCCTGCCATTCTACAGTTTCCTATGTACATGAAAGACTAAATTCCTTGCCTTCAATTTTTCGAAGCTCTGCTTAGGGAACCCATATATTGATTAAATTTCAACAGGTGTTTTCTGCCATGTTCCATCATCCATCTTCGGTCATAAATTTTGTTGGCATCTTAGTGCAAGACATCGAAACAGGAGGCTTCTGGATCTCCAGTATGAACATATATCATCAAGCCTCGCGAGCTTCGATCGCGAGTTCACATCTAGTCTTTGAGCCCATATAGGTACAGTAGGGTGATGGAGCAAAAGGATTTCTGGTAATCTGCGATGTGAAAGGAGGAGTGGAGTCAGCTTTGAAGTCAAGGACTTTTGTATCTCAAACCTGCACTTCCATACTTCATTGCTGTTCTTGGTTACAATATCGTAAAACCCGACGATGATCAAACTGTTCACAGCGAAGAAGTAGATGAATATAATAGGCATGACAATTTTGAGACGCACACCAGAGTCTGGCCTTAATCTATAAAATCTTTTGAAAAAAAATTCAAATTTTTTGCCTGCCAAGATGAAGTTTTTTACTGGTACGGTTCGGGTACGGTCCAAAAAGTCGGTACGGTCGACCCTGGCCTGGACTGCAAACTTCCTCGGACGATGTCGGGTGGGCTTTTAACCCTGTCGGTGTTGGACAGCCGAGACTGAGACTGTCTCCTCGTTTGGCTTTCGTCTCCCCACTTGGACCACCTCGGCGGTACCGGGTGAGTCACCCACGGCCTGGCGTGCAAGGTCAGCGAGGGTTTATGGTTCGCAAACCGACCTCCATCCTCGGGGATCGAACCCGGGACGAGTCTAGCCACTCGCTACCAGGCAGTATGGAGAGACGAATGCCGAACCGCTGCACCACAGCGGCCGCAGAGCGGAATGAGTTGATGCATGACTTTTAACGTAGCTAACAAGGGAACATCGCCAACTTTGGGGAAACTAAAAATTGTAATATGTTCATAGGTGCAAAATAAAGCTCTGTGCAAAATATCAGAGTTGTCTGGCAAACCAGTAAGCGTCTATAGTCCTAAAGTTTTGTGCATTAAAAAAGCCGAGCGTTAAGGAAAACATGCAAAGTTCTGTCCAAATTCGGTTTTTAGGTTCGGAGTTTCGAGCTAGCTTAAAACACTTGGATTTGGTGTTTGAAAATTCAGAAGATTAAAAAAATTTCACAGTACTTTAGGCGCTGAGCACTGTTGACCAGGTGGCCGGACGCCTCTAATATTTTGCACAGAGCATTCTTTTGCACCTGGGAACATACAGTATTACAATTTTTGGTTTTGCAAAGTTCGACTACGGCTGGCGATGTTCCTTTGCAAGAGATTTTTATAAACTTTGTGCACCAGTTTCCAGCTCAAAATTTTGAGTCGGCACTCCGCCTTCTTGAAACAGTTGGGTTCTCGTGCGCATACTCTGAACCAACTGTGCTGTGGTATTGAGGTTCGAATCAAGCCACGCAGCCCGGGTGCCGAAATGGTTTATTACGCGTGTGTAATAGGTGCCTTCAGTGGTTGTCCTATTTGCATAGGACATCTAGTGTGCACAGAGGCACAGACTATTTGTTAGACATCTAGAGTGCACATGAGGCACAGACTATTTGTCTCCCTCCCTGGTCAGGGCCGAGGCCGAGAGGCCGAGCTGACTGGTTTTCCTAACATGCGAGGGATTGATATGACTAGTCCTTGGACCCGGGCATCGCCTATATAAAGGCCCTGCTCTTTGCCTGGGGGATCAGTCAGTCTCGATCAGTATTGCTCGACGACCTGACGTTTGCAGCTGGCTCTCTTGATCCTGCGTGAGTCCCTAGGTCCGGCGTAGTGGACTCGTATAATAAACTATTCCAGTACCTGGGCTGCGTGGCTTGATTCGAACCTTACACCGCAGTGCAGTTGGTTCAGTGTATACGCACGAGGACCTGACTGATTCACGTGTCCACTACGCCGAACCAGGGGGGACTCACGAAGGCCCACAAGAGCCGGCTACAAACGTCGGGTCGTCGAGAAGTCTAAGCCCGCAGTCGCACTACGAATCATTCTCAAGAACGATTCTGGAATTGGTTTCGAGAATTGATCCCGAGAACCATTCTCCCCTTGAAATCGCACCAGAATGAGAAAGGCTCTCAAGTTTGTCAGGCGAAATCGCATCTAGAACTTCCTACACTCAAGGAGCATGGCTTCTGGCCTTTGTCGCCTTGAAGCAACAATAAATCTCTTTAAAACTGAATTGAGCCATTAATTGACTTGTCTATAACAGGATAAAATGCAGGGTCTTTAAGGGATTAAGCGGATACACTGTGAGTGACTAAGCTTAAGCTTTTAAGACAACAAAGAAGCGAGTGAGTTAGTGAGTGAGTTTACATCTCAAACAGGTCCCGCGCACACTTTTTGCGCCTACATTAATTATTTCCAAAAACTTTGTTATGATAGACTCAAAACTTTTAGACCAGCTCATGCACACAATGCACAACCAGGATGGCTGGTTTACTCGGCCGTTCCAAATGAAAACACGGAAACGTGCTCAAGCAGCTTTTCTTGCATGAATATTTGCAACACGCCTGAAATCCTTGGCTCGCCCTAGGACTATTCTAGGGCTGACCAGAGGATGGCCTAAGTCAGGAAAAGTACCACGCAGTCCACGGACACCTTGGAGTATAGTTTATTAGTCCCCACACCACAAGGGCCGTGTAGACTCACAATTCGGGGAGCAGCCGCACGTGTCGGCCGTCAAAGGGGTTCTGACGGGCCTGAGCCCGAAGTGCTCACAGAGCAGTTCAGATCAGGTGATCCAGACTAGTTCTCAACCGATGTCTACAATCAGACCAGTCACTCGACCTCGACCTCGCTCTCGGTGTCGTGCTGGCCCTGACTCAGGAGAGGCGGTCCGGTTCCCTGAACCAGTGCACTCATAGGCCAGAGGGCATAACACATGCCTAGTCCATGCCTATTACTCGCCTGAACGTGGGCACACGAGCAGAGGATCATGTGGAGATCCAGCTCATGGTCTACATTAAGTTAGGAGTGCCTGACTCTTGGTCTAGGTGCCCACTACTGGCGAGTGTTCGACGCGCGGCTGGGTAAATCATTTTGTGCAATGAGTCCCTCCCTCCATCCTCAAGTGTGCCATTGCTAATGCGGTAAAACGTGAGCACAAACAGCGTTGAAAGAAGGGGAGGAAAGATTGTTCAGAGCGTCTATCGGGGCTTTAAAACATCTAATCATAAGCCAACAATGTCAACCCAGTGCTATCGCCAGTGAAGATGACGACGAATGGCCAGTGCTTGTCAAGTTCATTCACCAGCATCCAAGCGCCAGACCAAAGAAAGTCAAAGAACTTGTGGATGAAAAGGGACGCTGCCGGAATCGTACAATTGAGAAAACACTGTCCAATTTGGTATCGCTGTCAGTCAGTGATGGCCGTTTGTAAAGCAGAAAAAATGGTTTTAGTCTGTTTCAAACTGAAAAGCTTTGACGTGCTGCCTATTGATGTACTGTTTAAACGTGAAACGTTCACGAACGTGTTCTGCGATCAGGGTTTGTCGAGGAGTCTGAGCCTATGGAAACTATAGTTAAATTCATGCGTTTCCTCTGTATGTGACATCTGCGTTCAATTTACTGAAATACATAGGCCACGTTGAAAAGACACACGCCACGCAAAAGTGCATAAACACAACAAATACAGCATTGTATGAGCCTAAAGTCACAAAACATATGAATATTGAATACAAGCAAAGTGGATCCAACTGTACAAAGCCTCGACGGTACTGGGTGTGTCACCCACCACCTGGCTTGCAAGGTCAGGGAGGATTCGCAAACCAACCTTTGTCACAGGGAATTGAACCCAGGACAGGCCAACTTGCAATCAAGAAATGCTACCAGGTTGACGAATGCTGAACCACCGCATCACCGCGTCCGCGATGCGGCTAGTACATGCGGCTTATCTCCTACTTTGCACGAGGTCTGCTATGCGTCGACCCTCTAGTTTCTATGCGTAGGCACTACATAGTTTCTCCCCAGAAAATTTTTTCGTTGACAGCTCGCTCCCCTAAAATATTTTCGTTGACAGCTCGCTCCCCTAAGAGTTTGTCGAAAGACCGCAGCTAGCATAGCAGCTACTTATCACCCCTCAGCCACTAACCACTAGCTGCAAGCCAAGCACCGCAGGGCCTTAATTAGCTTACCACCCTAATAAGTACCCAATAATCAGTCTTTTGAGACCCTTCTTATCACTATCTGTTAGCCCTTTATGACCACTTATCAGTATCTAGTCAATAGCTCAACCTTATCAGTATCTAGTCAATAGCTCAACCTTATCAGTATCTAGTCAATAGCTCAACCTTATCAGTATCTAGTCAATAGCTCAACCTTATCAGTATCTAGTCAATAGCTCAACCTTATCAGTATCTAGTCAATAGCTCAACCTTATCAGTATCTAGTCAATAGCTCAACCTTATCAGTATCTAGTCAATAGCTCAACCTTATCAGTATCTAGTCAATAGCTCAACCTTATCATCGACTAATCAGCAAGTTAAGCTCCATTCGTGCCACATGATCATCTTATCATATTGCAGGTGTTCAATCAACCATTGACGATCGATGATCAGTATTTTTATTGAAAAGTGAAAAGTTTTGCGGCCGCCAAGAATCGAACCCGCCTTACCCGGCTGGGAGTCGGGGATGTCCTACCGACACCGCGCCACGGGGGTGGTTTTGAAAGGTGGATCGAGTGTGCACATTGGAGTCAGTTGACGATTTGAGAGTTCGGCTGTGTGTGCACGCGTCAAAGCGACGGAATGTCGCGCATAGTGGCGTGCCCATGCTGCAGTAAACATGTCTTTCAACTTGTTGCTCTATTCATTTTATTCTATTCACAATGAACACTGGTATAAATTATAGCTACGCTTTATATAAGCTAAATTTACAAATTTAATAATAAATATACATATTTACAATCGATGTCGGCAAAGGGGACATGACGGAGAGACCGCACCATCGACCCGCCGACGAATGCACGCCAGATGGACCGAGTGTCGACATGCGAGGTTCGCGATTGTCCCAACAAGGGGCAGTAGACAGATGCCACAGTCATCGTCCACCTGGCCCTCGACCGATACCACGTCCCTCTCTGTCCATGCCTATAAACCTCTAGTTTATACTCTTTCTAATTCTACTTTTAATTAACGCGAAGCATTAAAAAATTTACCTGAATTGTAGACCGAGATATAGACGGCCAACCCTGCCCTTGACCGACATCTACATGGACCTAAAACGAGCAGTTTGCTTATCTTAAAACAACCATGTGCGACAAAAAAGCTTACCACACCAACCAGCTGAGGCCGCCCCTCCGGTCGACCAAAACCCACGGGCGGATTCGCCTCAGCGTCCAGATCTGGCCACCCCTCTGATTGACCAAAATCCACTATAGGGCCTAGACGGCTAAAACAAGCCTATAAAGTTTTCACAGGATAGGTGGCGCACACTTGCAGCCACTTACGCTCCAAAGTATTGAGCCCTCATCCGCTCCCTCAACGCCCGCCCCTGTGGCGAGCGCACGAAGGCCCGAGCCGATGATTTGTAACTGGCCTTTTCTTCTGCGGACAATCCGCAAGTTGGCACGCCTCTTGCATGGAAATGAGGACACCTTCCGCTCGTCGTTGGCGGCGATACTCAGCCGCGAAATGGCTATACCCTACAATAATCGAATGAAACATGTCTTTGATTCAAAAAGATATTCACCTTACCCGTATAGCTGAAGCGGAAAGGCATATTGCATCGAGCCTCTGTCTTGTCAGAATCGCAAGCACGGACACAGTCTCTTCCTTTTAAAGTGAGAGATACAGCACGCACTCGTCATGCCCACAATATGTCCCCATTTCAGTACGCTGATCCTCAATTCAGCTTGCCCACCGTGATCATTGACAGCATTGACAGAAAAAGACTTCTTTAGAACCTTTTTGAAAAATGTTTCAGCAACGTGCTGACCAAAAATCTATAAAAGCATTGACAGCAGGAGGGCAGTCGTACCCCAAGAACGTCAAGTGGCAAGGATGAATCCTTTAAATTGCGTCGATTTGGGTGACCGCATTTATTTTCTTTCCCAAATCTGGGACGCGAATCTTTAAATTACTTCGATTTGGGTGACCGCATTTATTTCCTTTCCCAAATCTGGAACGGGAATCTGTCTCTCTCATTTCGAAAGTGTAATGTGATTCAATCAAAGATTTACCCAACAAGGGAAGGTAAGCGCAGTTCAACTGTCCACCCTATGGAAATTGACAAAAAAATTATATAAAGACGAATTCGTCAAAGTCATGTCAAAAGTTTTCGACCTCGTCGACCAAACGCTTCGCGATCCACAACCGACGGGGTCGCCAAGCGATCTCCCACCGCGATATTGGGGACGCAACGGCCGTATATTGGACAAGGCAGGTGGCGGACTGCTCTGGATGAGCACCACGAATAGAGGAGGCGAAGAGAGGACCGTTCCGTTGACCCAACCTCAATGCGCTGTGAGTACCTCCCAGCGTCATCTCTGTTTTGATAATCGAGTTTGGTATCCTTGTAGGTTTTGGATCAATAGAAAAACTGATTGAGGCCCATATTGTCCAACTGGAGGAGGAAATAAAGGCCACCAATACCGAGGCACCCCCGACTGATGACGACGAGAGCACCTCAGCCGCAGAAACGAGGGATAAACGCAGCGGAAAACCCACCTAGCTCGTTCAAGGGAAAGCGAAGGAGGACGAGGCCAGAGCCGAGGTAACCTTATCGGAGGACAGCGACATCGAGGTCTTTCAACCTACCGCCGCAAAGTAAGCCCGCCGCAAGTGATCATCAGTACACGCACACACATATCATACACCCTCTTTATGCACCTCATTTAGCACTGAGTTTCAATTTTGTTATACACATATCACTTATGTATGCTTGACGCGCGCTTCTTTTTATAACCATTTCTTTATCAGGTTTTTCTGCTTTTTGCTTGCGCGAGTAAAGCTTTTAGTTTGAAAGTGTTTATTATGCTCCGAAAGATGCGTTTTGCTGAAAAAACCTTTTCCGTACTCGTTAGTGTTCCAGGCTCTAATCTCTCTTTATTTAAGCTTTTCAAACATGGATCGAACTCCAAAGAAAAATCGTGAGTTTTTTAAAATATCTCACGGTCAGACACATCAAGGGCAAGTTATCTCGGTTACGTGCCATTCTCGATACTGTCGCCGTGTGGTGGATCTGGAAAAGGTCACGATGGTACGATTGGTCAATGGACTTCCCGAATATCATGACACGCAAGAACGATGCCCCTGTGGACGGGCGACTACAGGGGACCTGTGCGTCGAGGTATGCCCCACAATTGTAGAAACTTGTTCCTGTTGTGGGCGGCCTCATAAACCTGGAAGGCGCTATGCGGTGTGTAACTGCTGTATCAAATATGCAGCCTCGAACTACGAAGATCCAAGCACCTGTGATAAACATCGGTCGCATTAGACTGAAGCCGTATGTTTGTATATTTTTCGTGTAATAATGTTAATATTTTACATTTATGAAACAAAATCGAATCATTTTAGTTGATCTTGAGCACATTTAGCATTACTCGAAAGAAGGTTGCAACTGTCTCAGTAGATGCAATGAAACAATACATATCAGTAAGCAGCACTATCTTTACTGGCTTCAAGTTGTACGAGTCGATTTCAAATAGAATGGCATGCTTGATGTTATTGGCTGATAGAAAGTAGCGTAATTGGTTCGGGTTGTCGTGAGAAAGCTGCAGTGTTTTATCACGCGGCCAGAATACTTGATGCTTGGCAAGTTCGAGAAAATTTCGTCAGACGTATACCAGTAACAGGGTTTTCCATCTTGAACGATTCGTATACATTTTGTTCGTTATTCGAGCAAAAATAAGTTTCGTCATTGACGTGTGTACAGTTTACAATTTCACGTTGCACGCTCACTATCTGCTTTGAATATTTTTGCTGTTTGATCCCCAGGCGAAGGCTGGTATAAGGCTGGCTGAAGCCTTATATCAGCCTTATGCCAGACTAAGCGTGCGCCTAGTGTCATATGCCAGCCTAAGCTAAACAGGCCAGCTAACATATGCTTGGGACCAAACAGCAAAAGTGCCTTGCTTTGTAGTGCCGGGCCATTAGTACCTCGTGCTGGTCAGCTTTCCAGCAATCACACTTTCTGATTTTTGAGGAGATTCCAGAAATTTCTTATCCCGATCCGGGATCTGATCGGGATCAGGGCGATCCAGACCCGGGATCGGGATACAGTTTGAGGCCCAGGGTCGGAGGATAGGTCGATGTTGGGTCTGTCTAATATCATTTCCCGCCCTCGTGCAATACACATTCCCTAACATTGTCTTACCTTAGCGATTTCTTCTGGCGTGGTGACTGGTTTGGGCATCTTTTTCAATTATTCGATTACTACGTCGACTGCAAGCATAACGCCATTACGTATTTCGGTGGGATTAGCACCCTTGGTGATATTATCGAAGCCTTGAAGAGCGATCGATCGGGCTAAGACGGTCGCACATGTGGTGCCATCACCTGCTTCTTCGTTAGTTTTGTCTGCGACATCCTAATAAAGCAAAAACGGTCAAAGTTAATATTCTTATGCCACAGCGCCCATTCCGCTCTATCCGACAGGCGGGCTGATGCTGTCTTTGAGTTTTCCCAATCACTCATATCACGAGGGGTTTTCTCCTAGTGTAAAAGGTGAGTTGATTTATACTGACACTCTTTCTACTCGAACGTGTGGCATGCACGCCATGTACCATAACTAGAAAATCCTAAATATGTTTCACAGTGCGCCTAATTTTTGGCGCAACTGGAGACTGTGACTTAGTCTCTACAGCCTGAAACAGTGGACAATGGTCAATGTCTACTTTCCGCAGTTTCTCTTCCCTTCATTATTTGGACAAGCATCAAGCCTGATCGAGCATCGATTCGTGTTCCATGCCCGAGAATGAGAGGGTTTTTGGTGTTTTCTCGCAACATAATTGGTGTTCAAATTGTTACGCGAACAAGCCAAACACCAATTTCGTCATGAGAACCCCCCCCCCCCGCGTAAAAGTCTCATTGCCAGCCTCAATCAGTTGCCTATGTCTCCTCGTTCTCGCCTCTAGATTTATTTGCTTTCTTGTCGGAGACGGGCCTCACTCAGGATTCCTTGCGGGTAGCACACAAGATTTGCATGACGTTCTTGTAGTGCGAGCGAGATGATTTTCGAGGTGCATTCTCCAACGCACTGCGCCGCAAAGTTCACACACGCAACCTAGAAGTGCGCCTGCACTCTTATTGGCCTGAACAAGCCAAAATTTTCAGTCGAGCTCGTGGCAAGAGGATGACTCAATACACGATCGTTGATGCAAAAAAAAAATAAATGCAATGGCTGAAGGGGGGTTTGAACGCAAGCACGATCACACTCAAGTGCGCTCCTGTCCCACCGATTATATCCCCAAGGCTATCTCTGCCATGCTGGATAACTCCAATAATGCTATTTCTAAATCAGGTTATTTGTGCAGTGCGCATAGGGCTCCAATGCAAGAGGCCACTAGTATTCTGACTCTCTCAGTGTCTCGAATTTATCAAGTCGACTACCTGTCGCTATTCATGTCATTGCTTTGCTCAGTGCACACTACAGTAGGGGGCTGGTGCTATGGCATTTCTATCACGGCTTTGCACCAGCCTGTTTCTAGAAGACCTTTGTATTAAGTAAATGAGCCAATGGACCATGCACAAAACGTCTGCTCGGGTCTGACCCGCTGCAGCGCATTGATTTTTTCCAGATTTCACATTAGGAGCTTTCACACAATGAAACATTAGGAGAAAGGGTTTTATCTTTCCCCGCGCTGTTAAAAAATAACAATGCTATCTCTACGTATTTCCCTTCCAGCCTTACGTATCTCCTTAAAATGTTGCTCTATTCGTCTGTATTATGGCAACATTATAAACCCACTAATTAGTGTGCTAATTAGCACCAAAAAGTGGGGCGCCGTGCCGCCTCCCAGTCGTAATCGAAGTGGTTAAGGGCGCGCCATAAATACCACATAGCCTTGTGATTCAATCACCCCTACTAACTACTCTGGCATTCGTTAGATATAGCGTGGGCAATATATTGCGTGCCGACTCATAATGCAATAAAAGCATTTGCTTGCATTGCTTGCACGGTTTTGATCATTACATTACGGCGTTATGCGCTTGGTCCAGTAGAGGTAAAGCATTTTGCTCGGTGCATTCAATAAATGGACGGCCCGTTATGTCACTGAAACCGAAGAATCAGCCAGGGGTATTTAAAAATCACTGCGGGTGCTCCGTTTGAGAACAGGCTGGTTTTGAAGCAGCGCATAAACACCCTTATTTGCAATAAGGGCTTCCGCCTCTCCAGCCTTGACGTTTCTCATCTAGGATACTAATCATGACAATGGCCAGGGCTGATGCTAGGCAATGAGAGAAAAATATACGCTACAAGTTGTTAAATTTTTTTATAGCAGTGACTTATGAGACCATGCACACTGGTTTGCTGCCAGGCACTGCAGGTTTTGTAGCCACTGCGTAATCAAGGGTTGTCATGTCTGCTCTTTTTGGTCGGCATATCGGCATATACGTTTCGATATTTGAAAAATGGAATGGAAATTATAAGCTCCTGTACTCGTACCTGCAGGCTGCCTCACTTTTTACTGCAGGTTCTATACGTCATGTCACTCGTTTAGTCACCTGGAAAAGATCGCGTACCTTCAAATAGAAATGACAAAAAGCAAAGTTCGCTACTCAATTGCTGCGCGACGGCGAAAACAGACTTGATCATGTAAGAGGAGGTACATTATAAAATTTTTCAGCTTAAGCTCATTTTCGCTGACTTCGAACGATATTGGCGGAGCGACGACGTGTATTATGTCTTTCCACTTAAACTGAATATTTTGTCAGGATTCAGTAAGCAAAGTTTTGCATCCACGATTGCAAGCCAGGCGAAAACACTGCATGAAGGCTCTGAAGTGTACATAGGTGCGTCGCTGGCGTTTATTGCTACTGTACATACGCGTGAACGTGTCGCGTGGCGTGTGTAACCCGCATCTCTTGATGAGGGTTCGTCTCTACCGTCTCTACTCTCTTCTTAGACTTCTCGCCTTTTCCATGCTTCTTGTCTTCCTCTCCTGGCGGTCTGTCATCGCCAAGGGGGTCATGACGGGATGTACCTACAACATGACTAGAAGAACCAGAATTAATCTGCGTGACAGACGGGGTGGTCGTCCGTCGCGTGAAGGTCGGGGTCGTGGAAGCTGGAAGTCGAGGTGGACCCCCATGAACAGTTTCGTTCACTACCGTCTCGCCTGGGAAGTAAGAAGTTCCCACATTAGGATCTGTGTCGAAACCATGATATTCGTTGTCCGGATGCTTATGACCACCTGCAGGTCGCAACCGGCGCATATCTGTTTGCTTCGGATTGGGAACAATCGAGAAGGAAGTCTTTGCCACGGTAGGGTTAGACTTTGGAGGGAAATCATTCAACTTACAGTGCGCTGACCACCATCGGCTGAGCGGGTCCCATAAGAAAGGGACATGGTCGTCGCACAGCGATTTTGGCAGATGCTGTCGGCATTCTTCAATCGACAATGGCATCTTCATACTGTCGAAGAACCCAAATGCTGCTTCTCGCATCCAGTTGATGATTGGCAGGACCAACTCGTTCTGGGGTACGAGGCCTAAAGGAAAATGTTTGTGACGTAAACTGAAATCAATAATACAATACAGAAACAGTTCCCGTTTCAAGAGAAACAGGTACGTTGGTGGATGACTCTTCACAATTTCCAAAATATCACGAGGCCACACACTGAACCATCCGGACATGCCAGCCCAGCGGTCCAGGAGACGGATATCGGAACAGTGAACAGTATCGTAGGCCGTAACATCGTGCGTATGATGAGCATTCGAGCCATACTGACCACCACGCGTCGCACCTACGGTAGATGTAGCAGGCAGATGTGACGCTGGAATAGACGGAATGCTCGAAGCCAAGACGATGGAAGTCGCCGATGCTACGAACGAGCTCGTGACTTCAGACGTCTTGGTTGTGGCTACAGTGGTGCTAGGCAAAACACGATTACTCGCCGATGACGGATGCTCAAGAGGCACTGTACTAGGGGGAGTAAACGGAAAAACATGGTTACCAGACCCAAAGTGAACCGACGGACGATTTATGGCATCAGAGCCTAAATCGGAATGATCCCACGTGAGGGAATCACGGCCAGTCGTGAATGTATTCGCAAATAACGTCTTCGGCGGTGGTGGCATATCACTGTTCGGTCTTCTGTTCAGATACCGCTGCTACAATAATAGGCGGCACAGCAGGAGCTGATGTACAGCTTTGCTGAGCGACGGTTGACGTTGGCACCGGGATGGGGGTCGTAGCAGATGTTGGAGTCGGCGCTGTCTTACCGCAAGAGCTGGAGACAGGAGGCCGTTTGCCGAAAGACGACTGCGTTGCTGTAGCGGCCACGGGTCTGGTCGGGGTCCTAAGAAGACCTGAAGACGCAAAAGGATTATTAGTAGTCATGGTAGGCTGTCGTTCACTAGGCGACGGCGTAATAGATGGTGGAATTTGTGTACCACCGACGAAATCGACGACTTCGTGCACTGACTGGCGAACAGTGTGCACTTTTCTTCCTGGTCGACGAATTCGTGTAGACGTAGACGCACGTCGCATACCCACTACGCGAACGACTAGCCTGTATGTTATGTAAACAAAGGCACAGAAAAATAATCAATTCAAATCCAAGCCGGGTGTAGGACCAGTGGGAGGGTACCACACGGAGCCCAGATAGGGGACTTACCCAGGAATACACGAATAAGGGCACGTCCACGAAACGCAAAAATAATCAATTCAGTCAAACCTGGTAAAGTCTGGCGTTTGCCAGACACACTTACCAGGGGCGGTTCCAAACGCCACCGAGTCTGACGTCCAAGTCGCTTCGGGGATCGCACGGAGGGGATCAGCCAAACCGCAGCGAGCACACCGACTGCGAAGGGAGGCACGTCACGGGCAGACCTTGATCCAATGTTGGATCAAGTGAACCTAGTCGCTGTCGACGTACGTCTGAAAAATACTATCCTGAAAATAAACCAAAAATATCTTCTTCCTTCTCTCGACGAAATTTAGTGGCGTCTAGTGCCTTTTTCTTTGGTGCTTTATTTTCGGTGATTACCGGTATTTTCTTTCTTTTCCAAAGAGCTTCAGGTTTGTTTGATCTCGGTGTTCATTCCGATTGGTCGTCCAAAGACTTTAGTTTATTTCTGCTTAATTTTCTTAAATTTTCGATATTTGGTTCAGAGGTCTTCCTCTTTGGTCTTTTCTTCCATTTTTTTTCCTTTTTTTTATTTTCCATTCACGATGTCCCGATCTCAGCAGTCTTCTGCTCAGAAGGCATCTTCGACCTCTACACCTGGGTCGGTAAGTTCGTTTACGTTCCCTCCTGTCTTCAGCCCGGGAACGGCAACGCATTCGCCATTGTACGTCGGCGTGCCGTCATCGGCCGCCATGACGCCCCCGATCTCGAACCAAGGACCCATTCCATCCTTAAATCAATTGCATAATTATTATCGCGATCTCGATGCTGGGAACCGCGATACGGTTATTTCGCTGGATCAGAAGATTCGCGAAGCAGTCGTCGACGTCGAACTCGCCTACGAGCGTTCGTCGGCTTTGTCTGGCCTTAGTGACCCGTCCGCCATGGACACGGCCACTATTCGCCTGCAGCGTGCCGCTGAAGTCACGAAACAGCGATTCTTCAGCGACATTGATTTCTGCGAAAAGTTGCTCGCCGACACCGCAACCCAATCGCCGGCTGACCGTGCCAAGAGCGATGCGGATGCGAAAGCGACTTTTCATTCTTCATCTGCGCTGCCACGGCTGCCTGGACTCTTGTCCTTAGGCGAGCTGTATGTGTTCTTTTATAAGCATCTTCATCGACATCCAACGAGCTTTCGTACGGTGACTAATGTCGATGCGTCTACTTCTGAAGCTGACATGTTGGCTGCGTTTTCTAACATTACGGCGGGTCATGCTTCAGTCGCCATTTATTCTGTTTTTCAGAATGGCCTATTTTTCGCCGAGCAGCCGCGTCCGCCATCCCATTTGGAATGGCCGGCCGCCTTGTTGCACGCGATTGAGCAGACATTGCCTATCGCCCTCGATGGCAATCCTCAACCCGTATTAATGACTGAAGAGCAGTATCATTCTATGCTGCCTGAACAACCTCGCGAAAATCCTGAATCGGCGGATAGCGTCGACCCCTTGGTCGAGGCTTTCCAGAACGCCCGACTATTTTCGTCCAGTTCGACGCCCGGTCCCGACTCTGCGACCGCGAGTGCTGCGCCGATGGATACGGATTCGTCGTACATCGAGCAGTGTAATTCGGTGGTAACTCCTTTTCGTTTCCTGCAATGTACGGTGTTACCAGTCGCGTGGCATCGTTTGTACCCCACGGGTCCTCTTGCTTTCGCGATGTGGATAGCTATTGCGAACCCCGCCGGTGATGTTTTGATCATCAACACGGCGCATGCGGTTCATTATCGTGGCCCGTTGATAGCCTTGATGGCCAATCAATCGGTCGTCAAATTTTTCATTGACGAAATCACCCGGCGTGCCGTTAAGCAAGTTTTGCTTATGCAGGACGCTATGGTGCGCGCTACGTCCATTTTGGACCCGGTTTGGAACACTGGCGTTTCGCATTGGCCTGATGACGAGACGCCTACCTTCGGTGCCCAATTGCTCGTGTACTATAATCGCGAAGCCGATTGTACAGATTATTCCATACGCGCGACTGTCCGTTGCGTCTTCCCGGTTGATCGTCAAAACGATGGTTACAAATCTTATGTTTTAGGAGTTGTTCCTCCACTGTCTGCGGACTCGTTCCCCGACGGTGTACCCGATTGGTACCCGCTGAGCGAGTTTCGTGTGTCGCCCGACGATCCTCGATGGTCTCTGTCATTGGCCTACACTGTGGTAAGCATTTATGACCTTGCTCTTGCAACGTGTCTTTTGCATCAACAGTTTATTACGCATCCGTTCGGCCCTCCCATGTGGTTCGTGGCCGATGTGCGTCGGTCGGCTAGGTTGTTGCCCATGCCGCCCAAATTCATCGATGTCCTAACGTGCGATAAACCAACGTTCGCCGTCTGCGAAATTTGCCGGCAACCTTGGTGTTTGGTCTCCGAGGTCCTGGCACAATTCGCTCCGTACCATCCCGAAATTACGCCAGCTGCTGGTGCTGCTGCGTATTGCGATTTGTTTTGCGCTCAGCGTTCTCTGGATGCTCGACTGCAGCTTCGTCGCAAGCATCTGGAAACCTGCGCATCTCGTGATTTGACCGGTCTTCCGGTACCTGGTTTGGAGGAATATTTCAAGCTGACACCTGCTGCGATACGCCCATTTTCCAGTATGGTTCCGGCTTTCGTCAGCACCTCGCCTGCTGGTGCAGCCCCGCAGTCATCTGCACGGTCTGTGCCAACTACGGTACCTGCGCCCGCCGCTACTGCTTCGGCGTCTTCGCGCTCTGTACCTGCTCCTGTGTCGTCCGCCGGATCTGCTCCAGTTCCCGCTGCGAACCCTGTCATGGGATCGTCGGCGGGTCGCTCCTCTGGTCCGCTTCCGGTGGCTCTGTATCTGGTCGCCATGGCTCCCTTGGATGCGCCATGTACGATCTTTGGGTTGTCTCAACGTCCCAACCCAAACCCGTCTACTGCTGCGTCCATAATTCAGCAGCGCAAATCTGCGAACTCCCGTTTTCTTATTCCGATAGGGTTCGGATTGTCTGCTCTCCGATCCAAGCATTTGACCCCTTGGTCACAGCATCGTGTCGCCTTGTTGGGTCCCGTCGATCCCGACACCCATGTGGCGTATGGTGTCCCTTCCGAACCACCGGGGCTTCTGGCAGCCCTGGCTCAACTCCCCTTCCCGTTGGATCGTGGGGAGTTTCATATTCAAGATGCTCTCCTTTTGGCTCAAGCATCGTTCCCGAAGGCCGAACTGGCTAGCACGACTCACCCTGGGTACGTGTGTGATGGTGTGCCTATCGCTAGTCGACGGGTGCCTGTCCCTGTTTACCGCTTTGACCCGTCTTCAGCTACGAAGTTTCGCGATCTGCCTTTGCCTCCCACGTCACCTTTGATGTGGGCCCTTAATTTCCAGAAAGCGCAATTCTGCGTGCTGCTTTCTAACATTCAACGTCGCAATCCGTGGAATCGGTCACCTGAGGCCCTTTCCGCTTTCGCCGCCGAAGTTTTGGCTTTGCACGTTGTATGCGTCGACTGTTTAGGCGCCGACCAGTTCAATGGGATCCCCTTGGTTCCCTCGGAACTGGCTCGTATGTCTCTCGAATTTGTTGAGTTTGTCAGTCACAGTGTTTGTTTACTCACTGGGTCTGAACTTCGATTGTTGAAATCTGGACATTCCTTTTGGTTTGATCCCGACGCTCATTGCGCGGCTTTGATGCCCTTGGCTCTTGCGCAATCGCGCGGGGCTTTGCGTGAGATGGCGTCTGCTCCGCCGTTGTACAATGGATCGCCGTTGGATCTGGCTCGTCTGATGTTGCGGACTTCATATATCCCGAAGTCTGAACCACGCCGTTCGGTCTGGATCCAGCTGGATGAATCGTCGTTTCATCCGGGTTTGTCGTTTCTGAAGCTTCTGTGCAGTATTTTTACGAACCGCGCCAGCGCGAAATATTTCGGTTCCGCTCGATTGCCGAACCCTTTTCGCGTCAACGATTTGCTTAACATCTCGTGTCAGATTTTCATGTCGTCTCGAGTTGCTAATGCGTTCTCCAATTCAACTTTGCCCATCTTGAACGTGTACGATCCCTTGCCGGATTCGGCTTATCGGGTCGACACTCCCTTTGCGAGTGCTGCGTTGGAACGGGCTCGCTCTCGTGCGTCTCCCGGTTCTGACGTGGAGCAGCCTCGTGGTTCTCGGTCTACTCCTGGTGAGCAAGATCCGATGGAGGAAGGTGAGCTTCCGAGTGACCAGGACTCGTCTTCGTCCAGGAAACGGTCTCGTACTCGTTCTCCTTCCGTTCCAGCGTCGCGCCCTCGTGATCGCCGTGATCGCTCGCCGCCGGCTCCTGGTGCTGGTGGTGTTGCGTCTGGCCCTGGCGCCGCCGCTTCTCATGGTGCGCGTGCCCAGCCTTCGTCGTCTCGTTCTAAGTCCAGGAATAGAGGGTCTTCCTCTAAGTCCTCGTCTCAGCAGAAGCGTGGTACTTGTCCTGTGTTTGACATGCCCTCTGATTCCGATTCTTCAGCTGAGATTATTCTCTACGACGACATTTAGTATTGTCCCGTTCTGCGTCTCCGTCTGGCTCGAGCTCTTGCTCTTCTGGCCAGTCAGAGTCTTTTATTCCACCTTTTTCCGAAGAGCCGCCTGCTCTTCTTCTGTCGCCGTCTGTGCACCCTCCTGTGTCGTGGCCTTCTTCGCCTCACGTGGCCTCGTCGAAGGACATGACATTGCCTGAGTGCCTCGCTGCAATTCCTGGCTCTCGCGCTCGGTTGCCTGATCCATTCCCCATGGAATATTGGCTCCCGAATTATTATGAAATTGTGGTCGCTAGTGATGGGCACATTTTCGCCAATTCTGTGCCGAATGCGTACCATCTGGATCACCCGTCCACTGGTAAGTCGGTTTGCATTGTTCTAATGCCTTTTGCTGCTTACCAGGATCGTTGGTGTATCAATATCGACTCGATCCCCTTCAATCAAGATTGGGAAGTTCTTCATTTTCCCACGATGCGTCCTTTCGTGACGTTTGCATCGTGGTGCTTATCCGAAGAAGCGTTGGCCTACCTGCGTGCCCGCGCCTCTCGTCTTGCGTCTTTACCTGACAGGTCATCTATGGCCTTGGCTCGACCTCCCATGGTCTCAGCCCCGTCAGCGTGTCGTCCAGCGAGTCCGCTCCTGTATTTGGAGATGGCTCGTTTGCGATTGACTAGCCCGATTGCGCCTCGTCCTGTACCGGTGGTGTCCTCACCTCGTCCTGGTTCGGATGGTGCCTCGTCTTCTGCTGGCGTCTTCGCCCCGCAGAAGCCCCGTCGTGGTCATCGTCATCGTCCACGTCCGGTGCCCTCTGGCCCTGCCATTGTTGGGATTCCGGTTCACCGGAATCGGTACTCGTCTGGCCCAGAGCGGTATTTGAAGGGTATTCCCCGCTCCGAGTATCTGTGACTCATGGCTGTTCGTCAGGAAGAACGCAACGCCAACCTGCCGCCTGGCATGGTTGACGATGGTGTCTCTGTCTCTTGGTCCACTCGCCCGGTCAAGCCCGCCGGTCGTAAGCCCTAGCTTTAGGTTCCTTTCGACTGACTTTTCTGCTTCTAGGTATGCCCTGTGCCAGTCTTCTGGTCACCTGTGGTCGTTATCGATCACATCGCCCCGTCTGTCAATCGGTCGACTTCCCTATATGGTCGCCTTCGACCATCGGTGCCATCCATGCCTCCACTCGTCGTTTCATATGGTCGTTATCGTTCATCGAAGACAGTCAGCCAATCAAGTCCGTCGATCCCCGTGATCTTAGGCGTTCTTGTAAGTGTGTGAGCTTTTTGGAAAGGGAGGGGGGAGATAGCGTTCTGATGCGCTTCAAGACTTTGTGCGCGTCATAAGTGTCCTCTGTTGTTTAGGGCATAACTTGGGTCCATCACCCCAGGTTTGATTGTGCGTTCATTCGATGTGCCCATCTTTCCGGATTAGGGTTCCCACACCGCTCCCGTCGTGCCTCGTCTCGTCTTAAGGGCACCTAGCTTGGCTACACTTTTCTGCAAGCCTAAGCTCAGCTGCAGTCTTCTGCAAGCTCATTAGATCCAGGTCCTTTTGACCTTCTTTTGGAAGTCCAGTGATCAGGTGTCCAAATTCTTCCCTGATCTCAATTGAGGCTCCCATTTTCCTCTACTCTGGCTCCGAGTAGCTGGTCTAGAAGGAGCGTGGGGTCACGCTCAATTGGCGGTGGGAGAAGTGTAACCCGCATCTCTTGATGAGGGTTCGTCTCTACCGGTTTTGAACCGCCCGGCACAAGTTGTCTGGTACAACTCGTGAATACTTCCTTCGCTCGTCCTCTCTTGTCTTGGAGCAAGGAGAGCGAGCCTGGATCTAATCTAGACTAGTTTTAGGACTGGTCGCCCGATGTCTTGGCCGTCCTGGCCGTGAGGACTGCCTTCAGTCCGTCTACGTATTTCTCCACGAGCGGTTGGGTATCTCCTAACCGCCTCTCCCCATTCTCAGTGCTCGCCTCTTGGCCCGTCTTCTACTTGTGGAGGTGTCCGCCCATCGGCCCAATAAAGGGTTATCGTTATTGGTGTCCGTTTCGGTAGGGGCCGCGCAGGGGTGATTCGAACCACGTACGCGTGTAGGTACCTCCACCCATAACCGGGAGGAGTATCACACGTGCGAATCAAATTGACTTTTCCTGGATGAATCAAGTCTGGCGCGTGAAGCCTCGAATCTCACTTGATTTTTCAGTTGTAGAAAGAAAAAAGTTCAGAAAGAGGTTGAATTGATTAAAAAATACGATGGTTTGAGAAATTTGTTAAAAACACATCATGGATTACTGTTGAATGATTTGGTTTAAGACAGGGTTCCTGGAAGGGGCGACCAAGACCTTGCCGGGTAAAATTTTTGACCCTATGGTTTTTTGTGCTTAGTGTTAAGTACCCATGAGTGTATGGTGACGCCACATTCAAAAATTTTCAATCCCCTCCCTGTGTCAAATAGCAATGCAGTCGACCTCGGATAATTGCAAAGTCTGGATAAGTGCAACAAGTTCTCATTCCACGATTTTTTTCACGACCTAATTAGCCATGGCATTCTACAGATTGTATATGCAATTACATAATTTCCCCGGCGTCTCCATACTCGAAGACCACTAATACAGATAAATCTTACAAGTCATCGAACTACTTTAGTGCTGACACGGCATGTTTTTAAAACGTTTTAAACATGAAACGATGGAGTGCTGAGCCTTGGTGCCATGCCGAGTTAGTGATGATAAAAAGCTATATTAGACGTAAGGTCATTCCATAAAGAAGTAGGGACCGCAAGTTTCAACCAAGACCTGATGGACATATTCGAAGGGAGCTTTGGAGTAAATTTTCACGCCGTCTCCTCTTGTTCTTCCATATAGGTACTTTCAACTTGCAGGGATGTCAATCCTGTGGACTATACAGTACACTGAAGCGAGGCAGTCGAAATCGTTTGTGGATTCTTGGAGATGCAAAAATCTTGCATCTGAACAGTAAGTATGTTTGTAATTGCACTATTTACTGTAACAGTTTTCCATAGAATATAGCGTGTCTAAAACGCGGTCTCTCCATCCAAAGGGGCCAAGACGTACTGTTTAGCCAACCTGCCACTAAAGTCTTTTACGCAAAAAAAGGTGAAGCGTGAATTTGACTCACCCGTTTCATTTTACCTTCCCCAAGATGCCAGGAACGAGTTGTATGCGCTCTCATTGCCAGCTGTTTCTGGAGAATATCTGCCTGTCGCCCTACAATCTGCGTCAGATTAGACCTCCCGAAGCTACAAGCTTATCGGTCTTCAAGCTGGAGAAAGGTTTTTTAGACCAAACCAGGCATACCCTATTTGGACCACACAATATTATTTAAGCGCAAAACATGAATGTAATACAAAAATAAGAAGAGCATTATTAGAAACGTGGGGCATAACAAAAAGGCGCGGAGTATGAAAAACCATGTAGAAAAGTAATATTTATCGCCAAATATGGAGAGTGCGAACAGTCGCCTGTCTTAATTTGTATCCTCAATTAAAACATACGCCACGAGCAGTCTCTCTCGAATCTATTCACTCAGATGATAGGTGGCGAGTGAATAGCATGCGCCCACCACGGGTCTACCTTGCTTACGTTAGTAGTATGTGAGAGGCGTTGGTTTATTACGGGCTATTAGGTATTTGCGAAGAGCTAAAGGGGTGCACTTGCGCCCACGGTCATAGCTAACTAGCATAGAGGGCGTATTTTTGGTCAATCAATGCTTAGAATGCGACGTCAAATTAACAGGTTACAAAAGAGAGTGACTTTATTTGACAAAAGTATTTGTCATGGTTTTTTATTCTTCCATTATTTTCTGTAGTCGCCACCTTCGACTTGAGTGGGTCGAAATTGAGGATCATCAAAGATGTTGACAAATTTATGACCGAGTGTGGGCTTATTTAAAAATGAATGGCTAGATCTTATTGACAGTCGATGGTACAGAGGGGCACCCTTTCGATGGGGATCAACTCATCGTGGCTCTTTATAAGCAGTCTTTATAACTCCAGGTCTAACTTGGGCATGAAATAAACCATTAAGAATTATGCCATGATCTCTTTTATCAGATTCTATTTCTGTCATTCATTACCCAGTCACAGCTGATAGCTTATCAGCCGAATGGAGCCTGAGTGCTTTTGCGTCATAACTTGCGTCACCACCTTCATGAGATATCTGGTCCGCTGATCGGCCTAGTTGCTATTTTCCGGTCAACTTAACTGCGTAAACGCTTTGTAGAAAGTAAATGACTGCGGGATTTTTCTGAGGTAGCACGGATTCGGTGAGTTCGTCCATAGGCGGATGCACAGCACACGTGAGGGGCAGCACAAGCCCTGCAGAAATTAGCCTTTCTTGTCGTTTAGAGGCAGGTGTGCTTGTATTTCTCAGTGAAGTGATAGCGTGAGCTGCACATTGGCAATTGGCCGATAGAACTAGCAAGAGATTCGAGTGAATTTCTGCTTTTCAGCGGATATTTTCCTGCTTTTCCACCATAAGTCCTTCCAAAGGCGCCTATGCAAATGTCTTGCCTATTCTAAGCGCCGCTTGCAAAACCCCTTGCCCACTGATTAGCCTACATTACTGTATTACCTGATGTGATGTATTTCCGATCGAGTGCCCATCCATCACGTCCACCAACCAGACTGCTTTTCACGCACAAACACTTTCCTTTACGTCAGCAGACCGAGAATCGGCTTATGTGGCTGGCCATAGTACTGAAAATAATGTTGATATTTAGGGCTTGGATTTAGCTCGGAAAGAAAAGATCACGAGTTCTAAAAGGACTTGATCAACCTATGTACCCAGGTGTACTCACACTCTGGTTGCCTAGCCGCTCATCTAGCCTGTGTATTGCCATTTCGCATTTGTTTTCCACTCGATTGGGCGGGCCAGACATCCTGCAGCGAAATTAGGCCTGCTTAGATAGCTTTATAAAAGTGCTCAAAACGAATTTTCTTCCGCCTTTTACTAGAAAAGAAAACCAAAGTTTGAATAATATGGAAGTTATTCAAAATTTTTCCTACTTTTGCTTCACTTTGGTCCGCTGCCTCTGATTGTCAGACCCATATTTTTCGCGTTTATGTCGTAGGAGTCAAATCCATTTTAGCCAAGTGAAAGAAAGAAAATGCTTGAATAACTTTCAATTAATTGATGTGTCAGATAAGGTTGCTTCCCACAAAACACAAATCCCACATAAACAAGGATTTTATCCAAAAATAGTCTCTTTGTCTCGTCAACTTTCACCTACATGTGTTTCAGATTTTTCCTAGATGTGTCTTGGAGGGAAAGAGGTTTCCTTTGTGGTTGGCCCAGAACCCCTTGAGGGCCTGTCATAAACAGCGAAACACAGTGGCGTGAGCCATTAGTCTTGTTATTCTATCCCTTATTGGACAATACACATGCGTGCACCTGTCGTTTTTGAGTAGGAAAACTTTCATATGCTTATTGCCCTGTGTGTGAGACGTGCCAGGATGGGTTTCTCGTCAACTTGGACATGGTTGGTGGTCTTCGGACTATAATCGGCTATCCAACAGTTTTCGCTAAAAACATTTTTTCCACGCTCATTATTCCTCCTTCCTGTTCACTTTTGCCCAGCACCGTTCTCGTCCTATTGGCTGCCTTTTCTAGTCAAGTACTGACAGTGATAATAAGAGAGTTCGCATGGAGGCAGGAAGAAGAGGAGCGTGAATAAGGTGCCCGCAGGACTTGTCGGATCGTAGAATTAGAAGTGTTTTGCTTAGTTATGTCTCACTGCCAGCACCTCGACCATACTTCGTTCGTTACTCGCCCTTTGCCGCTGCCTACTGGCTTTGTGTAAAATTTGCTAGACTGGACGAGGTTAGCTAAGTCCATGAGTATACCTAGGCCGAGTGTTAATCTAGTACGTCAAGGGAGTTCTATTCGCACGATTGCGACCTTTTTTCAGATGAATACCGTCTTTGCCTCCGTCGTCGAACAGTCAATGTTGACCGAGTCAAAATGAAATTTTATCATCTACTTACTTGTTCCTGATCGAGTCTTGCTCTGGCGGTCTCGGATTAGATTGATATTATTATCGGAGTCACGGACTGACCTTTTGTTGCGAGATTACTATTGACTCTTGGGCGCGCGGCCTAGGTTCAACTTTTATTATAGCCAAAGGACTGGATCATCAAGACTAGCTGAACCCTATCGCCTCGTCTTATTGAATCCTGGTCACGCGAGGAGCCAGAATGGAAAACGCCACAATCATTGCTCGTCGTGAATCCTCCATGACAAACCTGACTGGCTGGGGCAACGATGAAGAGATTCTGGCATTAGAACTGATCAAATTTCAGATTCTTCATGATCGTTGGATTGAACATTTCTATAATATCGAGACTTGCTTATTAGCTTTAGGTCTTTTCGGGAATTCTCTCGCTTTTGCCACCTTGATGAAGAGTCGCCAAATGCAAACTCCATCCTTCGTCTATCACAAAGCCTTGGTTTTATCTTATTTGATGTATTGTGTCAACTTTCTCATTGTCAAATGTGTCAATGCCACAGTGAGCATTCCTGGCGAGAGGCAGCAATTGAGCTATTCTAATCCCGTGGCGGCTTATTATTCGGTCATTCTGAACAGGGTGGTCAGTAGCGTGTGCGGATATCTAGCCTTGTATACCTCGCTCGGGATTAGCTTAGATCGTTTTTTCGCACTGGCCGTCATCAAGCATTATTCCAAATTCAATCGCCATATAGTCGCTTATTTTTGGGTAGCTTTCTCGTTGATTCTCAGTGTATGCGTGCATTCGTGGGCACCGTGGTTGGAAAATGATATCAAGGCCGTCCAAGAAATGGTGGACGGCAATCCAAATAAGACTGTCCTTGCTTACAGGCACAAGGACTCTATGAGTCGTGGCCAATTGAAACCATATTTGGTGGCCAAGGACTGGTATAATCTAACAATCAGATCCGGCTACGCTATCTTTTTGATCATATTGACTTCGACTGTTATCTACATGTTCACAAAACAAAGAAAGAAACGAAGGCAATTATGTAACGTGTCGAAGAGACAAATCCGGCGCGAAAGAAGTCTTTTTTATTTAATGGTAGCCGTTGTTATAATGGCTTATATACAAATTATACCTCGCGAGAGTAAGCGAATCTTGGAACTTATTTATCCACCAGAATATGTCGGAGCAAATTTTGCTAATAAGCAATTACCAGTCGAGAAAAGACGAGTTTATTTACTTTTCGGTTTATATGCATTCACGTTCAGCACACCGGTCCTCAATTTATGTACAATTATGGAAAGAAGTTTAATTTTCTATTTTTATTTCGTTTTGAATCATAGTTTTCGAAAAGAGACTCTTATTCTACTTCATTTGAGAACCTGGTGTCATCAAGTGGGCGTGAAAATGGGATGGACGAAACCGGACGCCAATAGACGACGTAAAGGAGCCCTGGGCAATCGAACCGAGACTGATCTACTGGCCGATGGTAGCGGCAATGTGAAGAGGAGAGCGGACTCGGGGATTAGCAATTTCGGCAGTGATAGTTTCAGTTTCAGTGACAGCAGGAGAAGTCGATTCAAGGGAAGATTCACGAGGGGCGGTCCTGGTCGACGGGGTGTGCACAGTAACAACTCGTCCAAGGCTGGATCATTCCACTCCGTGTTCAGTGATGCGTCGACTACTTGTATATAAAGTAGAGAGTACTGCCGGTTTTTTGAATGTGATTATTGATTAGTTGGTGATTCTTTCTGTTTAATTAAAATATATCGTTGATGGCCAAAACGACGTCTTGCTAGCTGACCATGCCTGACTGCCTGGCTGCTAATTCACATGACGCTGCCATACCTGAAAATGCGGTGGGTGATAGGCAGCCTGATTACTTTTCATGACGCGCGTGACACGAAACAGAGATGCCGTGTTTAATCGACAATTCCCATCTGCATAAATTGCATTTCAGGTAGTGCCTTCTAGTTCGCTCTTCTGAGCAGATAAATCAGGTACTGTACATCTTAGCAGAAAACTGCATGGACTATACAGTAAAGGACTCGCGAACGAGCTTTAGTAAAAAATTGATTATAAATTCAGAAAAAATAGAGACCTAGATATCTGAAAAATGGAGCGATGCGGGAAATATTCTACTGAAACTCGAATACAGTTGCCAGCTCTGTCTCAAACTGTAGAATGACTAGACGACGAGCAAAGCGCGTCAATGTTTGTCCGAAAGATGTTACTGCTCGCTAACTAAAATGAATTATTTTCTTGCGCATTCGGCAAATATTAAGCATGTCCCCAGAACAATCAAGGGCGATAGCCATGGGTGCGTAACTATCACCTAATCAGGCGATAGTGACCGACTGCTGCACAATAGGAAATTAGTGTTCGAAAATATCCTAGCTGTTGTGTTGACACTCCCTTCTCCCATCTGACGTCATTCTGATGACACTATTGAGTATGGGATATGTTAAAATCGCCACTAGTATGTCATAGGCAGTCGATTATCGAGCAATATAGGGTTTTAATGGAACATTTAGGACTGGATAGGTTTTTATGTGACTACGAGGGATAACTCCGCGCCTTACCATTCTCCCGTTGCCCCTGTCCCTCGCTCCGCCTCTGTGATAGATCGTCATGGCATCTAGGACACAAAACAGGGCTGAGATAAACTGGTGGTTGATCGTGATTTCACTGAGCCTGATATCAATTTGTAGTGCCCAAGTTGCACACTTACCCACACCTCCCTGGATTCTTTCTGCCCGGTGCATCTGACTGGTTATGAAAAAAGGAAAGGTCTGTTGTATTGTGCTACAGGTGCTGTTATGTCGGCCTTGGCGTGCAGGTGATCTGCATTTACCAGGAAGAGAAATATTTCCACACATAAACGCACTGAAATCTGAAGGGGCCATTATTCGTTCGTTGCGCTGACTGCCGTAATGTAACGGGGTGGACACGGCTGGAGGACGGTAACCGCTATGTAGCGAGTCGCCGATGATGCTCAGGCCTGACGATCAGGTACAGTGATGCTCAGGTGCTATATCCGAAACCATATTACCCTCAGGATCCATGCTAATAGACCAGACCTAGAGTTGGATTGACTCCAGCGCTGCAGGACATGCGCCTGGCCTTCTTTCTTTGTTGTCTCCAACTGTCTGGGTCGAGGGTGCTTCCTGTTGGTGTACCCGTGCCGTGCCTATGCCAGTGTCTCGTTGTGCTCGTTCGTGTGAGGTTGCTTAGTAAAGCACTTGTGGAGATTGGCTTCTTGTTTTGGGTCGGGCCCAAGCCCTTACAGTAACGCACTTGTATCCTCCTGGAAACCCCTTGGGAAAATCTGTATCCCACTAATAACCCCAGGGGTAAAGCTGCTACTTTATGTGAAAGGGTAACTACTGTGCTCCATAAGATTTTAATCGCCTCAATCTTGTTTTTCTGTGCACAAATTTTCCCTCCGGTCATTTTCATTGATTTCACTAACAAGTATGCTTACGACCTACGTTACAGTGTGAAGGCCTTGTAATACTAGAGGAACTTCTGTGCAGGAGCATATGCGCTGGACCTCTTTACCCCTTGAGAAATAAACAGTATATGTAAGTAGTAACATACCCCTCTTAAAATATACCCCGCAAAGCAAGTGCAGATTTGGGGGGGGGGGGGGTGAAAAGTGATGAAATGAGGGTCTACGACTAACCTGGGCCACAGTCAGTTCCAAGTTTGGTGCAAATGGGGCCACAGATTTTGCTAAAGGTGACAGACAGAGAACCAAGAGGTAAGCAGTTATGACTTTGTTTATTGCTGATATTGATAGGGCTTCAAAGTGGATGCTAAAAAACTTTTCCACCCTTGACCATCCAGTGAAATGGTGAATTTAGCTCTCAAATTTATAGATAATATGTAGTCAGCAAATCAGCTTGGATGGCACGTCAGCGAAACGAGATTCGTCGTCTGGTCCACATAGGAAGCCAAAAGCGAAAACCGGATTGTGAAGGATAGGCAACCTATTGTGCGGTTGGAGAAAGAAGCTACAAAACTTGACGCTAATAAGAGATTTGTGTATGACCTTGCAGATTGAAACGTTGGGGTCAAAGTTGGGAAGGTGGAAAGTCTGATACTATGCTTTAATCTAAATTAGAATGCAGGGCCAATTATTGTCAGTGTGCATCGTTTATCATTTTGGTCTTTTCTGGATTTTATGCACCTTCTGACAGTTACAGAAGTTGCACTTGTCAGTAAAAACCTTGTAGCTAGCAAGCAATCAAAACCCGGGATCTCCTATCTTACCCATTTCTTTATTCACAGGCGCGGGCAATTGAGGCCCATGAATTTCTACATGTCGTCTTTCACTCTCAAAATCGGGCGGACTATGAGAAACGGCCAAGTCATTCAATATTTTGAGCAGTAGTGGGAAAATGACTAGCCTGGGTTCCTTGGCTGCATTTCGAAGAGGCAAGGTACAGTATTTCCACTAGAAGCACCTCCACCCGTGGGCATCCTGGACAGGACACCGACTTGCTCGGACGATGGCGGGCGGGCGTTGAACCCACTCGATTTTCGACGGCTGAGACTGTCTCCTCGTTTTACTTCAGTCTCCCCACTCGGAGCACCTCGACGGTACCGGGTGAGTCATCCGCGGCCTGGCGTGCAAGGTCAGCGAGGGTTTATGGTTCGCAAACCGACCTCTATCACCGGGGATCGAACTTGGGAGAGTTCAGCCACCCGCTCCCAAGCAATACGGAAAGACGAATGCAGAACCGCCAACACCACCGCAGCCGCGTTGTTGCTGGTGCAATGGTAGACATTGATGCAAGGTGATAGGCCATTAGGGCAAATTAGCCTGCAAGCCATTCTATAAATGTGGATCCTGGCCGCGACTTGGTCCAGGAAGCTGGACCCAGTTTGTGCGGCTACAATCTGAACAGGGGAGCATCATCTGCTGGACAAGGCGGTGGCCGGACCAAGTGGCACCAACCCCCCCCCCCCCCCCCCAAATGGATACAGTTGACTGTCAGACCTTCTTGGAGGCGGCCAGTCTACAGTACTGTTCGTGCTCCTTCTCTACTGTTTCTCTCCAGCGCTCAGTCAGAGTCCAGAGAAATTCGACAGTACTCCCGCCAGACTCCCAGCTTACTAAGCAGCACCAATGCGTCTTTTCCGCGAAAAAATAACGATATTTTACGCGTTAACGATATCTTTTGAGAAACCGTTAACGATTAACGATAACGATATTTTTTGGGATATCGTTAACGAGCGATAACGATGTCGTTTTCCTGTAACGATATATACGTTAGGCCATTTTATTTGTATCTTGCAGCTCGGAAAGGGAATAGTCGTTGAGATATGAGCACGATATTTCTCAGGTCTCAGGTTGTCTTTTAGGAGTCCAAAAACCGAATTTGTAGGTGCAGTTAGATTAGTTCATGCCAGTTTATCACCCGTTAGATCAGTAGCTTCCGGTATCCCTGCAGATCTTTCCGAAGGTATGTAGATGAAGATGCGATAGGGCACGACTCATCAACTGCTCGGAAATGTATTCATCGCAAGGTCAACTTTCAGAGTTAAAATGTGCTACCTGGTGTCCTAGGTAGGCCAGGGAAGACTCTAACACTAACCTCCCAACTTCTCTCTCAAGGAAGAAATTTGAGTAAAGCCACCATGCCAAGATTGTTTTCCGTCAGGTCGCCAGTGAAAGATGATAGGATTTTCACAGAAATGTGCGTCATACTGATAATATACTCCACTGAAAAAGTGGTTTTTTTGTGTTTTAGTCGATTCTTTCTAAATATATGGGTATTTATTGGTTGGGTTTGGGTTCACTAGCGAATGGGATGGGTTTGACTTAAAAAAAAGGCTTGGGTTGGGTTCTGGGTTTGGCTCGACTTGAAAATTTTTGGGTTGGGTTTGGGTCGAACTGTGAACTCATTATCGGACTTGGCTCAAAGACATTTATCGGCATGAAAGGCATGTTTGCAAGAGAAGTTTTTTAAACAAAAATTTTGAGGTCGTTGCACAAGCATGTTTCCGATATCTTACCCCTAGATGCAAGCCATCTAACGAATCTACCCTAGGTTCATCCGCTTATTACAGACCTCTCAGTTCTATTTTTTTGGAATGCTCCATCCGCATATAGTGGAAGACACGCGCCACACGTACTAAATTATCCAAGTGTGCCAATGCCCGAGGAACTAAAAAGGAATCTGGAATAACCTGAAATGAGGCATTTCCTCAGACTGCCCCTCCCTACGTGCGTAAGTGACAATTTGAGTGTGAATTTATTTTTAATAACTTAACTTTCATTTGCACTAATTCCCACCTGTGGAAAAAAGCAGCTGTTTTCTAGAGTTCATAAACCACTTTATGCCTTGGCATCAAATCTTGATATTGTCAGTCATCAGGCAAATGTGCGGCGGGCAATGTGCGTCATAACTTTACCAATGCAGCCAAGTTGACAAGGTAGCAGATGATCCAGGAATATGCATTGTCCCTTTCACAATAGGGTTCTCGCGAGGAAATGAAAGGGAATAGAGCAAAGCGATCACCAACGTGGGAGTATGGCAAAGAAGGGACACCCCAAGTTAGAACCAACATTAGAATGGAAACCATGAGTAATGATACTTTGCACCATACCTAGCTTCGCTGCTCCTTTCCAAACATCACCTTCATCAAACATTGGCTGGTGTTCACGAAAATGATAGTTTTTCGTTTCTGGCTTTGCATTTTCATTCTAGCACCTTGCTGTAAGTACCCTCAAAATCAAATATTGCGTCTTTCTTTTGATCTGATATTTCAGATGGTCAAGTTTGCTATGAGAATCAATCCGATTTCGTTTCTCATTGCTCTTCAAAACAAGGAGTAGTAAACGGCGGTCGATGTTATTTCTTAGCCGTAAACTCAACGAATGACTTAGTCATGGGATGGTGGTCTAAAAGATTTGATATCTGCGCTAGCCGTGGAGGAACTTTTGCCCAAATCCATACCAGTAGCGAGCTGAAAGCTGTTGGAAACGTCTTAGCCGTATGGTATACTGTCCTGTTAGCAAGTACCCTCGTGCATGCACTGCTTTTTTCAGAATATAATAGCCAATTACGTCTGGTCATTCTTGGCACGGGACCCAAGCACAGTGAACACTACTGGGCGGGCTATAAACATGCAAACTATACGATGGTATACTGCTGCCACCACTTTCAATACGAACTTGATAGCACCTAACACATATGTGAGGACGCATGAGATGGACGACAATTTCGCAGAGGAAGTAACTGCTACGATATGTGGGGCAATCTACAAAAATTTGGTGCCAGCGGATGCGATCATGGGTCGGCCATTTCGTGCACAGAATACAGTAAGAGCAGTGTTGCATTTGATTGGCCTTTAACTTCAAAGCACGTTATGGTACTGTAGGTTTGGTGTGGTGTGGTCCATCCCCGATTAAAGGATCCTGGCGAGCAAGCTTACGATCAGTGGGTCTGATTTAATGCAAACATATTTTACCCACCTTGTACTAAAACTAACAACAAGTCAAAACTTCCGTGATTTTGCGCTTGTCTTTTTCTGCAGATGGTATCCAAGACTTCAATCTAGTAGCTGGCAAGTGTATGAATGAAACTTTCATCGAATCGATCTCGCCCATGTCAGCCATTGTTGACTGTGTAACACGATGTGCCAACAACATTTGGTGTCGCAGTTTCAATTGGTATCGACAACAGCTAAAATGCGACCTCTTCTCATGGTATTTCAATGATACTGTCAACATAGCCAACAATGTTCCAGGGTGTTATCATTTCGCGTATGTGCCATTCATTCATTCATTCATTCATGCTTTATTCGTGATGAAACACAGGATTGTGCACTCAGAACATTACGAAACACCAGTTAAAAAAGACAGTTAAAAAAAAAAAAGATTATCCAAAAATTGTCTGTCTCAGAAATTTGCGAAATCTAAATACCGATGAATTAAAAGCTACGTCCGCATCCAAATTGTTCCACAGGACCATGGCGGAGTATAGAAAACTTTGTTTGAAAGATTCACGATTATGAACTGGTAAAACCAGATGATGCGGGGCAGTAAATCGACTGCTAACGCGCCTTCCACAAGAGTCCTTGTGAATAAAATATCGGTTTTCGAAATCATGGTACCCATGGTAAAATTTAAAAAATTGGACGAGTTTGAGACGTTTTCGTCGATCGTGTAGTGGCGTCCAATTGGCTTTGGTCAAGCCATAGGTGCCATACGTGCCATGACGAGGATATTACATATTTTAGTTCATGCATTCGACGCTGGTTTTAGGTCATCTTCACAGTAAACGTTGTATGTTACAGCACATTAAGAAACATAGTTTGAAAGGATCAACAGAATGCGCCATTAGTGAACATATTTTTTCTGAGCCTAGAATTTTTTGGGTATTTTTAGGGAAAACCCCAAACCCGAGTCTTGGAAGCCGAGGAGGAACTCGAGGCCTGAAACCCGAAAATCGAATTCAGAGAAAACCTTGCGAGTTTTTCTTAAATCTGGCCCATTACCACGCAAAAATTCAAGAATCCTTTAAGCTTTGGGCGCTGAGCACTTCTGACCAGTTCGCCAGACGCCTCTGATATTTTGCAGGGTGTTTTTTTAACACATAGAAACAAACAGTGGAAGGGGTAAGTCGCAGCGCAGTCGTTTTCGAGGGCTGAAGGCGTTGCCGCAGATATATCTTCTATACAGTACCTCGTTTCCTCCCCAAAAATAATTATCCCCATCGATGGTCCAAAAGAAGAGACTTTCAGGAATATTGTCGACGACTGCTGGCCGGCTACAAGCAAAACGGGCTTCCCATGAAAATTTCTTTAAAAAATCATGTCAAATCTTTGGTGTCTTGCCTTCCCATAGAAAACCCTGGATTAGAACTCTTAGTTTGGAAATAAAATCGTATGGGAGGCCCACATTCATCAAATTGACCAGCTGAGAGCCCAACAGCTAGTTCACAAACAAAATTTTTCCAGGTATCGCAAGGTACTGTAGCGATGGCACCAGTCGTCAGCTTGTTTGCGGAGGTCAGTTTTTTTTAAATCAAAATGGATTTTATGTATAGCATCCTAAGACGAGCAATAGTAATACCAAGTAGCTTAAGCTTATCGACGCAGCTGATTCCATCTGGGATTTGAACCTGATCTGGCCCAGAGCCCCTTGGCAAGCGCTCAGTTTTCTTTTTATTCAATCGCAAACCAGAAAAACGCCCGAACTCATCCAGGATACGTAAAGATGAGTCGGCTTACTGGCTATCAGCCGTGAACAATGTCGTGTCATCCGAGAATTGGCTAGACAAGTAGTCCTAACAATTAAAGTCAGTCCACGAAGTTTCGACAGGGCTGTAGCGCCGCTGTTCGATTGTCCATAGCGATAATGAAAAGTTAAGGTGACAAGGGGCACACATGACGAATGACCCCTGGCAAGCTGAATTCAGCTAGAAAAAAGCCGTTATTCGCTACCTCGCTGCGAGAGTCCTTGTACATAGTTTGGACTGCTGATGTAAAGGCAGTGCCAAGATTTCTGTATTAGCGTCAAAAATAGGAGAAATCCCAATCCTCTGTATCAGAAGCTTTTTCGAAGTCCAGCGCTATAAGTAGACCCGACCCCTGAGGGTTGACTTCATACACTCCATAATGTCATGGGCGATCCTGACATTTTCTCCAATGTACAGGCCTGCCATGAAGCCAGCCTGTTTACAATGAACGGTGCTTCTTCAGCCGGGTTGCCAGTGCCTTGGCAAAAATTTTGTAGTCGCAATTGAGAAGTGTGATCGGTTGCCAGCTTTCCAAAACTATCGCATCCTTTCCAGGTTTCAACAACAACGAGATGACACCTAATTTTTCACTTCGTCAGTTAGCCCACTTAGACTCGATACTCCTATATGGCTTTCGGATTACTTACCAGAGTTAAGGGGCATACAATCCCTACCTGGCCCACCGCCATTCTCTTTGCTGCATTTTCAAATTCTGCAGGGTTTGGTCCAGCTGAGCTTTGGCTTCGTCGCTTTTTATGGTCATCAAGCTCACTGACCCTTTTTGGCCAATCGTCATGTTGCTGTTGTTGCTATTGACAAAGGGACATAGAAAAAGTAAATTTTCGATTCATACTGTTTACTGTTTATTCCTCACGTAAACGCTTCAGCGCGCTAAGATCGTGGGACACACAGGAAATATAGCATAAGCAGTTCAGTCAAAGAACACACTACAAAGCGGCACTCGAAAGACCCTGTCTGAAAACATCAGTGCTGTATGTCCACGCCAATTCAGAACTCAATTTGTTCCATAAAATAATGGTCGAATGTTCAAAGCACTGCAAAAGCCTTGGTCCTTGTGCTTTTTTCAGGTAAAAACAGTGAATGCTCTTTGTTCACTCTTTCACTCATCCTCCTACCAGGCTCCAATACATGTCTGAAACGAGCATTCGGGTAATCGTGCCTACCATGATAAAATTTATGAAACTGGACTAGCTTCAGTTCCTGCGCCTGCGAGCCAAAGGCTGCCATCCCACAACTGATAAAAGATCCACTGGACCAATCGTTGATGATAAGTCGGAGAGCGTATCTCTGGGCACGTTCCAAAGTCTCAATGTCAGCCTTCAAAATCGGATCCCTTGCCTTTCATGTCCGCCGACATTGTGACCCCCAAATAAGTGACTTCATCAACGAAAACAAGACGCTGTCCATCAAGGGTCAATGAAGGCATTCGGTCGAAGGCAACATGGCTGTACCGAAACGCAATGGCCTGACTTTTTGATACATTTAAATCCAGACCAGACGAGAGAAACCAGGCGCACAAAAAGTTCAGAGCTGGCTGAATCGAACTTTCCGCGCGCTCCATAGAAGGCAATGGGACGAGTAAGCATGTGTCGTCCGCGTAACACTGGAGCCGAAACTCAGGGAATTTCGATGAAAAAACTCGCAATAACGGGTCAATGAACGGAATAAATAAAAGAGGGCCAAGCACGCTCCCTTGTGGTACGCCAGATACCACCCGCTCCCTCCTGGATGCACAGTCTTTCACACTAACATACTGTTGACGATCTTTCAAATACGAATAAATCCAGCTGATTAATTTGTTGGGAACTCGATGCTGGGATTGCAGAGTACGCAGTAGAAGTGAATGCGGAACTCGGTTAAATGCTTTCTGCACGTCCAAGAAGATGCCAATTACCAAACCGTACGTCTTCTGACTGAGCCAATTATGGATATTTTGCGTACAATTAATCAGAGCTCCAGTAGTTGATCTTTGCTTACTGAATCCATGCTGACTTTCTGACAATGAGATATGCTGACGAAGAAGACGGTCAACGTGCCTCTCCAAAATCTTGCACATAATTGGGAACAAAAAAGATCGGTCGGAAGTTGGCCACACTCGACTTGTCACCTTGCTTTGGTATAGGCACGACCTTGGCCAGTTTCCATTGCGATGAAAATTCCTCTTCCATTATCGATCTATTGAATAAGGCCGTCATCGGCGCAGCAATGGATGGGGCGATGTTTCGAAGAATCGCTGAAGTGAAACCATCATCCCCTGGGGCACTGTTTTTTCCAAATGCTGCAGCTCCTAAACACAAATGGAGTTGTTACCAAATAGTCTCTGAAGTCCTCAGGATCAGGGAAGGGTCGAATAAAGTCGCCCATGTCTCGATCATTGAAGTTGGCAAGAAATTGATCTTGTACTGCACTGGCCTTCTCACCTGCCGTGACCAGTGGGGGACCTACTGAGTCGATTAGAGTAGGAATGGATCGATCAGCAGGAGTTAGTCGGTGCAAAGCGGTCCAAAACTCAGCTGGAGTGGTAATATCCGAAAATGTTTGAGAAATATAATTGGACTTTGATATTCTGATGGCTTTCCGGCATTGCCGACGTTGATTGAAAAAACGATGTTGATCATCAGCGGAGCCATCTCGCTTCCATCTAATCCAAGCCTCGTTCTTTGCTCGAACAAATGCCAGTACCTCGGCAGTCATCCACACCTGCCCATTTGCGTTGCGCACAACAGTTCGCGTTGAAACCATTTCAGCAAGAATGTCTGAAATTGTAGACGTCATATCAGAGCATGCAGGGTCAATGGATGGAGCAGAATTTACCAATTCGATACAGTTTGAGGTCTTGATCCGAGTGTTAATAGCCTCGCAGTCTACAGTGGAGGAGATCAAGGAGATCCCATTGGAGGAGATCAATAAGCAGATCATACTGTGGTCAGAGGTGGAAATAGGCGGGAGAACTGCGGTGGATAAATGACGGGTTATATTTCTGAGAATAGTCCAGTCCAACAGCGATTGATCAAGGCGTGTAGGGGCCGTCACAGTTTGTATGCCGCCTATGCTGGCCACGATATCGCTTAAATGTCGTCGAAGTGGGGATGAGAAGAGCCAGTCCACATTGAAGTCACCCATAATAACTAATCGATGAAGTTGAGATGGGAATGCTCGAAATAGATATTCACGAAAATCATCGATGATGACCCTGTTGCATCGTGGAATATATACGAAAACGCTAATAATCATACTTGGCCCATCTCCAATGCGCAGTGCAAGCACCTCGAGCCCATCACATCGAATGTTATAGCTCGAAACCTGTTTCAGCCTGGTGGCGATTTTGAAACTGGCCCCTGCTGGACTTACTTGCATAAAAAATGCTTTGCACTTTCACATTTTTGTATCATGTGTTGTGTGTTGTGTGTTGTGTTTTATGTTTCTTGTGCCACTAGTGCGCATATGCGTTTGCGCAAGAATAAACTATGATGATGATGCAATGGGCTATGTGTGACCTGACTTGAATTTTGGTAAGTGGAAGAGGTGCTCGATCTGCTTATAAACATAGCTACCATTCATTATTTAGGGTAGATACGACTTGCAATACACTTTTGCACGCTTTCAAGCATCACACTCTACCACGCGGATACGCAGCATCACGATTTGCTTCTCTCTGCGGGGCTGACTAGGGTCGTCGAGTGGGATACGTTGAAGGCCTCTCACCAACGCAGCTGCAGGCTGTGTCGGGACAAAAGCATGTTCTCTTGCGGCGTCTAAAAAAATGCTAGTCATGGAAGCGCATAAAGGACACTGAAGACAGCTGGTCTCTCGATTTGTTTTCCTATTGTCATTTTTTTGTTTTTGTGGCCTCACTCATTTCTAATGCCGCTCAATAAATTATGCGAACTAGCGTCATCGAGCAGATTCACGACTCCCACTTGAACCTGCGCAAATCAAAATTGATATTTTAGTCAGCGAGAAGTGAAAAAGGGCCGCTCTAACGAGAAAGAAAACCACAAAATTTTCTTGAAAATTGATCGAACCATAAACAAGGTCGCTCTGGCACTCACCTCGCGGGGATGGACGCTGCTTGCCTTGGTCGCGATCCATTTAATGCAAAAACACACGCAAAACAGGACTGGCCACATCATTCTGATTACTTGCTAGAGCAGTTTCTGGATAATACGGCATCGGGGCCCTGATTATATGGAACGGTGAAAAGTGTCGGAATCAGGAAAATTTATTCAGTCTACGAGCTTCGACTAGAAAACTCTCAACACAAAATGCATTTTCACAAAATCCTTTAGTTTTTCTAAACTCCCGTTAAAGTGCATCAATTTCCAAAAGTTTAGTGTTTCATTTTTCAGAGTTGCTCAAGCGAGTGTATAAATAAAAAATAAAGTCTTGAGGTTTTGGTAAAAGCGAGCAAGACACATGCAAGTAACTCCAGCAGGGGCCAGTTTCAAAATCGCCGAGGACATGACCCGAGCATCAGGACATCAAGGAAGTCCTATGTTAGATCATTGTGCTTCGACCATTGTGCTTCGATCATTGTGCTTCGATCATCGATCATTGTGCTTCGATGGGAAGGCAAGACACCAAAGATTTGACATGATTTTTTAAAGAAATTTTCATGGGAAGCCCGTTTTGCTTGTAGCCGGCCAGCAGTCGTCGACAATATTCCTGAAAGTCTCTTCTTTTGAACCATTGATGAGGATAATTATTTTGGGGGAGGAAACGAGGTACTGTACAGAAGATATATCTGCGGCGACGCCTTTAGCCTTCGAAAACGACTGCGCTGCGACTTACTCCTTCCACTATTTGTTTCTATGTGTTAAAAAAACACCCTGCAAAATATCAGAGGCGTCTGGTGAACTGGTCAGCAGTGCTCAACGCCCAAAGCTCCAAGGATTCTTGAATTTTTGCGTGGTAATGGGCCTGAGCTTAAAGAAAAACTCGCAAGGTTTTCTCTGACTTCGATTTTCGGGTTTCAGGCTTCGAGTTCTTGTTATTTCTCTTATCTCAAAATATATATTAACGACAAACCCATGTTTAGTTTTTAAAATGGCGGGAAATTCAAATTGTGGGATTGTGGCAGTCAGTCCTCGAGGGGGTATATTAGGTGGGTGGAGAGGAGTCAGGACTGAAAAAGGAGTGAAACTAGCAAAAAATTCATGAAATGAAAGTGGGAAAGTTAGTACATGTGGTTTGATGCGCCTTCGGAGCAGGCCAGTCCAGGCTGACAAAAGGTGATCGAGAAAGATTCCGCCTGGCCTGTTATTTTGATAAAAATTTTCATGGGAAGCCCGTTTTGCTTGTAGTCGGCCAGCAGTATAACCTTTGAAGCAGGGCTGTGCGGCGACCGGCCGACACAGCAGATTCCCTCTGCGTATATCCACTAGGAGCACCTTCACACGAGGGCACACTGGAGACTGACTTTCTCGGACAATGTCGGGTGGGCCGTAAACCCTGTCGGTGTTCGGTAGCTGAGACTGTACACTCGTTTGGCGTCCGTATCTCCACTCACAAGTTAGACCACCTCGACGGTACCAGGTCAGTCACCTTCGGCCTGGCGTTCAAAGTCAGCGAGGGTTCATAGTTCGCGAACCTGACCTCTATCACCGGGGATCGAACCCAGGACGAGTCCAGCCAGTCGCTCCCAAGGTCCATGATCGAAGAGAGGAGACCCCATCGTTTTATTAAGAGGGTCATTTTCATGGTTCTGGTGTCACCTCCTGTGTTGCCGCTCTAGGTTGAAATGTACTCTCTATTGCTTTGACAGCAAAATGATAAGATGCTGTCTAACAGCTGTAAAAGTGACGAAAAAATGCTTTGAAAGCCTCCCAATCCACACATGTGCTGCAAGTCCAAAATGGCTTCTGAGCACACTGCTCGACAATATTCCTGAAATTCACTTGTTTTGGACCATTGACGGGGATAATAAATCTTGGGGAAGAAACGAGGTACCATGTACAGAAGAAATCTGCAGCGACGCCTTCAGCCCACGGAAACGACTGCGCTGCGCCTTACTCCGTCCACGTCTTTTTAGCCACCCCCCCCCATCTGCGTGGACTCGTCCATGATCTTTCAATCCCCCTCACTCACGGGCGGATAGGTTAGGTTTTCAGTTCGGCGTGGAACCAAAATTATGGTTCGGTTCACTGAATCGAAATTGTTTCGGTTCCATGGCGCACTAAGCAGCTGGTGTCGCGCAGCCCTGGAGCAATAGATATGCACGAGCCTTTCGCACGCGGTAGCAGCACAAGGCAGCGGAACATTGGCTCGCTTGAGTCATAGCCCAGCCTACTGTAGTGGGAATGACGGTGTGCTTGCGCGCGAACGTAGTTTCGGAGAATTTGGATCAGAATTCATATAATTATTTAGCTTAAAATGTGGCTTGATTTCATTCGCTAAGGTGGTGATTTGCTATGCAGCATGCTTTGTGAAGGTAAAATATCACATAATGGTCTCACAGTAATTTGAGGCTGAATTGCACTGGAAAAACCAGTGCTCTCGAACCAAAGACTTGAAGCAAACTGAGAGCTTAGAGCCGAAACCGAAAGAGCTGAGCGCCGACTCGAGCCGATTAGCTGGAACCGAAACCGAAACTGAAACATAGAGCCGATCTGGCCGTGACCCCTCACCATTGATTGCGGACGTTCTTTATGCATTGTCCGAGAATCACAACTCCATGATACCACAGCCGCTAAAGCGTCGTACACATGATCATTCTGCGCCATAAGAGGAAGAAGCATGTAACGTAGGAGAAAAAAAGGCTTTCTAACAATTAACGCCATCCTTTGTTTGATTGTTCGGCTTTTCTGATCTTTTGTTCAATTCCATCCATCCATCTGTCCATTTTCAATTGCATCGACTTCATTTGCGCTTGTATCTCTCTGGCAATCGAAGCACTTTCATCGACTTTTTGTTGCATGGCTGACGTTTCAGCTGCTAAACGATTAATCGCGTCACTCATGCCATGCTGATGATAGGAACTGTGCACGAGGCCGCGTGTTTGAACTAAATTAAGCGCGAATCCATTCGCTACATGCGCTATTTCAATATCGCGTCTTTTTCTGACATGATAAAATGTTTTCAATGCATTGACGCAAAGAATAAGGACTGCGCAGACGGTCATGCCATTAAATCCTAAATAAAGATTCACCAAGCCTCCAATTTGCGAAATGAATTTTTCTTGTGAGTCTTTTATTGCCAGTGTAAATTGGACAAATGGATTTTTGACTGATTCCAATGTGATTTCATATCTTAACCCATTGGAACCATCCTGGGACACAATAGCGTCTGAAAGCCAAGAATAAAATACGTATTCGCATTTGTTACTGCATTCTTCATTATAGTTGTCTAAATTAGCTTGCAGTTCATTTTTACAAATAGCATAAGTGTCAGAACTGCAATATGGGTAATCCAAATTCGAAGTATCGTTAATTGGATTAGATTCAAGCGACCTTAGCACGAATGGGGTACAATTACAATGCTGCTTCGCTTGCTCAATTTGACGCCTTGCAATGCAGACAACAGACGATGCTTCCTCGGAACAAACACGATTTGGTCTCCCTTCCACCACTTTCATCAGTGTGGAATAGCCCAATATTGCGAACTCGTAGTTGACTCTTTGAACGGCTTCTTCGTGAGTTTTATAAAGGATATTATACCTCGGCACAGAAGAGAATAAAATGGTCGAATCGCGCAGGACATAAAACTTCCTGTCTCTGCGAAAACGCTGCCATGGCGCAGGCTGACTATCTGCGAACGGGACGAAAATAAAAGCTTCGTCAGTTGTGTTCTTTAACAAGGGGAAACAAAAAAAATTGTATCTTAGTAATACTGGTCCGTGCCTGATTTTATGTTCTGTGAAGAAAGAGTCATCTCCAGAGTACATAAGAAAAGTGTGAAAATAAATATACAGAGCGTCCATAACATACGTGTAAAGTTGATCAATGAATTCATTGTCAACGAATCCAATTTCTGTCATGTTGAAACTACTGCAATAAGAAGTTGGTGAAGCCGAGTCCAAAGCGTATTCGCGATCCTGCTCCCCAATGTAACAGAGAAATATTGTAATGGCGTCAATGAGCGGCTGGTTCCAATTAAAATTAGCTTGACTAAGAATCAGGTCTCTTTCAAAAGTTGTCGGATCGCTAAGAAGCTTTTTGACGATGATGGTCGCAAGTTTAGCTTCGATTTTACCTTCGGATAGGCCAACGAATAAATCAGGATGCGTCTCTGTCCAAACGTCCCACGAGTGATTGGCCATAGCTTCACACTCAACGCAAAGCTGCGCCATGGTGAAGCCACTGCCCCGCCTTGATATCCATTTAGCCACGTTGGCTAAGGCTGCGCTGTAATTTGGGATGCAGACAGTGACATCTGGTCTTTTCACTTTGCCATCTTTGATAATTTCAATTTTTGACTCGACATTATTTTCTCGATAGTCAGATAGCAGAGGGAGGAAATCGCGCAAAGTCAGGCCAAATAGCAATAGAAATCCAGTTATCAAGATCAAGCTATTGGTCCAATGCGGTAAAGTTATACCAAAATATGATTTTAGCCGTTTGTCTAACGATCTTAAGTTAAGCATTTTCGCGCAATACAAAAAAGCGAGGAAGAAAAGTGGAGATCAGACTTTCGGACGTATTTCGATAGTACGACTTTCCTGACGAAACGGCTCAGCTCTTTGCATGATCTGTAGTGAAAGTGCAATACGAGTATACTGTATGTAATGTTTGCTAAGATGATCGATTACTTTAATTTCCATTAGAGCATCGCGACAAGCGGCAGCGTTCCAAACTAAGTAAATATTGTAACAGAGCCACTACTCGCATGCGTCTGTAACAGAAATGGTGATTGTTCCTGTGAAAAAGCCTGCTCACTTACATTAAGCTAGTGATTGAATTTGAGCGCACTGGCTGATGATGAGTCCTATAGCTCTCATGCGGGTTTCAGCGCGCATCTGGCTCAAATTTAGCGCATGAGGCTAGTTATTGCAAGCAGTCGTGGTAAGGATCCGGATGGAGGTGTGCCAGCACTAGACCCTGGATCGGGTTAGCTACTGCACTTTCTGGTCGGGCCAGGTTTTTTTTGAAAGATTGGGTCAAACGGGTAAAGAGTACAGCAATTTTTCAAGTTCCTACTCTTAGCAGATGAAGAAACTTTTTCATATCTGTTCAACTCCAGGATTTGCAGAATTTGCTTCATGCATATATGCATTCAATTCCCACGTTTCCATTCTGAGTAAATTCCAAGAATGTCAGACAAATTGTAAGATGTGGCTATGACCAAATAGTCTGGATGAGTTCTGCTTGGGCCCATGTCTAATAAGCCCTTATAAACAGTTCTTATCAATCGGATGAATGAGGGGGACGCCATAGTCTGACGTGAGAAGGACTTGATAATCTCGTAGGTTGTAGGTCGTAGGTCTAGCAGGTCGTAGGAGTCTCTTCTGTACAGTCACATTTGATTCCAGAATATGAAAAACAAGTTCTTGTGTATACCTAGCAGAAAATGCCTGGTTTCGTCTGTGCCCAAACACCATATCTGCACCAATACTAGCCCCCTTTTCATGTTGCACTGCAAAACAGTTCAGTGTGTGTGTTCAAAAGTCATAGGTATGCTTATATTACTCCATTAGCAGCCCAGGTTCTAATTGAGTCCAGTTTCCAGCACATGACTTTGTCAGCAGTATCTTTTGTAAAAACTAGATTGCGTAGTATAGCGTGTATGCTTAGGTATTTCTTTGTTCAATCATTATATGCTGGCTCTGACTCCAAGACTTATGAGAGTAGTCTCTTTGTTGAAATTTTGCTAAAGATTAGCGTACAGACAGACACAGACTCTAGTACAGACCCTAGTCGCTTTTAGACCTACCGACCACTATTGTGGGAAATAGGAAGGAATTGTAAGGATTACTGTGGAATAACAAAAGAAAATTTGGGTGCATTATATAAGTGTCTCCATCGAAATATTTTCACACAGCTCCTTTTACAGCAAAGTCACCAAATATTGAGAGGAAGTGTTTAAAGCTTTTGTCTCAAGGAACTTCAGCTGTATAGCAAATTCACCCGACCCCACTCGAAATTTTGGGTCGGGTTGACCTGACTTTGTTACAAGCAACAGAAATTCCCAGGGGGGGGGGGGGGGTGAGGGCATGGAGGACACATTCTTTAACACATTTTCAATTCATCCCCTCCATTCTTGTCAATGTGTCGATTATGAGTCGGAGACTTCCGCAGAGGTCATCCATTTTCTTTTCTAGTATATCGATTCTTCCTTTCATTTCTTTCGTTTCTGATTCTTCTGCCACACCTTCCTTGGAAGCACTAGTGCTGGCAGCATCGAAATTCGGGGCGTTGCTATCGTTGTTTTCCGCACTTGGCCCAATGCCCGTAACATTCGTTTCCTCAGTTTCGTGATCATTTTTCATCGCCTTCCATCGCTTGTATGTGGTGATACAAAAAATGATCACAGTGCACACTGATAATCCACTGAATCCAAGATATAAGTTAATAATGCCACCCATTTGACTCATGAATCTTTCGGGTGTGTCCTTAATGACTGTGGTGAACTGAACAAATAGAAAATTCATAGGTCGAGTTGAGATGGAATATGAAACATCTTTTTGATTTGGATCGTACAAACTGTTTGACTTTGTTTCAAATTTATAAATCAGGTACTCACATTTATCGTAACATCTTACATTCGCATGCCATAAACTCTTCAGAAGCTTGCCCTTACATTTGGCGTATTCTTTTGCATTACAGTAGGGCAAAGTCAATTGATCAGGTGCAAAATTTCTGAATGTGAAGGGCACGCACGCACAGTTTTCAATGGCAGCTCGAACCTGACTCTTCATAACGCATATGGCTGGATTGGGTTCAGGAGAGCAGGCGCCCATTTGGCTGGGTCGTCCTTCTACAACCCGTGTATCAATCAAATACGATATTCTGGCCTCTTCATGGTTAATAATATCCAGATTAGCATTGTGTGTTTTGTACAACGACTCGGGCGTTGTTAAAAAATTGTACAGAATTGACTCATCAGGGAACACAAAATATCTGAACTGTCGCTGGAACCTTTTCCAAGGTGGGAGGGACGAATCAGGGTATTGTCTCAATACAAATAATTCCTGAGTGGAGTTCAAGTTAAGAGCAAAACAGAAGTAGCCGCCAAAGGCTACCAGTATAGGTTTGTCAACTAAGGAGACAAAGTGTGATTGTCCATCATCAGTCACACTGTAAGAAAAGTGAAAATATTTACTCGCGGCTTCCAGAACTAGGGTCCACAAGTGATCGAGAACTTGATTCGATGGCCACCCGATATCTCCACCATCGAAATCGCAAGCTGTGGTGATGTTGATCATATACGTGAAGTCTGCGCCAGTCATACAAGAGAAGAATGTCCAAATTGCATCTACTAATGGTTGATTCCAGTTGAAATTAGTCGAGTTTAGGATCAACGTTTCAAAACCCGGCTGGTCTGTAGAGAGTAGCTTTTTGACCAGAGATGGAATAATGGTGGCAGCGACATAGGAGGCGTTTAGTCGGACCGGAAAGTGCATATCTTTCCAGATGTCCCAGGAGTGATTGGCCATTGCCTCGCATTCATCGCAATCAGTAGACAAAGTCAAGGTGGTTGCATTGCCAAACTGATTTTTTTCTATCCAGGTGGCGATATTGGTCAGAGACGCGCTGTAGTAAGGGAGGCATATGGTAAAGTTAGGTCTTGGAGTGGCCTCGTTTTTAATAATTTCGATCTCTACAGCCACATTTCTATCCCTGTATTCCGCCAGGAGGGGCAAAAAATCTAGGACTGTGAAAACGAACAGAGAAGCGAGGGCAGTGCCTCGGATGAGCATGACTGCCCAGCCTGGCCATTGAAGGCCGGCACATTTCTTCAGTTTCAAAAAGTAGGTGGTTGATTTGAACATCGCGGAAGGAGGAATGAGTTGATTGACGAGGGGCACGGGCTATTATAAGGAGAGCGAAGAACTGAGTTTAAACAGGCGCTTAATTGGCAGCGCCGCTATCGTGTTTCTGCCTCAGGTGGACAATGAACAGCCTTCTGGCAATACCCTCTATTTTTGCTAGGCGGGTAACTGGTATTTATTTTTGCCAACGAAGTGCGTATCATCTAGACGCCACTAAATGAGGCTACTCGCCATTTTCAGGACCAGAAAGCGAGCCAAATTTTAATTTAATTTTTCCAACCCTACAAAATACCACTGGTCATCTGCAGTATTCATAGCATCTTGCTTTTTCCATGTGGGTTCCGCTAAGTTGAAGCGTCCGTACCTGATTAAATAATGTTTTTGATCGCCCACTTTGTACTGCATCACATTTCGAACTAAAATAGACCACAGGTCGGTGTGTGAATGCACTGTACACACACACACACGACTAGGCACCAAGAACATGTTGATCTTCTGTCTGAAAAACTGGTCGAGATGATGATAAAGTATTAGCAGCAGGTTTATCTCATAAACAGCCTGTGCAGCCCATGGGGCTGGCAGACTTTGTGTGCAAGAAGCCTCCCATGAAAGACTTCCGCACTATCTTTGAATTTTTCGACCCTTTATCCTTCTGGTCGCTATTTTTCCGCGTACTGTACATAGTCAGTAGTCTCCAGGCGGCACGTCCGATCTGGCCCAATGTTGGAGGCGGCTACAGTTTACCCATCACTCAGAACTACAAGAACGAACACCATAAAGACCTATTTTTTAATACAGCGACAAAAGGCCAATAAACATTGATTATCAATGCAATTTTTAGCACGCTCCAGCTCTGAGTTTTCGAACAATAAAAAAGCGATGTCTCCCAATGGGTCCCGTTACCAATAAAGGGAACAGGGCAATCATACGATCCCTAATCAAGCCCCGAAAGGGTTCGCGATCGGTGCTGCCATGGATGCGAGCCAAACAGGCGTTCACTAAACGCCTAATAAGGAAAGGTCGTTCATGCCTTCGCACACCCCGTAAGAAGAGCCAACCACAGGGCCCCAAATACAATAGCTAGGGTCTTTGTAGAAGCAGTACTACGAAAACAACATGTAGATGCGGGTGCAAATAGTAGAAGTGCACTCCCTGCAACCTTGAGATACAGTAAACAACAGCTGCATTCATAACACTTTCGAGAGCATTTTTCTGTGGAATAAGCTAGGTTAGCTCATAGCTAGCGGCTGGGCTAGTCCCAGTTCGATCCCTGGTGACGGAGGTCGGTTTGCGAACCAGAAGCCCTCGCTCGCCTTGCACTGGCTGTCGAATACCCGACGGGGTTCACAGCCCACCCGCCATCGTTCAAAGAAGTTGTGTCCTGTCCAGGATGTCGGCTTCTGCCTAGGAAGTGGAGACACTGCTTGCTTATAGGTTTGACCGCTGGCCGGCTACTGGCAAGATGCTGGCTACAAGGAAAGAGCGTACTTGACTATCATCTCCAAAGAGTGCGGTCATTTGGTTTAGATGTCCTAGTTTCCTCGATAGGGGAAAGTCATAGATCCTCATGCAAGCTCTCGTAGCTGCCACGTCAAGCAGTCTTCAGTGCAGCTCCTTTGATTTGACTTTTAACACGGGTGCGAGCAAGACGTCTAAAAATAACAGGAATTGATTATTGAACCTCCGTCGTACTGTGCAGTATCCACGATAAACTGTTTTTTCCAGGCATGCACACATGTTTTGTGAAGTGAGGAAGTAGGAAGTAAAGCCCAAAATATTTTTTAAACGGGGCCTCTCGGTAGCAGTGTCTCCTCCATAAAAAGCGTGATTCTACTCCCTCGTTTTGGTCAAGGCAAGGGTTTTGAGGGTTCTGGCGATATTCTTGAATAGTCAAACCCTCGAAAGTTTGGAAAAGTGCAAAGTCCTCGTTTATGAACTCATGCTAGCGATAGATCTCAGGTCAAGGACGTTCGGACAGCGCTTACAGAGACATTCACGGCAGGGCACCAGTTTAGACAAGACTTCTCATTTTGTGCCATTTTCATGCTCTGTATGTTCATACATACGACCAACCAGCCGCTGGAAAAATCGGGAAAGTACTTTCCCATTAATGAATATTTCATGCGCTTTTAGCTTCACTTGGGCGTTAGCTGAAATTTGGAGCGTGCCATTCCAACAGCTTTTTTGAAATTAAGCACGGGTTACCCATTGCATCTGATGAATGGAAATAACCACAAAAGATTTCTATTTCGTCTACAGCCTGTTTGTTTAAAATTAGGCCAAGCGATTAACAAATTGTTCTTTCAAACGAATATTTTCTATTACACTAGCTGTATGCGTGTAACCTGATCAGTCTTCGGCATGCCTTTGTTAGGCTTGACTTCGCGTCCAGCAATAATCTGCATCCTTGTATGTTCGCTAAGCAATTCTGTCGTTTCTTTCATTTGCTCACTTCCATTTCAATCCAATATGTTCGAAAAGAGTCCATTTTTGTCGCGTTTCGCGTGCTGGCTAGCTCAGTTTGGGTAGTCAATAATCGGCAGATGTGCTGTCAGTACATCACATTATGAATATTCTATTGGGCACGTGATTCGTGCTCACGCAAGCTTATTTAATCGACTAAAACGAAGGTTCTGTTTTTTCCTACTCAAAGAATTTGATCCCGAAACTGCCTTGATTTTTTTGTGGAAGCCTGATCGTCGTATTTCTTCGCTTACAGTAATATTTCTCCAAAATGCTGGATTTCTTTGGTAGAACAAGTCAAACATGGAATTTTTCAGCTCTCGCACTCTTTCTACTCAAGAATCTTTCAATATAAGCGTGTGACCTGTTTGAGAAAAAGCAAATACAAAATCTGCGAATCCAGATCCTGAGACAACTAAGCATAGCTTCCAGGAAATATTCTCCATTCTTCGCACTTAACTTTCTTAAGCGGCATAGTCAAATAGATTCGCTTTTTAAACAGAGTTCGCAAAATGTAAAAATCTCATCAATCAAATGGTAAATGCTTAGTGAAAATGCTTCTGGCTTTTAAATAGACGCAATAGCTTTGTTTGATAACGTCATTGAAAAAATCTCTAATAGGTATGCCTGTGGCTTTTGGCAATTACGTGTATAAGCATAATCAAAGTCTGCTCAATTTCGTTTATCACAGCTTAATTTTATTTTCAGAGCCGAGCAATTCCTGGCACGAAGCGTAGAAATTCAATAAGAATACCCATGCTATGATTGCCTCACGTTTCAACAATACCTTGATTGGCGTCAAACAACGCCTCTGCTTTTTAGATTATCATTGCGAAAAGCGCTTTTAAGTTATTCGCTTGGGAAATTTTCAAGAAGCGACACGTGGAATTAGCTAAAGGCATCGCCTTGGACAGAAACGAGGAGAAAGCCTATTTCAAGACGACCGGCCTCGCTTCTCCAGACCTCGTTTTCAGTTGCTCAGTGGAGCTGCGATGGATGTGTTCTCTATATTTCATTGCTAACTGCAAGGGCGGAACAACCTTGTCACCCTATATTCGATAAGTAATCACTGTCTCTGGCCAACTGATAAGGTACGAGGGGTCAGGATTTCACAAGTTTCTATCTTCTTTCAACCAGAACCTTTTGTTGACATTTATCTCTTTCTTTTATTTTCGCATAGGTTTTGACAAGCTAACTCGGAGAAATAATTAATGACCGTTTAAAAACGATACACCGTTCGTTCCAGCGAAAACTTTCGTCAACACGAGCGCTGGTGGCAAAAGCCTAACTCAGATTCATCTTAGAGCCAAAGCTATTTTTCTTTTTAAAACTTGAAAATTTTCTCACTTGAAGGTGATGAACATGTTATCATTCTTCCTTCCCGATTTTGATGCTCCCAGTGGTGACCTCGGTGTAAGTGAAGGAAAAATGGTTGAAAACGTGACAATGCCATCGATAGACAAAGAACCTGAAAATGCTACTTTTGTGTCTGATGGCTGCGCTTATTCAACGTTGGATCAACCATCAGTGCGAGCAGCGTTCATATTCGCGTATTTATTTGTATTTGGTTGCTGCTGCGGGGGAAATTTCCTTTTATTAATCGTGGTCGGTGTTCATCCCACTATGAGGACAGTGACTAACTTCTTTTTGGCTAACCTCGCAGCTGCTGATTTGCTAGTAGCATTATTCTGCGTCGTCCAAAATTTAATGCACTTATTCGTCTTTAAACAAGCCCTGTGGCCATTGGGTGCATTTATGTGTAAGATGTACGTGTTCGTTATGCACTTGATTCCGTGCACATCGGCTGGCTTGCTTTTGGTACTTTCTTGCGAGCGTTACATAGCCATCATGCACCCGATCGCGGCACGACGTCTCTTGACCAAAGGTCGATTGGCGGTGACCACTGGCGTGGTATGGGCCATTAGTGTGGCTACTAATATTCCATATTATATGGCAGCCGATTATCGAGAAATGGTCACCGAAATGGTCAATGTCAGTGTTGAAAGTAATGGCACAGAGTACAGATTGGAGCCGAAACCCGGAGCAGAGACCTTGGCTTGGTGTAGTCGTGCACATCGGGGCATTGATCATAAAATTATGTTCACTCTCAGCTTCGCCGTTTGGTACGTTTTACCATTTCTGGCCATGTTGGTCATTTACACAGTGATCGGAGTGGCGCTATGGCGCAGTACAGGCAGCGACTCCGTTGCGTTGACTTCGTCAAGTAACAGCGGTGGTAGTGGGCTCAACCAAAATTGCGGAGGGCGGATGGTCAAAAGGCGGTCGCAAGGTGAGGGTGGTGGCCCGGTATCGCGTCAAATGTCATCTGGTGGCACTTCGAACACCACTGCACGATTGGAGTCTCCTAAAGCTGAGCAAGAAACGGAGATGATCTCGTTGAGTCCATCATCGGACGAAGTGTGGCGCAAGAAAAGCGATGACGAGGGCTTGCGGGTCAGAATAGATGTGGCCAACAGGAAGACTCTGACAGTTGGAAACAAAGCAACCAACGGCAAACACAGCGTCAGTGGTAGCGGGGTTGATGCGAGGGTGAGTGAGCGTCAATTTTTTGACCCCGCAAGGATTCTTGACAATCGCAATTCTCAGTTTTGTAGGCTGCTTCTATCTTGTAAGCAAATTCCTTTCGACATCATTCCCAAACAGATGCCATCTGGACCCTGCTTTTACGCATCCCTTGTTGTGTCGTGCCCTATCAGAGCCTCATATCAAGACCACATCAGCTTTTCTGATTTTTTGCCCACCCAACTTAGGTGTAATCATATTGCCCCAGAGACGGTTCAGGACAAACCAGATATCGATTAATTATGAGAACAAGCAGACATTTTCTGCTTCCTCAGACTCGCTGGCATGCTGTGCGGCCACGAAGAGTAGTTTTCCTCACGTGTGACTTCCCGCCCCCCCCCCCCCCTTGCTGCCCCCGCGCTGGAAATCTCGTTTAATGATTTGACATTAAACGATCGTTTCGTAAAGTAAATATTGTTTGTCCACGCCGACCATCTCTATGAGCGTTCCGATCGATGTGGGTGTCACTGCCCACACATATCGATCCGCCTCAGCAGTAATTCATGCCCTGGGGACGGTTTCTCAATCAGCTAGGACATGTCCGAAAGTTAGGACGATCAAATCACAATGATGCACATCGGATGCAATGACTTATGGTGTCCAGATAACGTTATTTAGCTCATGCTTTAGGTGATTGAGAAACTGGCCCTGTTTTACAAGCCGCACGCTTACAAACCTAAGTTTGATTTTTTCCTGCCATTTTTTAGGAAGCAGTGGAAAGTCGAAAACGCGTTATTCGTTTGCTAGTCAGTATCATTTTGGCGTTCGCAATTTTGACGCTGCCAAATCATTTACGTTTATTACTGAACGCATGGAAACCACCGCTTCGTCGTTGTAATCACGGTTTTCAAGCATTGGTTCAACCACTTACATATTTGCTCCTATTTTCAAATAGTGGCATAAATCCAATTTTATACGCTTTTATGTCGAAGAAATTCCGTCGAGCCGTTCGAGAAATATTTAGTCGAAAAGCATTGCGAGAACAACGTCGTGAACGTTTTCTCACCAGTATACGCAGTACGGCTACGTCAGATGTTTATACCGCAAATACTGAATATTAGAACAAAACAGAGTATTACACTTTTTCAAAATTTTTAAAGTCTGCATACTAAATTTGTGGCAAAGTTAGAAAAGTTTTGCCATTTTCGTTTTTGATGTTTGCTTGCTTGGCTTGTGCTTCTCACAGTGCAGCTTATTATTTACCAGCTATAAGCTTAGGTTGTAGAAGCAGGTTGTGGTTGACTCACTTTCGAGTCGAAACACATGTTTTCAGCGCTAAAAATTTATGCATGTCGTTTTCTGCTTTCAGGGCTTCATCGACGATGGCGTTGGCGGAGTCCAGTTACGAGATCATAACATTTTAAGGCGGAAAAGTGGCTAAGCGCATGTTCGCTTTGGGTGCCGAAGCATAGTAGGTACAAACATGTGTTTTTAACACTTGGCCATAACAATTATTTGTCTCTTTTTTGTGTTGATGGACAATGTCGAATGCCATTTGGTATGATAAAATCTTTGTAACGTTACGTGAATCGCCAAACACATTTTTTTCTGCTCTTTATGATTTAAACTAAAGAATGATGTTGGATTTTATGGAATCACACTCTATTTAGCTAATAAACGCTTTTTGATTTTCCTTTTATCCTAGCGTACATTTTTGATGAAGAAGATGATCGGATTGATGAGATCAGGAAAACTCAGCAGAAAAATTCTGATAATACTTCTAGCGCACAAGTTTCAAGTTAGGGGCTTTCTATCTATGTAAAATTGCCATAAGCGGCTTAAAGCGGGAAATTTAAATTTAGCAATGTACGAAGTCTGTGAAATGGTCTATTTGCTTTTTCACAGTCTCCTAAAGTTTGAGATACAATTGGTACTCCACTTTAAGATCTTTATTGCTACCGCTTATACACTAGCAAATATGTTATCGATTTTTGCTCTGTAACAGGGTACCCCTGTCAACCTTGCGCAATCCACACATCAGCGTAGCGGACCTTGGCTCCCGACGGATCGTGAGCAAAAGCGATCTCACATTTGAATTGGCTTTGTATTATCGCCATAGGAGCTGTGTACAATTCTGTACACAATTCGGTATACGATCTGTGCAAAGTTTATTATGCAAGAAATCTTCCGGTGATGTCTTTTGAAAATGCCATAATCAGCTGCTGATATGATCATTGATCAGTCTCTTAACTTGACTTGGGTTTTTGGTACCAGCGGAGAGTCGAGGCTGGGCTATCTTCTTCGTGTCTCTTCCAGAAGTTTCAGGGCATAGACACCCATTCCTTCTCTGTGACACTCTGTTATCAGCAGGCCGCAAAATCGCGGCTATTCAAAAAGTTCTCCTCAAGCTCGCTGCAAGGCGCGGCTTGAATTCAATAGTACCAAAGTCGGGTAATAATCAGTAATGTTGTGTTCCATCACCCAACCAAACCCAGCGGTGAAACGTCACACCGCCTCTTTGCGCACAGCACGTATATGACTAGTATCGACTGCTTGGGGCTGTTTTAGTTTTCAAACTCAATTGATACTCGTATGCTGTAGCAGAAACGATAGAATCTTTACGCATGTCGTAGACTTTCCGCTCACCATATCTCATTGTAAAAATGATACAGTAGGCTTTCATACATACATGCGTATATCAATAGAAATTATTACTGTATACTGTATAAAAATATATGCACCATACAGAAAACGCGTCAAACAAAATTTGAATTTTTAATTACGAATAAATAGTTTTATACTGTATGTCATATAATGATGTGTAACTGAAGGAAACTTCGTTCAAATTTTTAATGAGTGATCTGAAGATTTGAAATAATATATTGCTGCACTGTACAAATAGGGCGAAGGATATGAACCTGTCAAATATGTGTGCAAGCATTAATAGTTCGGATTTTCACCAAACAGATCGAATTCCCAGCTATATTTAGTTTCCTGTACATTGTATGTATGTATCGCACATCATAAAACTAATTCTTCATGTTCAAGTATTCCTAAATTTCGTTTAGAGTTTTTTCTATCTCGCTCACTTTGGCAATGACATCCATTTTCATGGTTTTTCTTATTGTAGTAACCTTGGTTTCATCTCGATCGCTTGGTGGTTTGCCTCTATGAGATATGTAAGATAACTGATGGCTTTGATGGCTAAATAGAGGGACACGTTGCCGTCAGCGTGACTACTATGTGCTCTAGTTAGATGCATTGATCTTTTGTGTGATGACATTTCTTTGCATCACATAATGCATTGAACCAATGGTAATACGAGTCATTCTGTGCCACAAAACTGGCACAAGCAACTGACGGACGATAGGCTGTTGAAACTCAAGCTAATCCATTGTATTGCTGACATTGACTTTCTTTACATTTTGGTCTTTTCGTAGGCTGATAAAGTAAAAATAAGCGTTGATATTCAGTGTTAAAACACGGGCATGTACGTCAAACAATAAGACTCCGCCGCAAGTTCGAATCGTCCATGCTGTGCGGCGAGAGGAGGCAAAAGCGGCTGATGTTCTGCCAAACATAATTTTGTTTCTAGACAAACACACAATTTTACAACGCTTTTTCATTGAGTTTTGAGCAATTTATGTTTTCACTCTCCGTTTTTCCTCTGTATTTCCTCCAAATCGCTCTTGTGCTCTGTCGAGCCAAAGTCAACCAGCATCGTTGTAGATAACAGTTTTGTGATAAGGAGTTGGGGCTTTCGATAGGTGGGCTATCGCTGGTGCAGTTCAACCTAACTCAGCTCAGCTAGCAGCTTCCCAAACTTGAAAAAGCACATAGTGCTCATTTTGTATTCATCTAACCAGTAAAATGCTTCAAAATGCTTTAGCAACCATTAAAATTGAAGTGAAAAAGAAAAGACAACTTCATAAATTCCCTTCTTATTTGTCCGCTACCGATATTAGTATTTTAGAGAAGCTTATTGGCCCAAATTCAAAGGTATGTAAAAAGGTATGTTATCTTCGAAATCATCAGAGTAGTAATTTTTTTGTTGGAATACTAAGAGATATTTTTAGGTGTTACTGGCTCTTTTGAAAATCTATGAAGTCACGCGAACCTTTTAGGTGCAGGGAAGATCTTACGCCACCATAAATTCATTGTAAGTTAGGATTTTTTAAGATAGTATTGTAAAATACGCATAGGTTCGCTTTCTGTGTTTGGTAAAAAGCCACACAAAGCTCTGTGTTGATATGGGCTTCTAAAAAAAAACAGCGAGATTACAATTTTGTAGGAACACGCCTGATTAAGTCGACTTTTACAGCAAGGGTACGATGTAAATAATGAATAATGCGGCAAGCAACCAAGTGCATGCAGGCACCATATTTCTGCCCTTGCACAATAGGATCGAGGCAGTTACGATTTCTAAGAGGGTCATCGACGAAGCCAATTACATGATTACTCTTCTAGTGCTTATCAACCGGAGCAGCTCAACTACTCGAATGTGATCAGGGCAAGACAACTTGGCGGATAATCGATGCTGGCATTGCCTGTCTGCTGAAAGATTACAACAGCAAAAAATCAGTTATAAGGCTTTACAGCTTACAGGTAAGTCGTTTTTATCACTATCATACCATCACAGTTTATTGCCTATGATCAGGCAGACTGGAATTCTAGACACTCTTTGATGTCTAGTAACCCATAGCTGCACGAATGGGACAGCGCTAACTGTCGCAGGGTCTCGTAGTCAGGTGCAGTCTTGTCCAAACTACAGTAGTGAGTGATAAGCACTACGTGACAGCGGAAGATGATGGGGAGCTGTAGTGCGTGAATGTGCGGCGATCGAGACTGCCTCTGGGATCTGCTTTTCTGGGACTCTGCTTCGCGCCATGTGTCCCTGGGCACCGTGGGCCTGTTGCACCATATGTACCCTGGGACCAGACTGGTGTTCCAATGACCTGGGTTTTTCACTGTCTGACCTGACCCTGACCTTGACCGACCTCTCAAAGAATTTTCTGATCTGACCCTGACCTTGACCGACCCCTCAAAAAATTTTCTGACCTGACCTTGATCTTGACCGAACCAAAAAAACTTGCTGACGTGACCGTTAACCTGCGAGGACCTGTAAAGTATTCTGACCCTATTCACTGAATATGATTTGAATTTAAACGAATTTTTAATCCTAGCTTTTCACATGAACGGATACCTTTAACCGGCACCAGCAACAGAACAAAGCTTACCTGTGTTTGCAACTTTACCAAGAAAATTCACTACAGCTGACAATTTTCTGGCATTACGTGAAATTTCACGGGCAGTCCAAGAAACTGAATTTTTATCAAGCTCAAAAAGATAAGCAAAGCTGTTTTCACGGCTTTGGGAAAACTAGAGAAGCTGACACCCATTGAAAATCAAAGATAAATCTCATTCGTTATGCGTTAATTCCTGCTCAAACTGCCTGCTGCATGACCAATTTCTTTTCGCCGTGATCCGAGAAAAGGCGCCTTACCAGGCTGGAATTGGCTCGTACAGCCAGAATACCTCGCTCCAATGACGACAAGTTTGGATATGAACGAATGGGAAGAGATAGTGGCTGCCACGTATGGATGGCATTCGCGAGCACTCACTACGCTGGCACACAGTAGTCTATGCAGCTGGGCTGGTGGGTTACTGGACGAGTAAGACAACTGCAATAGCACGAGACTCACAATCAGCAGGGGCCAGTTTCACAGTGCGGTTCTAATTTTTCACAGTACGAATTGAGGGCACTATTGGACAGCAACTTGGGACAATGCTGAGCAAACGCAAACGCAATTTCGGACGTGTCGCGATAGCTGTCCTGGAGGTGACTTCTCCGTAGATTTAGGCACGTCCTAAGACAGATCTCATCTTGTGAAAAGGATGACCTAGTTTTAGCAGACCACAAAATTTGATGGGGTAAATACACACTCTATGCCTAACCCAGGCACCCATTACTAGTCGAAGATTGCTGTGCGATTTTATCTGAATAATTTTACTACGTTACGAGGATGTCTTGGCTAAGGAAGGCTGGTCCACATTATGAGCTCCGTAAAGGTGCCAAATTGGGTTTATTTTATAAGGTTTACCATGGCTTTAACGATTTGGGAATCCTCGTTTTATGCACAAAATCTAACCGTCATGTCAGCAGACTGCGCGAACCACATCATTTGTTTTTACCAAGTTATAATTTTGAGTCCACAGACTTTTGTGTTTTCTCCGATTGTTTTACGGGACTCTTTCCCATGGGATCGTGCTTGCTAGTGACTCTATCATGCGTATAAGTTTTAATTAATACCGCGTCCCCCCTCCCCTGTCAAGTGCATGTATTTGCCTGGGTAAAGAAGGAGTAAAATGATGATAATGGCATTCTGTCGTCTTTTTTGCCTCAATGGTTAAAAAGGGACGACAGAATTTTAGTTCAGCTGAAAAAGAACCATTTTCACGGCTCGAGAGAGCTAACGCAAAATGCCACAATCTCAAGATGCCCAAAAAGTTTCTCTAGAAAGATCAGCTCAAAATTGCCATAGATCAAGGAAAATTGCCCTGCGCCTGATAGCGCTGCTGGGAAATGAAGACTTTAGAGAGCGTCTTAAACTTACTGCATGACTGCCTGGTGTCCTTGGGTGGGATACCAAGCTGATTGTGAAATGACTTAGGACTGTCCCAGAATTTAGGACATGCCTCGGGATTTAGAACTGTAAAGCTGCCCCCAGATCCCTACTAAGGAAGGCAGGAGCTTGAAATGTTTCCACCAACATTTCACTAAATTTACTTTCTCTCGCTGTCAGAATGCTCTGACCGGGTGCAAGAAATTCTGACCTGATCCTGACCTTGACCGACCCCTCAAAAAATTTTCTGACCAGACCCGAAAAAATTTTCTGACACTGACCCTGACTTTGACCAAGGGTCGGTCAATCAGGGTTTTGAGAGAATTCTGACCTTGACCTTGAGGTCATATCTAACACTAGACCAGACGTGCCCATGCGCCAGCTACCAGCCACCAGGGTCAGAGCCGATTACCAGAGGGTCTCTCTAGGTGCAGCCCTTCACTATTCGTATGTGGTATAAAAAAACTTCTTATCAGGCGAAGACAAAAAATTCTATTTTTCAGCTAAAAAGCGTCTTATGGGAGCAAGCAATCGATGGGACGTGCAATGTCGAAAGTGAAGACCGATTCATTGCCTTCGAAAGTGAAAGCGTCCTTTTTGGTTTGAGCTTCAACGAAATAGATGATGCAAGGTCTTTCAAATCAGAAGCGGAAAAGCAAAACAAATCAACCAAAAAAGAACTTGATTCCGATGTGGAATATTATTCCATCCCGGCATCAGCGACTGGCCAACAGAAGCCCAGCACGTCCTTCGCAGATACACTTCGACACCAAGGACAACATCTGCTAGATGGCACCACAGCAGCCGCTTCCACAGCTGCAGCGTCCATGCGACGAGTGGGAGATAAGACCAATAAAAGTGTCCTTCAACCCACAGCGCACGCAGTTGGCCATTTTTTCGAGCATGCAGCTGAAAAATTGGGATATAATAAGAAAAAGCAAGTAGAAATTAGTGAGCCTATACATTTCCAACATCGGGCTCACATCGGCTGGGAACAAGGAGAAGGGCTGAAATCAAAGTCATTTGTTCCGTACGATGATTTGGATCCCGTCATTCAAGATGTTTTGAGACTCATCGGAGAAACGCCTAGCAACTTTACTAAGGAGGATCGAGAGTTTATTTATGATTTTGTTGATCAGTGCGGCGGAATTGATCAGTTGAAGCAGGAGTTGGGAAATCAGACCAGAGGATCTTCTATATCACCTAGAATAAGTCCACGACCAGGTGGGTAAACCGACAACATGACAGATTCACATGGGAAACCGAAGCGACCTTTGTGTACGGTTGGGTGTTTTAATTTTCTTTTCAAAAGCAGAAAAAAACAGCTCTGAAATTTTGAAATTTTGTCTGCCATACATCAAGCTCAGATGACACGGCTAACGTAAAAATTCTCAGTGCGGAGGAGTTTATTGGTTTTTGTCAACTATTCTACTTCGTTCTCATTTCCAGTTTGCCCCTCCTTCAATCACACCATCCGTTATATTTTCAGGCTTAAAAACACCACCATGGAGTGCTCTCAGCTATCAAAGCAGCAATAAACCAGCGACGTCAACCAATCGACCCAAAGTACCACCGCCACCTCCACCCAAGCCACCAGCGCCTCCTCCAATCAGTTCGCTCCCATCGAGACCATTCTACATTACAGGACTCCCAACACCACCAATGACTCCCCCACCTCGGCCTCCTCCGCCCATTCCTCCACCTAAGCCGACTTCGCAGACCGATTTAAGTGATAAGCGCGCCAGTTTTCTCAATGCAGTCCAAAATGGAGCGACTACCCTGAGGTCTCGCAAGAAAAACAAAGATGTTCACGTGAACAATGATTTAAAGGTAAGTGATAGGGTAAGGTAGAGGTAGGGTGATAGGGTGAGTGGTAGGAAAGTGATACAGCTGTAATTTTCAGAATAAGGGAGTACCCACGGGTATACATATGACACTAGCTTATACCTAAAAATGGCAACTTATGACTGTACCCACGGGGTCGAGTCAACCCAAGAAAGGGGCTATTACATGCTGATATGTCAGTTGATAAGAGGATAAATGATCTGTATTTCAGCCGCATCCAACCGTCTACAAGCCGGAAGATATCAGTGGCATTGCAGGAGCATTGGCTCGTGCTCTCGCACAACGAAGACAACAAATCGAGTCAGACAGCGGTTCATCTGCGGGAGAGGACGACAGAGTGGATGATTGGGATTGATTTATTTGCGATCAAATATTGTATGTTTGATTGTGCTAACTAACGTGAATTTTTAAAGTAGGCGCCACAAATTGAAATGCTCGACATTGCAGCGCAAGTAGACGTTGAAACTATGAGGGTCCATATTCCAGGTGTGACGACTGTAAATTTTTACCGCGGTGAAAAATTAATGCTCTTGTGACCCAGGTAAGCTGAACAATCTCCATCATCTGACATAAAGCGAGGATTTGATGAGATTTTGATTTTTAGAGAAGATTGCTGGAAATTTATGGTTTGCTGTCACAGAAAACCATGAATTTCAACGGGTGGCGTGACCGGGAGTACAGTCTGTACTCCCGGTCACGCCACCCGTGCTAGTACTGCGGGCTTGTACGATAACGATACCACGCAAAATGTTATCTTCACAAGCTTGTACAATGGCAGAAGGAAGGAACATGCCGTCTACAGCAGACCATTAAACGAACTGCACTGTACACCCGTCTCCTAACATGAATAAGACACGATGCTTATAGGTGACAAATAGCGTGTACTCGCATCCACCCCAGTTGTATCACATGCGAGGTAACAAATAGTATGGCCAATAGAGCATGTTGAACCTGAAAGGTAAGCGTCATTGTTATTTCTAATCACAAAAAATATTTCTTTGATCTTTCTACTCACAAGATGAAGGAGCAAGGAAAAATAAATCTGCTAACGCGATCAACAGTTACTGCTAATTTCCGATTTCTTTGCGCTTGCTGCTGTTGCACTGGAGTTTGGGGCTTGGCTATCAACTGATGTTCACTATTGCAACTAGTTCCGCCAGCACACGACACGCACGACTGTCTGTGAGCCAATGAATGATGGCGGGAAAGGCCGTTGGATTCTTTCCCTTGCTGATGATGGCATCCTACATTAAAAGAAGAATCCGACTCCTGCTGCTGTTGAACACGAGGATCGTCAGACTGCAAAAGTAGAAAATCATTTTATCCCACGTAGAAACTTAAAAGAAAGAAAAATTGTGGCATACTCCGACGGCTGTGACATCAAATAAAAGATTATGGAACTCTGACAGACGTCCACCCGCTGAGTTAGGGTTCGATGTTAGCAAACGGCTGCTACTACGTTTACGATTCGATGCTGCTATAGCTGATGCAGAATCAGCTACCGCCTTCGACGTTGTTCGACGGCTTATGTAATTAACCACTGTAAATTCTATCATAACACCCTTAAAAAAGCAGGGAGCTCACAAAAGTTTCCAGGACAACATTGAGGTGCTTACAAACACAAAACCCATACAAGTTCCCATCCAGACGTCAATAGCCTTGGCATACGACACTAAAAAAATGAATACATAGAGACAAAAAGAGTACAAGTCGTAAATCACACTTACCCTGTGGTAATGACATTTTGGCCGCTTGAGCCTGTGTGGCCAATGTGAGCAATGTGGTAATACATAAGCTGAAAGAAGCAAGTGTATTTGCATCCAAAATCATGATTTCTGCAAATTGTTTGTCAAGACTGAAATGACAGGCTTTCAAATAGATTCACCTTTATCCATCAAGACTCAAACTGTTATTGTTTCCTGTCCTGATACTCCTACTCATACTCGGTCATTATAATTAGGCCAATTGTAAGAGGAGTAGTGTTTATTATGCTATTCATCCGAAGATGTTCTCCCCGAGTTCGGTATTTTGACTGCGAGTTACAGGAGGATATAGGTGATAGTTCTGAAAGTAATGTTTCAGGAGTTAATAGCTTCGCCATATTTCAAACTTGTGCTGCTGCACAGACCGATACAGTACAGTACAGCACCGCACCGTGCTGTCTGTACCCTACTGTACTCCTTTCGGTACAGTAAAATATAGCATAGCGTAGCTGCTACCAGAATCAGGCAGGTTATAGAAAGACGTCTGCACCCTCTTACAGACAGCAAAGCCAGAAGACAACGCAATCCCAATAGCAATCCCAGGGTGGATCGAGGCCCAAGCCTTACCTGACACGCCCTGGTACGGCATCCACATCTAGCCAAAACGAGAACCAACTGATAACCACGATTAAAGCTGTGGGAATATAGCTTTGTAAAACATGATGCATGATTTCTCGTTTCATTTTAAAACTGGCTATAGCACATGCCCAAATACCTGAAAAAATTTTTGATTAGATGTTAAATTCTAGCAGAACTGTATATATTTTTACCAATGGCATAAGTTCCATCACAATATTTGGCCTCGTACTTGACCAAATCCATGTCTGGTAGCTTGATTTCATCATTTTTAGTTATATTCTCAGATGTTTTCCAAATAATGTCCAGATTGTCTTTGTCATAAGCGTCTGCAAAGGAATTCATTCTCTCATAGTCATTATGAAGCTGTCAGTAAATGAGCGAAGAAAACCTCCCTTACAGCTAAGTATTCGAATAAAGCACTCTTGTTGATCAAGTGGATAATGGGACAGGTCCATCATACAATTCAACACTAACGATATCCTGTAACCAAAACCAAATGGACGTGAAAAACTTGAAATAGATTGAAACCCATAGCAGCACGCTGGACTGGAATCCTGGTGACCAGGGTTCGAATCCCGCTCAATGATCAAGTTTTGCACACATTTCTGAATGCCTTTATGTAAAAAAAAACGGAGCACCAGTCCTGACACATACCTAATATCCAAATATATACTCCCATTCGGATATATATAAACTAAGAAATTAGGCGCAGTGACTGTGTGATATTTGGCATCCTTGGCATTGGCGAAATATAAATCTAAAAAATAACAAATCTTTTAGTCATCCTAGATTAATGATAAAATAATTTACCTGGATGCCACATTTTTTCAAAGAGTGATAAATCTCTTAATAATACCGGATAATTATTTGAATGCTGTAGCCGCGGGTCGACCCACGTCTCTGAGAAATATATATCAACATGAAAATCCTAAAAAAGATTTTGAATTAAGATGGCAGATAATTATTCGCGCTTAAGGGGTAGACATAGAGATGGGCATGTCTACATAGACCCTATAGATGTTTCAGATATGCTGTAAAAAACACATGTTTACTCGCAAGCCTTCCCAGGGGCGATAGAATTTCGATTGAGCCCTGCCAAAAAACACTCGAGGGAGTCACATTTGAGGAGAAATTTCAGCTTTTCAAACGGGTCTCAGTTGATTTGTACCGCATTTTTTTGCGACGCGCAATAATGCCAAATACTGGTATCTTTATTTTATTTCAAAAACTATCTTTTGGGATTCAATGAATGTATTCGAAGATTAAGAAACTGTGATTTCAGTTTAAAAAAAAAAACACGAATATGTATTATACTTCTATATATTCAGTTATCACTACCCACACGTACAGTATCTTTAGAGTATATAGTGTGCGCACTTAGAGGGGGAGAGTTCGACTCCCGCCTCGGTACAAAATGATTGTCAAATATATGGTCCTTAGCCCTCGAGTACGCTGTGAAGTGCTTGGCTATGGATAAAGTATGACATGACATGACATAGTGTAGTCAATGTCAAAGAATATAGTATATACATAGTGTATAGTCAAACAGCAGTTATATATTTACACATTTTAATGGAGGTTGCATTCATATAGCTTATGAATGTCAGTTAATTCAATTTGCATACTGCACGAGGTATAATGCATGTGCGTACGACAACTACATAAGTATTTTCGTAAGTGTATGTACATTATTTAAAATTGTTCTCATTATGCTATAATTAGAACACAACATTTGTTGCACGAGCTCCTGCACTCGCCTCTCCGAGTCTATGCACTCACGATCAGCAACAGGTTCTGTGCGCTCACCATAGTCTGGGCTCTAAACGAGGACATTCCCTCGATATATAAATTGATAGTGACGTTGGTCGGAGGCTCTAAAAAATCAGAAAGCAAAGATAAATTCTCAGCACATGTATCCTGTAACATTGTCATATGTTTACCCTGTGTAACGTTGTATCTAGTCTCAACAAACTCTTCTAGAATTTCAGTCACGTTTCTCCAATAGCTGGACGGAATTAGAATCGTTGAACGTCTCAAACGACCTTTGGCTTCAGTAATCTGCACCAAATGACATATGTCAGGTTTGGATTGGCAGACATGGGCTTAGATTGCGGAAGCAGGAGGCGGAAGCTACTTACCAGTAAAGCTTCATTTCCACTAGTCTTGCGCACGTAACTGACATAGTAGATTCGAGAAGGATCTCCTTTGATTTCAGCGCTAAGCAAATTATCTTGAGCGTAGAAATTCTCAGACGAAAATGAATTATCAGCATAAATATTGGTTTTATTATAAGCTAAAATTAGAATGTCTTATTTTGAAGCTCTTCCTCCAAAAAATTACTCGAAAACGCCAATTTTTCTACACACTGAAGTGTTCCCATAAATTCCCAATCTGCGCCCACGCTTCTTCAAAATCTAGGCGCAGCCTTTTTGGGGGTAAAAGCAAGCGATTTGCCTAATCGAGAATGGCGTCATCTGAACTCTAAATTCAGACTATTTGAATTATATTTCCTGTTTTGTGGTACATCGTCCCCCACAGCGTGTTTGGCAACTGGCCCACCTCCAATTGACACCTACTGTACTCAGTCTGACCCGACAACGCATCACGAATAAACTTTTTTGGTTTTTTTCAAGAGATTGCGCAAAACTTGTAAGTGTAGAAGGCTTGTTGAGCAGGAAACTCAAAGTTTGTGGACTTGCATTTTTTAGGTAAGGGAACATCTTACCGCTAGTGCCTCCTGGATTTTTCACCAAATAATGATTGGTAAAACGTTGCAGTTGATAAATAAGTTGCTTAGCGACTCCTCTATTCATTTCAATACGAATTGTGCGACCGGTTGGTGTTTCTTTCTGGAAAACATCAATTGAACCACCTGCACTCTGACTATGTGCACTCAAACTGAACTGAACTTACATAAATCATTGCAATGCGGTCATATTCGACTTTCTGAGAGTGTCTCATACTGAGCACGTAGCCATCAGCTCCGCGCAGCGTCCGTTGTGCTTTTAGGCTTGAGTTCGCAGCTTAAAAAAATTTTTACAGCGACGGGAAAAAAGGTAGAAAAATGGACTGACTTGCGTATGTTGGTAAATGGTGTTTGTTGTATTCACCGCCTTCCAAAATCGCAATTATATCATCGGGTGGAGCTGTTCTAAAGCCAAAATGGGTGCGTATATCTTTGTAAGTCAAGCATTATTCCCCTTGTTTTCGCACATTTTGTGTACTGTAGTATTTGATATTTTAAAGTGCCCCTGAAGCCCCAAATACAGCTCAGAATTCGAGACCTCCACAGCATTCCAGAAGCATCAAGGATCCCCATGCCAGTTGCTTGCTAAATAATTTCAGGGCAATAGAAGAACAAAGATAAAAGACAAAATATTTCTTTGCAAGCAGAGACAAAGGTGGCGTCTTTCTGATCATTTGTGACCCAATTCCAAACACTCTTCCCGCCGACTTACCTCATGCAATATGCAAGCTTGGCACAAATCAAAGTAATCAGTAAAAATGTGCGTAGCCGGAAAGAAATGACACCGATGCATGACCTCATTTTGGAGTCGAATACTGAACCGTATTCTGTTACAAATGATCACCGCCACCGCCAGCTGTCAAAGAAATTTAATGAACATAAAGATTGGCCAGAAATGCTGCTGGTCAAATCTAAAAGTATCCACCTCAAAACGCGAGTACACGGTAGCTAAAAGCACTTTTATGTGCATATAGCAGCTAGGAGAATGAAAAAGTGCTTATAAAGATTTTGCGGAAGGTCATACGCACTCAAATATAACTCGTAGGTGGGGAAAGGGTACTCATAGTCCATAAGTAGGGCACCTCGACCAAGACCAGCCCTCGCTCGGTCAACACAGTTCAATCAATGCCCGTTTTGAATGATGATTGTCCCATCGCCTAGTTAATATGGAAATGGTAAACTCAGTTCAGTTTACCAATGTATGGATTGAAGTTTATGAGTGCGTTAGGCACCTATCCAATCATTAAAATTTATTGGATAGTTACAGTAGGAAGAAAAAACGGGAACGAGGCAACGCCGCGAGTGTGGTCTGTTGCTTCAGCCAGTTGGAGGCGAAACAACATCTTTGTCCTCGACGTTTCCGTCGATTCACACGCGAGCGGATGAAAGTAAGCCTAGGTACACAAAAAGGCAGGGGCGACCAAACGACTTAAGCCAGGGTCGTCGCGGAGCCAGGGTTTTTATGTTTAAAGACGAACCGACGACGTCAAGCTGGCACAAATCAGATTTCCTCATCTCGCCTTGACTAGACTCCGCCCTCCTCGATTGCGTCGCCAGCCATGGTTGCAACGTTATCTCGCAACGCAATGTCGCTACGATGCAGAAATGGCGGTGGCCAGCGACAGGAAAAGACACGGGTTATCTCGACTTGACTAACAGCCACGCGCGTTTACCTCCTTTTCTTCAGCTTGAAATCTGAGATTTTTTACATCTTGGCTCTCTCTCTCTGCTGCCCCTCTCTTAACTCGAAGCCCCTATTCGCCAAGCGCATAACCCAAGGCGGAGCATAGAATTTACTTTAGCTCCTTATTGAGTATGTATAATTCTCCTCTTTGCCCGGACCACGTGTTCGATCAGCCGAGATGATTACCATGTACACCAGACCTCGTGCTCGGAATAGCCATCAGCTTCGCCGCGTCTCCTTCGACTAGTTAAGAGGTCTTATCCAATTTTGGCAAAGTTAACGTGGCCAACGGGTGAAAGAGTGCACCCGAGCCAACTTTGACGATTCGACTCATCAGCTACAGGGAAAAAGTTTAGAAGAAAATTGCTCTCGATAAAGACCCAGACCCAGAAAATTGTCAAAGTAAAAGCGCCAAAAAAGCTGGACCTAATCCAGTGAGAAATTGAAATCGCCTTCAGGTAATGAGCCGATTTGCGCATAGGTCACTTTCTATCTCTTTTTTACATTCATGGAAAAAGTAAGAAAATTCATCAAGACCCTCCAATACTGGCTTATCTGAAGCAGCCAGGAGCCGGTCGTTGTGTGCCAATCAATTCCAGACGCGGCTCGAGTTCAATTAGCCACAGAGTAATAAGTAATTGGAGACGAAGGCATTACGCATTTCGCAAATGTTTTCATTCTTGCGGCTTGTTTTTCTAAGCAAGGGGTCATAAGTGATTTAGGCCACTCGTTTGTGGTGTGCCATCCCAGATACAAAGCTAGCTGCGCTGACGATGAGTGCAAAATATTTGCTAATCTGATTGGACAAATTCCCCTGTATAAAAATGCTAAAAACCTGTAATACGTCCCCTTCACTCACCCTTCAAAAAAATGTTCTTCAATAAAATGGTTGAACTTTAGAGTGGCCCTGAAAAATACAGTATGCAGTTTTCGAATAAGAATGCTCCAGGTTCAAAGTCGGATCTCACAGCTTTCGACTTTTTCCCCATCTCTTTAGCTCTAAATTGTTTGAACAAACAGCTAACACCTTCTGCTGCCCTGGCTGCGACAACATACGGAATACACAATGCCTTCCTCTTATGCTGTGTACACACATGGGAAAAAGCAATAATTTCAAACAATAGGAGTTAATGCACATGCGTCAATGAAGGAAAAAGCATACTTTAGGGGAACTTTTTTAATTTTCTGTTTGTCCTTCGACTAGGTGGAAATTAGGCTTCTGTGTGCGAACCAGGAAAAAGGTTTCGAGGGATTGAGGATATCGAATTTTGAATTTTGAGCGGGAGGTCACGTAGACTATAACTATGGAAGGAGAAATATTGATTGGACTCTTACCGACACCTATTTCTCCCCAGAAACGAGCTGATGAAGACGAAGATGCGGAGAAAGCGAGGAAGAGAAATCACAGTGGATAATTCTAAATAATTTTATTTTATCAGCAGATTTTGATGGACTTAAAGACCATTCTTTGACCGCAGTGATGGATCACGAGAAAAGAATTGGAGAAACCCCAGAGAGCATCAGCCTCCCCTTCGCCCACTTCCTCGGCAATGTGATTCCTTTGCAAGACGTCATTATCTGTAGCCAGTTGGGAAAAGATACACGTCCGTCTCAAAGCCAGTTGGTCCGTTTCGCCACACCAGTGATGAAAAACGAAAACGATGTGGTAATGACGAACAGGCGCCTTGCTCTTTACTTGTAATGTTTCCACAACTTTGTCAGCTTTTTCCGTTTTCCTGGTGTTTCTGGCCTTCTGCTGTTATCTTTTCTAAATCTTGTTAACGCTGCCATCTATCAAAGACCCAAGCAATTTAAATGCTGTACTGCAAAGCGAGGAAAAAAGAAAAAAGAGGGTAATCGCGTCCTGACGTTACACCCTGTCTGACAGAGAAATGCCACCTTACAAAATCTTTATGAAAAGGAAAAATTTGGTCAAGCTTAACTTTTTCAATCCTGCCGTGCTTAGAACACTTGTATTTATGATAATGATAAAAAAGATATCAGAAAATAATAGATCGCCCATTGACGTTTCTGAACTTGACCTTCAATGGGCTAGTTCTGCGCACTTTGTCAGCTTGGCTGCAAGTACACAACGTTAGCAGCCGGAAGCAAACGAGTGAAAACCTTGTTTAAGGTTGCCCACGGTTAACTTGCTTCACACCCTCAAATGTGACCTTTTGCCAATATGGGACCATCTTGCATGACGTTGAAGCTCTATCTGGGTTTACTGAAGACTCGATCCAATCAACCAACGGATGCATAAAATCTGGCACCTTTTCCTCATAGATTGATTGAGTCCCAATAGGGATGTGCCCGGCGGTTCATTTGCGCCAAAGGAATTTTGTTCAGAGTATATTAAATTTTGAAGTTCCCAAAAACCGAAAGATCCTGCTTGTGCGATATGGGCCAGAAAAAAACTAATTTGCAAGCAAGCGCCACCAATGACGGCTATTTCGGTATGCCAATGAATGCTTTAAGCTGGAAGTATAGTTCGATGCGATGCGTCAAATAAGCTTGCGATGCGACGTTTGAGATTTTTTTTACATTGTCCGGTCACCCAAAAGTGTGATCATATATCCCAAGAGTAGATTCATACATCTGAAACATTTTTACATTCATTAATCAATCATATCGATCAATGTTGGCAAACTTTTAAAATTTGACCTTGCGAAAACATATGCTTGTGAAAAAGACAACATTCGATTGCGGTGGGCTTTTTATGAAGTAATTCATTGGACGCTGTTCTGTCGAGGAGGCAACAGTTTTCGAAGAACTTTGCGCGATGTAGGGGACATCCTTCTTCAGTAAATGTGCTTATATAAGACCTCGTGTCTTATAGAAGAGGATTTATTAGTCAGCCGCACCGAGTACGCACACGCATACCACTGATTAGGGAAACGAGCGTCAACCCAAGAGCAATAGTGCACCAGCACAGAACAAACAAGTAACAGACAACAGACAAAGGGAGACCAGTTCCACACACAGCAATCACCAACTATCACCAGACAGGCCTAACATCAGACTAGGTCACACTCATTTGCATAACTTGATCTTCATCCCCCCTTACACTTAGGTCAGTTAAGGTAAGTTGAGTTTCATATTCAGGTCTGAGACGTATGGGTGCTGAGAGCACCTTAAAAAAAGAATGTCGTCACCACAGTTTTTTGTTATGGGTTAGGTACATCGATCTTACTTATGCGAGGAAAAAAAATCGATGGAACACTTGCTCGAGATGATAACAATGCGTTGGTATATCTGGACTAAAAATAATTATGTCATCAATATAAGCCATGCATACCTGCCATGTTAACCCATTGAGGACCATTGCCACGAGACGTCGAAAACAGGCTGGTCCATTGATGAAACCATAGGGCATGGTCTTGCATTGAAATAAACCAAATCGCGTGCAGAAAGCAGTCTTTTGAGCTGTTTCCGGATCGAGTGCGATTTGATGGTATCCACTAGCAGCATCCAGCGAAGAAAAGATTGTCGATCCTTTGAGCGTATCGAGAACGTCACAAATGTTCAACAACGGATACATATCTTGCGTAGTTTCTTGAGCTCACGATAGTCGATACAAAACCTGGTTAAGCCGTCTTCCTTGCGGACCATGACGATTGTACTAGCATAGTCACTGTAGGATGGCTCGATTTTCTCCAACTCGAGATACGTTTCCAAAAATTCTTTGAGAACAGAGATCATTGGTGGTGCAGCTCGCCGATGAGGTTGTTTAGCAGGTGGATGCACACCAGTATTGATTCAATGTTGCACCAAATCAGTTGTGGCTAGCTAGATGTGCGTCGTGGAAAGCGAACACATCAGCATTAGCTTCGATTGTGCGTCGCAGCAGTGCTTGTTCTTCGTCGGTCCACAGTGGCTTTGTGAAATCACCGATTTTGGCTCGTTCCATAACAGGGACGTGAGCAGTGTGTTTCTTTGGACCAACTGTGTGAGGGCCAGGGACTGGTCGTTTGTTCACCGCGTAGGCACTTGAATTCGTACTGGTTGAACTTTTCTTAGGAACTAAAAGTCTGTTAATAAGGGCAACAGAATCAGAACTTACTGCGCGATAGACGAATGGATCGGCTGCAAATACATTCATAATGGCTACCTTGAGCTCACGTGGTTCGCTGGCCAAATTGAAAACCAGCACTTTGAATTTCGAAGGTGTTTGGCTAGGGTCCCACTTGCCTCGTGGGATAACGATTTCCCAATTGGACCAGCTATCGGTCGTTTGTTCCGTTAAGCATAGCTGAGGTTGATGTGGCGCATTGAAATTGATCGTTGATTCGACCAACATTCGATGTCTGGGTGGGACGATGATCGTATTGACTGTGACTAAGCCAATCGGAGCCGCAGCCCCATGCAAAGCCAATGGATTTTGATACCTTTTAATGGGCTACATTGTACTTGACTGGCTGCGTGTGGTGGCAAATGGTTGCTCCGTACCGATCAGAAATATCTTGGCCCACCAACATAGGGAGCAAACCCTCAGGGTCATACAGGACCACTACTTCGTGCGCTGTTGTGACTGTAACGAGCGTGAGATAGACGAATCGAGTACCCATGATTCGTGGGCTATAATTGTCGACAGTTCGTATTTTGAATTGACATGGCTCACACTCACCGTTCCAGTCTGGTCGTATGCGTTTGTATGCGTATGTCCCATAATAAAGATATTGGCACCGCAGTCAAGAATAAATTGCACTCCGCGCGAGGGCGTCCTGGGCTGGACACCGACTTCCTCGGACAATAGCGGGCGGGCTTTTAACCCTGTCGGCGTCAGCGACGGTTTATGGCTCGCAAACCAACCTCCATCACCAAGGATCGAACCCGGGACGAGTCCAGCCACCCGCTCCGAAGTACTACGAAGAGACGAATGCCGAACCGCTGCACCACCGCGGCCGCTTAGAAAGATTTTCGATTGCGCTGTATAGTGCTTGGCTATGGATAAAGTATGATGACATGGCTCCCCATGATAAACACAGTACTTATCATCACGGTGCCATGGTACAAGCAGCGCCCCTTTTAGAGCTTTGCCACACTGCTCACCATGGATCTACTTCACAAGCTGATAAAGAAGTAAAGAAGATCCATGCTGCTTATGACTGACTGCAGCCACAACTTCAATTTTTTCAAATAGAAAACGAATATTTCCACTTCGTTTCCACTCCCCACTAATATTTCTCTCGTCCAACTCCAAAGATTTGCAAAATCTGGAAAGGCAATCTTTCAAACCGTTGCGTTGAAGAGAGCGCAACTAAAAATCGCACTTTGTTTCTAGGTCAAAGAAAGCTCTCTGAAAAATACTGCGTCATCTCTTCAACTGGTCATCAGTGGTCAGTGCCTAATGTACAGGAATTTCAAGAATCCTTCTGGATTTTTGCGTTTTAAAATACCAAAAACCAGGGTGTTTGAAGCTCAAAATCGAAGCCCAAAACCTGGAAAGCGAGTTTGGAGAGAGCCCTGCGTGAATTCTGGTTAATAAGGTGGATCCCTTATTATCCAAAATTAAAAAATTTTCAGGACTTCAGGACAACTGATCAGTTGGCCAGACGTCTCTGATATTTTGCGGAAAGATTTCTTTTGCACCTAGGAACAATCAACACAACAAAGTTGGACTCCTACGAATGATCGGCACAGGCAAAATTTATAGGCACTCATTATGCGAAGTCTACGCCATGCGGTCAGCTTTTATCAGAGAATGACTTCTTTTAGACAAAACGCGAGACGGGCTGCTCCCAACATTTTGAGGAAAAATTTATCGTGACCATGAACCTAATCCTTTTGTCCTCATTCCATTGCGGTCTATCTGGTACGTTGCATCCAAGGACAAAAAGTAATTGTGCCTCCTATGATAAGCTAAGAAACATTGTATGAAGACTTCCGGGACACCGTTTAAAGCTGGTTTTTCAGAAACGAGGTTTGCCTGTTTTATCTTTAGTTGAGGTCTTCATAGTTTGTTTCGCCCAGGCATCAGCATCAGGCATCTTGTATTGTACGATGGGTGCTACACAGCGGCTGTCTTGTTCACTCGTTACCCACGCATTAACCAGAAGGTTCGTTTACTTCCGTAACATTTGCACTCCTCTCCATTATAGGCGAGTTCATTTGCATTCCAGGCGTCTAACCTTTCCTGTAGTCTATGACCTGCTATCTGTGATGTGCAGTGACGTTAGATAGCACCCTTTCGAGTCTTTTGCCCTTCTCGCGTTAGCCACGCGTAACATTTCCCAATGTTCCCATAAGCATAAAACAGGTGAGTTTGCTACAAGGTGCCCAGACGTGCTGGGATGCCTTGTACACGAGCACACATCTGGAAAATACTTCTGCCGTATCGCTACCGACTTACCAAAAAGAACCTAAAATGATTACATGCGGGCCTGTTTGCTGCGTTTTCTTCTCTTTGTGTGTTCTTGTGAATGGCAACTGTCCAAGCGGCCATGTGGATCAGAAACTGGTATGTTCGCCAGGGGAAGGCATTTCAGACATCAAAACCACCCTGAAAGAAGAGGGGTGCGCTGAATTCGAAATTCAATGTCAAAACGCAACAAGCAATTGTAATGAGGTAGGTCATATACTGCTCGTTTTTTCTTGTATCTTGGTAGCGCGTGTGAAGAAAGGCTCTTGTGCTGACATTCACCAAAAACTTATTGGATCATGCAACTCTTTGTTGCCAGCAACAAGCGAAATAATAAGCTTACACTGCATGCTCTACATACTGTACTTCCTATCAAGTGACTGCTGAGACGAATTATAGTGCCTCAGACTTCTTCATATTTGGACCGCGCGGGTTTTTTGAGCCCTCGCAACCACCCCCGTCCATGCCCTCAATTAGTTGTGTCGAAATGGAAAGAGGTAAAAATTCGTTGCTTGAACTAAATCTAAGAAAGTAAATTTCACTGCCCAATGATATCATATTTGACGAGATACCCCTCTTGCTGGGCTACATGCACTTTATGGGGTAAATAGACGTCGATCCTATCACAGGGGTAATCATTAACAGAAGGTGCGGCTACTGCATGCATAACGCGGTACCATGACACTGGTGACTTGTCGAGCCTGTTGAAGTAAAGGACTACGCAGTCAATTACGGTATATTCCTCTTATAGACTTGCACCTGGGCTACCAAGTGCGTGGATGGCGAACGCGAGCTTTACGTCCGCGGGCTTCGAGCAGTATCCGATAGCGTATCGAATAGTCAAAAGTATGCCTAAAAAATTACCTGACGACAAAGTCGCTTAACTTTTCGCCTAGGTTTTTTTTCCTTTGTTGTTTCACGGGAAACTCATCTCGCGAATCAGAGTGGCGGGAGTCGAGAGAATCGTGTGCCAATTGTGAAAAAATTATTATTAGACAAATTCAGCCAACAAATGGGTAAGTAAGACAAAGAAAAACTTTTTACGGCGTTTTTGAACGCGCTGTTGAAACTCAAAAAGCAGCGGGGTAGACACCGGATCGGGGGGGGGGGGGGGGGTGAACCCGACCCAAAAGCCCCTGACCCGAAATTCCGGGTCGTTTTGCCCCGAATAAGCAGCTGAGGCTCCCTGAGATAAAAACTTTTCACAATGCCTTAAAACATGCGGTGACATAGGTGTGAAGGTGACTGTGTGCAACATATTTCAATGGAGACACCCCATTGTATGCACCCAAATTTTCATCTTTTGTTATTCCCTTAAAATCCTCAGTAAATCCTTACGAAGCAGCGTTCACATAATACTGGCAAATAATTTTAAAAAACCTAAGTCGGTCAAAAACCGACTAGGATCTCTCTGTACGCTAGTATTTTACAAAATCCAATTAATTAGAGTGAAAGGCGAGAATAATACTACTTGCATAACTTTTAGGAATACATGAATACAGTATATATATGCCGTATGAACCTACTCTAGATTAGGCATTTAGTCTTCACAAAAGACACCCTCCCAAAGCCATTCATCTCCTGTTAAAACCTTTGCTACTGATAGAGGAAAGCACAGAATAAATGCTAGGCTTTTCCAGACAGGTATACCCAGCAATTGACTTCTTCATATTCATGAATCAAGTGTGACTACTTCTACCTGTTGGAGCAGTTGGAAATTATAGAGTCACCTTCTCAGACTATGGCTAATCCTACCCATTCATCAGTTGCCGAAAAGGTTCATTAGAACATTACTGACAGCTCGGTCATACTCGCGTCTTACAATTAGTCTGACATTCTCGGAAGTTACGCAGAGTGAAAACATGGGAATGCAAGGCTTTATGCATATTTGCACAGGCTTGTGTTTCCACGTTTTTATTCTTGCGGAATTTGCTCATGCATACAAATGCAGAAGCAAATTCTGCAAGTTCTGGAGACCTAAGAACCGGGTTTTTTGTAGCTGCTAACGGCAGAAACTTGCAAAATTGCTGTATTTTTGACCGGTTAGACCCGATCTTAGACCGGTTAGACCAGAAAAATGACCCGACGACCCGAAAGTGTCCACTCTAAGGTAATTTGTGAAATAGAAGAATCTAAATCATAAGATACAATTTTACCACCAGCTTTTTAAAACCTGTGCTCTTAAGAGGAAGAGCATAACTTTGCGCTTCCTTGTCATTCTTTTTGTTTGTGCTATCACCATAAAATCTTATCAGTATGGCCAATGGCTCAATGTCATCATAGGGGCCTCATACTTCTGCTCAAGAATATCTGCGCCAGAACTGTTCGATATGCTGTGGAGCTGATCATTCGGTCGAATCCCTTTTATAAATCCCACATCTTTGCTGTAAACATGACAAGTGGAGGGATTCATACAGTGCTTTTTCCAGAAGCTTACCACTTGTCGGTCAGGCCTGTACGATCAACGAGATCATTACTTTGTGCCCGCTCGGATCTATGGAATCAAACGTAATCATTGATCCAGCTCTGGCCGGGCTGCCATGGTTTGCAAATAAGACTGAAACGCCCTGCGACTGTTGCGAAAGTAAATCGGCTTCGAATCATTCGTTTCTTGTGCAAAAATCGTTATCGTACTTACAATTTTCCACTGACAGCATGTAACGCTTATCAACGTAATTCAACGCTTTTTTCAGGTGACGACAACACAGAGAGTTGCACAATTGGTTGCAAGGCGTGCAATCCAACAGACGATCGCGGACAGTGTGAACAGGGCGCATTATGGACGTGCAGGGCGTTCGGCACGTCTGGTTTTTGCGGCTGCCAATAAATCTAGTCACTTAATGTTGATCCAAAACGATAGAATCATCGTACTCCAGTCATTCCTACACTTCATATTTCAGGGGATAACTTGAGATAAAAACAAAAAATATAATACCGCATCCTGAAACCGTGCGACGCCTGAATTTTTTCCTGGCTGCTTTCATTATACGTATGCATGTGGAGCTGGCGACAATTTTGCAGGATTTAGCAGTGGTGATTCGCTCGTAGTACGCGAATTTATGTACCATGAGTATCTCACCCGAGAGACTGCCCGTGGTCTAGGAACAGGTGCTGCTGCAGCAGCTGATGGTGAGAGATTTCATTTTTTGCTCTTCAATCAGGTTAAATCCGAGAAGTCGAACTAGTTATTCTCCAATATAGAAAATGTTTCTGCATCACTGATGGATGAGATTCCTTTCACGAACTTCATAACTCGAAGTATTGAATAGTATTGCTGTTTTGCTAAACACTGATTTTGTCGCTTCGACGAAAAGAATGATGATGTACAGTACTGCAGGTGTTATAATCGTTGTTTGTGAGAGCGCGACAGCTCTTCTTCGCTCTCGTACCGGCGGGTTCAGGCTGATGTTACAAGCGAGCGGTCCAAGGTCTTCAATAGCTCAAGACTGGTAGAAAGGCTTAATCCTGCAGAGTATCGATCACTAAGGTCCCGATTCCTCAACAAACCCCTCGGGCGTGTTTGCCGCGCCTCCCAAGGGTGCGTGCAACTGCTCTGTGCAATGATACACTAGCCTGGCTGCTGGTCGAATGCACCCGGTCCTAAGGTGCCTACGCGGACGAGCAGTTCCACAGTCGGTGGCGCAGTAAAGACTTCCGTCAACACCAGAGGATCCTTAACGAAGCACAACAAAGCACGACGATGTCTCAGCCGTCCTAGATCTCACCCACAGACAAATCCGCAGGCAGACCAAGTACCTGCCCTGGAGTCAACTCCTGGACTCTTCCAGTATGAACCAAAGGAAACGACGACCGCAGAGGCCCTTCGAGAGTATGCTAATCGAAGTCCCTGGCGGGCGCCTGGCCTGCCCCACAGTTCTGCCAATGGGGTGGACAACACAAGGGGTGGCTCCCCACAAATTCAGAACAGAACAGATGGAACCGAATCGAGCGAAAACAAGCAAGGGAGAGCCCCGATCTTTCCAGGCGGCCTGCTCTTATACCGCCTTGGCTCCTCCTCATCGAGCCAACTGCACAAGGCACACCTTCAAGAACTCCAGGCGCCCCCAAGCGGCAATGGTCACAACACAGGTACGGATGTCTGTACATGGGCAGGAGTGCTCATTCTTGAGTGCGCAAGGTAGCACTGCACTGGTTTTTCCGCCATGACGCAAGCATCGAGATTGATTGATTACCACAGCTCGAGATTGACTGATCACCAGCTGGTAATCAATCGATCTCGATTAAATATTGATTCAGTGATTCAGCGATAATTGGTAAGCGGACTCGATTGGATCTTAATCGATCACACTGATCAGATGATAAAAATGGTGGTTCTCAACTACTGGTCAAATTTTAGTAGAAAATTAGAAGAAGCTTATAATCTCCTCCCTTCCAGCTACTTCACGCTGTCTGTCAGTTGTTAAAAATGATGCAAATCTGTAGGTACAGACTATCATATCATCTATATCATGTAGTTTCGTAAATATCATTTAGTTCCCCCTTTTAGTTGTGTGATAGGACCCATTTCGGCTAATAAATTCCACTCTTAAATATTTTCCTGGTGGTCGAATACGCCAGTGAGTCCGCAAGCTTCTCAGCCGATCTGTGAATTTGTGGCTTCTTGACATGACATGGTGTAAATACGGATCTTCCCCCAACTATTCCTTTTGCATTCTATGAAAGCAATGCCTACTTTACATAGAATCCACAAATATTTTTTCTTATCTATGAATACATGTTGTAGTCGTGCATGTACATGTATGCGCCCCAGCAAAAATAAATATAGACGAAATTGAGTTTGAGCATAAGCGATCTCAAAATTAAAGCCATGCCGGCCTTCCTTTTAATCTACAAAATGAATTTACTCCGTGACTTTGTGCTGCCACTTTGCGACGTTGACTCGCCTTTCAAACTAATATTCACATACTTTTTCATCATTTTGCTGCTATTATGAAAACCTTCACCTTTTCCTGCCTCAATTTCATTCCGTTAAGCAGCGCGTCAGCTTCTTTGTCGAGCCCCAATGGAAAATCGATTATCTATTTTCTCCGAACGCACCACGCTTCACGGGTTTCGGGAGTTATGGGAAGCGAAGAACTGGATCCAAAAGATCTTTTGGATTGTGATTATGATCGGATGTACCGCCATGCTGGGAGTGCATATCCAAAATCAATTATGTGAATTCTTGAACAGCCCAACAGTAACCAAGATCACAAGGCTGGGTGTGGACGAAAGATATACCTTTCCCACAGTATTTATTCACATTGGCAACTGGCATTGGATGGATGCATCAAAATTGAATCAATATAATATCAGCTATGAAGAAATTCAAATAGCCAAAAGCTACCTTTCTCAAAATTTATGGTACGACTCTAATTTTCCAGTCATTGAAGCCAAACTTCGTTTGAAAAAGAGACTTCAATCCTTGAACATATCTGGTATTGTCCCATTTTTCTCAAAAATCGGCTTGACATCATTCGACGGCGGGAAAAATCAAATACTGGTTCCAGGCAGCACGTTTGATGGAAGTAGCTCCTTCTCTCGCCTGGACACAGCTGAGGCAATAAAGATGGAATACTCAAAAACTTTCAAATACAATTTTACTTTCAATTTTTCTACTTTTGAAGAAAATGCACGTGAAATTCATGACTATTTTAAACTTAATAAAAATGATATCGACATGATAAAAAATCCAAAAGTGTCTTTGGTGAATCCAGATACAGAGCAAGCAATACATTTGAGACCAGGTTTTCATTACAGTATCAACGTTGACATCCGAGTCTATCGTCAGCTATACAAATGTAGGAAAGATGTCGACCACGATCCATTGTATTTTCCAAAAGCATGCCCACTCAATTGCGAAATGAATATCAACCTATCCCGCAAAGTCATCAGCCCATGCTACCCCTTTGGACGAAATTACACTGTCTTCTTTGATCTGATTGACAGTTTTCGAGATGGCACACTGCCATTATGTCATTTGGGCATTTTTTCGAATCACACTGGTCAAATTGAAGGCATTGAATACGGGACCCTCAGAAATCTCACGCAATCCGAAATCAAAGAAAGAGATGCGGAATTGGCTTTGTGCAAGCAAAAATGCCTGCCAAAATGCGAACAATGGTTCACTACTTGGATATTGATAAGTGACAGTCGTCTGGTGGAGGATGAGAGCGATATATATATCAAATTTCCTGACATGGAAACATTGATTATCAATGAAGAGGTAGTACATTACAAATGGCACGATTTGGTCAGCGATGTGGGAGGGTTGCTAGGCCTTTGGCTAGGGGCCAGCATGATGTCACTGTTTCAAGTTATCCATCTATGTTTCTGGTCGGAGAAGAAGGGGCGCAAAGATAAGGCTGCTGTTGAGAATCTTGACATGACTCAAATATCGGCCAATGCGTCGTAAATCGATTCTGATCAATAATGATATCGATACTGTATCCATCTGTTCAATTTTCGATCAATTTAATGGATTCTGATCAATAGTGATAATGAAGCCAGTGTTTGATAAATAATTGATCGATATGGCTGCGATTGAAATAAGTAAACGCGAGAGCATCCGGTATTTCCAATATTGTGGGACCCAAAACACGGTGCGAGTTTATGTCTTTTACTCCCATTCATTGAATTACAGACAGCATGAGAAAAATTTGAATGAGATTTTAGCTTATTTTTGCAAGACCTGTTTTGTACAATCCGTTTCCTCACCCTTGATATGTTGCCTGCAATGAGTGTTTATGTTCCTGTTTTACCACATCGCCAAACCATATTTGTCCATACTTTTAAGCGACCATACATACCTAACACATTTTTGTTGATAAAACTGGTGTCTGCTTTATGCATGTATATGGCTACTGCAAAGACGTCCTTTTTTATTTCTCCTCAGATGCCCACACATCTAAAACTACCACAGACAGAGTGTCTATTTTTGATATCTCACACTGCCAGTAAACATATTTGAGGCATAACCGTGAATAGCCAGTGTACATTTCACACATGACTTGGCCACGCTGTCTTGTTTTTGTGCATGAATAGTGCCAATGTGTGCGTTCTTCGCACAAACTTGCCAACTCTTGTTGTGCAAACAAAGAATGCCCTTGGCCATATAAGAATGATGGAGTAACCGCGAATATGACTCGTCATCTCCCTCAACGAGGCCATCTTGAATAATCCACTTCGCCCACTCCCATTTTCATCCCACCTGCCGTCTGAAAAAGGATCCCCAGTAATTGATACGAACCCAATAATAGATTATTCTGTACAATTCATGAGTAAATAATACTGTCTGGCATTGACCAAATGGAAATAACCTGGGCTGGCCAATTTTTCAAATTTCATCAAAAAGGTTCAAAACCCGAATAAAATAGGCTTCGATCATTTTAGTTTTCAGGCCACTGCATCACGTGTATTATACTCTTGAAAAGACAGGGTTATTGTAATGGAGTCCAACTCGCTGTCAGTTCAGTCCAGTCTCTGAGCAAAGCCGGCTGCACGTTTCGCTCAAGTGAGCGCCTAGTGTCAAACTTTTGCCAAATTTCTAAAGAAATTGGAAGATTCCAGTTGGACAAAGAAAGAAACAAAATTGTGATTAATTATGTTTTACATGGTGTTATTCCAAGTGATTTTAAGCCTCAAGGGTTATGTACTTGTTTATTACTTGAATTGCAAATGCGTGGGATATGGCCCCCTGGGGTACACGTTTAAAAGAAGGTGACAATAGGTTCTTGCTGAAAGTGCAATTATTATGGAGTAAAACCAGTTAAACTCGCCTTACTTGAAAAAGGAAGGGCCATATATTTGACGGAAATCCGCCAGAGCAAAGGCGGTTTGTGTTTGAATACCGTCGAAGCGGATTTTAGTGTTCTCGATTCAAGTGAATCGGGTGGCTGAGAATTAAAGTCGATACGGCCTGTAATTTATGTAGACTCCTGAGTGTCGCAGTGGAGCAAGGCAAACAGAATCGCGAGCCGCTCTAGTGCGATAGACATTTGCAATAGTTTGTCATCTTGTCATCTAAAACTTTCAAGAGCCGCTACCTAGTCTAAAAAAATTGCGAAACTAAAAATTCAACTTGATTTGAAGATAAAATCCAACTGCATGTCTAAAAATTTGCTTTTTCCTCAAGATCTCGAGTCTTTCATGGATTTCAATGATAGCGTATGTTTTTCAGACGACTTCTATCGTCCGGTGATCTACGGACCTTAGCAGCATCGATGAATTATCTGGCTTCCAAGCAACACGGAAAAGATCACATTCGCAGGCCATGCTCCCAACATTAAGCCTCTCCAAGAAATTCTACAAGCTAGCCGAAGCTGAATGGGCGTCACCATTTTTTAGAAAATATGGCGAATTTATTGCACGATATCCTCGATGCCATATTGCATTTTCTATTGCCCTAACTCTGCTCTTATCTCTGGGAGCTCTGAGATTGACTGTAAAGGATGACCTCCGATTTATGTACACTCCACCAAACTCGCCTTCGTTCAAAGAATTTCAAATTCATAAAAATTTTCAACGTGCTCAAAATCTTTCTTATGCTTATGTTTCAATAACTGTGACTTCACCGAAGGGAAATTTATTAAGGAAAAATGTGGCAGATATTATTCTCAAGGCTAACGAATATGTATTCAATGACTTGACCGTGACTAATTTTTTTAACGATTCACGCAAGCGAGTCATATTCGGGCAAGACTTATGCCCTCAATTGTCCTTATGTCCCGACAGCAACGAGGTGGTGAAGGCATTTTTGCTAACTTACTTCGACTCCGAAGATGGATATGAAAATCAAAAAAATTTGAGTTCGAAAAATCAAATCGAAAATGGAGAGCCTAAAAATAAATTTACATATCCAGTAGCTACTCTTTATGGAATCAATGCATTCTTAGCATCACATTTTTTTGATGTGGAAAATACGTCGGATGGGAATATTATAAAAATTGGTTTGATACATTTGACATATTTTTATCCAGTTAGAAACGACGACGACCAAGAAACGATTTCTGATTTTGAATCAACTCTAGAAACTTATTTCAGAAATTTGGAAGCAAACTATTCAAATGAAATACGATTTTATTTATTTAGTATGAAAAAGTTACAAGGCGAAGTTGCCGAGAATACATTCCGGACATTGCCCTACTTGCCGATCAGTGTCATCATTTTGGTTGCATACACACTTTGGACAACTATCACCTTATCGAATCCCGTTATCAGTAAGCCCATCGAGGGTCTGATGGGCGTATGCACAACTTTGTTGGCTGCACTTTCTGCCTATGGTTTGATGTTCGCTTTTGGGATACCATACAATAGTACAGTGGCGGTGGTACCATTCTTGACCCTCGCCTTAGCCGTTGACGACACATACATTATGCTGGCTGCTTGGAGAGAGACCAGTCCGAGATTGAGTGCCGAGAAGCGTATGGGTGAGATGTTAAGCGAGTCGGGATGTGCCATCACAGTGGCTATGCTTACTGACGTCTTCGCCTTCGTGGTCGGATCATTCTCAAACACTCCCGCTATCGAGCATTTCTGCTTGTTCATAGCTGCCGCTGTAGCGTTCGACTATCTTTATCAATTCACGTTTTTCAGCGCTTTTCTGGGTAAGTCAATTTTTGCAATCCAATAGTTCGATGCGAATCGACACTTTTGGGACCTGAGAGTGTAAAAAAAGTGCCTAAAACCGTCGCTTTGTAAGCTTATTTGACGCATCGCATCTAGCGTTGATGCAGTTTTGGAAAAAAAGATTCAGTTTCAGTTTCAGTTAAGTTAACTGAATCTCTGAATAGATTCAGTTTCAGTTACAGTTAACTGGATCTCAAACGATTCAGTTAACTAAATTAAACTGAATGATTCAGTTTTTCCTTTTAAAGCATTTCGCATCTAGATGTGAACACTTGACGACAACAATTCCCACTTTTCTTCAGTCAAATAACTGCTCTTCCGAATTCAAGACTTTAAACAGCTCACAAGGCGCAGTAAAAACCAAAGTCAGCGCCAGAGGGTCCTTTAAGAGCACAGCGATGCACGACCATGTCTCAACAGTCCACCCACTAGCAAATCTGCACACAGACCAGGTACCTGAACCCTGTAACCGCTCTAATTCTAATGCCATAGCTCATGATTGTAATTTCTTTTGGTCTTAAAGAAAGCTCTGCGCAAAATATTTAGCTCGTTTGGGCAACTACTCAGCAAAGGTCAGCGGCCGAAGTCCTGCTAATTTTTGGAAACATTCTCGCTTCGTCGGGTCTTTTGTGCAAAACAATTCAAAACCAGAAGCCTGGAGGACGGAACCAAAGCTCAGACTGAACAGTGGGTTCAGACGAGCCCTGCGAGTGTCTCAACTTTCTGTCGCCTCGCAACACACGGATTTAAGAAACCCGCAAGATTTTAGGAGCTGACCGCAGCTGACCAGCTGGCCATTAGGGCCAAATATTTTCAGTAGAGCCTTCTTCCACACCAGGAACTCGGTAATTATCGAATAAGCATGTCAAGTTCAACTCACTGGTTGGCAAAGCTTTCTTAAGATCAAGAAGATGTATCTTTAAAATGTTTGTAATAAAATGATTGAAATTGAAGAAACCCTTTTGTCTTATAGTGTACTGTAGGTGCTTTTATTTTATTTCAATCATACCGGCTGCTTTTCAACTTGGACCTCGCCTAGCTTATAACTCCGTCACTCGGCGCTAGCCTGCAGGAAATGATGAAGCACTACAATATTCGTGAAGATTTTGCAACATCTCTCCACATTTGGAGAGATGTTGCAAAATTCGACCAAAATTCAGATGGATCGATTTCTTTCACGATAACTAGCGTTTTAAGGACAACAAAATACACCTCCAACTCGCGATAAAGATGATTCCAACCAGCAATTCTTCTAGCTGCGTTTCGTTTCTCTTTGAGATCTGCGCGAACATCCGCAAACAGATTACTAATTTTCAAAAGCTTACTAACTCGCAAACTGAATTTAACTGATTGTGAAAAGATTCAGTTACAGTTAAATTCAGTTTTGGCGAGAAGATTCAGTTTCAGTTTCAGTTAACAACGCTAATCGCATCAAACCGTACTTCGCATGCCAATGATTGCGTACGCAAGGTGCGGCATATATTTTGTCCCAACTTCAAACCATTTTTTGCAAACAACCACGAGAAAAAAGCAAACAAAATTTGTCATCTTGAGATTACATGCAATCAATTTTATTCAAACTAGTCCCATCCATGACCATGCTGATGGCGCACCCTCCGTACCCAGAGTACAGTAGATGAGAGTAGAATGAGTGCCTGTGCTGTAGAGGTACCAGAAAGAAGTTCGTATCCAAACAGGCTAGAGCGTACAAAATGTGCTGCTCTTTCGCAGCAAAATGCTCGTGTGATGTGCGAAAACAGAGAGCCCATATGTATTTTTTGAGAAACAGAGATTCGATCAGTTGTAACAAGCATAGCGCCACGCATGCAGTCACACAGTCAAGGCTTATCAGTCAGCTCCTGACTGCACGCGACCTTTACACATCCGGTAATCCTAATCGTAAAATATTTTACGTCATTTTGCGTTTTATAGCCATTGCTGGTCGACGCGAAGAAGATGGCAAACATTGCATCCTGTTTTGGCTGCCAGCCGAAAATGCGCCTGCATGGCGCCCTCGTAAAATCGCGCCTGCTCCCACAAATCCAGAACCCGATTCATCACTTTCTTACAAATCGTCTGCTACTTCTTGCCAAAAATTGAAAACTAAACATCGTTTCTTCGACAATTATATGGAAACTTTTCTAAAAAAACATTACGCCACAATTTTATTGAATGGAAAATTCAGGATTATAGCCTCCATCGTATACCTATTTTATATTTGTATTGCTTTCTGGGGTTGCAATCGACTGGCTGTCAATTTGACCCCCAGCAAACTCTTGTTGGCTGGATCAGAACTGGATCGATATATCGATTTGGTGGAGAAGTACGTTTGGCCAGAAGCCCTGATCAGTCTTGTCTATGTTCAAAAAGCCCCTGATTTTAATGAAGAAACAGAACGGAATCAATTTATGGAATTTGTAAAAACTTTGGAAAATACGCCCGTTTCCCTGGGCCCTCAATCAACTGCCTTGTGGTACAGGGACTACATGTCATTTTTGGATTATTTGGATGTGGATTTAGAGCAGAAAAATGCGTTTTACGAGAACATACCCGCGTATTTGAAATTAAGTAATAAGCAAAAGTGGAAAAAATATTTGCATCTAAACTATGTAACAGAAATCGATAATCGATCAAGCACTGATCGATTGCGTGTTCAAATTATAAGATCAGATGATCCTCAGATCGTTCTTTCACCTGATCACAGTCCAACAAATCACAGTCTACTCTCTACGAGAACTGAAAACTCGATTAAAACTTCAGCTCGCATTGATTCGTTTTTCTTCACGACTGCTTTTCGATTAGAAGGTTGGCCAGTATTATTAGATCTGGTACAAACTTGGCGTGATATTTGCCAGAACTACTCCCAATATCAAGCAGTGGTGTACGAAGATAATAATTTTTACGCCGATCAAATCGCGTCCTTGGCACCGAATGTGATCCAAGATACGGGCATTGCATTTTTCTGCATGATTGTAGCGGGAGCATTATTCATCCCGGATATCTTAATTCTATTTTGGGTCACTTGGAGTCTCTTCTCCATGAACTTGGGCGTAGTTGGTCTGTTGGCTCTGTGGGGATGCGACTTGGATCCGACTGCTGTCACTTCCATTCTGCTCAGTATCGGCCTGACTGTCGACTTCACCTTGCACGTGGCTTATCACTACCACAGGAGTCACATGACAAGGTTGAAGAAGGGGTGCAAAGAAGGCCAGGAAAGAGCGGAAAGAAAGAAAGTGTTGGAGGAGACGTTAGCAGTGGCTGGATGGCCCTTAGTGTTGGGTGGTCTGTCGACAACGCTGGCTGTGGTGGCATTGTTTTTTGTGTCATCTTATGTAATCTGTGTGTTTCTAAGGACTGTGCTCCTGGTCGTCTTGTTGGGTCTTTTACACGCTTTGGTTTATCTGCCTATGCTTTTAATTACGGTCTCCTTGGACCGGCCTAAACGAAAAATGGTAGCATGCGGGGCCTGAGTAGCGCTGTTATTGCTTTTGTGTATTTTGTGAGTCATTGGCATGTAAAAAGTGATGATCGCCTTGATCAGCATCAGGAGATACTCATAATCAGATTAAAAGAAGTTGTAGAGCAAGTACAGTATCTTGGCTGCATATGATAGAGCTTTATCACGAAACATTTTGCGAAAGCAGCAATTTTCAAACACAAAGATAAGAAAACTTTTGAAACCTAAACAGAAAACACATCAACGCATTGTTGCACTTTATTTTCTGATCACTAACAAAATTGACACGGATGGAAAGCGCGACGCCACGACTTATCGGGTTGAAGCGCCAAGTGTGCGGTGACATACGCAGCTGACATTCACAGATTTGAAGCGATTGTACTGATCAGTTTACAGAACTACATGCGCAACATACTCTATGGCTACATTTACAAGGTACTGTGCTGGTCTCAAAAACACTCCAGGCAGGCCTAAGAAATCGAAAGGCGCATTTATAGTTGACAAAATTTCTACTCCTACCCCCAGGGTAGGAGTAATGGCCATATGTATAGCTATTACTCGCACCCGAGATTTTGTCGACTATAAATGCTCCTTAAGCATCAACCCCCAACCTCCTGAAGCATGCTCCCAGCATAAAGGCCGACGGGTTTCTGCCCGCCTGGAGCATGTGTCGAGTGCCGGATACTATCTTGCCTCTGGGAAAGCATTATCATGGATGAATTCCAAGCAAACAGTATGATTCTATGCCTTGCGCTTGGCGGGAGAGTAAATGTGCAATGTATGCTCGTCTGAGAACTTTCAAATGCTTTGCACTGATTGTGAGATAACCGTACTTGCTCAGATGCTCAGTTCAAACAAGCACTGCCTTGCTCTTTGTTCTTCCCTTATTTTGTAACACATGCTCGAGTACCCATTGAGATGGAAATGGAGAAACTTGTTTTTTTTGCCACGTATTAACAACAAAAATAGCTGGAACGTATGTACTCGTATTTCACGCATTCTATGCGAGTCAAGTATGTGCGGCAAAACCTAATGACCTACTCGTACATAGAAAACCTCACACGCTGTCAGCCACAACCGCCTGTATAGAATACAGTATAACTATTCGGATCGTATGGATCCGGTTGAGTGCTGCAGCGGGTGGCGCTGGGCTGGTTGTTACTAAGAAGTGACAGTCTTGAGATGTGTTTCCCCGCACAGGCGAGGTACCACTACACGAGCTGAAATTACCATAAAACACTCGAGAGTTACATGCATACTACTGCAGATCACTGTACCTACAGTGGAATTTCTACGTCCTGACATTTGAGGGTTTTCGATTCAATGCGTGATCTGGGGCCTGGTTCGGCGTCAGCCTCTCAAGCCGTGCATTGGCTAGTTCTATTCGCGGCCAGGTACATTATGAGGGAAATAATGCGCTTTAATCCTCGAGTGTGGACTGTGCTGTGATCTAGTTCCATATAAGATTTGAAACGACAGAGACAGCGAGCACACTGACGAAATCATCTCATGCTGGAGCACTCATATCCGTCTCGCTGTGCTGTGGCAATAAAGCCCCAGAACCAATTCTTCCGAGATGTCAAACTCTCAAACGCAGCTCGCAGCCAGAGAGCAACTTTATGTCGACCACGCCTCAACAATGCCAGATTCAGACCAAATGTTCTTCGAGGCTCCAACTCAACTTATAAAATGATCAGATTGGAATAGAGAGAAGCTGACATCATGCATTCAGGCTATGCCTTACCAGATGTTATCCTCGCTTGTGTGCGATCACTGCTGTCGACTAATGCAAACATGAATTCAGAAATAATCACTCAGTCAGACAAGCATGTAGTATTCATTTATTTTGGATTGATCGTGAGTCAGCGGGTCGACCCTCTACCCAGGGCTCAGTTATCGTTGTTTCTACTTCCGTTTCTTGGTTCAAAGACTTCACCTAAACTTAGCATCGGTATTATTATGATGACCAACTGATCTGCTTTGAAAGCAAGAAGAAAACTTTGAGTATGATTGTATTTCTCAGTCAGATACACAAATTTCTTATACGCTCACGACACTTGATTTATCTCAAACTTTGCAATCACTTCAAATCATTCTGATCACTTCAAACTTTGCAATCTTTCTTGCACCAGGTCAGCTGCTTGGGGTTGCAAGAAGTGCATCCATTCAAAGAATTGCATGCCAACGCGTGCTGAAATGTCAGTAGGCCCAATAAGACCAAGAATATGACCAATAGTGCCGTTGATAATCGCATGACGTCGAGTAATAGTAAACTTGGAGTTGCTTGTTCCAAAATACATAATTTTGCACTCTGAAGTTGCTCTGACATAAGTAAATGAAGTGTTGTGACTACATGGAACCGAATCAGCCTCTGGCTTATAAACATACTGTAGGAATGCAAAGCACGCATGGAATACGCATAATAAATCACAGGCAAGCTAAGCTTACTCGCTCGGACTCCTAATGACTTTTTCTTTGGTGCAGGCAGAATTACGCAGTGACTGCCATTTACCCGTTCGCTGATGCTCCTGCCTGACAGTCAACCAGCCAGGACTGCCAGGTCAGGAGGTGCCAGGTGCCAGGGTTAGACTGCCAGGATAACTAGATGTGAATGTCATGAAAGAATTGGAGCACTCAAAAAGAGCTAAAAAGAAGAATGAAGCATAAGTATTAAAAAAATGCATAAAATGTCGTCTTACAAGCACACAGGTGTCTCTTTCTTTTCAAATATGGCTCAGAAAACAACCAGTTTTACCGAAAAACATTCCCGCATTTCCCATCTGACAGATAATCAGATAAGTTTACTGCAGATTCAAAGTAAGATGTGAAAGTCAAGTGGATATTTTGAATATCAACGCGAATGTGCAGACTTTTTTGCCGAGGAAAGACTTGCGAACCGTTCTAGACGCGATTTCGCGATTTCTAGACGCTAAAAAACTTGAGAACAGTTCTCTTTCTCTTGCGATTTCAGGGAGAATGGTTCTCAAGATCAATTCTCGAGAACAATTCCAGAATCGTTTGTAAGAGTGATTCGTAGTGCGATTGCGGGTTAATTTTACTGTAAGTACCCCAGTTCTATCACATAGAACAAAGAATCGTTCTCGCTTAAGAATTTTGCTCGGAGCGGGGACTAGGGACTACTCTTATGAGAAGTGTTCTTGGTCTGTATTTTCGGGAAAATAGAGGGCAGGTCGCACTAGAACTCAGATTTGTTTTGATTGCCTACCGTAATTAATGAACCTCTGCATACAGTACATACACCCTATTTGAGCACAACAAAGTTCGAAAATAGAGGCAACCGCTCTTTGCAAACCATGGTTCCATTCCTTTAACAATGGCTGCACGACAGTCGAAACAGGAAATCATGGCAAACGAATGCACTGCACGATTTAGAAGCCGATGTCGATGTGATAGTCGATGCTTACTGCACCCTGGTCTAGGGTGAATAGGCCTGTCTATAGTACCTTAGGTCTGTCTAAACAGGCCTACTGTCCACAAAAATTCTCTTTCTGCAGATTCGCTCTCATGAGAATAGAGCGGTACTGTAGGGGTTGGTTATTTCGATTCATTAGGCGCGACCTAGAAAACACGGCTGACAAACTCTGCGCGCTTACTATTCCTTTTGAGAAATTTTTTGTCCTTTGCTCGATTTCTGCTCTGGGCTCAGAGTACTTGAACACAGACAGAATACAGTTAACTGGACCAACTATCTTTCATCTGAAAACTGCTAAAGTATGCATTTGTTGATCCCATAGGTCCCGCAAAAGAGTTGTTCACTGAATGCACGAAGCTTGCTTGACATTTCCTCCATCTATTCCTGGATCACGCAACTTCAAATCCTGTAGCCCCGTGTGTTTCCCCAAGGGTTTGAAACATACCCACACTCCTTCCCGTACTGCTGCGACTGCTACCTTTCCAATCTGGCAACAGTAACCTGTTTGAAATAAAGGAATGCTGTGCAAAGCAAACGCATGCTCCTACGCATCTGGACAATCTGCGCTTTCTTTTCGCCTCTATCTCACTTTACTCGAAACTGTTTTTTTCGAAACTTCTGAAAATAGGAGTCCATATTTGGGCTTGTATTTCCGACTCGCTTGACTCAAGAAACTGGTTTTGTGATCCAATTTTACTTTGACGCTTGCTCTAAATTCCCTCACGTCGGTGTGTGAGAATGCAATTATAAGAGCCGAATACCATCTCAGGCGAGTGTAGAAATCGTCACTTTCATCTTGAAAAAGGAGGCCAACCAAAGTCAGATGTGCAGTCAGAAAACTAGATGCTGGCCAGCGATATGAGCATGGCCAATTTCTATTCATTGTCAAAGCCCAACTCAGACAGGAAAACTTCTTCTCACGTCAGAGAAAGTTGCGACGTTCAAAAAATGGGAGCTCCTATATTTCCCAAATTTGGGCCTTGTCAGCCTCTGACACGGCTAATACTTGTATCATTGATACTTTTGCGCGACTGGACAAATGGCGCTGATGTTTGCCAGATTAAGGACTTCTTTGTCGGGTATCGGCATTTTCTGGAGCCCCAACAAAATTTCCTCACAATAGCAGATAATTCCACAAATCGTATTTGGGACGTCAACGAAATCAGCCAGCTATTGGTATTTCCTGAAGAAGAGTAAGCAAAATCCAGTATTCATGGGCTTCAAATTATGCATTCCTTTTGCAGCCTAGTTCGATGGGTTTCAAGCCTTCCTCAATTCAATCCGAGCCAAATCCAAATTTCTTCACCAGGTTCTGATCGTGAGAGTAAAAGGTCAGCATGGGGCTATGCGAAATTTGCATACGATGTGTTGATCAGTGATAAGATTGGACCCAGCAGAACAGTGCCAGACACAAGGCACGAATTGTGCAAAGATATTGACTATGACAAAGCTAAAATGCCGAATGCAAGCATTGTAATCTGCTACCACAACGAAGCCTTGTCAGTATTGATTCGCATGATCAACAGCATTTTGGGCAGGAGTCCACCTGAACTGCTTCACGAGATACTATTGATCGACGATTGGAGCGATGGAGGTAATTGGTTGTTTTTAACAGATGCCATTTAAGCAGGTTCTTTAACAGGTGACATTTAGCAGGTTTTCTGATAGACGACATTCAAACAGGTAATTTTTAACAAGTGACTTTGAAGGCCACTTTAGGCAGGTGACAGCTGTTTTTAACAAGTGACGTTTAAGTGGGTCTTTGAACAGATGATACCTGAGCAAGTTTTTCAAGTTCAAAAAAAAACATGCGTAAACCAATAAGTGCTGCGTTAGACAACTAGACAAAAAAAGATTGCTTCACAATGATTTTTTGTTTTAGATTTGGTAATAGAACCTTACTTGATGAACTATTCCAACTCGCATTGGCCTAATGACAAGGTCAAATTCTTAAAGACCGACGAGTGGTTAGGGCTGATTCGATGTCGCGTGCACGGTGCTTACAAGGCAACAGCTCAAGTACACGACTTCTGCAAAAATCAAAACCAAAAACCTATGAATCATAATTTCAGGCCCTAGTGTTCTTGGATAGCCATTGCGAAGTGAATCAAATGTGGTTGGAGCCACTTCTGGATCGCCTAGCTTCCAGTCCTAACTCGTAAGTCAGTTTGCAGCAGCACTTTTAATTATAAGTCAGTGAAACCCATTTATCTGTTAGCCATGCGTCTTGCCCGCATCTTTGCTGGAGGCGTTCTGCACACTCAAATGATTGTAATAGCGGCTTTTGACAATTATATTGGCACCGCGAGGCTAAAAAACGAAGCCCCCACGAAACAGGATGCGCAGAATGGGCCTGTGGAACATGTGTGTGTGTAGAATACCCTCATTGAGCCATTGATATGTGATTACATCTTGCACGTCAGGCCCTATCATCTCAGTTTTTACTTATCCCAATTAATTAACGCCCAAATGACTCAAATGATCCATTACTTCTTTCTAGCATAGCCGAACCCATAATCGATCTAATCAATCCAGGTGATTTCTCGTACGACAGCGCCTTGGTATCATCTGGAGGATTCAATTGGGACTTGACATGGCGTTGGCATTATTTTTCATGGTCTTACTTCAGCGATCCTCAAAATCATGTGAGGCCAATACCTACTCCGGCCATGTGTGGCGGACTTTTCGCAGTTAGAAAGGCTTACTTTCATTTCTTGGGCGACTATGACACGAAAATGAACATTTGGGGTGCCGAGAACGTCGAGATTTCTGTGAGGGTGAGTCAAGCGATTGCATTGGACTCTGTTACTTGCAGTTGTATTTTGAATCTCCCTCCTGTCAGACATGACCTGTGAGGCCAGACAAGTCTGTGATTACCTGCGGCTGGAGCATTAATCCGAGGCGTTGATGTTTCTCAGCCATGGGAGATGAATAATTGTCCCACCGTCCCATAACTATGCAATTCTAAAGTCTAAGACGCCCTTTTTTAACTAATTGCATGAAATCTATTCAGGCCTGGACATGCGGTGGGCGAGTCGAGCGACTGCCTTGCAGTCGAGTTGGACACGTATTCCGAGCATTCCGTCCGTACCAGGTCTCTGGCAATACCATGCACGTGAATGCAATGAGGACAGCGGTGGTTTGGTTCGATGAGTACCAGGAGCACTTTTTTGCTGCCCACCCGCATTTAGTCGGCTATGATCATGGTGATGTCAGCGACAGGATAGAATTGAGGAAGAGATTGCAATGCAAGCCATTCAACTGGTATCTTGATAACGTGTATCCAGAGTTGAAAAATGGGAGCGATACGCAATAATATGGTTGGGTCAGGGTTTCTCGATTTATTTCAATGTTTTTCAATAAAATTGGTTCTTTTCTGAGCCATATTGTAAAAAGGAAAACGACACCTGTGTGCTTGTAAAAAGACATTTATAAATTTTTTAAATACTTATGCTTTATTCTTCTTTTCAGCTCCTTTTTAGTGGTCTAATTCTTTCATGGCATTCACATCTATCCTGGCAGTCTAACCCTGGCACCTGGCACCTCCTGACCTGGCAGTCCTGGCTGGTTGACTGTCAGGCAGGAGCATCAGCGAACGGGTAAATGGCAGTCACTGCGTAATTCTACCTGCACCAAAGAAAAATTCATCAAGAGTCCGAGCGAGTAAGCTTAGCTTTCCTGTGATTTATTATGCGTAGTCCATTCGTTCTTTGCATTCCTACGGTATGTTTAGAAGCCAGAGGCTGATTCGGCTTTATGTAGTCGCAACACTTTATTTACTAATGTTAGAGCAACTTCAAAGTGCACAATTATGTATTCTCGATGAACACACGATTAAATCAATTTCCGCTTATTATATTTGCTATCAGAAAAATGAGCAGGAAAATTGCGCGGTGCGGCATATATACTCTGCCCCAGCAATGTGTAGGTAAACTAAGCAAACTATACCAGCGACCAGGAGTGATGTATGCAAATCAGTGGTCGCCTGACAAACTGAAAATGCTAATTGGGCAATCGCTCATTATATAACGTCATTTGTTCCATGCGCAGAACAATGATTACTTGAAAATCCGAGAGACACAAATTCTTTGGACTTCCATCACGTTTTTTCATAGCAACTTCAAGCTTACTATTACTCGACGTCATGCGATTATCAACGGCACTATTGGTCATATTCTTGGTCTTATTGGGCCTACTGACATTTCACCACGCGTTGGCATGCAATTCTTTGAATGGATGCACTTCTTGCAACCCCAAGCAGCTGAAGTGGTGCAAGAAAGATTGCAAAGTTTGAAGTGATTAGAATGATTTGAAGTGATTGCAAAGTTTGAGATAAATCAAGTGTCGTGAGCGTATAAGAAATTTGTGTATCTGACTGAGAAATACAATCATATTCAAAGTTTTCTTCTTGCTTTCAAAGCAGATCAGTTGGTCATCATAATAATACCGATGCTAAGTTAAGGTGAAGTCTTTGAACCAAGAAACGGAAGTAGAAACAACGATAACTGAGCCCTGGGTAGAGGGTCGACCCGCTGACTCACGATCAATCCAAAATAAATGAATACTACATGCTTGTCTGACTGAGTGATTATTTCTGAATTCATGTTTGCATTAGTCGACAGCTGTGATCGCACACAAGCGAGGATAACATCTGGTAAGGCATAGCCTGACTGCATGATGTCAGCTTCTCTCTATTTCAATCTGATCATTTTTAAGTTGAGTTGGAGCCTCGAAGAACATTTGGTCTGAATCTGGCATTGTTGAGGCGTGGTCGACATGAAGTTGCTTTCTGGCTGGGAGCTGCGTTTGAGAGTTTGACATCTCGGAAGAATTGGTTCTGGGGCTTTATTGCCACAGCACAGCGAGAAGGATATGAGTGCTCCAGCATGAGATGATTTCGACAGTGTGCTCGCTGTCTCTGTCGTTTCAAATCTTATATGGAACTGGATCACAGCACAGTCCACATTCGAGGATTAAAGCGCATTATTTCCCTCGTAATGTACCTGGCCGCGAATAGAACTAGCCAGTGCACTTGGCGTGAGAGGCAGACGCCTAACCAGGCCACAGATCACGCATTGAGCCGAAAACCCTTAACCCTCAGTTGGTCCGTGTGGAAACAGGTTAGCCGTGTGCGTCTTTTCCTTGTGAAAACCGGTTTTATGTTCACCTTCAGCGTCTAAGAACTGGTCTTTGTTCTAACCGCCGTAAATGGGTCTGTGGACCCAAGAAATAGACCAACTAAGGGTTAAAGGACATAAGTCGGGCTATTTGAACAAGTTATGTGGCCGCCAAGGGTGATAAGTTAGTAAACCTTCCCATTGTTTTCACGGCTAAACACTATTGTTCTCTGCCTCTGCGTGTTCATAATCAATAAGGCGCAGCGGGCGTGATTTGATGCCTGCCTTATGAATGCCTGCCTAAATCTTGTACTTCGTCTAACATAAGCGGTAGGCCAACAGTTCAAGCTACATGCTAAAGAAAACGTGCAGCAGCAGGAGGCATGCAATTGTAAAGTTCTAAAATATAGTACGGTACAGTATGAAATCTTTGCGGTTAGCTCAAAAAAAGTCCAAAAAAATTGCTCGAGAAGAGCATCGAACCCAAAAGTTGTATGATACATTTGTTTCTGAACCCGCCGCGTTTGTCACCTGCACAACAGCCGCTATTCTTCTCACTATGATAGCTGTTATTCCCACATGCAGAAGCAAGGGGCTCTCTCAGAGATTAGGTGATCATCGTGGCACTTTCCATCGTGAATAATCGATTGACGTTCAGCCCATGCAGCGAGAATATGACACTTCTGTTAGGCTACTGGAGCTTGACCTGGCTCTTTTATTAGCATTTAACGTTATTATTATCTGGCCCACCCCTGCTTCTGATAACATAATGAATGACCAGTGGTCGAGGTGCTCTAAATTTGAAAATTTCATTCGTTCTCTTCGCGCTGACCACTACTGACTAGTTGGACAAACGCCTCTAATATTTTGCACAGAGCTTTCTTTTGCACCCAGGAACAAGCTACAATTTTTGGTTTTTCGAAATTCGACTCGGCTGGCGATGTTCCCTTGTCAGTCGAGCATACATTGCACATTCAATCTCCCGCCAAGGGCAAGGCATAGAATCATACTGTGTTGGCTTGGAATTCATCCTTGATAATGCTTTGCCAAAGGCAAGATAGTATTAGCAGATCCGCTGCAGGTAGAACATTTTTTTTTAAATTTTTGTGGGTCGAAGCATGTTTTGCCTATAGCCGGCCAGCAGCCAAACCTTATAAGCAAGGCTATGCGGGGCCGAAAAACACAGCAGCTTCCCTCTGCGTGGCTCCACTAGGAGCACCTCCACGCGAGGGCATCCTGGACTGGACACCGACGTTCCTCGGCCGATGGCGAGCGGGCTTTAAACCTTGTCGGTACTCGAAGCCGAGACTGTCTACTCGTTTGGCTTCCGTCTCTCCACTCGGAGCACCTCTAGGTTACCGGGTGAGTCACCCACGGTCTGTCGTGCAAGGTCAGCGAGGGTTTATGGTTCGCAAACCGTCCTCCATCAACGGGGATCGAACCCGGGACGATTGCAGCCACTCGCTCCCAAGCAATACGGGGAGACGAATGCCGAACCGCTGCACCACCGCGGCCGCGCAGGTAAAATATTGCCCCAAATCGATTCTTCCCAGGTTTTCGCCCGCAACGAAGAAATGCGCTCATACATCTCCAATGCTAAAATAAAACTACCGAGAGCAGCCTTCATGTATTTGTCTTATTAAAAAGTAGGTGTACCTGAAGCATTGCCGCTGACAACTGAAAACTTGATGGACAATGGTACAGCACAAGGCGCCTTTGGGATTTTTGCTCTATTGCCAAACAAGGCCTTTAATTTTCTTAATTAAAAATACAATTTTATCTCCTTTTATTTATAACGAGTGCGTTGATCTTTAGGCACCTAGCATTGCCAGGTGCATTTCTCCAAAGCGCAGCAAAGACGGGTCGTCAAAACTCTATGTCGTATGTGCTCGCAATCAGCCATTGACGTCAATGTATCTTGAACGAGACATTCAGAGCCGAGATGATCTTGATTTAGAGAATCTTCAAGTCTTTTTCAAATCATTGACCATACTCCAATCTTTGCGCAAGAAATTTCCAGTTCTCTCTACAAAACATAAAGGAGACTTTGGCCGATAAGAAGATTCATTTTGGACAAAGCGCCAGAGCAGCCGAATGATAAGAAAGGATTTAATTTGGAGAAACGTCGCGTCGCTGACCTGTGTCTAGAAGCAACTTCTGAGACTCGACAATGTCAAACGACACCATTATTAATCCGGCGACATCCCTCGTCCAAAACCCATCTTTGACACCACTGCAAATTTTCTCTGTTGGCGTTTTCATTTCCACCACCTCCATCAGCCTCTTGGCATATACTCTTGTTCTTGTTATACTTTACCTTTATTTCAAAGAATTCAAATCGAATTTTTATTATCTGGTTGCTTCTTTAGCCATAGTCGACATGGCATTCTTGGCCCTCGTTCTATTTCACTTGGTCCCCTGCACCATTCTGCAAAAAAATATTTGGCCATCTTATCCTTCTGCAGCAGGTATAATTGAAAGCTTCAGCTACATGACTGAATGCACCCACCTGACCTACATTGGATTCAACCGGCTCATATTCGCCAGCGTTTCGGGTCCTAAGCATCCAATGTTGGACAAGGTATTCAACAGTCGGGTGGCTGTGGCCTGCTGGATCGTCATATTGTGGGCTGCTGGCTCGATCATACCTGCACTGGCCGAACTGGCAGGTTGTAGCCTAGTCTACGATTATGTATACATGGCGTTCATGTACAAATGTAAGGTAGTGAGCACCGCAGAATATTTAGATCAGGTCATGCTAGGTGATACTGTCATATCAGGCCTCCTGCCCAGTCTGATAGCAGCCACCCACTTGCTGGCCTGGTGTGTCATCTATTTCAAGGGCAAGCAGTCTGGCGGGGCGAGCAGTGAAATTGTGCAGCAGAGGAAAAGGGAGCGTCGAATGCTCATCCAGTTCACCCTGATATCGTTGGCCCTGATCCTCTACTACGCATCGTTCTGGATCATCCCGTACTGGTTCGCTGGCAGTCCCGGCCTAGTCATGATCACCTTCTTCGGGATCGCCAGCACTGCCGTGAATCCGTTCACATATCTAGCTTATAACAGATTGATGAAAGCTAAGGCCCAGCACATAGTTTTCGTGGTTATGCTGAGAAGGAATAATGTTGTTGTGGATATAGGAACGAACGCACCGGCTAGATCAGGAGCAGGTGCGAGCATTCAGGTAAGGGCTGCAAATGTTTCAAGCAGGGCATAAAAAGCAAGTTTTATTTTCGTACTCGTGATTTCTGCACAGTCGAGAGTTATCTCACAAATTTTTGCAACCTGAACTGGTCCATGCAGCATTTATGGCTGGAAGATGTTCGTTCACGCACAGCAATATCATTATCTTTTATGAATAAAACTACTAAAATCCAAAAAGTACTTTGCTGTCACATTCTTGCTGGCTGTTTTCTATGTGCATAATGAACATACTGCTGCCTCATGTGGTCGTCGCATGCATGATTTGAACAGGGCAAATGCCACCGGAAAAATGTATGTTTTTTTCTTCGATATGGTTTATCGAGCGGTTGCATAGGCGCTCTGATCCTGCTTACTGTAATAAGAGAGCAATGGTCTGAAGGTGGTCAAGATTTGTAGATTGAACAGCTACTGTCCCAACCGCGGTTCCCCCAATATTGTTAAAGCCACAAGAGGTCAGAATAAGGTCCAAAACATTCCCAGGGCCCTTTTTCCAAGAGCCCTAGAGCTATCTAACGGAGGATATATGATGCTTATGTACATTTGAAACCAGGATACATTCAGAAGAAGTTGGATAATAAAAGCAAAACAATTATCATGATGGCTTTGATGATGGGTCTTTTGGTTTTGGTAAGCGAGAGTTTTTTGATACTTGATGATATTTCATAGTTTAGACTAAATGAGCGACCATAGAAACGAGTTTAATGATGAGCGCACAGCTTCGATATTCCAAACACACGCCATCTCATTGCGAGCAATACGAACTTGAACGTGAGAATTTTTTGGTTCCCTCAGAGAATCATCACAATAGCATCAGTGCGAGCTTTGCGCTGAGAGTTACAATGATATTGTATTTCCAGTGCCGAAAAACATGGAATGATAGGTACACAATGATATGATTTGCGTCCTTGTGAATTGCATTTTATCCCCATACGGGCTGGGCCTGGAATGGCAACTGTTCGTTACATGCACTTGTGGGGGAAAAACAAGAAATTTCCAAATTTAGTTTCTACAGATAAATTGCTCCAGAAAACAGTTTGTGACTATAAGCTGCATATAAAACTGGCCATTGCATCTGTAAAATCGATCAGTTTCAGCCTCTGTGGCTTCAAAAAATCTTTAGCGTATTTTTCTGATCCCCGCCGATCAGCTTCATTTATGCGCGGAGATATGTGCGCGTCACACAAACCATGATTCAGCAGACTTTGATAAAGAAAGAGCATTCTGGAGGAATTAACGCCGAAAGGCGCCTGCGCAGAGCTAATATTGCTTCGCGGGAGAAATATGACGTAAACTCGCAATGGCAAACGACGCAATGCACGGCGAGAAGCATTAATGATTCGAAAAGAGACACCAAGTTACAAGCCAAGTGTATGTGAGCATTGTCGTAATTCTCACGATACAGTACATCAATTAGTAATCAGCATCGACTATCCCGTAGTGGATGATCGGATACAAAGACTTCATTCCCAAAGGCCTTGAATTCTGAATAATATCCCATTTCTCGTTAACTTTGTTCAAGGCAAAAGACACCATGATCACGAAGCACAGTAGGTGTGTCTTCCACCAGCCTCTTGGCACATACTCTCGTGCGTACTGGTTCGCTGGCAGTCCCGGGCCTGGTCATGATCACCTTCTTCGGAATCGCGAGCACTGCTGTCAATCCGTTCACATATCTAGCTTTTAACAAATTGATGAAAGCTAAAGCCAAGCATATAATCTTCGTGGTTTTGCTGAGAAGGAATAATGTTGTTGTAGATATAGGAAGAAACGCACCAGGTAAATTAAGGGTGGGTCGCACCGTGATGGTGAAACCTGAAAATTCGCTGTACAAGGCATAACCGTGGGTTGTTTTTCTTAATGGATTTTTTTACGCATGAATCATGTGGCATGGAAAATGCTTATAAAAGTACAGTATACTCTATCTTTCATTCGTCAAACTGTATAAAATGGGTGATCACACTTATGCAATTATAGCTTATTCGATTCACAGTTCTTTTTCTTTAAACATGTTCTCAAACAAAAGAGTATCATGACTGGCTGTAAGTTTTTTGACTATGTTAAATGTTTCCGTTTTTTCGATTCCCTGAGAAGAAAAATCAACATACAGTATCTGCTCCAAGTATATTTCAAGTCAAATGACAGCAAACTTCGCCAAGGGGAAAAAGACGCAGACATTTCCAAGTTGCAAGTGCGGCTCAAGGAAAAAATTGATTGTAGCAGTGGCGCAGTCCCCATCTTTGATGCTTGAAGCAACAAAAGGTTACATTAGATAGAGGCAGAAAAATCGATAGAATGTATTAAGGTTCACAAATGTGCCCTATCCAATGAAACTAGTAACATTATGCATAAATAAAATAATTTCACATTCTTCACCCCCTCCGAATAAGCAAGAGTCACGCAAATTGATATAATTTGTTTATATTACAAGCATTATTTGCCATTAATCACACCGATGAAATCACTAATATAGTCAGAGACCAGCAGTGAGCACCTGTGTGTGTGAACATAATCCAAGTGACTTACGATATACTGTATGTGTGAAAAAGCTGCAAAAAAAGAAAGTTAGGTGCTGGAAATAATGAAATTCTTCCTTCGGGTTTCTACCCCGCCTCACATATGTGCAGGTTTTACCAGCACGCTCGTGGCCACCCCCGATTTCCCCAATGTGTTTGTTCCTATATCGACAACAACATTATTCCTTTTTAGAAAAACCACGAAAACTATGTGCTTGGCCTTAGCTTTCATCAATTTGTTATAAGCTAGATATGTGAACGGATTCACGGCAGTGCTGGCGATCCCGAAGAAGGTGATCATGACTAGGCCGGGACTGCCAGCGAACCAGTACGGGATGATCCAGAAAGATGCGTAGTAGAGGATCAGGGCCAACGATATCAGGGTGAACTGGATGAGCATTCGACGCTCCCTTTTCCTCTGCTGCACAATTTCACTGCTCGCCCCGCCAGACTGCTTGCCCTTGAAATAGATGACACACCAGGCCAGCAAGTGGGTGCCTGCAATCAGACTGGGCAGGAGGCCTGATATGACATTATTACCCAGCATGACCTGCTCTAAATACCCAGACGTATAGGCAGCCCTGCATTTGTACATGAATGCCATGAATACGTGATCGTAGACCAAGTTGCAGCCCGCCAGTAGGACCAGGATTGGAATGATCGAACCAGCAGCCCACAATATGACGATCCAGCAGGCCACTGCCACCCGACTGTTGAATGCCTTGTCCAACATTGGATGCTTGGGACCCGAAACGCTGGCGAATATGAGCCGATTGAATCCGATGTAGGTCAGGTGGGTGCATCCAGTCGTATAGCTGAATGTTTCAATCAAGCCTGGTGCATATGGGTGATCTCCAAATATGTTTTTCTGCAAGACAGTTCGAGGGACCACATAAAATAAGACGAGGCCCAAAAATGCCATGTCGACTATGGCTAAAGAGATGACCACGTAATAAAAATTTGATTTGAATTCTTTGAAGTTGACTAAAAGTATAACGAGTACGAGGGTGTACGCTAAGAGGCTGATGGTGGTGGTGAAAATAAAAACAAACGTAGCGAAAATTTGGAGTGGCGTCAAAGATGAATTTTGCGCAGAGGATGTTGAGGAATCGAGCATAGATTCGTTCAGCATTGCGACTTTCACTCTTCACTTTGTAATATAACTGGCAAACTTTTAGGCCTGCCAAACCCTAACCAACTCCTTGAAACAATGGTAGATGATTTTGACGAGTGAGAGCACGACTCGACTCAACAGTAAAAATTCTCTGAGAGTTTTCCTGCATAGCTGCTTTCTCGAGAGAATTTAATGTTTATTTCCTCTAATGCAGTAAGTTATTTAAGCTAATTTACCATCTGCTCGCCGATTGACGCACCTTGTTTTCCAAACGAAGGGACGGAAATTTCCAAATTGTATTTCTAACAGAAAATTCATGTCCTTCGACAAGGGCAGGTGAAAAAGGAATCCAAAAAGCGTTTTGCATGCATTGTTTGTAAGAGAAATGTGCGAACCTGATGATCTACAGGAGATTTCTATCTCTTTTTTTGCGAGTGAATCATTTGCCCATTTAGGCTGTTAATCAAATGAGATAGCGTGCACTGCTCAAAGCATGACGCGCTTTTCTAGAGAGGATCAGTGGTCAGATTTTTTCGAATACTGTACAATTGTTATGGATTCGTGTATGCATTCATAATTTTATTCATGAACGTGAACCAGCATTTTACAACCTCGATTGAAACCTGATGTCTCGCAAGACGATGTCGACATACAGGATATATAGTAGACCATTTCGGAGAACTCGAAAAATGCAAGATTTGAATTTCCCGCTGCAAGCCGCCTACGACAGTTTCACATTGATGAAAAGTTCCTCGCTTGAAAAATTGTGCTCGTCCCGCTCATGAAAGCATTTCTAAGCCAAGTAACAAGAGCTTTTGGCCACTTTTTGATAAGAAAACCATAAAATCAGGACACTGCACGCAAAAAGTTTCTTTCTGTCACTATAACTAATGGATGGGCTTTTAAATCAATTCTGTAGAAAGAAAGCTAAGCAATTAAATGAGGATGTTTATGTACATCTTTGCGATTGTCCTAAGCGGCCTGAAGCGGGACATTCGAATTTTGCGTTGCGTTGTACGATGCCTTTGAAATGGTCTATTGTCTAGTTTTGCGACCTATAGTGTTGTCTAGCCAAAATGGGGGGAAGGGAATCCAAAAGTTTCTTAGAATAAGTTAAAAAATTTTTTTCTCGCGCGCAGAAAAACAGTGAAAAAGAACCAAACTTTATGTACATAGATCATAGGATGGTTCGCTGTAGATCTCTCTGAAGAGCATATTTTTTCAATGAATATCTTTCGTAACTTTTCCACCTGTTCTTTTCGAAGCTCTCCAATTTTCCTGATGGAAAATTCAATTTTATCTCTTATGTTTTTGACAAAAAGGAAGGTAATTATCGAGCAGGTGGTAGCTATGTCAGGAGGAACAAGCACACTGGCCATATAGCGAGTGGGTTCGAGCAACCAGGCAGTCATTGCGCGTCCAGTTGGATCTGTTATTTGTTCCTACCTTTCTTTCTTTCTTGGTAGCTTTCACATATCGATCACGAGTCATGCGAAGCGTGTACAATCGATTTATTTGGCAATAATTGTATTAATTAAGTCAAAACTGCTTTGTCCGGAGCTTGCTTGCAAAAAAGGTAGAAAAAACATCTTTGCGCAACCTCCACAAATCTGCACAAGTCATTTTTTTAACATGCAGTACAGTAATATCAACATTGACAGTTGCGCGAATAGGTGCACGACAACCATTTAGCGCACTGGAAACAGAGACAGGTGCGCGAGGAATGCTATCGAGCAGAGAAAAAGTGGAATTATTGCTTTATTTTTAATAGCTCCCTTATCTCCGCCAACGCATCTTCATAAAGTTTGGTCCCTCGTTTCATTTCATTTCTCATCGCATCGATTTCTGATTTAATCAAACATATATCACTGACAACGCGACCCAAGATGGGTTTTGCTCCCTTGTTCCAATCAATACTAGCTCGAGCCTCGTGTTCAACTTCAAATTCTTGGGTTCTTTTCCCGCCAAAAATATTTTTAACCTGTTGACGCAGTAAATGATAAATGCGCATACTGAGACACCACTAAATCCCAAGTATAAATTTATTATCCCACCGATTTGAGAAATAAATTTTTCTTGAGAATCTCTTATGGACAACGTAAATTCAACATACAGGCTTTTTTGTGCAGCAATCAAGACTTCGAACGTATACTCTCCGTTACTGGAAGAATCGTTATTTGCGATAATATATCTTTCTCGTGAATAGATTATATTTTCGCATTTGGTTTCACATTCTTGCTTATGAATAAATAGATTTGCCTTTAACTCATTTTGACACGTCTTATAAACTGATTCAGAGCAGTATGAAAAAGACACCGCCCCCTGTTCAGATAGGTCCCTCAATAGGAAAGGGGCAGTTACAATATTTCCAAGCTTCTTTTAGCTGGCGCTTAGCAACACAAATTGCGGGAATAGTTTCTTCTGAACAAGCAATATTTGGTCGACCTTCTTTCACTTTGGTTATAACAGAATAGCCAGCAAACACGGCTTCGTAGCTTGTCTGTCTAAGCAGCCTTGCATCAGTTATGTAGATAGCTTGATATGCCAGGGCTGAAGCGTAGATGACGGATGCGTCGGGAAACACAAGAAATGCATCATTTCTAGTAAACCGCTGCCACGGAGCAAGCTCTTTATCTCTGTAGGGAACAAATCTAGACTGATTCGCCGTCGTATTACCCCAAATTGGAAAACAAAAGCTGTTATACCAAAAGAATATGCCTTCGAGTTGGAACTGCTCAGGTACCCAATCATTGGAGTAGCTGAATGCGTGAAAGTATGTTTAAAGTGCATCGGTGACATAGCCAAATAATTGATTTAGGTGATCATTTTCAACAATTCCAATCTCAGTTTTCATTTATATCGGCGTGGTACTGGTTGTGGCGGCCAGTTTTTGTTGTAAAATTTCGGTCTCGTTCTGTGACGAGGCAGATAAATGCGGCAACTGCATCTATAAGAGGTTGGTTCCAGTTGAAGTTAGTTTTATTGAGTACCAAGTACTCCTGAAATCTGCTAGGATCATTCAATAACCGCTTGACAATCCTAGTTGCCAGTAGTCCTTCAATTCTGTCGAAAGAAAGAGCAGCAATTGAATGAGGATCCAAAGGTTGCCAGACATCCCACGAATGGTTGGCCATAGCCTCGCATTCTTGACAAACCAGTGTGTCATTAGCGTTCCCAGCAGCCTTGTATTTAACCCATTTCGCAATATTTGACAAAGCAGCACTGTAACGAGGGAAGCAAAGAGTGAATCCTGTTGGTTTTATATTTCCATCCGGAATAATGGCCACTTGCGATGCTGAATTTTTGTATCTATACTCGTCCAAAAGTGGAATGATATCCACCACAGTCATATAGATCAAAAAAGCACAACCGGCCATGTAAATTATGGAGCTTATCCAAGAAGACGATTTTTTTCTAAAGTGTGTCCTTAGTTTCTTGGTGAAACGAAAAGATTCGTTATCAGCCATTAGTCAAACGGGAGGGAGAGGTTGGCAGAAAATGTAGCTGGAGCTGGCAGAAAAAGCTAACCCTAGATGTCCGGAGCAAGCTAGCGCAGCCTGCGAACTTAATATCAAAAACTTTCTTTCAGACTCGCGAGAAGTAATTTTGAGCACATGTGTACAGAAGACATAAACTTTCAGGGTATATACAGTATGAGATAATAAATATGGAATAGCATGAAATGTGATAATATTTTTAACACATTGGCTTACGAACGCCCAATTAAACGGTTTTTATTTCTAAAATTTACACAGTCCGATTTGAGGCGATAAAATATATAGTTCATGTCAATGAGCTCCTGTTGTTTGATAGCTTGAAGGATTCGGCAATCTAAGGTTTCTTCTTCACTAACGATGTTTGTTTAGCGTTTCTTAACTGGCCGTTTACTTACAACACAATTTATGCACAATATGACGATAAGCAATATATTTTCTGGGCCATTTCTGCAATTTCATTCATACAGCAGCTTCTGCTCTGCCTTTCATCTTCCTTATGGCACCTTTCTCTTGAGCGACGATCTACAGCATGTACAGTATACTACTGAAAGCGCTTGTATATGCTATTGCAAATAATAGAAATCTTCACGAGAGTTTCCGGCTATGAAATAGTCATTGTGTTTGGTGGATCTAACGGGTCGTCTCAGGCGCGAGGTTCTTTGTACAGTGTAAGAGCTGCTGTATGCGTACAGTACTTGCTTGGCTGGAAAACCACAGAGATTCGTCTTTGCGTTTCTGAAATTCGGGTCCAACCTAACAGTGACTTCGCAACTTGGGACGTGCGATTGCTATATACACTGATCGTTGCTCATGATTTCTTACATTTCAGGCAGAGGCCTATGCTACACGAATCACAGCGTTGTGCGCAAAGGACCAAGGCATACTTTTTCTTGGGCAACTTCATCGGTGGCGCAACATGCGACCAAGGAACGATAGTAGTTATGTAGGGAGTCGCGCACACGTTTTAAGCTGCGGTCGAAGCCCCCAAGCTTATCATACCAGCTTATTATCACCCCTCAGCTACTGACCATTAGCCTTAAGCCAAGCCCCGCAGGGCCTTAATTAGCTTACCAACCTAATAATCGTCAGTCCCTTGAGGCCCTTCTTATCACTGTGAGCCCCCTTATCAGTCATTAGCTGAACCTTATCACTATCAAGTCATTAGCTGAACCTTATCAGTATCTAGTCATTAGCTGAACCTTATCATCGACCAGTCAGCAAGTCAAGCTCCAATCTTCTTATCATATCACAAGTGTTTAATCAACCATTGATGAACAATGATTTTAGAAAAGTGAAAAGTTTTGCGCCCGCTAAGAATCGAACTCGCCTCGCCCGCTTGGAAGTCGAAAGTTCTACCAGTTGCGCCACGGGGGCAGTTTCGAAAGAGCGTCGAGTGTGCACAGTGAAGACAATGGATTATTTGAACGCGCAGACATACATGTCATCGAAACCTACAGCGGAGCACTTAGAGCTGCTCATTTAGTGGCAGGAGCAGCTCCTCCTTGGTGGGAAGCAGCTCGGAGCTGCTCATTTTGTTGCAGGAGCAGTTCCTCCTTGGTGGGGAGCAGCTCGGAGCTGCTCATTTTGTGGCAGGAGCAGCTCCTCCTTGGTGGGGAGCAGCTCGGAGCTGCTCATTTAGTGACAAGAGCAGCTCCTTCTTGGTGGGGAGCAGCTCGGAGCTGCTCATTTAGTGACAAGAGCAGCTCCTCCTTGGTGGGAAGCAGCTCGGAGCTGCTCATTTTGTTGCAGGAGCAGTTCCTCCTTGGTGGGGAGCAGCTCGGAGCTGCTCATTTTGTGGCAGGAGCAGCTCCTCCTTGGTGGGGAGCAGCTCGGAGCTGCTCATTTTGTTGCAGGAGCAGTTCCTCCTTGGTGGGGAGCAGCTCGGAGCTGCTCATTTTGTGGCAGGAGCAGCTCCTCCTTGGTGGGGAGCAGCTCGGAGCTGCTCATTTTGTGGCAGGAGCAGCTCATCCTTGGTGGAGAGCTGCTCAGAGGTGCTCATTTCTTGGCAAGAGCAGGTCCTCCTTGGTGGGAACTGTTTGGATCTGCTCATTTTATGGCGGAGCTGCTCATTTTGTGGCAGGAGTAGCTCCTACTTTGTGGGGACCTTTCCATTTTATCAGGTAAGCGGCAAATGTGAGAGCATACACCATGCCAGCTTCCTACAAATTCAGTCAGGGCGTTCACTTTGTACCTTAGGGGGCTTTACTTCATGGTCCATGTTGCACTTATAAGCCTACAACCCCGCTCATGTTAGCGGGGTAGCTGCTCATGTTAGCGGGGGAGCTGCTCATGTTAGCGGGGGAGCTGCTCATGTTAGCGGGGGAGCAGCTCATGTTAGCGGGGAGCAGCTCATGTTAGCGGGGAGCAGCTCATGTTAGCGGGGAGCAGCTCATGTTAGCGGGAGCAGCCATAGCGGTGGAGCAATCACTGCCCTGATGCTTCCATATATTCTTCCTCATATGAATGTGAAGAGAGGGCTAACTGCCAAGTGACGATAAAAGGCAACAGTTTTGTTGCATCTGCCAGTTTCATATTTTTTCGAGTTGGCGAATGGTTCGGTTTGGATTACTCTCGAAAATGGTCAACGATAACGATAGCTCGTCTGGCGAAAATGGCGACGATGAATGCACAAAATGTGACAAGACATTTTGTTCGAAATATTCATTGAGGCGTCACATGAAATCTGTTCATGGAAAGCGAGCGCGGACCAGTACTGTTGATGGTAGCAAGGATGGTGATAGCGAAGAAGCGGATGGCGGCGGAGACAATGACGATGACGATGAAATAGAACCATCCAATAAAATTTGGCGGACATTCTTGAAACGGATCTTGCGTAATTGGAGGGAAGATGATGATTTTCAAATGCCAGAAACGGAAGATGATTTTCTAAACCTCAAAGATCAAGTCCGAGAGGAGTTGTACAGTCAAACGGTCAAACTTTTGAACGACTACAATGCACTGGTCGATTCTCCAATATATAAAAAGATTCGAGTCACTGAAGATCGCCTATTACAATTGATGGATGACGAAGATAGTGATGATCAGCAAGAAGCCTTCCAAACGGCCTTCGATCAGAGGAAAACATTGCTATTGAATTTTTTGAATGACAACCTAGATGTAGTTGAAAATTATGCGGAAACATCAGACAGTGGAGAGGAAGATGGAGAAGAAGAAGAAGAGGACAGTGATTAATCCACCCAACTGATTTTATAAAACTACTGTGCACAAACATTAATACCTTGATATTCAATCATGATCAATATTTATGTTTCTTTTAATAAATAGCTACTCACCTGCTAACATGAGCAGCTCCCCCGCTAACATGAGAAGCTCCCCCGCTACCATGAGCTGCTCCCCGCTAACATGAGCTGCTCCCCGCTAACATGAGCTGCTCACCCGCTAACATGAGCAGCTCCCCCGCTAACATGAGCTGCTCCCCCGCTAACATGAGCAGCTCCCCCGCTAATATGAGCGGGGTTGTAGGCTTATAAGTGCAACATGGACCATGAAGTAAAGCCCCCTAAGGTACAAAGTGAACGCCCTGACTGGATTTGTAGGAAACTGGCATGGTGTATGCTCTCACATTTGCCGCTCACCTGATAAAATGGAAAGGTCCCCACAAAGTAGGAGCTACTCCTGCTACTAAAGTGCTGCTCCGCCATAAAATGAGCAGATCCAAACAGTTCCCACCAAGGAGGACCTGCTCTTGCCAAGAAATGAGCACCTCTGAGCAGCTCTCCACCAAGGAGGAGCTGCTCTTGTCACTAAATGAGCAGCTCCGAGCTGCTCCCCACCAAGAAGGAGCTGCTCTTGTCACTAAATGAGCAGCTCCGAGCTGCTCCCCACCAAGGAGGAGCTGCTCCTGCCACAAAATGAGCAGCTCCGAGCTGCTCCCCACCAAGGAGGAACTGCTTCTGCAACAAAATGAGCAGTTCCGAGCTGCTTCCCACCAAGGAGGAGCTGCTCCTGCCACTAAATGAGCAGCTCTGAGTGCTCCGCTGTAGGTTTCGATGACATGTATGTCTGCGCGTTCAAATAATCCATTGACTTCACTGTGCACACTCGACCCTCTTTCTAAACTGCCCCCGTGGCGCAACTGGTAGAACTTTCGACTTCCAAGTGGGCGAGGCGAGTTCGATTTTTAGCGGGCGCAAAACTTTTCACTTTTCTAAAATCATTGTTCATCAATGGTTGATTAAACACTTGTGATATGATAAGAAGATTGGAGCTTGACTTGCTGACTGGTCGATGATAAGGTTCAGCTAATGACTAGATACTGATAAGGTTCAGCTAATGACTTGATAGTGATAAGGTTCAGCTAATGACTGATAAGGGGGCTCACAGTGATAAGAAGGGCCTCAAGGGACTGACGAATGGGTACTTATTAGGGTGGTAAGCTAATTAAGGCCCTGCGGGGCTTGGCTTAAGGCTACTGGTCAGTAGCTGAGGGGTGATAATAAGCTGGTATGATAAGCTGGGGGGCTTCGACCGCAGCTTAAAACGTGTGCGCGACTCCCTACATAACTACTAACGATGGGCCATCTATTCTCTGAATATTTTAGCTCCAGCTGCAATTGCTGTGTCAGCCAACAATTATGCGAGAATTCGGAAATTTGCTAAGGTACAGTAGCTTATAGTGAGATGTTTAAACCCTTCTGGATTGGTTATATCTTGCAGGCTCTCAATCTGCAAATAGGCGGTCAAACGCACCATGACCGTGTTTTAAAGAGGCTGCGTGATGCCTGTGGTCGAGGAATGCACTGATGCCACCCAACAAGAGATGTATGCTCACCTCCGCCAGTTGAAGAAACCCGTTGTTCTCGAAGAAGAATACGACCGGAAGACGTCCGGAAGACGTCCGGAGAAGAGGTCCGGAAGAATATTACAAGAGTAAATATATCTTACTTTCGGAAATCCAAAAAAGTCAAATCTTTTTCCCGATTGCCATGAGAGCCCCCAAACACGAGCGAGCCACCTATCGAGATATCGCATACAAAATGAAAATTCATTTATGGCATTGTGCAGAGGTAACGGAAAAAGATCCCCAAAAGTTCAAGGTAGCCGCCGACATCCTATTTCAGCCATGGATATTGCAATTCCGTCTATTTAGGATCTTTGGCTGCGCTCGGTGGAACATCTCCAATGCAACCACGAGCGTTGCGCTGTCCCGCTAAATGCCGCGAAAGCGCCGCTCAAGGTATCGACTCATCCTCAGCCGCGTTTAAAGCCCTGGAGAAATATGTTGTGGGCGTATCCAAATTGGCCGACCAACTTTGCCGCTTCAGGTAACTAGCTCATTCATTTTTGCTCGTCACTCTGAAACTTAATGCTTCCTATAGACATACGGGCTCCCTTGAGGTTTTCTCGACTCGACTAGCCTCGCCTATGCAGCCAAGCGCCACGGCTATGACTACGACGTATTACAAATGCGGGAGCAACTGGCTGTCCTCGATCACAACCATCATGTTCATCGGCCGTTAATCATGGACTCCCGGACAGGCAAGCCGAAAGTGAGTAATCATTGGTCAAAGGCCTCAAAGGCGCACGTCCTCGTCTTTGTCAAGGTATGAGTCTTGTATTCTTCTTATGAGTGTGTCCTCTATGTTTTCTTACTTGCAGGAGCCAAAGACGTACGAGTATATCGGTCACTTGATGGCAGCCATCTCGGAGAGGCGGGTAACGACGGACTTTAATTTTTCTGGTGGATCGGCATTTCTTTGCCAGGAGCATCCAAATCACTTGCAACTATCAATCGCCTTGCATCAGGAGCGACCAGTGAACACCTACCAGGAGTGGGTGTAAGTAGAGGAAAGTCATTTGTAACTCGCACGCCAAATCTTTTTTTTGCAGCTCTCGGCTTCCCTCCCACCGCACTGACAACTTAGACGGTCACAGCGTCGATGGGAGCAGCTTATCACTCTCATACTCGCAACATGTCGAAAATGGCCAGAAACATCATTTTACATTTTACACATACTGTCGTGAAACGTGGAACATAATACGAGTAGGTTGCATTAAAAACATATTTTAGAAGTTGTAGTTATGAGCGACACCGCGCTAATAATCCATGATATCTCTATTATCATAATCATTCACGATTCTTTCGATTCTTTCCGCGCAATCCCGATACTTCCGTCGGCCTTGAGGCGGCTGCTGGCCAGCGACATACTGTTCGATCTTGGTTTCATTCAGACTTTGCTCTTTCTTCAACGAGTCGATGAATTTGAAAATCGATGGATGATGGGCGCCAACTAGCTCAGAAAAACCTCGATGCCAACCCTCGACCGAATTATTTGTCTTCGCAATTCCATTAATAACCGATTCACGACAGTTCCAAAGTGGTATTGGAAACACGGGGGCGCGCCTTGTACCTCTGCGGTTTGGTCTGCCGATCTAAGTGTCCTCGAAATAATCGACGACTGGTTGTGCCTCTGCTGGCAACAATTCGGCCAATTGCTCAAACAAATCCACCACCTCAGGAATCGGTACAAAAGATAATGCGGGCAGCATTCTCATTTGCAATCCAAAGTCCGGATCATTCTCATAGCGAAGTTGCAGGCCAGCAGCTTGGATTTTGCGCCAAATGCTTTGCGGAAAATGAAAAAAGCATCCACGCCTCTCCGTCTGAGGAAATTCAGAAACAAATGCATTGATCGCCGCTTGCTCGAAATCAGTCATAATGGAAGTTGGATTCAGATTTGCATTCAGCTCCTTCAACTCGGCCAATAACTTAGTGTACGTAACTTCGATCTTGTTTGGCAAGAGAACGAAGACTGATGGAATGACATTGTTGTAATGGACGCCATGAATGGTGTACAAGTGTTCGAAAAGCGGTGGTGCTGTCTTGAAAGTACCATCTGCGTACCAATGAGGGCTGTGCGATAGCAATTGCAAATTCCTCTCCGTAGAAAAAATCAAAATTCGATTTGGAATTTCGACCCTGTCACGCAATAAAAACTGTTGGCCACTTTCGTTTTGTTGAAATTCGGGAGGAATGATCAAATCTTCTAGCGATCGAGGATTTGGAAGCACACCGCCGAGTACTCCCCGTCGTTTTCCTCGCACTGTACGTTCCATGCACTGAACTGGCGGAAGTTGGCCTTGTACAGCAGCTGACAACCCAGCTGTCACTGCAGCAATAATTTGATGGGTCGATTCCTGGGCTCCTGAGGCTCGATCTTTGATGTTGTTCACGACGTTTTTCACAGCTATCTTAGCTGGATCGGGGGCATGATTATGCTCGCCTGGCTCCTTCGACACTTGTCCGTTCTCAGTTTGCATTCGGGATCGGCAGTTTCCCCTGTGTTTTTTGAAATTCACGCATTTCCAATCGATTTTGTTTCCGCTTTCCCGCTCCTTCCCGAATAAGTGTCCGCGATAACAAAGCTGATCTCTTCCTTTCTGACTTTTTGCGAATTCCAAAGGCATCTTGCAGCAAAAAGCAAACCAAGTCTAAGAAACAGCTGAAATGGATAAAACCTTAATCGACAACTAAATTTATAGGTGGACATAAATGCGCGTCATCACCTTCATTTTTTCATGGTTTTGTTTTTTGCGACCTTTTATACCATGCGACCCTTTTGTCCTTGCGATCTTTTGTCGTGCGATCTTTATGCCCTTTCGATCTTTTTGCTGCGACCTTTTGTCGTGCGACCTTTTTACTGCGATCTTTTGACATGGAATCGTTTTTTGCGAGTCGACGGGCACAGATGCAAAAATAAGAGGAGAGAAATAAGCATGAGACATCATTGTTTTCAGTAGAAGAGCAAAGAATACAAGAGTTTATGATGGCACATTTGTCTCTTGCACCTCCAGGCGCAGACACTGTGTTCTTCGTACTGCAACGAAATTGGTCGTTTTCCGACAGTAAAGAAGCCAGCGCGCATAATATCCCATAGCATATATCAGTTCCTTGTACTTCATGATACCAGATACTTGTACTATGTACTGGTGCTCGCCATTTCGTATCCCACTTGAGGCTACTCTTTTCGACCTTTCATGGTCGCCAGTAAAGCCATGAGAGAAGTTTTTGTGCCCTTCTGCATGCAGTGGTCGCTATCCAGGCTATACTGGCCCATTTCAGTTTTGATTTCCAAACTTTTTTTCAGTTAATTTCAATCATTTTTTGCAAAGCAAGTTTGTTTGCTGCTGAAAGAAACGCTTTTTTTATTGCGAAGTAAATAGCTTTCGCAATCTGCTGAAAATGCGTCGTAGGTTAGTGAGAATTTTGAGCTTTGGCGAACTCCCGGCTGTGTTCTCGAGCACCACTTGGCGATAGCAGTTTGATTGGATTCAATATCTTGACGTGATTGAGATAAGTGCAGGAGTCTTCCAGGTGAGCAGCACACTTCCTAAAATTAATGCCCCCCCACAAACCTTTCGACAAACTTCCAATAATCTGGCTACATGCATTCAATTCCTGGCAGGGCCAGCTTCCATCCAAAAGTCGACTCACTTGGCCATGGCATGGAAATTGCGCCCCTGTTTCAAACTGTCAATCTCTTCATAGGCCATATCCGGTCAGAAGGATCTCTTAACCCGCTCGAGATTTGCAAATTTTTATCCTCGCTAGCTTCTTTAGCCTTATCAAAGAATTTATTACAGATATTGCTTAAGCTTACCACTCCATTTTTTACATTGTAAATACTGCTGTCGATGAACAGATGATGTAGCAACGCTGCTGACATAACTCGTGTTCGAGTCTAGGATCTCTCAAATACACTTGTAGTCAAAGAGAGAACTGCCGGTTTTCTTGGTACCATTCTTGATATACAGTATATCAACAGACTTCGAATTCCAACGCTAGGCCAAAGTTTGAAGTTTTACTCTCCTAACGTGTTTTAGTCACTGCTTTTTCACTGCTGCAAGGCGATCTCTATTTTTTCGCCCCAGCGCCTGTTTGTCGCTGCTCCATCAACTTTCAGGTTATGGAAAATTTATTGGAAAAAGGTTTTGAAGGAGTTTGACGGAGTATGGCAGAAGTGGACGACCATTTTAGAGGGGGTAGCCAGATAGGGTTGGCAGGGCTGGGGGGGGGGGGGGGGGGGGGGGTTAAAACCTCTAGACTTTGTCGGTCGGTATACATAGATGCTTCCAGGGGGTTGAAAAAGTAACACCGAAGCACCTGACCCAATCTGGGGATAGCCAGGCAAATGGCCAACGCAGATCAAGCTTTTTATGAGCAGTAGTCATGGAAACCTTATACACTTTGAGATTTCTGATCGAGTTCGCGTGCACATTTTGTATAGTTCTGTCCCGTACTAGCCTGTTAATTTCGACTTCTTTCTTTACATTTTTTCACGCGCAGTGAACACTGACGTTGTACATTCTCACGATCAAAGTAAGCTCTCGACTGCACGCAGTGATTTTTCGTGCACACATTTGACTTGATTTTTTTCTTTCGCATGGAGTATCTAGTTTTGCTTGTTCTATTTTATGTAACATTTGAACTAGCATGGCCCGATTTTGCGCGCTTGCTTATCAAAAAATTTCGGTGGAGAAAACTCAACATAATTCTGGGTTTGTTCGGGTTTTTAGTTATTTTACCTGCGTTCCTAAGCATTAATGTGTATTATTTTATCTACAAAATAATGTGTGGCGATTTAGAGTGGATTAGCTCCTACTCTGAGAATGATTTCGAGAATGACGAGTGGTCTAAATTCGGATTTTCCTTCGTCTTTAGCTTACTGATTGTGCTATCTACGAAAGCACCCATTGTCTCCTGCTTACTCAAAGTAATAGACTCTTTCCCGCCGATTTACTCTACTTTGATAATTAGAGCGGTCATCTACTTACTCGAAGCCTGCAAATATTTCCCTCTGCCGATATCGCTAATAATTATTTATTGTGGTAGTTTTCTTCTTTTGGTGCATCCAATTTCTAAAATTAGCAGCGAGAACGATATTGACGACAGTACGGAAATGTTGAATGCGGGACATTGTATCTGGAATACTCAAGAATATCTGATTAAGGACCTGTTCATTATTGTCGACTTCAAAAACACCAAAGTTCGTTGCTATATTGTCAGCCCTGATTTTAAATATAACCCTGAAATCGTGGAAACATTGACTGATTTGAGCGATTTGCCGATGTGGGTTTTGCAAAACTTACAGTTCGAAATCTCTCGGGCCATGGTGTACGGTTATTTTAGGCGTGATTAGTACTAAATGGTGATTATGCGATAAAATTTTGAGCAAACAAGAAAAAGTTGAGGTACAGCACGCTTTCAGCCAGCAACTAACATTTTTCTGCTGCGATATACATAAGTGATCTATTTAGTTTATTTTTTAAAGTAAAGCATGTGCAATGTATTTCTGTAGCAATTTTAATTTTCGTATTTGCTTTCTTTAAACGGTCAGGAAACAAAACCGATATTTCATCCGAAAATTTTTTTGCGATCACTCTTTAGTGTGATGTGATCAAAACTCTGTGTTGATGCTTGCATTTTGTGTTGCTCATAATTAATTTTTTCACGTGAGCTTCTCATTATCTTTTGAGAAAACATGAGCGAGTCAAGAGAAAAGAGAAAACATGGGTGAGTCAAATTTCGAAAGTAGTTTCGGGTCGGACGACAGAAATATCAGCGATTATGCGATTGCGATTGGTCATTAAAAATTTCAATTATTTCACACGATTCGAAGCAAAGCATCCAAGTAGTTAAACTGCAAGAGACAGAGTCGACACTGAAGTGTACCGACCCCCTTATAGTACAGAAGCTAGGAATATCCTCGAAAAATCGACCTACTTCAAGAAATTTTGAGCATACAGTCGACCTCGCCTATAAGAATACCAAATAACAGAAACATTCGGCTAAGGGGACCGAGTTTCGATTCCTTGTTCTTATGTACCGTATTCTGCACGTAGCCTAACCTTGCCTCAGGGAAAGCCAGTAAGGAAAACATTCGGATAAGAAAAACCATTCTCCTAACTCAAACCCACTTTTACAGCGCGTAAGGGAAGCTTTTCCTGGTCTGGGAGCCAAAAACACCATATTGTTCTCTGATTCTTGGATTCTTGACTAGTTTTGTTATCTACAGTATCATCATGTCTACAGCAAAAAATAAACAAAGTTAGCAGTACTTGTTGGGAAGCTTTAGACTGTCTATCTTTCTATAAGTGATATCTATGCGAAGAATAGGTTCTTTCTGGGATCTGAAAAACGTTTAAGTGTTATTTTCCCCCTCTAAAAATCCTTACCCCCCCCCTCTGGTTATTGTCTCCCGCTTGGACTCATTTAAAAATGTCTCCCCCGGTGAGAATTTCGAGGAAATAGGTCCTCACATCTGGCCTGCCTGACCACGCAGAACGCGGAACTTACGCAGAATAGAAACCTAGGAGTGCAAGGCTTCTATGATCTGATATAAAGCTTTGCAATTACCACTTTTTTATTTTTGCAAAGTTTGCTCATTCAAAAGCAAATTTTGTAAATCCTGGAGTCGAGCAAATACGAGAAGGTTTCTGTGACTGCTAAAGGTATAAACTTGCAAAATTGCAGTAGTTTTGACACGCTTGATCCGATCTTTCAAAAAAGTGACTCGATACGACCCGAAATTTAGCTGACCCGACTGGACCCGACCCGAAATTACCTGACCCGATCCAGGGTCTACTCGCGGCGAGAAAATTGCAAAAACATGCGCTTGAGAAGAGAATGGAAACTGAAGATACGTTTCTGAATTGACTGCCCGGATCACCCCACCCGCACCGCAACGACATTTTACTCTGTCATCTAAATCTTGTATCTGCATAAACGGAAAAAGGGGTTTCTTCGAGACAGAGGGCATGCGATACTGCAAAGGTAAACTTACGATTAGTAAAGCATAGCAACATGCGAAGCGTATTGTAGTCAGGGACGGTTTGGGGGCTTCCTCATGATAAAATGGGCGTTCATTTCTGTTTTGCTGATTTTTGCCATTTTCTGGCTCAAGCGAGACTTTATTTCTCAATACCGAGCACCCAGATTTAGGCAAGAAAAAAATTATAGTAGATGCAAAGTTTTACCATCTCACAGAGTCGAACTCTGGCTCATCATCATGGAAGAATGGCGCCTACAACGGGTGCACCAGAGTGCGCCCTGCGCTGCAAATGCAACAAGACGGATTTTAGTTGAATGACAAGCAATCTGTCTCACTACGCAATATGCGGCATATACTGTAGACATCATCGTGTACACCATGCAAATCATTTGTGCGCCGCCCGTCAATTGCATTTTGCCTTCTCCGAGGAGAAAACAAACATATTTTCTACGCGAGTGAGCGCAGAAATGGGAACCAAATGACACGCTTAGAACGAACGAACATTGCTTAGATAACGAGAAAACCCCCGCGAAGACACTCAATCCTTGCTGCTGCCAAGGTGTGATGCTCGCCAAGAATGGTTAGGGGAGAACAATGAACCTGCAGGCGGAAAGAATAGTACACAACTGACCATTGCCCAGTCGGATTGAGGCTTTGGACATTGGTCATTTTGACTTGCATTCAACAGTTTGGCGGGACGTGAAACGGCATTGGACCATGTTTATTGGACCATGAGGATGTTATGTACAGCACAGCTACTGCCAAAAAAATATCAGCTGTATGCATGGACCTGCGTTCTGTGCAAAAGGAATATTGCATTACGATTCCATTCACCATTTTATTCATGAGAAAATCCCTTTCGGGGGGTGGGGGAGTAGGAAGGAAAGACTAAGGAGGCGCGACGATGAGAAAAGCAACGAATCACCTGTCACGTGCTGATGCGCGAGAAAGAAAGAAAAAAGCAAAACTTATGGATGAAGCGGGAGTTGAACTTGCACACAGCTGAACTAACCAGCACCAATGCAAGCGCCTGTTTCCCCTCGGCCACGTCTTGCCACCGGCAAATTCTGGTGCGATAGGTACACTCACGATCAGACGGACATCGTGTTGTATCGCTCCCAGGCTAACTGGGTCGCCACCCTTCTCGTATCGTGGTGCAAACACTGACAAATTAGCATCTTATCCTGTTTTGGATGAGCTCCTTGTCTTGGCTGTGCCACGTCTTGTGTCATGTTGGTTTCGCGCTGACGTAAAGACGCGTAATCGATAGGTTCAGAGAAAGACAAACAAACAGCCACGCAAGCCACCCAGCACTGGGCGGATCGTGAACGACAACGGCAGCAGAAGCCCCAACGAAGTCTCTATCAGATCATTGTTTGAATATCACGCTCTTTGCGATAAGAAACACCTGCCTGAAAATATTTGGCTCCAGAAATTGCCGAAAATCGAGGCCTACCCATTTCCTTTAATCGTACAGACCACCTTACAGATCCGTCATTTCATAATCAGAAGCTCTTACGGGTGAAACTCACATATTTTTCGAATATGTACGTACGATTAGACTGGCTCAGATTTGGTTCAAGGAGGTTAAATTTTTCAGCAGATGCGTCAGCAACAGTGAGTGAATACAAAACGTAAACTTCTTAACTCTGCTGTAAGCGCTATCAGCGAACCAAAACTCAACTGGCTTTCCAAGAAGCTCGGATCGCTGCATGCTATGCTGTGCTATGCGTTACTGCACCCTTTTACTACTGCATTACAGTGGTGAGGCAGCCACTGCAAGTGAGGGAGTGCTTCTTATCCTGTCTATGTACAAGCCAGTTTTATTGGGAGATAGGGCTCGTCTCGATAGAAACGAGGCCTTTCTCGAAGCGGTAAATAGCAACACATAAAATATGTTCTGATTGTCAAATTTTTATTTTCAGCGTTTTCCTTATTTCTCCGATAGCTTCATCTAAGCCCTTCATCAAGAGCTTGATTTCAGTCACTTCATTCTTCATTGCAGCTACGTCACCTTTCAGATGATTATTGTCCTCGAATGAGAATCTTTGACAATCTCTAGAAGGAGTTCGTATGTCACCGAAACGGTGCATGTCGACTGAAGCTAGTCTAGCATCATTGTTCGTATTTGCTGAACGACGTTCTTTCCTTCGTTTATAATAAGTTTTTAGACAATTGAAACAAAAAGCGATAAGCGCACAAGCAGTGGCACCACTGACCCCCAAATATAAATTAACAATTCCACCAATTTGAGATATAAACTTTTCCTCAGAATCTTTGACTGCTAGCGTGACTTGAATAAATGGTGTAATTATAGGTTCGACGCCCACAATAAACGTCATAGTATTCGATTGTGTTGCATTTGTTGTCACTGTCTTCTCCCACGAATAAATAGTATGTTTGCATTTATTGTTGCATTCTTGTCGATGGCGTTCATAATTCTCTTATAAATTGTGCGCACATGTCGCGTACAACAAGTTGTTGCAATAAGGGTAGGATGACAAGGAGCCATTTGAGCTAGTGACATCCAGGAATCTCAGTAAGAATGGAGCACAGCTGCAATATTTTATGGACTCTTCCAATCGTCTCCTTGCAACGCACACAGCTGGTGTTGTCTCATTAGAGCACATTCTTCCAGGCCTTCCCTCAATCACTTCTGATAAGGCTGAATATCTCAGCCTAATAGCTTCTTGTTTCACTGCCTCGATCAACTGTACATCAGTTTTGTAAAGAGAATAATAACTTGGAACTGCCGAATAAAATACAGACATGTCTCGGTGCACAAGAAAATGAAAATCTCTCTGGAAACGATTCCATGGTGCTGGTTGTTTATCAGAGTATGGAGAAAATTTGAACGAATAATAACTGGCATTGGGTAAAAGAAAACAAAAATATGTACTTGCAAAATGAGTAGGAAAATTTTTTATACTGAACGGCACTGACTCTAAACGAGATTGAAAAGACAAATTTGAATAAAAATATGCATATAATGCGTCGACAGTATAATTATACAGTTGATCAATTAGTTCAGTCTCCAGAAAATCGATGCTTGTATCATTAGTAGTGTCGTTAAAAAATGTATCCAAAGTCGAGGTGATATATTTCTCATCTCTATTAGTTTTAGCACTCAATACCATGCTCACTGCATCAATAATTGGCTGATTCCAATTGAAATTGCTTCTATTTAAAATAAGATACTTGTCTAAATTGCCGACGTCTTGAAGAAGTTTCGTGATGATCTCATCCGCCAGCTTAGTTTCAATTTCTAACACAGACAAGTCTTGTAATCCAAAAATATTACTCCATACATCCCACGAGCGATTTGCCATTGCTTCACATTCGAGGCAGTCGTCGTAATTAGTCCAATCAGTCTGGTTGTAATCACTAATTTTGCTTTTAGAAACCCATTTTGCAATATTTGACAAAGCTCCACTATATCGGGGAAGGCAGACAGTGATTTCAGGTCGCTCGGCTCGATCATTTCCATTTACTGTAATTTGGGATTCCACATTATTGTACCTGTACTCGTCAAGAAGTGGTAAAGAATCACGAAGAGTTTTGAAAGAAAAAAATGAAATACCAAGGATCCAAATGACGATTGATGTCCATCCTGGAAATGTAATGCCAGAACAATGTTCCAATTTCTTCGAAACTTCGTTTAAGTGAGGCATATAGATTAGCTTGGGCGAATATGGAAATGGAAGTGTGAAACTTGTCCGAGTGAGACAATTTTCATGCAAACTCACACTATCGTCCTGTATTTACATTCTATTTTAACTAAATATTCAACCTTTCGTTGTGATTACTTTAATTGATGAAAGGTATCAGCTTCTTATACATTACGCACTTTTGAATGCACCCTGTACCCTGCTTGGTGCACTTTTACAATGATCGGGAACAATTGAAGGACCAAGCAAACAGTTTTATTTTACGTATGTTGGCGCATAGACAGACTCCCTTTCTATTGATTATCAGCCAATAATGGTAAGGTTTTTCGAAACTGCTCGACACATATTCGTTCAGTAGCGTGGCTCACCTATTCTCGTTTTCTCTTGTTCCAGCTTTCCATCGAGCTTGTTTTACTGTAAATCCAACTCACGGATCGTGAGTGCAGACGAGGTTGTTTAAGCCTTGATTTATGCGTCTTATCTTGCATTATAGATAGGAAATATTTAGAAAATAGTGATTGGATGCTGCTTAGACTTTTAAAGGCAGAAGTCAGAAAAAAAGAAGATTGAGGCAAAGTGCCAGCAGCAAGGGGATTGAGATTAAACACATGTTTGACCTTATCTTTTTGGAACTGGCTATATTTGCATATCAATGATATACAGTACTGTACATATGTATTATCGATTTTCACCTAGCACTTTTGAAATAAACTAACCGTGGCGTCGTGTTCTTTCTTCCAGCTATTATGAAATACAGCATGTCGCCAGAAATACATCAGAAATTGGCGATAGCATTTTTCTGCTGCAGTAAAGTTGTGAGTTAGCCAATGCGAGTGAGGGGTGTTCCTTATCCTGCCTACGAGCCAGGTTTCTGAGGATAGTTCATTCTAGTACTTGTTCACAATAAGCTCAAAAAATTCTATGAGTAGGCTGAAATTGGAGCCAGGATAAAAAATGGCGCGTTTTACGCAAGATTTTGTTTTTTGGTACAGCTAACGATAAGCTTGAAAATTCCGTCATAGGGTGAGGTTTCTCGATTTCTTGTTTACCTGAATTAAGGCTGTATATCAGGCTTTATTTTATTGGGTTTTGTTTTCTGTACTCTGAGATATCGTTTTTCCGACAGACATACAGTACCCACAAGGTTTTATTCGATCCAAAACCTTCACCTTTTCTAAAATTCTCACCTTTACCTTGAAAATCATAAATTACCCAATTCCCAACCAACAACTCCAAGTACCCCCCGAACAACCAATAGTCTACCCCGGGTCTATCAGATTCCACTATCGGTTTTTTCACTGCGCATCTGGAAAAGTTTTGAAAGGTGGCGGCACGTCATAACTCGGGGTTCTGCCGTCGGGAAACCACGTCAGAGGATCGCCAATCTTAACAATATACTTAGAAAGGTCGACCGTCGGCTGTGGGTAAGCCTTGTCCTTGACACGCTGACGGGCTTCAGCCGAGAGTGGAACTCGATATGTGTCGAAATGCTGACTCAGGTCCAGGTTCGTAACACTGCACAGGATCTCGTAGACTGCATCATATTTGCCATTGTCGCTGCCAGTGCACGTTTGGTCGCTCAGATTGACCAGCCTCTCACGAAGTTGACGATGCAGATTACGGAATGCATCGTAGCCGTATACACCCAGGACCTGAGCCCAGAAAGACAGCGTGGCCCAATGACCCATTTGATTGTACGGTGTGTTGTTGCCGATGGCGGGAAGGGTGTTATCTTTGTAAATATTTTCTAGAGCAAAACCTGCATCTGAATTAGATCCGCAAGTTTTCGTGTGCTTGCCATCCCCGCAAAAGTAAGCTAATACGAACAGAGCATACACATTGTTGGTTGTGTCACGGCCATAGACGTTGGAGTAGCATTTGGTTTGCATATTGTGCCCGAATTCGTGTCCAAAGCGCCATATTTGCCTAAAACAGCAGGCTGCCCTTATGTCGCTTACTCACTATCCTACCATGCACTGCGCTCACCATGATTCAATGCTCAGGTTGACATCCTTGTCGTCATTAACAGTATTCACAACAGGATTTCCAGCATGCGGATATCTCCTCGATGGGTCTCTCGTCCACCACGTCCAGCCCTGTGGTGCAGCGTGTGTATCATCGCGATTGGTCGGATTTAAGTCATAGCCGCTGATCACGTAGTAATTCTTATACATTAGATCGTGCCGCTTGACCATGGCAACCATTTTCTCGAAGCTAGCCTTCGAGTATGGGCCCTTCACATCCAGGCCAATAACGTGCTCACCTTGGAAAGTGATCCAGTTTGGTTGCTTTTGTAATTCTGCCGCCCAACCGTCCTTTGTCGTCTTGCCCAGGGTGAATGTCCCCATTGGAATAGCTCCAGAAATAGTGATGCTGATGGGGGCGGCAGACCTGTCCCGATTGAGCAGCTCGATGCTAATTGGGCCGCCAAATGGGGACCGCAGTCGTTTGTATCCAGGCTCTAGAATTTCGACCACATCAATAATTGGAGGTCGATAGAAATTATCTTGGTTTAAGATGTTGTCGTGCAAGAAGGTTACAGCGCGCAAGGTCAGCTTGCTCGTGTCATAGTTGCCAACTTGAAACTCCACTGTTGACCATGGCTTGGCGAATACTCCGCTCGGGATACGATTCATTGCAGGAAAGCTCTCGAAGCCAACAGTTGTCTTCAAAGTTGGGTCAAGGGTGACTTGGACAGTAACTGGCGGCTGGGTGAATCCATACTCGATCGGCATGCAGTTACAAGGAAACGTGGTGCAGCTATCGCAAGTGTCTCCTGATTTGGAGTTGGATATCACGACCGGCGGGTAGACGGGTGAGGAATGCATCATTTGATCAATATAAGCATAACGATATTGGTTGCGAAGTGGATTAGTTGGAGCCATGATTGGGAATGTGAAGGTGGTGTCCCGAAATGGTGAAGCTAGCTTCTCGACTTCAGATGCCCAAACCCAATTTTCACAAAAAAACTTGTAATGATATTCAGGCAAAGCAGTATTGTCAGCAATGACTGTACTATAATGGGAGATGCGATTATGCTTGACGTCGAACAGGAGATTGCGACTAGTAGCCTGACTGAAGATTTTGAAATATTTGTACGGCGGGTCCAAATTTGGTCTCGCGCTAGCTGGTTGGAAGTTGAGTGTTTGAGCCTTATTCGTAGGATCACAAGGTGTCATTGTGGCAGGCGCAGTATTGTGCTCGATGGTCAGGCAATGACTCAGGTCACTTTTCAAACGAAGGGTCTGTACCCCATTGTCGTTGTTGACTACCCAGGTCTCATCAGGCTGTTTCGAACAATAGGTTCGGTACACTTCGTTGGCTTTGTGTGGTCTGCCGTCGACGCCCGAGGTTTGATCCTTCAATGTGGCCCCTAGGCAGCCAGGAGTAAAAAACCAAGCGATGGAATCGAAACATAGGAGGGAGTCGCCGTCAGGGATTTGTCCATTGCCTGAAATATCAGAGAATCTGATTAAAAGGGTTTTCGAAGAAGGGGTTTTTTAAAATAAGAGACATCATGACTAGACCCCGGATTGGGTCATGTAATTTCAGGACGGGTCGGGTCAGGTCGGGTTTTTTTTTTAAATCGGTTCAAACGGGTCAAAAATACTGCAATTTTGCAAGTTTATACTTTTAGCAGTTACAGAAAACCTTTTCACATTTGTTCGACTCCATTTTTTGCAAAATTTGCTTTTGCATAGAGCGAACTTTGCAAATATAAAAAAGTGGAAATTCGAAGCTTTCTAAAAGTGCATGAAAGCCTTGCACTCGCAAGTTTATTCTAAGTAACTTCTAAGTGTCAGGCAGGTCAGATGTGAGTATTAACGAATTTTATGGGAAATCTCTGCGTAAGGGTTCATATTTAGTAAGCTCTAATTAACAGCTCTTAGCAACTCCGATGGGTGGGACTAGCCATAGTCTGAGCAAGACTAAAATATTTCTTTAACAGGTCTTCTCAGGAGTACAGTCACATTTGATTCCTGAACATGAAGAAGTACGATAAGTTCGCGGGTATACCTGGTCGGGAAAGCCTGGCATTTACTTTGTGCACCAAATAATAACTTTCTCGGCTCATGGACTGCTTGACCATGCTACATTGCGAAACAGTTTTAGCTGTGTTCAAAAGTCATAGATATCCTCATAAATAAAGTAACGATACAAAATACTGAGCCACCAAACTAGATTTGGGAGAAGAGGTTGATAGTTGGTTGCTTCGAGTCCTGACGTCCTTTCTAATTTATTTTCGCTTCAACTTGCATCAAATTTAGACAAAACTTATCGCCATACGAAAAATGTCAGGAAAGCTGCACATATGTACAGTATGCCGCGCGGCAGACTTTAGTGCAGCTACTGTATTGTACTGCAGAGGGATATTCTACATCTTTGACGAAGACTTTGCGCCTGGATACAAACATTTTCGAGGCTCAAACGTTTTTGACCTTCGGAAGAAAAAAGCAACAGCTTAATTTTATTTACGAGTGGACTGTTTTTAGATCTAGTTTATCCTACCAATCAGGTGCAGTACAGCAAAGCAGCGGAATTTTGAGACCCAAAGTAGAAGCAGACTTACCATTTCCAATCGCCAGTATTAAAAAAAGCAAGACTTTCTTCTGGACGAAGTCCATTCTAAATGCTTATTATCGCCGTCGACATACAATATGGGAAATGAGCGTTTATCTTTGATTTTATACCCTCCGTTTGGGCTGCTCCACGATCCTCATTTCCGGCGATTTGTACTGCTGCTCATCCGTGAAATGGTAATTTCCAGTGAGCTAAGTCCGCATAACAATCATTACCAATGAGTTTTAACCGTTGTCTGTATAACGGCCATTTCCGGTGAGTAGATACCATCATTGAGGATGCTGAGTGATAGGCAGTCCCGCTGTTTTCATTCTTATTGCTTTATTTATGACTCCTTTTTTTGCCTCTCTCCCGCTCGTTCGTGCTGTTCCATAATTAATCTATTCCCAGTACTGTACCGAGATGCTGAATGGACTAGCTGGTTTCCTACCAGTGCTGTAGAAAACTGATAAACGAGTGTTCGTCTGCCTGAGCGAACTGGCCGATATGCTACGAACCCCTACATTTATGCTTCGTCTCGATGAGGGCTCTATTCTGGGCAACCAGCGCAACAAACTAATATGCAGAAAATTCTGTTCTCTCCCAACTCGCTATCTCCGTCCATGCGAATGAGCGGACTAACTGGAAATGAGCAAAGCATACCGAGCGAGAATAGATGACTGTACCTTTGAGGGCACCCACGATCATGCCAGGGCGCAATCGGATGAATGATTATTTATTGCATACGCACATATGAGAGCAGTGGCCAGCGTTCTGACGCTGGGAATGTGGCGACCTGGTCAGAAATACAACGCGAAGCAACATTTAGTGAACAACTTTGGTTACAGAAAATAAGAAACCACATTCTAAAAACTGTAACGTAGGCCATGAGAAAATCATCTCGTTCGGAATCGTTCGCCGGAAATTTGAATTTGACGTAAGCAGCGGATGCGCGCGCTGACTAGTATTCGTGATATGAGTTTGAGGGCGAGCTCTGTCTCGAATCGGTTGGCGATGACGACGGACGCGTTCAGCTCTCTCATCGCGTCCATCGCCATCGTGAACTGGCAGCCAGTACAAACGTGCCGATTTCACTTTAACCAACCGTGTACTAGTCGTAAGACAATAAAACGACAAGACCCCGCTTCCCAGCGTTGAGACGGAACTACAGCCTTGCAATTCGCTGATGCAATATAAACTATTCTCTATCGTCCCATTCCGAACAATCTATCTTTCCCTAAACTCGCAGACGCTGCACAATTTTTTCCGATCAATTCCTGGCCCAATTCTGCTCGATTTTCGTATTGCAAAATAATCGAAGTCAGATTCTCCCAGAGCTAGACCCCGGATCGGGTCAGGTTCTTTCGGGTCGGGTCGGGTCGGGTCAGGTCGGGTCAGCAAAATTTCGGGTCGGGTCGGGTCAAAATCGGGTCGGGTCACTTTTTTGAAAGATCGGGTCAAGCGGGTCAAAAATACAGAAATTTTGCAAGTCACTACTGTTAGCAACCACAGAAACCTTTTCATAGTTGTTCGACTCCAGGATTTGCAGTATATGCTTCATGCATTCATGCACAAAGTCTTTCATTCCACGTTTTCATTCTGCGTAACTTCCGAGAATGTCAGACAAATTGTAAGCTGTGCGAATGACCAATTTTTCTGAGTAATATCTGCAAAGGGAGGGCTCCATATGTGGAAGTTCTCACAAAACATTCTTTTCAACTCTGATGAATGAGTGGGACTAGCCGTACTCTAACATAAGAAGGAATTGATAACTTTTAGCAGGTCGTAGGGGGTATCTACAATAACATTTGATTCCTGAACATGACAACTTCCTGGGTATACGTGGCTGGAAGAGCGATATAGTCTGTACCCAAACACCAAATATGTACCAATAATAGCCCCCTTGATTACCATCCATCTTAGCATTGCAAAACAGTTTACTGTGTTCAAAAGTCACAGGTACCCTCACATCCCTCCATCATTAGTGGAGGTTCTGACAGGAGCTACTGTCCAGCACAATATGACTTTGTGAGCAATATCTTTTGTGAAGACGATGCAACTCTAGCCTGGGGTTCAGAAATATTTAGGTATTTCTCTGTTTAATCAAGGATAAGCTGTCTCAGACTCCGAAAGTTGTGATAGAGTCGTCTCTATTATTCACGCCTATTATTCGGATTGGTTAAATCTTGTCTCCAGTGGACAGACCCTAGTCGCTTTTTAAAGGTTTTTAAAAAATTATTTGACCTTTATTGTGGGAAATATGAAGGAATGTTATTGCATTTACTAAGGATAACTAGGGAATAACAAAAGATTAAGATTCGCGTGCGTGAGATGTCTCCATCTCATATATTGACTCACAGTCACCTTTTCACTAAGGCCACCACGTTCTGAGCATTTGTGAATGGTTTTCATCGCGAGGAACTTTAACTACTTATACCGAATTCGGGTCAACCCGACCCGAAATTTCGGGTCAGGGACTTTCGGGTCGGGTCCGGTCGGGTTCGGTTGACCCGACCCGTCGGGTTGACCCGACCCGTCGGGTTGACCCGACCCGTCGGGTTGACCCGACCCGTCGGGTTGACCCGACCCGTCGGGTTGACCCGACCCGTCGGGTTGACCCGACCCGTCGGGTTGACCCGACCCGTCGGGTTGAACCCGACCTGATCCGGTGTCTACCCAGAGCACAAGAGTGAAGCCATGGCCCCACTGTCACTATTTATAAACAGGTGCGCTTGTTGCGTGCGATCCCCGCTTCGCATTGCAGTACAAAAATTCGCTGCAATTTAAAAATTGTACGCTGTCTTACAATTAGAGTTAGTGGAATGATAGATATGCGATTAGTCTGCTCATACGCGGCACCACAGTATATATTTTACTGCAATGCAAGTTCCAACTGTCCGATTTCACGCCCTTCCATTGGCGCACGAGGCTCACAAAGGGGATGGGTAAAATTTTTGTGCATCTCTAAATCCAAGTAAGGGAGCCGATACCAAAAACTTGAAGCAGACTATCGTCTGAGCTATACGTATTCTCGTACTCTATACCTGTACAGAAAGGGTTAAATTTTCTGCTTTTTGATTATACAGTATTTTGCAAACCGTTGAAAATGAGGAAATTTTTTAAACGTAATGGATTCTTGTTTGATTCTGAATGTTTTATTTTTTCCACAGTTGATCGTGTATGATCAAAACCGAAGAAGTCGTAGTTGTTCTGCAAAATGTACTTGTTTTTAGGTACTTTCAGATATACTACAGCATAGTTTATAGTTTCATGTACTAATAACTGTATACATAAGTTAATACAGTCACGTTTACGATTTTTGCCAGTGCTTTTAAGCAACTCTGGGTAAAAATTCTTATTCAATTAGTGCGAGATTAGGTTACTCAAATCCCCTCTCAAACAGAGCTCTTCCCTTCCGTTTCTCAATCAAATTTTCTTCTACTTTTCGCAGTCCTTCTTTGCAGAATTCTCGAAGACATTTTCCAAATCATGCATTCTTTCTTGATTGAGTCCTTCCAATGGGACATCTGAGTTTGGCTCATTTTTAGATCTTTGCTTCTGAATAAATACTTTTATGGTATTAAAAAGGAAAATGATAAACGTACAAACTTGTATTCCACTGATTCCCAAGTACAAATTAATAATACCACCAATTTGAGATAAAAACTTTTCTTCTGAATCTTTAACCATCAACGTTACTTGCAGATAAGGGTGATTGAGGGGCTCCATGGAAACAGAATATTGGTCGAAATTTCTAGATTCGTACGTGGCATCAGCTGTTTTATCCCAAGAATAAAATATATGATCGCACTTTTCATCGCATTCTTGTCTGTGAAGATCCAAATTCGCTCTTAGCTGTTCCTGACAGATCTTATATGTGCTCAATTTACAGTAAGGATATGGCAGCTTTTCATTTTCGAGCCTTTCTTGAAGTGATCGAAACAAGAATGGAACACACTGACAATGCTTTTTAGCTTCTTCCAACTGCTTTTTTGCCAGACAAACAGCCGGTGTACTCTCGGGTGAGCATTTAGCACTGGGCCTTCGCTCCAAAACTCTTGTTACGATAGAATATCCCAATTTGACTTGTTCGCCATTAATATTTTTGAATTCCTCTTTGTTTGTATAATATAGCATCATATGTCTTGGGACAAAAGAATATAATACTGAGGCATCTTTATATACGGAAAATTCTGATAATCTGGAGAAACGATGCCATGGCGGAGGAGAGGGATCTGAAACTGGGTTGAATCGAAATATTTCTTGAGTAGTGTTCGACAAAATTGGGAAGCAAGAATGGGCAACTCGAAAAAATACTGGTCTTCGAGTGATACCTTGTTCAATAATATGATACCTTTCGTCACTGCTATAAAATAAAGTTGACGAAATGTATGTTTGGTGTGAATCTAAAGCGTATGTGTATAACTTATCCATGACATCGTTAGTAAGATAAAACTGGCTAAGAGTTTCATTGAGAAATGTTTGATTAGAGCCAACTATAGCGAATCCGAGATCTGCCATAGATAGAGCGGAAATAAACCGGAAAACGGCATCAATAATTGGCTGGTTCCAATTAAAATTGCTTTCATTTAAGGTAAGATACTTCTTCAAATTTTCAGGTTCCAGCAACAGCTTTTTTAATATACTGGTCGTAAGTTTGATTTTGATACTGAACCAGGTATGGTCGCGCAGATCCATATCTGCCCATACATTCCATGAATTGTTGGTCATGGCTTCACACTCGGGACAGAAATCGTTGTCAGTCGTGTTAAAGTCGCTATTTCTTGACTTTTGCCACAGCGATGAGACAATATTCGACAATGCGCCACTATAATAAGGAATGCAGACAGAAATTTCTGGTCGTTTTACATATCCGTCTTTGACAACAGACACTCTGGAGTCAGTATTATTGAACTTGTATTCCGATAAAAGAGGGAGAAAATCTCTAATGGTACAGGAAAGTAAGAAAGAAAATCCCAGTGTTTGCACAATAATGCTTATCCAGCCTGGAAATGTTATATCTAAATGTTTTTTTAACAGTCCTTTAAAGGAATCCATACTCGGAGAACACAAAATACAAGATGGTTTCAGGTTTTTTAGGTTCAGGACTTGACCGAGACCCGGGACTTGGCTGAGCTGCTGACAATGTCAGAGGCACAATGACAATCTCGAGGCATGTGAGGTACATATCACAATAATATCTAGCTTATTAACGAAATATTCGTAATGGATTTGAAATTCCCTTGAACTAAATTTGTAGGCGGAAATTGAAAACCCCGCCGAAAAACAAGCGAGTTATACAAAAGTTATTTTTACTAAAAGCTTTGAAATTATTACACGGCAAATAAGTTTTGCTAGTTTATATGAGCCACCCAAATTGAAACCTATACGATCTAGCGCTGTGTGCTTTCCGTGATGGCAAGCTTGCTATTCTGACTTTTTATGCAGACTTTCATGAAAAATGTAATAAATCGTAGGGAAATACGTGTTCATCGAATCCTTGACCTGCTGCTAATGCCTTTACACTGACATTTCATTTTTGTCGTTCAAGGCCAGCCGACTGTTTTTTGAGAATGAAAAATCATGGCATCGGTGATCTAAAAATTGTACAAATAATTTTGCTACACCAAAAATTTATCCTTCGCACCTGTTTACCCTATGTACACTTTCTCGCATCATTCAATCTGGCGGATTATATTGTATTTAGCGACAGCGGTGGTGTTGGAAATCGCGTACATGGTAGCTAGTGGCTGGGCTGGTCCTAAGTTCCCCACTCCTGGGCTGGGGAACTTAGGACTGGGCGTGCGAGCCGTAAACCCTCGCTGAACTTGCACGTCAGGTCGTGGGTGACTGATACAATAGGGCAGTTTGCCAACGCGGCGCGCACACTTTTTTCTCGGCGCCGCTTATATCAAACCCAAACTGTCAGGCTTTGCGCGAGGGGGTGGCGGCCGAAAATTGGGCCCAGACCCAGTGTTGCCAACTTGGCCGGAAAACCGCCATCAGTTGGGGGCCATCCATAAAGGACGTCCACCAAAAAATGCGATTTTTCGACCCCCCCTCCCCCTATCCACCTTTCATCCATTTCGCCTGGACCCCCCTATAAAATGGACGTCCACTTGAGCAGACCCCCCGTCATAGGAAAACATTCACTTCGAAAAAGCATTGCTCCCAGCATCGACTGATCCGCCGAAATGATGGGTCATTCAGTCTTCGGTTTGATTCGACTGCTGCATCAGCCAAACTAGGAACTAAAATTTTACGCTTTCTTTCTGAAAATGTGTCATGCCTCATCCAATTTAAAACTTCTCCAATTTTCCTCTAAATCCAATTTTCCTCCAAAATCAGAATTAAGTCCCGCTTTAGGTGCAAGGTAGTTCTCCTGAGTTTTTGGAGTGGTTTGCTGGACAGTGACAGCGAGGAAAGAAAATATAGGGCAGGTTGCTAGGGACCTCATCCCCATAAAAATATCTTATTTTTTTATGCGATTTGTCGATGCTATCTATAATTGTTTAACATCTCTGAACCCGTGGCGCCTGGAATCTATCGCCCTGGGCAGGGAGTTGATGTTTCAGCCACAGATATAGTCGCTCACTCTCACATTCAGAGTACTTGCCCAGCAAACCTCCTCTTCCACGTCTTGGTTTTTTTTTCAAATTTTTGTGGGCCGAAGCCCGTTTTGCCTCTGGCTAGCCAGAAGTCAAACCTTCTAAGCAGGGTTGTGCGGGGACCGGTACACACATCAGCGCCCCTCAGCGTGTCTCCACTAGGAGCACCTCCACGAGAGGGCATCCTGGACAGGACACCGACCTTCTCGGACGATGGCGGGCGGGCGTGAACCCTGCATGTTAAAGAGCTGAGGTTGTTTCCTCGTTATCTTTCGTCTCTCCACTCGAAGCACCTCTGGGGTACCGGGTGAGTCACCCACGGCCTGGCGTGCAGTCAGCGGGGGTTTATGGTTCGCAAACCGACCTCCATCACTGGGGATCGAGCCCGGGACGAGTCCAGCCACTCGCTCCCAAGCAATGCGGAGAGACAAGTGCCGAACCGCTGCACCACCGCGGCTGGTTACCGAGGCACCTGATTGAGCGACAAAGCCACTGGCTGCACCACTAAAATCGTTTTATCCGCCTCAGAAAAAGAGAAGCCAAAAGGATGAAAATTGTTTGGGAATATGATCGACCTGAGTCCTTGGATAGTCGTTTGATGATTCAAATATTAGTAATTTGACCCGTATATCCAGCATTAATACTATGATAATTGCGATAATTTTCCCGAAAACCCGCCGATTTCGTAAAGTACACGTCCACTTGGCGGCAGCCTACCCCCCTCCCCCATCCACTTCCGTCCACTTTCCGCTCACCCCACCCTCCCCCCTTGGGTGGACGTCCTTTATGGATGGCCCCTTGCTGGTTTTCGACCCTCTGACCAGTCGACCCTGAGTCGACGCTGGATCAGATAAGTCCCTGACCCCTAAACTTTAGGCCGGGCTGACCCTAGTTCTTTATAGCAGCTGAAGTTCATCGAGATAGAAACTTTGCACAGTGCCTTCCAACATGTGGTGACTTCAGTAAAAAGGTGACTGCGGAAATATTTCGATAAAGACACCTTTTCTAAGCATCACATTTTCATCGTTTATTATTGCCTTATAAAACAGCATTCCTTCGTACTCCCATGATGGTGGTCAAATAATGTTGGTGGGTCTAAAAGCAACTTCGGTCTGTACGCTAGTCTTAAGAAAAATTTAATCAGTCGGAATTAGAGACTACTTGCATAACTTTTGGAGTCAGAGACAGGATATCCTGATTAAACGAAGAAACACAGTAATACATATACTGTACTGTATATCAACCCACGCTAGAGTATGCATCTAGTCTTTACAAAAGATACTGTTTAGCAAAGTCATTCTGTGCTGAAAACAAGCAACTATCACAACCTTTGCCACTGATGAAGAAATGGAAAGGTGCCTACGACCCTAACACAGCAAAACGTTTTGCAATGTAACATGACTGGTTTTCAAGGGAGTTATTAGTGGTGCGCAGAATAAGTGACCTGTTAGAAATTAAGTCTTACTCCGACTATGGCTAGTCCCATTCATTTGTTAGAATAGCTAATAACTGTCATGAGAACTTACTCAGACATAAACCCTACGCAGAAATTACTCAGAAAATTTGGTCATATTCACACCTGCAATTAGTCTGACATTCTTGGATGTCACGCAGACCTGGGAATGCAAGTCTTTATGCGCATTTATACAGCCTTGCACGTTTTGCTCTTGTAGAATTGCTGTATGCAAGCGCATGCATAAAGCGAATTCAGCAAATCCTGGAGTTGAACTGACATGGAAAGGTTTTTGTAAATGCTATAATAGAAGAATCTTACAAACTTGAAGTATATTTGACCCGTTTGACCCGATCTTTTAAAGCCGACCCGATTTGGGGTGTGCTCCTGAGCCGTCCGTCTTGGTGTGGCGGCTTGGTCTGCTGACAGATGCCTCAGAAAACTGCTGGCCATGATGCTCGTAACACTATAGCATGTGGCCAGCAGGTAGCTTGCAAGAAATGCTGTATGCGGAGTGTTCTTATGGGCAGCTCCTCTATAGGAGCAGCTTCGCACGAAGAAACCCTGGACACCAGCTTCCTCTTACGACAGCTAGCAGGCTGCTATCTGATTGCCCAGACTGTACTCGCACTTGGCCTGTCTTTCTCCTCGCAGCACCTCGACTGTACTAGGGGACTTATCAAGGTCCTACGTGATACCCGTCGGTCATTAGGGGATTATATGATTAGGAAATCAACCTTTGCCGTCCCGCGGCCGCGGTGGTCGGCTGCGGAAAACTGACAGGGTCCCAGGAAGCCAGTGTCCAGTCGAGGATGCCCTCGCATGGAGGTGCTCCTAGTGGAGACACGCAGAGGTACGATGCTGTGAGTGCCGGCACTCACAGCATACCAGGAGGTTACTGCTGGCTGGCAAACCGGCCTCGGCCAAAAAACCTTCTTCGCCTCGCTCGGATTATAAACACACCGAATGCACCCTGCAGTACATACGTGTGTACCTTGCCTTATTTTATGCGCCATCATACGTGAGTTTTCGCTATCCTTAAGCCGACAAGGAGTGTGATGAACCCATTGTCACGCCTTTCCATGCTTCACAAAAACCTGTTCGCAAATATCTCGAAGCTTCCGGCAAAGTGGCCTCGCTCGTTTGACCGTAGGCGATATCCGCGGACACAACCAAGGCCCACGTCCATTTGCCGGCTTCCTGGGGGCACTCCTAACAAAAGATTATCCTAAAATGTTGTTTTTCTCTCAAGATTATCAGCCAATGCATGTCCCCCTCCCCATGGGGACACTATCGTACGGTCAGTTCTCTAAATTAGCTAGGTAGAGTGCGCGAAAGCTGCATCATTGAAACAATATCGATTGCCTCACGACCTGATCTTTTTAATCAATAGTTATTAATTGAGCAGCTCTATCGATTGTAGACAGTTCGAGTTTGTACTTTCATCTACAAGAGTTTACTAGATTTGCAGCAGTCAATCTCAGAACTCAATCACGACAAACATGATAGATCTCATGGATTCTAATGCTTCTAACCAAACCATGGCTGATCAGCTCAATACAACATTGCCCCATTCACTAACACCATTACAAATTATTGTGACAGTCATCTTCGTTCTCACCACATCTTGCAGCATCGTGGCCTACCTTCTCGTGCTAACTATTCTATTCCTATATTTCAAAGAGTTCAAGTCCAACTTCTACTATCTGGTCATATCCCTTGCTGTAGCAGACCTGGGATTCATCGTCATGGTCATATTCTACTGCGTCCCGCGCAATGTTCTGCGCAGGGACATCTGGCCGACCACTCCATGGGCGGCTGGATTGATCGAGCAGATCAGTTACTTCACCGAGTGCACTCATCTGGCCTACATCGCCATCAACCGTCTGATCTATGCGTGTGTGAATGGAACCAAGCACGCCATGCTGGATAAGATCTTCAACAGCAAGCCGGCAGTGGCGACGTGGATCGTGCTGCTGTGGATGGGTGGGTTGATCATACCCATAGTCATGCAGGTGCATGGCTGCGACCTCATGTACGACGACATCAACATGGCGCTCGTTTACAATTGCCGCAACATCGTGTCCTCAGAAGTCATAAGCGATGTCCTCTTGGGCGACAATGTTGTGGCTGGTTTCTTGCCCTGTCTGATCACAGTCATGCACGTGATGGCCTGGCTGGTCATTTATATCAAGAGTAAGCAAACGGCGGCATCGAGCGAGATAGCGCACGCTAGGAAAAGAGAGCGAAGGTTGTTGGTGCAGTTCACATTGATATCATTAGCCCTGATCTTGTATTACGCCACCTTCTGGGCCATTCCGTATTGGTTTGGCAACAGTTCAGGACTAGTTCTGATAACATTTTTCGGCATCGCTAGCACAGCAGTCAACCCATTCACTTATTTGGCTTTTAACAAAATGATGAAACTGAAAGCGAAATATTTGATATTCGAAGTCCTGCCCAAAAAGATTTCATTTAAGACTTTGGGTCAAGGCTAATCAAAGGCGAGAGTGATAGTTTTTCACATCGACATAGAATAATGTGATTTGCACCTTTAGGGCTCTGCTTTCAGGCAGACTAGAAGCACACGGCACTCTTCGGCTTTTAGTCGCCTGTGGGACGTGAAAATGTTCAGCGATTATTTGTAAAGTCAGATGGTTTAGTTATTACGCCAGCTACAGGTAGAATATTTATTGGTATTTCAGATAACAAGTGAAACCACCACCCGCTAATATTTTTTGCCATCATAGTGGCAGTTAATGATCGCTTGCCCTTGCTCAAACGGGTGTAAGCCACTTGTCAATCTAAGGGGAAGAAATTAGGTAGGCCACCTATTTTGCAAAGTTGTGCCTGACCAACTCTTGAAATCGCCACCAGTGAGATATTTTCAAACGCTATCTATTCTTTGTATTGAATTTAACTCTTGCCGAAGCACATAAATGCGCCATTAAAACATCAGGTACTAAGGAATTCAGAATTCAAACGTGAGTCAATAAAAGTATGTTAGAGACTCTTCAGGAAAAAATTAAAATTTTTGTCAAAATTTTCAGAGATCGTGAGCTCACGATCATTTGGTTTCCAGGTTGTTTCAAAAACTCTTTTAAGAAATTTCTAGCTTTCTGGGAAAGTTCCTCTCGACCTCGACGTTAGACACATATACTATGTGACTTTGCATAATCCAAAAAGGCAAATGATTTTCTGGCTAATAGAAAATCACTTAGGTATAGTTTCATAATACGGAGATTGACAGAGATTGCTTAATTTAGATGGAAATTTCAACCTTTCGTCGCTATAGCGACGATTCGCGTTTGACGATCTCTTCGAACCCATCGGCACGCATCCTGGTGGCGAGCCTGTTGCCACTCTACAAAACCTGACTTGCTACTATCGTTGCACGTGCAGCTATCGAATTCGGAAACACCAAAAAAGCTCTCCATTATGTTTAACCAGACCGACTCCTTGAATTCTACCCATTCTTACCAGACCCAACCCATTATCACATTGCCATATTCTTTGACACCACTGCAAATCATTGTCACAGTCCTGTTTGTTCTAACCACATCCAGCAGCAGCCTGGCATGTATTCTCGTACTCATTGTTCTTTTCCTCTATTTCAAAGAATTCAAGTCCAACTTCTACTGCGTTGTCGCGTCCTTGGCCATAGCAGACCTTGGATTTCTGCTTCTTGTCCTTTTCTACTGCGTTCCTCGCAACGTATTAAGGAATGACGCCAGGGTCAATACTGCGTGGGTGGCGGGTCTAATAGAAGAAACCAGCTACTTCACAGGCTGCACACACCTGACCTATATCGCCATCAACAGGTTTGTGTACGCTTGTCTGAATGGGCCGAAGAACCCTCTAATGGATAAGATATTCCACAGTCGACCAGCAGTGGCCATGAGGATTGTGCTGTTGTGGGTAGGAGGCTTAGCCGTGCCTATGGCCATGCAGACCCATGGCTGCGATCTGCTCTACGACGATGTCAATATGGCATTCGTTTACAATTGCCGCGACAACGTTACATCCGAGGCCGTTGGTCGTGTCCTTTTGGGCAATACTATCGTGGCTGGCTTTTTACCCTGCTTCGTGGCAGCCGTGCACTTGATGACCTGGTTCGTCATTTACATCAAGAGCAAGCGTGTCGCTGCTACAAACGAAATAAAGCAGGCTAGAAAAAGAGAGCGAAGGTTGCTGGTACAGTTCACCCTCATTTCGCTAGCACTGATCCTATACTACGCCACTTTCTGGGCCATCCCCTGCTGGTTTGGGTACAGTCCAGGCCTGGTCTTGATTACGTTTTTCGGCATCGCCAGCACGGCTGTCAATCCGTTCACTCATTTGGCGTTTAACAAGATGATGAAATTGAAAGTGAAGTATTTGATGTTTCAAGTTATGCTAAAAAAATGTATGGTAAAAAAATTTGATAAAAGCCATAATCGGACGATGAATCAAACGGGGCATAAGAGCAAAGACAGACACGCTTAGTGTCATGTGCGGGATTTTTGTGCTGTTTTCCTATGCTTCGATTTCATGAAGCACGCTACACTTTCTTATAATTTCTGCTTTAACCTTTCTCGATATAATGTGCATAATCTGGCTGTAAGTACTGTATATAGCCCGAAATTTAGTTTGTCTTTAAGACGTTGGCTGTGTTGCTGCCTCAGAAAAGCATGTACTAGGCTGTTCTACATGGGATGCGCATAATCCGGTTGAGCTCGAGCCAGAGTATATTGATCGGAATTTACTTAAGATACACGTTGGGCTTGAGATTAGTAGGTAGCTCTGTCGCAGGTGGCTCGCTTATTCCCGTTCTTGATTAAAAATGAAGGGTGGGAAAAGAATAGCGGCAAATCAAACGAAATCTGCTGTGCAGTATTTGTATGCAGATAGAACGAACGGCTGAGCAGCGGCGACTCATGCATGGTTCAACAGGCACTCCCAGATTCTTATTGAGATGTGCCATCAACATGACAGCATATGACGTCAGTGTGCCCATGAAAAACAGCAGGGTGTTTTTCGTTGTGTGTGGCCGCTGGTCAATAAGTCCCTCTCATTGATGATAATTTATATAGAGTAGTTAGATTTGCCCCTACTATTTCCCTCTTCTACAGCATGAAAAATATCAAAAGCTTGTGGTCATTGAAATTTATGAGACACCTCTGCAGTGGAGCTGATACAGGTCCAAACTTAGATACACTTTACGAGGCGTGATTATGGAAGGGTAACCTTGAAACCATCAAGGCATGCCTCCTAGTCGTAAGAGCCAGAGACATCAACCCGACAGGTTTTTGAGACTTATGCATGGAACGGCTGCCAGAAGAAACTAAGGGTCAGACCAGTTAAAATCGTAGGATAAGGGAGCAGTTGAGGGCTGGATAGTTTGCTAGGATACGGATGGCTGAAGTCATGAGCTCTGATTTCGAAGGCTGTGGCGGTGCAACGATTTTGCAACGGTTGTATCGTCAAGGTGTTTGGAGTGGGGGACGGAAGCCAAACGAGTGGACAACATCGACACCGACAGGGTTCAGAGCCAGCCCGCTAGCAGCGTGACCTGTGTGCAGTCTGGGATGCCCTAATGTGAGAGTGCTCCTGGGTGGAGACAGACAGAGGGACGCTGCTGTGCAAGCTGGTCCGAGCGCAGCCATCAGAAGCTGGCTGCTGGCCGGCTATAGGCAAAACGGGCTTCGACCCACCCGATTTCTGGCTGCAAATTATCTCACAATCAGATCGAGGGCTATATTTTGGGTGAATTATTAAGACTAGAACCAAGAGAACTCTCTGAATTTGGGATTTTTTATGGTGACAGAAAAAACTACCTCTTATCTTCATTGCTATCTTCGTTCACTTATAATCCCTCCCAGAGCCACGGTGGGTCGCTCAGCTGCTTAACGCGCTGGTCCCGCATTGCTTGGCCCAGCAACCCTGACTGGGAGGCCGCAGCTCTGTTCTGGTTGAGGACGGCAGTTTAGTAAGCCCGTTCTTAAAGTGGGAACCAGTCTTCGATGGCGATTCAGTGAGTCCATCGCTGTCCCTGCTCATCTGGGATGACTCACCCGGAACCGTCAAGTTGCGGACCCCGAACGAGTAGAGAATCAGGAAACTGGTCCTCGATCACCTGTCGGGGATGTTCCTCCCTTCTCGCCCAGTATCATCCTGGGACGCTGGGCCCGCGGTAGTGCAGTGGTTCGGCATTCGTCTCTTCGTATTGCTTGCGGGAGAGTGGTTGGTCCTGGGTTCGATTCCTGGTGATGGAGGTCGGTTTGCGAACCATAAACCCTCGATGACCTTGCACGCCAGGCCGTGGGACTCACCCGGTACCGCCGAGGTGCTCCGAGTGGAGAGACGAAAGCCAAACGAGGAGACAGTCTCGGTTGTCGAACAGACAGGGTTCAAAGCCCGCCCGCCATCGTCCAAGGAAGTCGGTGTGCAGTCCGGGATGCCCTCGCGTGGAGGTGCTCCTAGTGGAGACAGGCGGAGGGACGCTGCCGCGAGGGCTGGTCACCTCACGGCTTTGCGTATCATATCATGACTGCTGGCCAGCTATTGGCAAAACGGGTTGGAAGTCCAACCCGTTTCAACTCACACAAAATCATTTTTAAAAAATTTCAATCCCTTCCTGGTTGGACCAATTTGAGCACTTGCAGCACAACAACCCACTGGCGCTGTTGCGAAATACACTATGAATATCTGCGTCACGAGATACATTTTAAGCACTCAGTTTGTGATTTTCGGTTCCAGGCATGGGATCATAGTCTGTTTTCTGACATTGTCATCCCAGCGGTATTTCATAAATATTTTTCACCGCTTTGAGCGGTGTATGCGGCATCATCGGTAATTTTGAAGACTTGCTCTGCATCGATGTTTGTAAAGCTCTTATTTTTTAATTCCACCTCTCTTGCTATGGCTACGGATAGTGTGATGGAGTCGGCTGGGTTGTGACCCAGACCTAAGCACACCATACCAAACTCAATTACTTACCCACAGCACGTTGACGATATGGTGTGAATCGGTTGTTACGTCAGGCACCAGCAAGACGTGCCCATCGAATTTCTTGAACAAAATTCACACGAAGCGCGAGCGATGACGAAATCAAATCGACGGGAATCCTTTATTCGAGCAATAGACGAATAACTGACCGATACAAGAACGAATCTACTATTTATACCTTTCCTGATACAGGTGCCTGGTAAGAACTGGTCTATCATAACAAATACGAGCACCAAGAAAATAGGTCCAAATCAGTGAAATAGGTAAAGAACATAATGCAAATAGGTCTACAGCACGGGGCCTAGCCCGTCATCCAGAACATGTGCATGCCTAATTAAACATGACAAACAGAACCTATCCGTTCGTGATCATGGTCTGACAACGAGCTTCATAGGAGGTGATTGTCAATAGAAAATTGCGCGGCAGAATTCGACTTCAAATACATTTAGCACAATACCCATAGCTTTGCTATTCCTCGAAGCTTGCTATCCATCTCCTGTAACCGTGTTTCGGACCAGAGCAGTTTCCGCTGCCCATCTTTTCATCTGTAAGTTTTCCAATCTACCTGTTTCAGGGGTCTCATACTGTATGCACTCCAGCTTTCTATCCAATGACAAGTCTCGCTGGGCTCGACTCGTTGATGGACAATTTCGTTTAATAAATATGTGCCTCGCCCCCTCGAGCACGCATACCTCCGCTTGGTGCTGTGGTAAATTATGGACATGAGCATGAGTCGCTTTGGCATCCTTGGCTTGATGAATACCACTTTTTTAAAGGAAACAGAAGGAAATTGAAAATTGTATCAGTAAGAAACCAAAAGGCCTTGAACAGCGGCAGGTGGATCTTGAGAGACGCCTTTCGCGTGCGTTGTTTGTAAGAAAAGCGTGCTGACATGCAATGTGGTGAAATGATGGCGTAAAACTTTTTTCACTGCTCCAATCTCCTGTGCGTGAGCTAGATTGAGAGGATCGATCGAATAAATCCTGTCTGGATTGCCATGTGCGACATGATTACTTGATTACCAATCACAATGGGACCAATTCCCCAAGTGCGCTCAAAGCTTTTGGCGCAAATCAGCAGGCACAGTATTTTTGTTGTTTTTCCTGCCGTCTGTATATCTATAAGTACATATTCGAAAAATCTGCGCATTTTATCAGCAGGCGCGGTAGTGTGGTAAGAGTTTCTGACTATCAGATGGTCGATCTGTAGGCGGTCTTTACGAGTAATTTCATGGGCGCGGGTTCACGTGTCGTTTCATGTTTCTGTTTTTCAGATGTCTGGAGGAAAGCGTATATTATTCAAGTCACCCAATTCTCTCAGTTTTAGGAACAAGTGTTTTGGGCCAAACTAGTTTGTAGCAGAAAACGATAAACGGTTTTATTATTTCCAAAAAAGTCTGTTATCACAGACTCAAAACTTTTAGACCACCCAATGCACACAGTGGAACCAGGGCTTAGACTAATCCTGGCTACGGGCAGAGGATCATGCAATCCTGTGCTTGTGGGTTATGCGTAGTAGCGCTTGCTCTTATTGTTACTAGGGAGTGTTCGACTCGCGGCAGAGGTAAATTATTTTGTGTCATGTGTTCCTTAATCCTCGATTGTGTCATTACTGATATGATAAACATTGCGCGTGGACATAAAACTGGAAGAAGGGGGGAAGATTTTTCAGTGTCTCTCGAGGCTTAGGAATATAACCATAACCATAACCAAAGCCATATCACTTCACTCGCAGCGCTACAGCTTTGGCGTATTTACGCTGCTCATGTGAAACAACAAAGTTGGTATCCTCTAGGAAGCCTGTTCCAGCAGTAGCTTACGCAGAACACAAGCTTTTTGGCTTGGATGCTGACATATCAATGCGTACATACAATATATGTGCGAGTGATTCTACACTGTGTGCAGTGCGCGGCATGTTGGGCCATCTCTCCTTTTCTTGTGGCAGAGTAGACCAGCCATGCTAAGCCTTGGTTCCACTGTGTCCATTGGCTGGTCTAATTTTATCCGCGCAACCTGCATTTATTATATGTTTATTATTCTGTTTATCCGTGCAACCAGCCAATGTTGGTTGCAATGAAACATAATGATGATGATAATTTCGTGGTAGCCTCTTAACCACAAAAATATCAAAACAAGGAAAAATGAGACACATTTTACCAATGAAAGCAGCAAACGCGTGCCCATCCTCACGCATTTGACATGTATAAATGTATTTACAGCGAGAATATTTGAAAGTATTTGGACATCTGACAAAAAAGGCGTCGTGTCATTAGGAACAATACAGTCCACACCGACCTCATACCGCCCTCTGAGTGAAAAGCTCACGCAAGGGATAAAAAAGTTTTGCAGATCACTGAAGTACATAGATGCTATGCTGCACAAAAAATTCTTCCGGCGAACAAACTTTCCCACGGTTGCTAAGCCTTTGCATTTTTTTCACTTGTCCTTTCCAGGTCTCATTTAATCAAATTTTGAAAAAGAATCTGCTCATTTTACGACCTTTAGTTTTATTTAAAAGGGTGGATCATCGAAGACACTCCCATAAATTAAAAAGCTGTACAGAGGGGACTTCAAAGCATATTTGCATAAGAAATATCAGCTACGAGGTTGAATTTCTTTATCCCATATCTGACGATATCCTCTTCCCATTTCGGCAAAAAGTTACAAGTGCGTCACAAAAAAATTTTCATTGCGAGCAAAAGATTTTTCTATAATAAATTTGCTATCCGGCGCTGATATTGCCTAGCAGCGAAGGCCGTTAAAAATGGCAAACAATACAGGCGTTGATGTGTCAGCACCCTTTCTCCAAATCACATCTCTGACATCACTCCAAATATTCTCTCTCGTTGTATTCATTTTCACCACCTCCATCAGCCTACTGGCCTATATTCTCGTGCTCCTTGTACTTTACCTCTACTTCAAAGAATTCAAATCGCATTTTTATTATCTGGTTGCTTCTTTAGCCATAGTCGACATGGCATTCTTGGCCCTCGTTCTATTTCACTTGGTCCCCTGCACCATTCTGCAAAAAAATATTTGGCCGTCTCATCCTTCTGCAGCAGGTACAGTATAATTGAAAGCTTCAGCTACATGACTGAATGCACCCACCTGACCTACATCGGATTCAACCGGCTCATATTCGCCAGCGTTTCGGGTCCCAAGCATCCAATGTTGGACAAGGTATGTATTCAACAGTCGGGTGGCAGTAGCCTGCTGGATCGTCATATTGTGGGCTGCTGGTTCGATCATACCTGCACTGGCCGAACTGGCAGGCTGTAGCCTAGTCTACGATTATGTATACATGGCGTTCATGTACAAATGTAAGGTAGTGAGCACCGCAGAATATTTAGATCAGGTCATGCTAGGTGATAATGTCATATCAGGCCTCCTGCCCAGTCTGATAGCAGCCACCCACTTGCTGGCCTGGTGTGTCATCTATTTCAAGGGCAAGCAGTCTGGCGGGGCGAGCAATGAAATTGTGCAGCAGAGGAAAAGGGAGCGTCGAATGCTCATCCAGTTCACCCTGATATCGTTGGCCCTGATCCTCTACTACGCATCGTTCTGGATCATCCCGTACTGGTTCGCTGGCAGTCCCGGCCTAGTCATGATCACCTTCTTCGGGATCGCCAGCACTGCCGTGAATCCGTTCACATATCTAGCTTATAACAGATTGATGAAAGCTAAGGCCAAGCACATTATCTTCGTGGTTTTGCTGAGAAGGAATAATATTGTTGAGGATATAGGAACGAACGCACTTGCCAGATCAGGAGCAGGTACTACCGTGCTGGTAAGGGCTGCAGATATGCAGAGCAGGGTGTGAACTGATATGAGCATGGCGAGATGGATTTGCCAATCTAGCAACTACCTTTTTGACACTTTCTTCACGCATATTCGCTGGAAGTGTTGAACAGCGATATACGAGTGTGTACAGTATGTATACACTGGTATTGTAACTCGTTTACAATGTTGATGCATAAAGTAAATACTGGCTTCTTGTCTTATGGTAGCGATACTTACATGAGAATAAGGTATTGAAGGCAGCGGTGTCGAAAATTGAATCCTTTTCTCAAAATTTAAGATTTATGTAGTTGACTCATTTCCGCAGGACACCATGACTAGTTGGTGACCTACTGTATGCTTGTACGATAGAATGATATAACTTCTGTCATATTCACAAGTCCAGGCGAATTTTGGGCGTGATGCCAATATTATGAGACCTTTCAGCAGTGAGTGCCTTGTCGTGCAAGTCGCATCAAAATCCTGAAAAGGTATGAGAATTCGATGACGTTCGTCAAAGCAGGATATAAAGATGTCATGTTTTCATTTTCGCACCTTTATTAATGCTACTGGCGAAAAAATGATATATTTTAATACCCTTGTGTTTTTTAAAGAGTTACCAAATATTAGAAATGGGTTTTGTCGCGACAATTCACGTCTGGGACCTTTATCTGGAAGATCTTGATCTTGATCTTGAAACACAGGAAACACCTTCATCTTGAAGAAAGTACCTATTGTATAGTATAGCCAGTTGGCAACTCATGCTCTATTTCTGCACCTCGAAGTTAAACCCCCCCCCCCCCGTGATAAACACATTATTTGTATTACCCTTGTGGTCGAGTCGTAGCTCATCCAGCAGCAGCAACACTAACTAACTACAGCATGCATTTCGTAGCCACCGACTGTTAATGCAGTAAGCACCATGCAGTAAGTAAATGCGGTCTCGCAAAGTGCCAATAGTAAAAGCCTGCTGTCTACCCCATATATTATTTCAGCACCTCCAACTTAACCCCCCTCCCCACCCCTACGCTAAACCTTCTATTTGTGTGACTCTTAAGGTCGAGTTGATATGATTTTCAACTTGGGTACTGAATGCCCCGGGTTCGAGCCCCATTGGTTCCATGTCTTTGTCAAGAAAAAATTCGCGAATAAATACTGAAGCTGAAACATAAAGTTGGCGGTGGAATGTTCTGAATGCACGAGTCTCGGTAAGACAGGTTCCTGACGGCGCATCTGCGACGCTCATACTTGCAGTGACCTCAGTGCGGGATGGACTGAAACCATCTGCCAGTGAAGCTTGACGGCTCGACCCTGGGTTGTATCCCGCATCCTCCCATGAGCAGGATCGACGATGAGGACATTGCACTCCTCGAACCCAGACATGCCAACTACCAGTGCGGCTGGCGGTTCCTCGAACCCACCAGCAACACTGGATATGGCGGGGCCCGGGTACGCCGAGAGGGAGACCGTATCGCTAGGCGTGAGGGCGGCCCAGCGGGTCCATAATGGAAGAGAGGAGTCAAAATCGTTTTATTAAGGGGACCATTTTTCATGGTTGTGCCATATCCTCTCGATTGCTTTTGAAAGAAATTTATTGCTATTACTTAGCAGTAGGTAAAGTTCACAGTCACAAGAGGGACCATAGAATTCCTAGAAAGTTTACCAATCACCTGCGCTCTTCTCGTCTAAAATGACTGCCGAACTCCTGTATACATTGCCAATCTATGCTGCTGACTGGCCTCTGCATCGCCTGAAGATGTAAATAGATATACTCGTAGTGACTGCTATTGCCTGGTTACCCTGTGCGATTAGGTCGTCCCTAGTGCTGTGTTGTTTCCTTATATACCACGCCACTGGATATTTGGCTTGGGATCAAATTCCAATCAGGATAGGGTATGGCAGAACTGGACTTGGATCGTGGTAGTCGGGGACATTCTGCGTGATCCAGTAGGGCCTGATTTAGGCGTGCACGAACCTGTTAGTCGCGAATCAAGGAAACCAGCCATCTATGTTTACCTAAAGTGTAAGTGTTATTTGCGTATCACCTAATTGGCAGGTCGACTTAGGAATGTCTTTTAGGCATGGCTATATACTTAAGTATTCTAAGGCTCCCTGAACCGCTATAAAACCGGTTCAGCATGCTCCGACGGGTCGACCATCAAGCTGAAATTCAAAAAAATGGGCTTCCAAGGCCTCTTCTAGAATAATCCGGGGCTATTTCGGACCAGCGGGGCAATTACGGAAAAGAGTTGCAAGTAGCCTTTGACAGTACCCCGACAGAGAGTGTCACCGCAGAGCTTGGTCGTTTTACATGCCATTCTGTAGCTAAAACTCTATTTTATCAAAACCGAGCGCTGTGCGCCGCCTAAAAGTCAGATACAGTAAGAAAACACAATTATTCTCAACCTATAAAAATTTCAGGGAATTTTCTGGTTGCAAACTTTTTCTCGCGTTTGGGCTACAGATGAATGTGATAGATGAAATTGGGTTTTTGACAGTCTCTCCTCCTAAGTTGCTTGGCTTTATTATCTTTCTGGCCTACCTTCTCCAGAGAGCCCTATGTCAATAATTTGAGAGGCGAAATTTTTATTTCTCAAGGGTCCCCCATTTGAAATCAAGAATTTTCACTTTCATAATTAGGTGCTAAAGGTAAAAAATTTGGCTTTTTTCTACAAAGTGCGAGTGCTGAACCTAACTATTACACTTTTTTGTAGTATCCCTACATCGATTCACGAGTGCGCTTCGTCTAGCATAGGTCATCCGAAATAGCCCCATCCTTGGGTAATTTCGGATGCTAGCAGTTTTTGACAAAAAACTTCTTCCAGGTGCACTCAAAAAGATTTTTCACGCAGTATTTCGATTCTTCAACATCTTAGCATTCCACTGATGCATTGAATTACAGGTTTCATGGATTTTTTGGTTAGATATTCGATATTGATTGTAGCGCAGTAGGGAGAAAACGTCCGAAATAGCCCCGGATGACGGTATATAAGGGGTCCGTTTTGCCGTGCTTAGTCAGTCGTATTTTCCGCATTCCCGCTGGCACGTCGGCACGCAATAAAAGATTTTGTTTGATTGTCGAAAGTCTTCCTTTTCAGGCAATGTTGCGTGCCTCGAGTGGACGTTGATTTCGTCCCTATCCTGCCCGATCTTTAGGCAAGCAGCCTCTTGTTCAGTGTGTAACAGTTTACTGTGTCCATATTGGGTTAGGCCGGTAAAATACGTTACACTAGCGTTTCAGAGTCCCGCATTCCGGCAAGAGGTACTGTACAGTATGTATAGGCTTTCAGGATAAGCTGAACCCACGTTCAATACTAGTTTCCGCCTCCAGAACCTACTGTATCTATGTAAATGATTGACTTTACTACACTAAAATGACTTGGAGCGACCATGACGGCTCTAAATGTACTGTAGTACAAGCTATGAACGCTATTGCATAAGTGATTTTAATATTTACATAAAGCCTTGTGTACATAAATACCTGTACACCTGTAAAATAGGGAAACGGTATGGGAGTCCAGTGAATCCGGGAAAGAGGAAACCAGTTCTCGCCGATTTCCTCAAAATTCCCAGCTAGGGCTTCCCTCAAAAACAAAACTAAGGCTGATTTCGCGATCCGTGCCACTGCATTTATACTTTCGATCCGATCGTGGGGTATTCGGTCGAGAAGGAATCGTGACGTTCCCCTTATTATGGCAACTGTAAGCAGGACAGACTCGACTGAAGACAGCCAATATTGTCATATTTTTGGCTATGAAGACGGAAGAAGGGCAGCTAGAACCCCAAGTACTCGTGAATCATAGTAATGGCATGCTATTTTATGGACTCGTAACATTTCACGAATTTCGACTAGCAGTTTATTCTCTTTAGTGATCGATGGATATCTTTCGACGGCCCATTCCTCATAGAGAGCTATTAGGTCTTATACATATTTACCACCTACTTGAAAAACTTGCGCCATAGACCCTGATGATACCCTGATGCTTTATAACCATATAGCTTGCACAGTACCATGTAGCATATAAGCGTATACTGTGCATACCTTCTTGATAGGTATACTGTATGTATGTACCAAGCTTGATATTCCTTGTATTTTTCAAAACAAAGGGTGGGTTTTCAAAACAAATGGAGGGAAAACGCATTTGTAATATAAAATTTAAGACCTCGGGCGAGGGCAGGTGGATGTCTCGAGAGATGTCTTTTCGAACTCTCTCTCTGTGGGGGAAATGTATCATGCGACGAGCCGCGAGCCACTATCATGTTGCCAGACTTCAAGTTTCGATCAAGGTTGTTTAAGCGATCAATAAAAAAATATGTTATTTCCTCTGTTCACTAGGCTAAAAAGAAAGTATGCTAATTATTGAGCAGATGCTAGCATAGGAGACTTACAGTACAGTGTGTTCTCTAATGTATGCATGGATAGATAGGATTCGAAAGAAGCTCTTATACCTTGACTGAATCTTACAGGTGGTAGGAAAATTTTTTAAATCGAAGCCATCTCTAAAACCAAAGTCTTTAACATCTTGAGCTGTCGAGGCGTCGTGTCGAGGCGTGTCGAGATACGGTCGCGTTAAAAGTGAAGCTGTAAGATGGACAAAACCCACTGCATAGCTGACGCATTGTACTAACCACGGATGTTTCCCGTAACTACAATACTCGAAGCCAGCAAAGGCAGTGTCTCCCCCCCCCTTGCAAATACACTACATATGTAGCCAGGCCCTACTCGATCCAGCCGACTTGCGAGCTCAGCGGTTCTACCAGAAACACAGTATAGATCTAAATACGGGTCGCTGCAGTTTCAGTCACACATGGGGAGCTTCTCGCAAGTTTTTGGCCCCCAGGGAAGATGTTTAGCCTGAAAAGTAGAAATTTAACAAAAGATGCGTCAGGTAAGTGCGAGAGCGCAGATACCTGAGTAACCTAGATTATTCAGAGATACAGAGGCTGTCTCACAGGTTCCACCATTTTTATTGTGCAACTTTTCGAACTAGCAATTAATCATAGTTACAAGCATGATCTGGCATCACCATATTTACCTTACGCCCAAAAAATCAATAAAAGCTAGCGTATTCATTGGCACAATTTTTTTCTTATTCTGTGCGGCAGAGCACCCGTGCTAATATTTATAAGGTTCAAGGTAGGGTATGCTACCTATACTTACCAGTAAGGGTAGGGCACCCTACGCACATCAGCCTAGCATGGGTAATTTTCACACAGAGAATTATTTCGCATGACACAAAGTGGTAGGGTAGGCGCCAAGTCGGAAAAACACTTATCTTTGCGCAGGTTATGAAGCATTTGCGCGTTTAACATGAACGTGCGCCCCCGACCCGAATTTGGGCTGTGAGCTCGACCCTATATCGACCACAGCACTCTTTCTCAGCAAAATGTCAAAAACTATGTGCTTGGCCTTAGCTTTCATCAATCTGTTATAAGCTAGATATGTGAAAGGATTCACACCGAAGCTGGTAATTCCAAAAAAGGTGATTATGACGAGGCCGGGACTGCCAGCGAACCAGTACGGGATGATCCAGAACGATGCGTAGTAGAGGATCAGGGCCAACGATATCAGGGTGAACTGGATGAGCATTCGACGCTCCCTTTTCCTCTGCTGCACAATTTCACTGCTCGCCCCTCCAGACTGCTTGCCCTTGAAATAGATGACACACCAGGCCAGCAAGTGAGTGGCGGCTATGAAACCAGGCAAGAGACCTGATATGATGTTGTCACCTAACATGACTCGATCTAAATACTCAGAAGTGCTTTCTACCCTGCAAGTGTACACGTACGCCATAAAAACATAATCATAAGTTAAATTGCAACCTGCAAGCTCGACTACGATCGGAATGATCGAACCAGCAGCCCACAGTATGACGATCCAGCAGGCTAGTGCCGCTCGACTGTGAAACATTTTTTCCAACATTGGATGCTTGGGACCCGAGACGCTGGCAAATATGAGCCGATTGAATCCGATGTAGGTCAGGTGGGTGCACGCTGTCATGTAGCTGAAGCTTTCAATTGTACCGGCTACGTGAGGATACGACGGCCAAATATTTCTTTGCAAAACAGTGCAAGGAACTACGTAAAATAAAACGAGGGCCAAAAATGTCATGTCGAGTATGGCTAAGGAAATGACTAGGTAATAAAAATTTGATTTGAATTCTTTGAAGTAGATGAACAGTACAAGGAGCACGAGAATATAGGCCAGGAGGCTGATAGTGGAGGCAATAGTAAATACAGAGACAGCGAAAATTTGCAGTGGTGTCAAAGATGAGTTTGGGTGAAGGGTAAAATTAAGGACCGTTTCGTTTGACATTAAGTGGATTTTCGGTATTCGGGCAGTACTTTCCTTTTCTGGCGTGGTTATTCTCAACAGTCGTGTTTGGCAGAAGTGAAGAGTCCCTCTTTTGTATTGTGGCAACTGCTCGGCAAAGAAAGAAGATTAGCATCAAAAATTGGGAAAAGAGTGAAGAATTTCGTTATCGAGATGGCCTTGATTTGGAAAACTGCTCTCCTACTATCCAGTAAAGAAATGCGGACGTCTTTCGGCGGGTCATCCTCTTACATACTGTATATGCTGTTGACTATTCTATGCGTCTTCTAGGCTATCCGCCACCTGCTTCGTAATTGATACATTTTGATTTGCGGGAGTAGTGAAAAGTGAAAATAAATTACAATAACATCGATCGCGTGTTATTTTCCGATCGCGCTCATAGCTTGACCCAAGCTTGACGTCTGGCAAAATCTTAGTTGCTTCTGCGGTTCGTCGCCGAGTTTGCGAATGGGCATCTCTCGAGACTTCCACCTGCCTCGCCCAAGGTCTTGAATTTTCTGTCATAAGCATTTTCTTCCTTCTCTGTTTTTGAAAACAAGGTAGTGATTATCAAGATGTATGGGATACGTTTGTATGACCTATGGGCCGTCGGGAATCCATCATTTGCGAATTACGAAAAGGGAGACAGGTAGACAAAACAGGCGAGAATATCAGCACAAACAGCTTGCACAGTCGTGTGGTTAATCGGGTAAGTGCAGTAAGGAAGGCGAAGCGCGCGTGAAGATGAACCGGTCTAAGCGTCGGTGCGATGTTTTGTATTGTTCGCTTCGTTTCAAAATTCATTCCGAGTTTTACGTACCAGTAAAGCTGTTTCAGTATATTCCTATACCTTATTTGATCTTAGTTGGTCAAAAGACTTACGATCAACTTCTCGCAGTTAGAACCACGGACACGCTGCTTGGAAATGGTGCACCCGCGGTTAGCACAAATACAAGTTCTTCCACTGTAGAAGTCACGGCTGAATCGGATAAGGCTTTGCCAGGTACACCCCGACTGGACGATGCCATCTGGCGCAGCTAACTGGACGCGGTCAACTAGGCGCTGACCAAGTAGGCGATTCCAGCTAGGCGCCAAGCCACGTAGGCCCTGACCTTGTACGAATTGAGTGAGAGGCAACTTGACTCAATGTAGTCTATGTGTGGCTATTATGTATGTGCAACCAGCCGCAGAGGCTACAGCATATCAGGCGTCGTGAGGTTTCTGTAACGGAGATGAAACCCACTTTAAAAATTCTCTCTCGAATAAGTTGTCGATGAATGACAGCAATCTTTCAAAGGTCGCTTGTAATAATGTTTTTCTAAATAAATCCCCAAGGTTTACGTACCATCTGCTTGATAATTACCGTTTTTGCTTTCATACATAAAGGAGGAGAGGAAATTGAAAAGTATTTTTAAAAGGAAATAAAAGGTTTTTGATGATAGCAATTCGAGGTTCTGCTTGAAAAACGTACCCCGCTCCAGGGTATCATCTCCCCCAGACATTGATATATGATGTGTGTTTCGTCAATCTGTTTCGAAATATTACTGCAGCGAATACGCATCAATCACTTTTTCCACAAACTAAATCTGCAGGTGGACGCGGGCAATGGGTCAAATATAGTTGCAAGATTCGAACTTGTACTTTTTAGATCTTTTCCTTAATTGTTGCAACAAAGCCAACATGTATTTGACTCAGGCCAAAAATTATCAAAAAAAACATTAGCTAAAGAATCTTTCTTTCCAGTAAAAATTTGTCCAGCGGCTTTTGCTGACTTTGTCAAAATGTCATCATCACTACATTTTAAAGCTTTGTACGTATCCTGAATTTGCTGTAGTAAACCTGGCGCCATTAGAATTTATGACCAAATGCAAAATGAGAGTATAGCCATCAGGATTTAGATATTTTCTGCGGTAGAATTCTCCAGTAATTCAAAGGAACAAAAAAGACCAATAAATTACTCAAATAAAAAATTATTTATTATATTTTCTATTTTTGAAGTTTCGAGGTGGCCAATGAAGAGGATCTTGATAAAGCGTGTTTCGCGTGGGGTCGAGTCTCGATTCTTGGCTGCTGAAACCCAGGATCGACCGTACCACCGTACCGGCCGTACCGTACCGCCATACCGGGGGGGGTGGTACGGTACGGTACAAGCACGTCCCCGAAAATAGGCCGGGACGGCCGTACCGAGTTTTATAATATTTTATGTGTAATTTAAAAGGCGCGTACATTCAGTCGCTTCAAAGCGGCCAATTTTTATGAAGAGAAAATGAATCTAGCGGCTGATGGTTTATAATCCCGAACTATAACCAATCTAAAAAAGTGACCACAATAAGCATTTACTCGCAGAGCTTCTTATCTTATAGTCCTAATGCTAGTAGGATGACTTTGGGGCTGTGATCCTCATGAATTCCACTCAGTGCTGCTAAAAATGCTGCTTACTTGAACTGAAATGTAGTCATTCAAAGAGTCGCTGTTACTGCATTTAAGGCGCCTGCCATGCTACGGTTTTGTACATAGAGGTCCAAATTCCCTGCCTTCAATTTTTCGAAGCGCTGGTTAGGGAACCCAATGTTGATCTAATTTCAACAGATATTTCCTGCAATGTTCTCTCATCCATCCTGTTCAAAAATTTTGTCGGCATCTTTGAGCAAGACATCGAAGCAGGAGGCTTCTGGATCTACTACACTATGAGCATGGTCGCGGCACAGATTTATATCATGGCCTCATATCATTGGAGTTGTAGCTCATGAGTTAAAAGACCTTTCTATAGGTTTTTCAATTCCCCTGGATGTTTTTTTTGTTTTTTTTTTCAAGAGAGAACCGCGAACAAGAGTGTTGGAAGCTTAAACTCGAAACTCCGATCCCACAAACCAAGTTTGAAAAGAGCTATGCTTGTTTTCCTCAACGCTCAGCTTCCTTACCTCACAAAACTTCAGGACTTTGTCCCCAAAAATACAGGAGTATTATGTTATTAAAAAAAAAACAAAATTTATAAATCCTTTTGTTTAGAATCTATTTAATGTAACTCGAGAAGCTTTATTTTTAATTTTGTCTCACTTCTTATAAGCCTTTAAACTTTTTTAAGACAGCGATTAAAAAACTTTTAAAAAAGGTAGGTAATGAGGATCATCATTTTAAGTCTCAAGTTCCTTTATTTTATTTTGCTAGCAAATTATATTCTGTTTCCAATCCAGAGATTATTAAGGACTAAACAGGTATCTAATCTGTGTTGTTTATCCTAAATGGCCTTCTTTAAAGGTATGACACTTCACTTTCGTGCAATGACAAAATTTGAAATTCCTGCTTTTTAGCTTAACCCCAATTATAACCGCTACCGCTGGCAATTTTTTTGTAGGCTTTCAACTTATGTAAGATTTCTTTTAAATCTGCTTTAGTTAAATTAAAAATCAAATTAAAAGCTAACCTCTTACAATAGATGGAAAATTAAAGTAGCAACTTAAAGCCCCAAACTTTATATTTTATAAACTAAACTCATAGGAGAGTCAACAGCCCTCCTACAGCAGTATGGTAGAGCCAAGGGATTTCTGGTAATCTGCGATATCAAAGGAGTGGAGAACGCTTTGAAGTCAAGGACTTTGGGCTCTTATCCATACTTCATTGCTTTTCTTGGTTAAAATACTGTATCTTTCAACCCGATGATGATCAAACTGTTCACAGCGGAGAAGTAGATGAATATATTAGGCATGATTATTTTCGAGATGCACACCAGAGTTAGAAAAAGCCTCTACTTGCAAATATATCTATAAAATCTTTTGAAAAAATTTTCAAATTTTTTTGGCTGTTAAGATGGAGTTTTTTGTTAGTACGGTACGGCCGTACCAGGCCCCAGGTAGGTTACGGTCAAAAAAGTCGGTACGGTCGACTGTGCACAGTCGACCTGCGACCATGACTTACATACCAAAACTAAATAATTACCGGTCTGTTGTATGTATTTATGAATCATGATATCCTTGATCTTGTTGAACTCGATATGCAGGGGGTTATAGTAAGCAAATCCGTCAATTTTTCACCCATGTCCACGGTTCTCCAATATTTTTGGTCCATAGTGGTCAAAAATGAACCAAAGACACTGTACCCGTGGGAGGATAACCCACGAAGCTTTAAAAGTTTATTTAACCAGCGTGCCCTGTCTTAGCTGGAAGATATCTCTTTAAGGCTAGAACCCTAAACCAGCCACCCCGGAGGGCTCGGCTTTAGTGACACTTCTCATCAGTGCAAATTTACCACGCCCACCAGGATTATATCCCGCAAACTTCCGCTTGCGATCCCGATGTCGTACCACACCTGAGCTATCAAGGCCGCGAAAAAAGGAAAACCAACAGCTCACTTAAACTCAGTGCAGTGTAAGGTGCAGCCCCTCCTTGCCCGAAGGAAGATCGTGCCCCATGCTCTCACTGCACACTGCTTTATATGCTGACCAAGGCTGCGTGCAGACAACCAAAATAGCGCTAAAACGAGAAAATTTTTTTATTGCGGTTCAATCATCAGCTGGGAGAAAAGTTGGATTTCAAGAGAGTGTTGAAAGAGTGACAATAATTTTTTGAGCCTTTGCTGTCTCAAATCTTCAGGGATTTTGTTTGACCAATTGCTAGTGTTAAATAAGTCAAGGCCCGAATCTCCATTTACCAGCTAGTGTTTTGAAAACGAGTGTATTTCGCCGATATAACGAGAAAATTCGCCATGCTCTGTTCTACCACCCGCGAGAATCGCAATTTTCCTCGCGTATGCTGAGATTAGTTTTTCATAGAACTACTTGAATTCCGGTTTATCATTGTAAGCCTTTTAGGTCGAATTCACCTGCCGAGGTTTCTTCATGCGTAACACGATTCTGGCATTGCTCAACATCGAAATTCAGGATCCAAGTCCAGCAGTACTTTCAGCCTAGGACGCTTTTGTGGTCTTCGCAATGGTTATTTACTCGCTTCGATGCAATCGGGAGCTCTGACCTACCCTTCATCCATCCCTTAATTCTACCAGAGTGAATTATTGGTGATGATAATTATCACACGACGACTTTAAAGCCGTCACAGGATGACATTACGCCTAAACAAAATCGACAGTTGCAAAAGCGATTTTTTCCTTTCTTGGCTAATGAAAAGTTTACTCACACTGTACTCATAGTTTACTCGCACCTAAACGCAAATGCGCTCTCCGGAGGTAAGAGACGCGAATCCGAAATGGGATAGGGCTCGTCCAAGGTTCGATTACCATGGATAAAAGTCGCTTTGCGAATCACCCTCGCTGGCATTGCATGCCACGCCATTGGGATTGGCCTGATACCGTCGTGATGAGCGGGGTGTAGAGGTGCATATCGAACGAGCACCGTGGATGTCTCGATGGTCGTCGAACACTGACAGGCAAAGTGGTGTGCCCCACAAGTTAAGGTCCCAGTGCAACCCCCATCTCTTGATGAGGGTTCCTTCTCCGTTCGGTGCAGACCGCCCGGCGACACGTGTGTCTCGTGCACAGAGTGTCCTTCCATAGGCCTCTTTGATGAGAGCAGAGCGAGCCCAGATATAACCAGTTCGATCTGGTTATGTTCCGCGCCCGGATCCGTCCTCTGACCGGCCCCCCTAGACTGCTCGTCAGTCATCATCTACTAGTCGATCGGTGCGGTTGGGTCTATTCCCCCAGCTGCCCTTCTCCTATAAGTGCTCTTCACTTGGTTGGTTGTACCAGCGTAGAGGTGTCCGCCTGTCGGGCTAATAAAGTGCTATCTCTATTAGTGTCCGTTTCAGTAGGGACCGCGCAGGGTAGATTCGAACCTTAGTACGCGTGTAGGTCTTCCACCCCATAGCAGGGAAGGATACCACATCAATGCCTCTCTGTACCCCGAAAATGATCAAAGAAATGAAACAAGACCATGCGGAGAATGACACCTCCAAATACCACTAAATCAGCTCAAATATTTTCTATAGTGCAGTGTTTTTTGGAAGCGCATAAACCGTGATAGTAGTTTTGCAAGTTACCTGGTACTGTGCCACTGCACTATGCAATGCAGCCCATAGGCATTGCAACTGTCCGATAGGCGGGCTTTGCTGAGAATGCGACCGAGTCGGGCCCAGAAACTTTGACTGTGGCTAGGCGAGCCAGATGCTGCAGAAACATCAGCCTGAGAGGTTGACTTCTTGCAGCTAGTGGAGGTCCATAATTCTCTCAGCATGGCCCGCACGGCTGGCGAGGATCACAGCATGCCGGAAGAGGTGTGCTCGTCAGAATATGACCGGATATCCGTACTCGTATGCCGTGTGATTTGCCCGCCCTGCCACGTGATAGAGGGGCGAGCCTGGAATGAGAAACAAAGGCAGTCGCTTACCAAGGCCCAAATCTCGACTGACAAGGCGAGGGCAATCAAAAGGCACTGACAGGCGCGGCACCAAAGCAGGTTAGCATCGATGCAAAACGAGAACCAGTCCATATTAGTCCATACCTTTACAGCTGGCCATTCTACTGTGCTTACCTTGTGACTTCCCTGCCCTGCATTAGTACCAGCCCGCATAACTTACCGTTACTATAGTCTAGTTTTTCTTCTTGACAAGTCCCCCGTACGTTGAAGGACTTCATTCAAAACTGGAATTTTACCTGCCCAAAATAAGAACGCTCATTTTAGCTGATGAATCGCCGCGTGCAATTACGAGTACATTTCGACGTGCTGGTGAGAAGTGTCGTAATCTGTCTCAGCCAGGGTGGCACTGGCCTATGCAGACTGTATCGATGACTCGGGCCGGGTCTGCTCTGCTGGGTTTATGCCTTTTGTGCTATCGGTAGCCTTGTGCCGATGTACGGCTGCACTGCAGTCATCTATGGGTCGAGTGGTCGAGGATTTGATGGTCGAGTACTGCCATAACTATCGGCAATTTTGAAATCTAGGAGCAAACGTCCAACCATACCTAGTTTTGCTCTCTGACCCCGCGATGACTGTAACCTCTCGCAACAAGTATCTTGCATCTGTTACGGTACTTCGCTCCAAAATATCTGCCTCGTGGCTACCGACCGCGGTGATCCACGCCTGATTGCGTGCGTGCCTGATTATCACCTCGTGTATGAGCTTTCTCACAGTGCCCGCGGTGGTGCAGCGGTTCGGCATTCGTCTCCCCGTATTGCTTGGGGGCGAGTGGTTGGGCTCGTCTCGAGTTCGATCCCCGATGATGGAGGTCGGTTTGCAAGCTATGAACCCTCGCTTTGGGACATGGTGCTCTGAGTGGGGAGACGGAAGCCTGATGAGGAGACAGTCTCGGCTGTAGAGCACCAACGGGGTTAATTGCTTACCACCATCGTCCGAGGAAGTCGGTGGCCAGTCCAGGATGCCCTTGCGTGGAGGTGATCCTGGTGGAGACACGCAGATGGACGCTGCCGTGAGACCTGGTCCCCGCACAGCCGAGCTTATAAAGTGTGACTGCTGGCCGGGTAGAGGCCAAAACGGGCCAAAAATTAGAGCTTCCTCACGTAGCTACTCCATGTATTCGGGTGGTCACTGTGCTACAATACGCTGAAAACAGTGACTCTTATCATTGGTTTACTAACTGTTGAGTTCGCGCCAAGAAGTCTTGGCTTTCATGCTGGCTGGCTCGCGGCTAAGTAATTCATTAGTTGTGTCCCTCGAATGCGCATAAGCGTTTGATTATGTACAAACAGGAGGCACAGGGCTGGACAAGCCAATGCTTGCTAGTGTTTAACTCCCAGTCGAAGTAACACATTTTGGAAATTATTGCATGTGCCCTTGCACTGTTATAAAACAAATAAGTCTAAAAGCAAACATAAATCTGTGTTAATTGTGACATATCGACTGCGTTTGGTCAATAACATGGGATTTCGACCACGATCAAGCCATGCCACCCCATGTTCTCAAACCACAGAATTCCATCGTGGACTCTCGTTGAACCAGGTATATTCTGCCCCGACGCCACGTGGTTCCGCATACAGTTTCTGCATGATGAGGCGTGTTCCACCGAGGAATTACCACTCAAGTTGTACCTACTTGAATCGCGCACCAAGGCCTGCACCCTCACCTAACCATCTCCATCCCCTTCAGCCAGTCACCATCGCCATGCCTTTCATCTTCATCCTCACCCTTCTTATCCACATCACTCTATGCAATGCCGACTGCGACAACCCCCGCTCTGGCTCGCCCGCCACAATCAAAACTGGTGATCGATATTGCAGCGATGACCACAATTATCGAATTTGCCTCTACGATGGCACATTTTTCGACGAAGCCTGTGCTTCGGGTTCCACCTGCTTGGAGAAAGACTGGCAAGTTCTCTGCCGCAGGTATCAGTACTTGCCAACACCACCCCGCCCCGACGAACCATAGATCCGATGACCTGATGATTACCACTGTTTGATACAGTCTCATTGTCAGTGTCTTCTATGCTGTGCCCGTTTCTGCCTGTTCCACCAGTTTCCTAAAATAGACCCAGTCCCCCACCCGGCAGTGCCCCTATTTGTGTACGAAGGCACGCTTGAATGACGCACACATCACTCCATCTGCTCGAACTGGTTCTCCATCTGCCGCCCCCCACTACTAATTTCAGACAAAGGATCCTCATCGTCTCACACTCCACTGCTCAGTTCAAAAGTCATCCTTCCTACCAAAACTTTTACAAGCTACAAACAACGAAAACCTGCTCTGTCAAATCATTTACAAACCAAACCACGTTTCATTGGGTCGTTGCCAATTCTTCTCTGCTGCCTCTATTTGCTCATTTTCCATTTTCTGCTGTCGCTTAACTTCTTTGCCCAATTTATTTGTTTTTTCGGAGGGAAATAAATCTGGGAACTCGAATTTGAAATCCTTTTGCTAAAAGGAAAAAACACTATTGTTTAGAGGTCAAGAGGATCGTAAGTATAGAGCTTTTCTATATACTTCAGTCACTCTAACCCCGTGTTGGACAACCTCAAAAAATTCCAAGTTTTGGTGCGCAATCAATATTCTTTTCTCCTGTAGCCCTCGTGGTCTGGTTATGGGCCGAAGTCAGTTTTTGCCACCTACAAATTCGAGAAAAGTTTCTGCAGTATCGGCCTTATCTCATCAGCCAGAAATACTAGACAATTTTTTCAACGCTTTGGCGTAGCATTAAATAAGAAATCTGAATCTCTCAACATATTACCGTGACCCCAACCGTTCCTGAAGCATTCAAATTTTTGGCGCGAAATCGGAATTTATAACGCCCGAGTTCCTCCACAATTTTAGCCAAGACCTTTGCGTACCCCCCCCCCCCCCCCGTCTCTAAGACCTATCGGGCCAGATCAACAACAGGCTGGTTGCAGCCTCTTTCTTCCCCGTGGCCGATTGCATACCAAAAGTAGGAATTCATTTTTCGAAGTCGTCCAACCTGTGGTCTAAGTACACCTGTCTCAAGGCCGCCATACTTACCATGACGGCATATGCAAACTTTTTATCAGGTTCTTTATCCATAACTTTTCCATATTCACCAGCCATTCGTCGTTGGATAAAACTTTCTTCATCGATGACATAAAGGGGATTGCGTATTAACTTGCCTAAACAGAGCGAGACTTGAAAATACACCCTGACGATTTTTGGTAGCATCGGACGCATTTTCAAATATAAACATATTCCCGCCATTTTTTAATTTAAAGTTTCAGAGACAGATTTGTACAAATTCCTAGATTTAGACATATTTTCCTGCCATTTTGAAATTTGAAGTTTCAGAGACAGATTTGTAAAAATTCCTAGGTTTAGACACAGTTTCCCGCCATTTTTAAATTTGAAGTTTCAGAGACAGATCTGTTAAAATTTGCCTAGATTTAAAAAAAGCATCTTGTTTTCTCCCATAACATTTTATAACGGCATCTTCCCTCTTCTCAAATAATCGTATTAAAGGCAGGGATAATTCACATGCCAGCCTCTCATTAGGCCTACCCCACTGCTCACCTTGTTGTATTTTCGTCTGAACTTCGCAAACTGGCAGCTTGTAAATTTTGATCAAATATTCTTGCACATCGTTACTGGACATCCTTCGACAGAGCACCAATCAGATCGACTACCAATCATGTACAACAAATGCACTTACTCCAACGGAATTTGAAACTTGACAAAATTCGGAGGTAATTTCTCATTTTTTTCCGCTTTCACCAACTTCATCCAAAAGTTGGGCAAAAAGACACGATTCTTTGGATTACCCGGCTGCCATACTCGATATCTATAGAAGAGGAAATACCATCGTAGTCCTCAGAGATTTGAAGCAAATTAGGATAAACACGAGCAGACATCGCTGCAAGTCTAATCGTCAGGCAAAGTTTCAGGCGTTATATTTCAAAAGAACTGGCAACCACGAGTGACCATCACATCGACTCCGATCAGGATTTCTCTGACAAAACTATTCGTATCCTGTCCCATCTTTGTCACCCCAACCCAAGCCACCTTGTTCCTAAAAACTGACCTGACCTAACTAGCCACCAGCACCAGCTCCCCTGTTGCAGCCACTCTGCCCCTGTGCTGTGAGACAACTTGAGTTATTTCCTATCAACATCTTATTAGTCTGACACAGTTCTCAAAAAGGATACGTAAATGGCACACAGTCTGTCCAGAATTGAGTCATACAGCATTTTAGTACGCTGTGGAGACACCCCGGGTTTCGTAGGAGGCATTTAGGAGTTCGTTGTGGAGACATCCAAATCAGGGAGAAACTTTAATTAAGAAGTAAAGCGATAAGGAATTCACATTGTCCAGGGATCCCACAAGGGGGGTCCCACAGGGGTCCCAGGGATCCCACATAAGGAATCCACATTGTCCAGGGATCCCACAAGGGGGGTCCCACAGGGGTCCCAGGGATCCCACATAAGGAATCCACATTGTCCAGGGATCCCACAAGGGGGGTCCCACAGGGGTCCCAGGGATCCCACATTGTCCAGGGATCCCACAAGGGGGGTACCACAGGGGTCAAGGGATCCATGTTGCCCATAGATCCCACAACTGGTTCCAACGGGGGTCAAGGGATCCCATTGTCCAGGGATCCCACAAGGGGGGTCCCACAGGGGTCCCAGGGATCCTACATTGTCCAGGGATCCCACAAGGGGGGTACCACAGGGCGGGTCAAAGGGATCCACATTGTCCAGGGATCCCACAAGGGGGGTCCCACGGGGGTCAAGGGATCCATATTGCCCAGGGATCACACAAAGGGGTCCAACGGGGGTCAAGGGATCCACATTGTCCAGGGATCCCACAAGGGGGGTCCAACGGGGGTCAAGGGATCCACATTGTCCAGGGATCCCACAAGGGGGGTCCCACGGGGGTCAAGGGATCCATATTGCCCAGGGATCCCACAAAGGGGTCCAACGGGGGTCAAGGGATCCACATTGTCCAGGGATCCCACAAGGGGGGTCCCACGGGGGTCAAGGGATCCACATTGTCCAGGGATCCCACAAGGGGGGTCCAACGGGGGTCAAGGGATCCACATTGTCCAGGGATCCCACAAGGGGGGTCACACGGGGGTCAAGGGGGGTCCCACAGGGTCCCAGGGGATCCATATTGTCCAGGGATCCCACAAGGGGGGTCCCACAGGGGTCAAGGGATCCATATTGTCCAGATATCCCACAAGGGGGGTCTCACAGGGGTCAAGGGATCCATATTGTCCAGGGATCCCACAAGGGGGGTCCCACGGGGGTCAAGGGATCCATATTGCCCAGGGATCCCACAAAGGGGTCCAACGGGGGTCAAGGGATCCACATTGTCCAGGGATCCCACAAGGGGGGTCCCACGGGGGTCAAGGGATCCACATTGTCCAGGGATCCCACAAGGGGGGTCCCACGGGGGTCAACGGATCCATATTGTCCAGAAATCCCACAAGGGGGTCCCACAGGGGTCAAGGGATCCATATTGCCCAGGGATCCCACAAGGGGGGTCCCACAGGGGTCAAGGGATCCATATTGCCCAGGGATCCCACAAAGGGGTCCAACGGGGGTCAAGGGATCCACATTGTCCAGGGATCCCACAAGGGGGGGTCCCACGGGGGTCAAGGGATCCACATTGTCCAGGGATTCCACAAGGGGGGTCCCACAGGGGTCAAGGGATCCATATTGTCCAGGGATCCCACAAGGGGGGTCCCACAGGGGTCAAGGGATCCATGTTGCCCAGGGATCGCACATTGCACATCGGCTGCCGAGCCAGCCGAGCTTGTCAGCTGAGGTGTCGTTCACATTGCGACTATCAGCTCAGCCTGCGGTCGACGCGGTTTGTGGCTTGCGGTTGCCTCAGCCTGGCTGGCTTGACTGGACTGTTCACATCCATCTCGGTCTGCGGCTCAGGGGCTCGGCCAGCTCAGGCGGTTCAACTCTCCCAGCCGAGCCAGCTGAGCTTGGAACAATCGTTCTGGAGTTATCAATTAGAAAGGAGCCAATTTCGATAAAAATATGGATTATGACGGAATTACTGAATTATTGTGAACTTATGAAACGGTTTATCGGTTCTAGGGGTTGGGAATCTCGAAAACGTCAGGGTTCGAACAAGGGAATATAGAAAAAAATGCTGCTGGAGTCTGATGCGAGTCAGCATCATTTGTGTGCCAGACGAACGGGTGACTGCGGTGTGAAATTTGGCATTTTAATCCAAAACAGGATTAGAGAAATGATCTAGAGGACGTATAGAAATAGTCTGATTCAAGATTTACAAAAAGGCACGCTAATTGAATTTAGAAACGAGCAATTACGGCAGAGTTGCCCAGCATATGCATCGATGAGGGTATTAAAAGTGGCAGAACTGACTCCGGCAAAACTGCTCCCGATGTTGTTCGATTTCTGTTCCTCCCCCATTCGTGTTGTCGTTCTGATCATTAGAGATAGAGCTGTCGACCTGATACCACATGGGTCTACTGAGCAAAAACATGTTCGTTCGTCAGTGCACTATGCGTGGTTGGTATGTCCGTCATGCTGAAGATAAGCTGATGCAACAGGTCGTGCACTGCTCTTCGTTCAGCAGACCAATAGCAGACATATTTTAGCTTTATTCTTTTGATTTTTATGATGATTCTCTGCAGTAGTCTTGCTTTTGGGGAAATTTTCTGCGAGCCGAGCAAGCGGAGTTCCTCAGCCGAGCCCGCCAAAAAGCAGACAGACTGCTTTAAGCAGCGTCGTGGCTTCTAATGCGAACGACCCAGCCGAGCTGACGATGAGATGAAGCCGCAAGCTGAGGCAGTCCCAAGCTGACAATTAGCCGACCGAGGTATGCAATGTGAACGCACGTTAGCTCAGCTGGCAACTCGGCTGGCTCGCTTAGCTTGGCAGCCGATCAGCCGAGGTGCAATGTGGACGCCGCTCAAGTCAAATGAAAAGCTGCGATCGCTTCTAGCAAACATTGCATCAATAGATCAGACACACAAAAGCGTTGCTCCGCCGGTTGTCAGCGGTCGTTGTGTCATAAACTTTACCATTACAGCTAGGGGGTCATACTACAGGGGAAACTACTCTGATTATACTGCGGCTACAAACATATGGCCTTGGCATACTGTAGGCGATGGCAGCTTGCTCAGTCCGTCAATGCTCAGAGATTTGAGGTTGGGCAATCCCACGCGCGCTCTCGCACAGTCTGTTGTCTTGCTGCGTCCCATACACGGTGATGCGCTTTAGGATCAACACGAGCAGGAACGGCTGCAAGTCTACAGCAGTTTCAGGTGCGGTATAATAAAGATCTTGAATTTGGAAAGTAGTGGCAACCACGAGTGACCATCGCATCGACTCTGAAGTATTAATATCCTACCCCATTTTTGTCACCCCATTCGTGAAAACCGACTTGACCTAACCTCGCGGAGGTATTTCCATCACGCACCTAGTACGAAACCCAGGGCGACTACAACGAGCTAATGCCGCATTGTAACCACATAGTCCCTGTGGAAACAGTGTGGTGCCCATTTTCGATGTTTTAAGGAGCGCAGTGCATGTCAGGTCATACCGCTCGATCCCACTGGTTACTTGGCGTACACAACTTCGAATTCAGATAAACGATATGCACTAGCGTGGAAAATGGCGAGTCAGAGATAGAATAAGAGTATAAACAGTCACTCCCTAATAATGGGGATCACTGTTCTTTGTCCGACCCCAACCACTTATTCGAAGTGTGATCGTCAGTGTGACCTGCATACAACTGGCCGCTAGAAGAACCCAATTACTTACATCCTCGTAGCCATTCTTCACCACCCGGGCTGATCACTGTCCTGAAATACGACAATTCATTTCATGCCGTCCCGTCTAAACGCCATCTCAAATACTGGCCCATATCACCTTCGAAACCAGAAATCAACCAAATCCTTCGAAATCCAAATTTACTCAATCAAAAAGTATGCATACACAACCGTGTAGAAAAGAACAATATTTCCACTACAACCAACAATACTATCACGTGGTCGTGCACAGTGTCCCCGAAATCCCCAAACTAAAGTTCCCCGTGTTCATCGACTTTCTCTTTCTTTTCGTGCACTTTCTCGGTCCCTTCCGTCTTCTCACTAATATCGACCACAGGCGAACCCCGTTTGTGCTCGAACTCTTCTTGTACCCGCCTAATCTCATCATCGTATTCTCGCCACTCGTCAATAATCCTCATGGCCGATTCCAATTTGGGTTCCTTGGTCAACGGGTTGTTGCACAGATCGATCGTCTTTGCATGTTTCTTCGATCGATCATCGCACCAGGTCTCGCACCAAAGCCATTCTTGTGGTAATGATTTAATCTTGACCTGGTGGATCATGTTGTTGGGCAAATCCTAAAATTACACGGTCACCACCATGCATTAGCCCGCAATCCCTCGTCTCTCTTACTTGATCCAAATTCGACAAACTATTCGGATCCGAGCTCAATCCTTGATACTGTCCACGAAGGCGATCCCCGGCCGCGATCTGCCGGAACTTCTTCAAGTCCACCACATACAACGCACTGATGTGGTATCTACGCCCCGCCAAATGACTCGCCCAATAACCTCGTTTCCAAAAACGGAATCCCTCCATTTCTGAACGACTATCGCAAAAAGGCGTATAACCATAAGGAGCTCCTTCCAAATCCAAATCCATCAACTGTTTCATATCCGCACGCACAACTTGATCAGCATCCACGAATATAATCTTACGAACATCCAAGGGGAAAAGCACGTCCAGGAATAGGATCTTGTATCTAAAAGATATTTTGCTGATTTCCGGTTTCTTCAAATCGACATGCACAAAAACTTGAAACCACTCATCTGGGGTTACCGCCCCAGTGCACTGTAAAGCAAAGGTCGAGTCCCAACGTAAGAAGAAAGTTGTCTTGCGTAACTATCAAAGCTCTCGGCACTGACTGCGACAAGTGTGAGCTGATTACTGTAAGCCTATCTTCGCGAGACTTTGCTGCAGTGGTGCAGCGATGATTTGAAATAGGTGGCACAAAGCACTAATAAAATTTTGAGCGGAGCGGAGATCGAACCCGCACCTCGTTCCCGAGATCGTGAGTCCACTTTGAAATAGACAGTTTATCATGGTCAGCTCGCACTTGTCACAGTGCCTTCATGGTTGACAGAGCAGGCGGCGATCCCTTCATTGTGTTTATTGTACTTCTGACAAGGGAGCATCGCGAGGTGGAAATCTGGACTTTATGCAGCAAATTGTTCCTTCCCACCATTCAAAGCATTCTGGAAGATCTTGCCAGAAAACGCTAAGACTGTCAGCCATGACAGTCGATCAACCTCTGTACAGCGCCAGTCTGTTCGTCAAAATCCCCGCCAATCTCTTATCATTGAAGTCGAATGTTTGCCAAACATTCGGCCCTTGTGTCTAGACGGTAGCCACAGCTAACCAACTACTTATTTGTCGCCAAGATTTTCCAGGGTACTTTCAGTGGTACCACCAGAGCATTTTGCAACCATTCGCTGAATCACGTCCAAGTTGCCAAAATGCGAAGTTCCAGTGTAAGCCTTCCCCCCCCCCTGACACACCTACTTACCCCCACATAAGCCTCTGCTTTTCCGTCTGTTGATGCAACCATCGAGGCCAACGATATTGCACAAGTTCGTAGGAGAAATTATAATGTTTCGCCAAATAAGGCAAAAACTCCTAAAAGCAGTCTTTCATTATAGAAACCTCAAATGTCTTCCGCCTCTTCATGCAGAAATCCAATCAACAATATAGCCTACACTTATTAGAATCAGGATTCAGTCAATCCTGACCAGGATTAGGACAATGTAGCGCTGCCGATACCCCAGTGTGCTAACTCTGAAGAAGCTGTGACAAGCCAACTGCTCATGGCTGGACCCACAAGAATTAACAGCAATGGATTCATGCGCATGACTTGAAACAGAAGACACAAAGCACTAATAAAAACTAAGGCGGGAGCGAGAATCGAACCCTCGTAGCCCGGATCGGGTTAAATTTGTGGCAAAGTCAGCAGGCAGTTGTCACCATGCCTACGTAAGGAGACTGAAACGACAATCCCTGTCCTTCCAATTGCATGTCAAGGGACAAGATTCGTTGGCAGTTATGACAATGTTGTGTGACGCGCGACCTCTCATCTGCCTCATTTAAGCAAAACTGCAATCAACCCACTGCTATTCCTAGGCTGATTCCTGCCGTGTGGTTTTGACCCGCCCACCTCAATGGATCTTACGTATCATCCATCCACACTCCCCCTCTACCGTGGCAGTAGCTGGTTCGGAATCACGAACAAACGCTGTAACAATGGCAGATCAACTCACTTTGAAGTAAGGCGATAGATAATTCTTCAACAACCAGAACTTGACAGGGGCTTTTGCGTGTTTCACAACGCTCAGCATCATAATCCTAAAACAAGCCATCAACTTCATCCAACTCACTTTTGCCACCCAATCCACACTCACCTTACAAACCGCTCATACAAATGCCCCGAGGCCAAGGTGAAGATGTTAATGGTCGAGTCACTATCCTCGCTCTTCGTCCCGGTCAATTTACTACAACAAAACAAGACACATTAGACTCGCGAGCACAGGCGAGCACATTCTATCTAAGGATGCTCGCTGAAAATGCACGCACGACCAAAACCTCGATATTGAGTGCCACAGCGATTCCTGTTCTTCGTCCTTCCCATCCGCCAATAAATGCTCATTAATTTTGTCCGGTTTCTTGGCTACCTGAAAAACCCAACACAACATCCCGTCATCCCGCTCTGAGTTCATGTCTCTCGTTCTTCACCCCAATGCAGAGCTGAGCCGTTTCCTCTATCTCAGAGTACAGAAACAGAATAAAAAACAGACCCCTCTGGGTATCGAACCCTCACCAATGACGAACCAGTATCCCATCCGCTTCGACCGCCACTGGTAACTCTCACAATCACTTGGGTCCACCCCGCACCTCAGAACATCTTAAGTCCCGAATCGACTGCCCTAAACTTAACACATCCTAAATCTCTGATGGCGAAAGTGGCACCTGAACTCGAACTGCACTGCCTTGCCGTGGGAAAGTGCGAGAGGGCACAACTAGTATCCTTACCCGTATTCGAATAATTTTTCCCGAAAAGTTGTCGACCAATGCGGTCACAATCGACTGATGCGGATCTGAGTTCGTGTTGTCATGCCTAGAATTGAAAATACATTTTTACCAAATCTCTACGAGACCAGAAGTAGGAATATACAATACACGAACAAGTACTTTCCTTTACTGTCGTTAAAACCTAATCAAGTTCAGAGGATCTCTAATCAAAAGATAGTTTTCTAACAAACAACAATGGCTGGCACTCTTTCAGAAATTTCACAAAATTTCCCGCCTTTTTAATTTAAATATTGAAGAAAGCTTTTTCGTTTGACAGCTATCAAAAAAGTTGCCCAACAGACACCTGTGCTTCAAACTGGCTCATTCGCCCTCTTCCTATTTCCAACTGACTGATCGCGACACTTTTCAGTCGAATGGAAAGATTTTGGAAATCTCTTTGTCCGTCTCATCACTTTACTATCTAGACCGAGCCGAGAATAGCGCATCTCAGATGACCCTACGTATGCCTATACGTCCTCTTGCAGGGTTCACACAAGGAGCGGAAACTGATTTTCTCTGATTTCTCCAGGTTTTCCAGACAAAAATTTAATTTTCCCCTAGTTATTTTCACGCTACCGCAGCATTCATGAGCCAATCTATACTGATTTACTGAATGATTACAGATCCACAAAACAAGTGGTGAATCAAATTTCGCAACCTCCAACAGTTGCCCAGATTTTGGGTTAAAAAATTCGTATTTTTCCAGGTTTTCCAAACAATTATCAGATTCCCTGACTTTTTCTGGTTTTCCAGCCTCGCACAAACTCTGTCTTGTACTTACGTGGTAATGTCATAAATGTCCGCCGATCGCCCTTCACGCAGTTGCAATTGCCACGCTCCCGGATTCGCTTTCAATTGGAAATAGCCCTGAAATAGGAACGATTGTAAACATGATTGCGCTCGCCTACCCCATCCTCAGGCGGGCCAGGTGGACTTCCCACGTCTGGCAAATTCATTTACAGGATTGTCCGAATCCACTGGGATGATCCAATCGCATCCAGTAAGACACCCATCCCCCTCATCGCATTCCACGCCAACTTACCAAATTGGCCATGACAATGGTATCGACCATATAAGGCTGCGCTTGAGTGCCCAATATGAACTGCAATCCCCTGGGCGGATTGCCCGTCACCTCATCGAAGCAATGCCCTTCCAGGAGCAGATGTTCCAGCTCGTACACAGCCACCACATCACTCTCCACCTGATCCATACGTATATTGTCCAAATCGTACAACGCCTTCTTCGCTTCCACCAACCACGCATCCGGACTGATCACATTCAATGTCAGCAATTGCTTCCTCGGCAAAGAGCTAAACCTCGCAGTCGACGACGCCGACCTGACACGTCCATCCTTGCTATCGAATTCCAATTGAGGTTGTAAAATTAATCGATAAAAGCTCTTCAATGGCATTTCGCTCAATTTCGGTCGACAATTCATCATTAATTTCAAATCGGCATTCACCACTTTGATCAACGTATTTAATAATGGCGCCAATTTTTGAGCCTCTCTCGTCAATGGATCCACAATGGCCACGATATCGAAGGTCGAAGTCGTATCATCAGCAGCTGGAATCGAAACACCGCTATGCTCTTCTCCGCCCCAGAACGTGACCCAATATCGTTTCTTCTTGGTCGTCGTATCGCCCGACACTAAAGACGACACTCGCATTACCAAATCCGACGATCTCCCATCCTCGTCCGTTATTTCCCACATTTTTATCGTTTCTAAAATCGAATCGGCCATTTTCGCGCATAAATATTTTTCCAATAAATTGAAATCATCCGTGGAAAATTTCTCATCTTCTCCCAACGGTCCAACAACTTGTCCATTGGCGACTAAAGCACGAGCGCCTGGTCGAAGCGAAAGTCGATTCGTAGCAAAATAACTATGAATTTCCAATAAATTTTTCAACTCTTCTTCCATATACACAAATTCTTTTCGAAAAACTTGCCAATTTACTCCGTGAACATCCAAATCTTCCAATTTCTCACTCACCACCCCATTATTTTGTAATATCTTCGTAATAACCAATTTAGCTTGATGCAATGGTAGAAGACGCGAGGCAGCGTAGATCACTTTCGTTGCAGTATATCGACTATCCGTTATCGACGACTTCGGATTATGAATTACAGCAATTCTCGTTTTATGACTGTGTTTCTAAAAATAAAACCACAAAATCATTTTTTCACATAAAAACTCGAAAAAACCACTACTCACCAAATGTTTCAAGGCATCAGCCAATAATGCGCGTCCACTCGATGTATCCAAATCAGCCACCACCCAAATCGTGATCGGTCTCGCCATCTGTTCATCGGACCGAGTCAAATAACGATTTTTCTTCACAATGACAGAATTCGCTTCGCGATCGCCCAAATTCGTAAATTCACTCAACGTATTAACTTTGTACTCTAAAAAACAAAAACGAAGAATTAAAAAACCTTGTACATAATCAAGAAAACTTGTGCCTTGATTAGGAATCGAGCCTGCGCCCTTTTATTTTCATACTCCCTCTGTGGTGTAGTGGTTTAGCGCTGTAGACTAGCCTGATCATTACAGGCGAGGGTTCAACTCCCACTTAGTTTAAGAGTTTTGAGCAATATCTGAACCATGTTTTTGGACATTTAAAATAAGAAATCTGACTTACCCATAACATCAGTCAAATCCAAATAAAGCGATTCCTTCGGCCTTAATACCCGACTATTCAGTCGAGGCATGACTTCTGGTCGATTCATGACATAATCATAAACATTCGTTTCGTCAGTTAATTTGCCCTGAAAAAAAGAATTGCACTAAAATTGAAACCAGTACAATCTACGCTTTACTTACGTCCATGATATCGCGCTGAATTTTTGGAGTAACTTTCATGACTTCATTGATAACCGTTTCTTCGAATCGATCAGCGCTGATCTGAAATCGATTCATTGCTTACACTGTGTTACTGATTAGGTGATGAGGGATTCTGCTTATTGTACAGGATTCATATTCCCCTAAAATGTCTCTTTGTTAGGACAGGCACAGTTTTGGTGGTGGCCTAGCGGGTGTCGAGGCGTCTGCCTCTCATCCTGGATGCGCATTTGCAGGTGAGGGTTCGACTCCCTCCTTGAGGCCGCTGCATGGCTGGATAAGTATGGTATAACACTAGTAGAACACTACGTAACAATCCACATCTTATCAGGGGGGGGGGGGGCACATCATGCTATCATCTATCTACAATGCCATGCGATCAAGAAGTGGTGATCAGGCAGGCATACACTTAACCCCTTCATGCATGTCCGACCTAAACCCCGACACCAATGACCAATGAAATGGTACCAATGACTAAGGCACCTATCTGCCGTGACGTGACCACCATCAAACCTGCAGCTACTTCTTACCCAGATGCACCACCCAGCTCACTTACCCCAGCATCGTCCAATGGAATGCCATTCAACAGCACTTTCGGCGCTGACCCCAAACCACTGTTCTCCAAGAACTGCCGCCCGGCCTGTCGACCCTTATCGTAATCGGAATTTGGTCCAAACACAATGTCCACATCCTCGTCCGGGTATTTCTTCTTGAACAATCGTACCACATCCGCCGGTTTGATATCGCGCTCTTGCACTTCGTCATAGAGCTAATAAGAAAAAGAAAACTATTTTGTAATACCGACAGGTTCAAAATACAAGCGGATAAATTTCCATGCCCCAGACAGATCGTTTAGCTGAAACCATACTTTACCTATTTGCTTCAGAAATATGGGATTTCCCAGCCTTATACATTGCACGCCACCCTGTTCAGTCCATCTCATTGTGTGACCATATCAGTAGTACCACTCTTGCCAGTTGGGTAAAATAGGGTTTCAGATAGAAGTAGCACAGTCTTCAAGCAATGTCAGAGATCACTCAGCATCCCTCTCACCTCTGTAATCATCCTCAATGCCTTCGCCGGATCTCTGTCCGATTTAACAAATTGGAACAGATTCAAAAGAGCCACACCAGCGTCCTGTGTCCCCGAAATACTCTTGTCCGAATTCACCACAAAGATCATACCAATCCTGAAAAATTAAGACCAAAATCAAATTTCACAACCACTAATTTTACAGTCTGGATGTACAGTGCAATATCTCAGAATATACTACATGGGTTGGGGCATTGGAGGCATGCACAAACGACAGAGGATGGCTACAGAGAAAAAACTGGAATTTGAACATTCTCCCTCCATTTTTAATTTAGAAATTAAATGGGAAACCCTTCTCTAAATCTAAGAATCGGTTCAAATTCAACTAAAAATTAGCTACAGCACAATTCAGTCTGATTTTAGCATTCAAGCACAGCTGCTGCCCCGTTCTCTTCCAAATGCCCACGCATGGATGGAGGGGGGGGGGGGGTATTTCCATGTGTTCACCCCTTACCTAATCGGTATTTGATGCGCATAAAATGAGAACGCAATTTTCAATAAACTTCTCGAAGCTGGAGATGCAGGATCGACGATAAAAACTAAAGTGAAGAAATTTCTCGCAATTGGACGTATCATTCCAGGAAAATACGGCTGGACCATCAATTTAACACTATTGCCCCATTCTTTATATTCTTTATCCGAATCCAAATTGTTGATAAACTAAAAAATCCAACTCCATTTTATCTGCCTATTTTCAAGTCCGAATTTCGGTACCTACTTCGGGAAACCCTTGTCGAAAATCGATAGCATAATTTGACGTATCCACATCGGGATTCAAATTCGTTAACAAAGTCAAATATTCGCGCTGGAATGAAGAAAAAGTTTAACATTAGTTCTTTTAAGAGATTTATCCATTTTACCCTAAATCCCATTCGAAAGAAACCAGATGCCAATTGCTCTTCTTTTTTTAATAATTCCAACAATTGAAATAAATCAAAGCTGTCCAAATCGATAACCAACCCGTTCACGAATAATGCAGCATCACCAGGTTGCAAACCAAGATCTTCGTAAGTTTTCTAAAAAATCCTTTTTATTAGCAAAAAGTCCGAAAGTGCAAGAAATTTGGACTTACTGCTTGATTCGCTTCAACTTCTTGACGAAATTCCGATTTGACAGGCGCTCGAGTCAAGGCTCTCGCCACCATTGGAAAATTCTGACTCAAATCTTGTAGTACTTGCAAAGCTTCTATTTTTGGTGCCGAAACAACTCGTTGACCAGCTTGAAAACTAAGATCTTGTAATTGCCAGACTTTCAATGGCGTCAATTCATCAGCTTCCAATAAACGGAGTTTAAATTCGTTCAAGCCGTCTTTCATTTCTGGATGAAGCTTTCTGAAAAAAACTAGCGTAAGGCGAAGAAACGTGAAAAATTTTAAGCTTCTGCAGGAAGGTTTTAAATTTTTCAGACCTACTGATAAAAAATGGTGATAAAACAAGTAACAAAACGTACTTTAATGTTCTAAAATTGAATCCAGCCAAATCGGTCTCTTCTTCATCCTCGAAACCACTCTCATCGCTCACATTCGCTTTGATCTTTGAATCATCCTGAGCTTTGTATTCCGTACTTTTGATGGCCAATTCTACACTGTATGTGGAAAGACGAACGCGACGTTTGTCTTCATTCGATTCCTAAATAATACAAGCGTCAAAAAACTTGAAAATTTATAAAAATGTAAAACTTACAGCTGAATAATGACGCAAAACGTAATTAACATCCCCGGATTTCGCCAATCGCTTTATCGTTTTGTGTGCTTTCTCGAATAATTCTGTTCCCATTTGAGCGTATAATACGACCCGTCTACTCGCTGATTTCGATCCAGGATAGTGATGATCAGAGACAAAGACCGGGGCTGGCTCACTGAAAAAGGTTTGGTCAAAAATTTTTCTAAAAATCGAGCAGTCTTACCCGCTGGGATTCTTCGACAAGAATTCAGTCAATGCTGCCTCAGAAGTGTCGCCTAAGCACAACGTATATCCATGGTATTCGACGAAGGAACGACATTTGGGGTCATTCACGTCCACGCCACGGCTGGCAGCGCTGGTCAGAGCGATCTGACGTTGCATTTCGACAGCTGGCGAATGCGCTCGAATTGATAAGGCGAATTTTAAAAGATCAACGCGAGCGGCTGGTAGCAAAGTCTCGGATAATCGTGTAATCCATTCGTAAAGTTCTTGCTCAGAAACTAAAAACAACCGAAATTAGCTGAGATGCTGCGAAGTAAAAATTGCCTACAGGCACATGTACTAATCAATAATCTAGAGCAGGCCTAACAAAAACAATCAAAATCTATCGAAAATACTCTTACTACTTTTCAGTTGCTCAGTCGGCTCTGCTCCCGAAACTGCATCAACGAACTTCCAAAATAACGCATTGCTTTCTTTCGCAATAAATTCACTAAAAATGCAAAAGGCCAACATCAAAAAAAGGCTAGGTATGACTCATTTTGATAAAAACAGAAAAGCATTCACCTAGCTTCCAATAAAATAGGCGTGTACGGCCATTTGGAATCTAATGCAACAACGACACTTTTCGTCCGCCCGTCTTTCGCCTCACTTTGCGAAACCGAATGCAAAAATGAAATAGCCACAAAACAGATAAGAAATCGCATAATATTAGAAAGCACTACTGCTTGAGGTCTATCAAAGAATGGTCTTCATAAAAAAACAAAATCACATCGATTCCGCGATCAAACGAGAAATCGAATGTGATCGAGTCGGATTCGATCGGCCCAGTCAAGTCCAAAAACGGACAGCCGCGCACAGGACACGTAGTGCCTGACTAAACCACTTATGACAAAACAGCGGCTTTTAAAAAAGAAAATTAAAATGTTGTCTGCTTCAGAGCGGGAAGTACAAAAATTTGAGACATGAGCTAAAATTTTGTGCAAGTTGTGGAAAAAAGTGTGGTTTTCGAGAAATGGCAGACGAAGGAAGTTCGCGTCAAAATTCCAGTGTCTCAAAAACTATTAATCCGGGAAATGATGGATCAAATCAACAAGCTCCTCGTTTTTTGTGCGTTGATTATCCGGGTGTCGTGAAAAACGTGGAAAAAGCGATCGATACACTTGGAGGCCTGAATAAATTGGCTTTTGTAAGTAATTTCGAAAGTTTCTAATTTTTTATTTTCATGAGCTCGAAAATTGATTCTTTTGAAATTACGTTGCTGCCAAATTTTTTTCTCCCCACAGCATTTTTTTCTTGCTTCTTGCTTCTTACTCAATGTCAGCAGATCGACAATTCTACAGTATTTCAGGATTACTATAAAACGGCGGCTTTAGAATTGGATTATCATCGTGATAATATTTATAGTCGCCCTGCAAATAGTCGCGTCCGTCAAGGAACTTTTCTGATTATAAAAGCTCGTCGTCGAAAAATTCAACCACCAACAGAAAACATCGACGATCAGCAAGAAACAAATTCTGGAAACAATCAACAGCAACCACCTAAAAATGAAGAGATCGAGGGAGAAGTTTTAGGATTGGTTTCGTCAATGCATCGTTTCACGACCATGTTCGATTTCCAATATTTACCAGTTAAACGAACTCAATCATCGCAATCCAATGCAAAATACGTTGATATCTTACCCGATTTGTTTCCCACCGATTTGAAAATGGTCTTAGATTGGTTACCAGACGAATCAGCATCATCAAGTACAGATGACACGGATTATTTTTTACCACCATACGCCTTTAGTCGGTTCACAACACCAAATTTTCAAGTACTTGGACGAGAACCACAACAAGTCAAGCCGACCAGAGGCTCGATTGCAGCTGCTGCAGGCGGTCCAGTCATTGGATTAAGCCTTCGTAAAGATCGCAGATTGCCATGTTTCATGGTCCAAGGACACGAACCGTTTCCTGTCGAGCCACACCCTGATACAATATCACATGCTGATGAAAGAGTCAAGTTACAGAAACCCAATGAATTATTGACGGAGATTTTTCAAGAACGACCGATGTGGTCGAAAAATGCGGTCATGGTTAGAACGAGATTAGAAGAGAGCGTTTTAAAGTAGGCTTTTATCGCTCTAAGAACCCATGAGGCCTTAGTATCTCCTAAGATTTTTGGTTAGCATAGTTGACACCTGCTTTTGTTCCAATTCTCATTTATTTCCATTGTTATTCGATAGAAAACGCAGAATACGCACTTGAAGTCTATGAATCTCAGCTCACACCTTTTTTGATTTAGATGTCTCATGCCCAAATACGCGTTTTATATTCTCTCTGGTCCATTTGGTCGCGTTTGGTGTCGTTTCGGTTACGATCCGCGCAAAGATCGGGAAGCAGTTCGTTATCAAACGATCATGGTCAATTTATCCAAACTTGGACTACGAACAATGGATCGATTCCGTATCGGTTACAAAGTACCTGCGGCTAATCGATTGAAAGTTACCAGTCGTGGTGTCAATACTGGTCGCGAAGTAAAGCATTCTAAACTCGGAGTAAGTGGCGGGAACTGATTGGCTGTTACGATTTAAGACACGCCTCCTACGATTGGAGAACACAGGTTTTGCCAGCTTGAAGTTTGAACACGGGAAAATTGATGGGAGAGCAGCCTTCGGGAGTATCTGGCTGCAAAGATTCGAAGGCTCCCAGTCAGCGTTGACTAATCCGATCCTAGGCCTGAATCCCAGATCGATTAGGGATCGGCCCAGTCCCTATTCGATCTGGCCAATCCGCTTCGAAAACTAGAAGATTGATGGGGATTACGGTGCTTGGCACTGCGTCCTCACCAGCCTGCTCTGTCAGACCACTCCAAAGGGCACATGAGAGCTACCCAGTGCCTACAATGAGATTAAATGCTGATTTGATAAAAACCGGGATTTTATCATTGCATTATGCCACACCTTATTATTTCCCACCAGATAAAGCGTGAAAAATTTAAGTCGTCGATCAGGCAAATCCAGCAGTCGGATCGGTGGATCGGTCGATGCTGGGCTCCCTGATGCACGCATTTTTTACCACTCGATATTATGGGAAAGTTGCAAGGTCGTCCCAGCATTGACTGATATGACCCTAGGCCTGGATCCTGATCCCGATCCGATCTGGCCGATCCGCTTCAAAAAAAAGAGATAAGCGGGGATTACGTGTTTGGCACTGCGTCAACACCAACCTGCCATGCTTCCTTGCTGTCACTCTCTGTCAAACGACTCCAAAGGACATAGGAGAGATAAGCAGCACCTAAAGTGGGATTAAATACTGATTGAGAACAAACAGGATTTTCTCATAGTCTGTCACATTTTATCGTTTCCCACCAGATGAAGGCGCAAAAAATAATAGTTACTGATCTGGCTGATCTAGCGGCGATCAGAAACTGATCTCGGATCAGAAACTGATCTCGGATCAGAAACTGATCTCGGATCAGAAACTGATCTCGGATCAGAAACTGATCTCGGATCAGAAACTGATCTCGGATCAGAAACTGATCTCGGATGAGAATCTGAACTCGGATCAGAAACACCCCTCGGATTGGCGAATCAGTGGATCGGTTGATGCTGGAGTCGTCCTGTGCACTTTTACCCCCACCCTAATTTAAAAGTAGGAATTTAGAGAGCATGACCGGATTTCACAGTAACTGTGGGTGCCAAATTGAAAACTTGAAGCCTACTTTTCAAATGAATCGATAAATTCGTATTTTCACCAAAATCCTTATATAAAATTGCCGAGAAAGTTTTGATATTTAGTAAGTGACATGTCGCTTTTTGCACAACGACCATTCGTTGTGAATGTATGATCATTCATCGGTGTAATTTAATTATTAGCTGCTTTGAGCTCTGTTTGAATCGAGATTTCTTCTTTTTATTTTAGAAAAATTGGTACGTTTTTGAGCCTGGCGTTTTGCCACCATTTCGTCAAGTCTGGTATCAAATAATTGATATACAATTACCGGCTGCTGAGGAAGAAATTCGGAAAGCCCTGGCTGTTGAAGATCCTATTTATCGAGATGGTCAATCAGAAAATACGAATGCAGGGTGGCTTTTGCCTGGCGCTGCTGATCGTGTTCGTGAATCGATGAAGGAAAGTTTGAAAGCGACGTTGGACGAATTGGACAAGGGAATTCGTGGGCGGGGCACAGCTAGCGATGAAGACTATGAGTCGCACGAAAGTGATGAAGTTGATGACCCTGAGGTTGAATATTTTAGTGTGACTGGAACTGGGGCAAGTATTATGTGAAAATGTGGCCGCAGTTCTGACATTTGTGTGCTCCCAGTATGAATCCCCTTAGAGTATCTTATGTGACCATGGTTTGCATGGACGCAGCTTACACCGAATACATACTGGGTGTTGCAAGAGAGACGATGGGTGTTTAGAGCATATCTCACTGCGAGGGCAAAAAGATTGCGTGATGGTGTAAAGTCGCATGGTGCAACACCCAGTATGTTTTCGCTGTATTTTTCGAGGTTTCACTTGCAGTGAGATATATGCTCCAAACACCCTCACTTGCTTTAGGATCACTCAGTTCGTACTGGTCGCTGCTAGAGGTATCCGCAGCAGCACCCCTCATCATGGGTGCCGCTGCGGACCCCTGATGATAGATGCTCATTGTCAGAGAGTAAGATTCTTACATTACTCTCCAATGGACATGGAACAGAGTCCGCTAGTGTTACGTCTTGTGGGTTGCGAGTGCGACAGATCTCCGCTCAAATGACGGCGGTTTCGGGCTGATCTTACAAGCGAGCAGTCCAAGGTCTTCAACAGCCCAAGCCTGGCCATTCTATACACTAGCCTGGCTGCTGCTCGAATGTACCTGATCCTAAGATACCTACGCCTCTTACCAACGAACAGTTCCACTGTCGATGGCACAATAAAGACTTCTGTCAACACCAGAGGATCCTTTACGTAGTACGATGATGTCGTAATAGTCAGAGATCTTTCCAACAGACAAATCCGCAGACAAGCAAAGTATGCCCTGGAGTCAACTCCGGGACTCCACTAGTGTGAACCAAAGGGGACGACGACCACAGAAGCCCTTTGAGAGCATGCTAATCGAAGTCCGTGGCCAGCACCTGGCTCGCCCCACAGTTCTGCCAATGTCGGGACGACCACGAAGGGTGGCTCCCCACAAAGTCGGAGAAAAAAGATGGAAACGAATCGAGGGGAAACAAGCGAGGGAGAGCCCCGATCTCTCCCGGCAGCCTGTTCTTATACTGCCCACCCCCTCCCACCTACGAGCCAACTGCCAAAGCCGCACCAACGAGAATTCCAGGCACCCCAAGCGACAATGGTCACAACACCAGAAAGTGTAAAGCTGAAATTGTCGCCCTCTGTTCGAACTGTGGGCTCTTTTCAGCAGTCAGTGCGATTTTGTCGCGGATATCGATCAGCTGCGTGCGTCATTGCAAGTTCTCGTGAGATGGCCCCCATCGAGCTTCAACTGAATATCGATGTGATCTCAGGGTGGCCACCTCTGTTGGGCATAATGCTGAGCGCAGCCTTCACATCGATTCTTCTAATAATCATGGCCAGTCGAGGTTGTGGAACAAGAACTGGCGACTCTGTGCATCAAGTTCCTGGTGAAGAAACATCGACGTCATGTTGCGGTTGTTGCAAAAAGAAACCTGAAACAAAACCGCCTGTGCAATATGTCCCGCCAAGTCCGAGCTATCAATCGCCAGCTGCAAAATGGCTCCTGCTCCCTCCTGTCAACCAACATCAACCAGTGCGACCATCAACCACCAGTCAGCCACGACTCGCAACTCCGCAGGTGATCAAAGCGGATCAAAAAGTTGAGCCCGAACGATCTTTGGCATCTTTGGCACCTTCGTTAACGATGGACACTTGGAAAGACAAGGTTGGGACTCGATTTTCAGAAACATTTCTGCAGTTCCAGAACTAGAACCCAGAAAGGCTATTTTCTCAGGACGATCCTTTCAGGTTGGCAATTTGCCAAGTTATCACCTTTTGCCACCGCCAGTCCAGCGTTCTTCGTCGAAAAGGGTCAGTTTGGCTCTAACTTCCGCCGAAATCGAAAAGCGAGACGAGGAGTTGACAAAGCATGAACCCTTGCGCGAACAACAAATGGAGAAGGATGCGACGCTGGAAGAAATGATTGTGCAGAAAGCAATGGTAATTTTACGTTTTTCCTTCAAAACTCGTAAGATAAAAAAATGGTCCTGCTTTTTCTGCGAACTGCATCGATACGTTTCTGGAATTCCTAGCTAACAAATGCAACATATCGTCAAAAAATGATTGATTAGAGACAGTAAGAATCTTATGTTTTTAGCAGCACTCGCTCGCACCTCAATCTTTCACAGCCAGTTTCAACGAGTCATTGTCGATCGATTCCACCCCGATTGGCGCTCCTGCTAGCGTCCCAAATGACGTTTTGGTCGAGGAAGACGTTTTGATGCAAGAACGAAAAAGTGTCAAATTAATTAAAGAGCCCATCAAAAGTGAGAAACTGTCGGATAAGGAACGACACAGTCGACGAAGCGCTTCGATCAGGAGTGTGCGAGAATCGTCAAAACGACGCGCAATGGCCAAAGGCAAGGCAAAAAAATGAATGGTCGAAGGGTCGAAAAGTGCGGCGATTGCGTGTGTGATGTTCAACAGATCAATTTGTTGCAATGTATTCTCTCTGATTATAGATCTTCTGGGAATGCGATCAGACTAATCGTAAGAGACGCAATGGAAAATGAGCGTTTCATTGCAATCTCGTTTGCTCGCACTCATAATTTTAAGTCCCGAGTTTTTTTACCCAGCAAATCCTCGACTGCTGAAACTATTCAGAATCGAGAAGAGACTATAAACATTTCAACTATTTCTTTTCCATACTCGTTGGATTTTCTCAAACTGAACAAATCTGACTGCCAATTCCGCGAAAGATTGCTTTGTAATTGCATACCTAGCAGCCTTTGTAACTGGCAGTTCTCTGGTATAAAATCGTGTATTCATACAGCGCTCAGGCAGATTCTTATTTCCGAAGACTGAGGATCCCATTTTCGAAATTTTAACTTCAGTAAGCGACCACCCATCGCCATGCAATCTGCAACTGCGATATTGCTGCTCTTCTTTGTTATACTCTTGGCTGACAAAGCAGATGATGTGATGTGACGCAGCTGCTTCTTGTCAAAGAAAGCGTGCCATGAACGCTAGTCGCATCGCATTTTTGACTTGTTTGTGGTAAGAAGACTGTTGACCGGCTATCAGCGAAATTGGGCGGTCGAGACTAACCAAACTCGACCCCCACCCTGTGTCCCTTCACCCTCGAGTGCGCATAAGCGTTTGGTGATGTGGTAAAACATGAACATGAACTCACAAAAAGTAAAAACACTAAACAGAAACAAAAAGTTTAGACAGGCTTCCTGTAACTCGCTATCCGTTCGGTCTTATCGGTTAGCGCAAATCAGCCTGTTCGCATATGAATGGCGAATCAAACTCTGCTCGCGAAAAGTTTTTATCTCCCACCCATCTCGAAATATTGGTCGCTTAAGTTGAAAATGCCCACTAACGAGGGAATCAATCTTAGGCCGCAGTCGCACTAGGTCCGAGAATGGTTCTAGAACCGTTCTCGATAAATTGTCCCTCGGTCGCACTACTGGCCGAGAATCGTTCTCATTCTAGTGCGACTTTGCATCTCTTCTCGCGAGAGTCGTTCTAGAGTTGATCTCGGGACCCCACTGCAAGAAGGTATGTTCAGCCCCGCGATTCTGGGGCTGGGAAGGGGTCTCCGAGCCCCTATCGTAATGTGGCTGGGAAGGGGTTCTGGGCACACTTGGCACGGGGCTCGGAAGGGGTATTCCCTGCCGTATTGTGAGCGTGGCTGACTACCAGGCGGCGATTTGGGTTATTTACGATTTGTAGGTTATTATAGGCGTTTTTGTTTTCTGACTCCGTATCAGCGCATAATGCTCCATCAGCTCAATAGTCGGATGAAGTCTCAATGCATGAATGAACTGCCCGATGAGTGTTCTCCTCCTTTGCTGGTAGTTGATCATTCAGTTGCGAAACCCCAACGGCCATCAGTGCATCCGAGTAGGCGGGTGGCTGGGATCATTACTGTTATTTAGCGGACTCACTAGCGTCCAAGCGGAAAATGTACTTTCGACAAAAATGCCTTCTTTTGTCTGGGTAGTCATGCCGATGAACAGATGCGCAAAAAGCTTTCTGTGACTGGTACTGGACTCCGATGTCCATGAAAGAAGATCCGTGTTTGCAGATGATGATTTACGACTAGTTCGAGCTTGCACGGATCTTGTTCAGTCGGCGAACACAGGCTGGTCCTGGGGCATTATTTGGAAGTAAAGCTTAAACGTACCATTTCAAATATCATTAGCTACGAGCGGCAGTGGCAGTGCTTGGACATCGACGACTGGGTCGCTCACTAACAAACAACGCGTCGTTCTCGGAGGGCTCTAAGGATAAGCTTCGACCTCACCTGGCCAAATCCATGAACCACTTTACCCTTTTAGGCAGAGGCCTGTAAAAACTTGGGCTTGGAATGTTCCATTCGGTACGTTTGCACACACCGTACTTCGTATGGTACGCTAATTTGCACTCAGAAACTAAAAACTACTAAACCGCCGCCTGGTAGTCAGCCACGCTCACAACGTGGCAGGGAATACTCCTTCCGAGCCCCGTGCCAAGCGTGCCCGGAGCCCCTTCCCAGCCACATCACGATGAGGGTCGAAGACCCCTTCCCAGCCAAGAGTCACGGGGCTCGCTATACCTGGAGCAAGGAATACATTAGATTCAGGGAGCTGCACGCCTCACGGTCAGTCTCAGGTACCGTATATGCTGTCTCTGCGAAAGCTGAATTTCATGTTCTAGTGTCCCTGGGTAGGTGCTACACATTCAGTATGAGTGGCTGTGGAAGAGCGTGCGATGGTCAGCCTCGCCTTGGATGAGGCGAATTGTGTGACAGCCTCAGTGCACTCAACCTCAGCCGACATGATGTCCCACAGTAACATCGTGTATCCACTGAAAAATGCATGGTCAGCCAGGTCCGACATCAGGTACCAGACCGCTACACGAACCCGCAAACTCGACCAAAAAAAGTTGGGACGGCTTGAGTTCTCTCAGGTACAGCCTTGATTATGGAACCTTTGTAGGAAAACCGTCTTTTATAACACACAGATCGAACAGAATTTTTCGATATAGATTGGCCCCTGAAACTGTATTTTAGCCCTTTTTTGCGCGTGAATTATATGAAAAAGCCTGAATTATCATGAAAATACTGAAGATATATCCTTGGCATGAGAAATACTGAATGCCTGATAAAAAAAATCAGACAGAAGGAGGAAGAAAAAATTCGGGCCAGGAATGTACTCGTGCGCTTTTCTTACCCAAAGTCGAACCTTGATGGGCAGAGCCTAATAAATCGATATCTGTTAAACATCATGCATGCAATTGCCATGCTCTTCGACTTTTAGACATGTATTATCATTTTCGACTCTTAGACATATCTCTGCATTCATTATCTGTGATCATGGATCTTTTAATGAGAACGCTATCTGATTGCGAGACGCCATGGAAACTAGCTTTCGTTTCAATGTCTTGTTTTTTCGCACGCATAATTTTCACTCGCTCCATCTATTTACCCAGAAAATTATTTAGTGCTTTTTAAACTTTTCAGAAGCGAGAAGAGACTATAAACATTTCAACTACTTCTTTCCCAGAATCGTTAATTTTCTCAAGCTGAACAAATTACTGACTGCCAATGCCGTGAAAAAGTGGTCTGTAATAGTAAAACCTAGCCCTTTGTAACTGGCAGTTTACTGGTATGAAAATAGTGCATTTATATATCTTTGGAAAACTGAGGATACCATTTTCGAAATTTCCACTGCAATAAGCAACCCCCCCATCATCATGCAATTGGCCACTGCGACATTGCTCGTCTTCTTGGTCCTGCTAACTCTGCTGGCAATTCAACAAGTGCTGGCATGCAACTGTTGGAATGGATGCACTTATTGCGATTCCAATCGGCTGACCTGGTGCGAGGAAGCCTGTGAAATTTGAATGTGATTTGACGCAGAGTGAATAGAGGCGATTGGTGAATATCTTGAGCTTACCATATCTGGGTGAGAAATGAAGCCTAGAATTGATGTGCACGGTAGAAGCGTGGCGTACTTGCTGCCCAAGATGAAATACAGCTGAATCAGCAAAAGTCAGAGCCCAAATTGATTGATTGATTTTACTTTCAGCGAAGCAGTCAGTTAGACTGCACTCAAGCTCTGAGACACGTAAAAATCGAGAGAGTCAAGTACATTACGAGTACTGTATATGTCAAAGAGTCATAATTTAAAATACCAACTAAAAAATAAGGGGGAAACGTGTAACATCTTAAAATGTCATCTTGCGAACTGACGCTATAAATTTACGATCGCACATCGCTTCAATGCAGGGAAGACGATTCCATAAATGCGCTGATGAAAAATCAAATGACTGTGTATATGAGACTGTTCGATGCGCTGGAATATAAAGCTGATGCGCTTGAACCAAACGCCGGCTGTATCGCCGACCCGTATCCGCATGCTTCACATACTGGCGGGAATCATGAATTTTGTGAATAAACTCGAACAACTGAATCAACTTTGAGTGCTTTCGTCGGGTTTCGAGCCGGGGCCATCCAAGTCTGTCCAGGGCACTTGTCATATGGTACGGTCCAGTCATTTAAGCAGTCACAAACAGAAAGTATTTGAGCTCATTCAACTTTTTCGATATGGTACCTATTACCAATTGATATGGTATCTATTTGACAAGTACGAGTTGAGCCAAATCAAAAGTTTGCTTGGCACCCGATGATAATCTTGAAGCGTGGACAGTAATGAGAAATGGGGGATTTGATCGAATGCTTTTGCCAAATCGAAGTAAATCGCCGAGACATAGTTATAGCTAGAACTATCCAGCCAGTCGTAAATTTGCTGCGATGTTGATATTAGGGCAGTACTTGTACCTCCAGAATCCATGCTAGTCAGGTGAGATCTGAATGAATTCGGCCGACGTGTTTTTCGAATGATTTAGAAATTACCGACAAGAGCGATATCGGTCGATAATTAAAAATTTGTGTTCTATCCCCAACTTTAGGAATTTGAACGACCATGGCCGTTTTCCAAGCAGATGGATAAACGCCAGAATCGATCGATCGATTAAATAAGGCAGTAAGGCCGGGACAAATCGACGACGCCATGCACTTTAAAATAGATACGGCTATGCCATCATCACCCGGTGCACTTCGCACTTTCAATCGGTCCGCGCAGTTCACAAGAAACTGGCTGGCCACGGAATAATCGAACTAATCGACGACAGTGAAAGAACGAGGAGTAAAGTGGCCATAATCACTATAATTGAAGTTTTTTGCAAAATGTTCGTAAAGGAAGTCGAGAAAGAGAACGAGCCGAATAAAGGACAGTTCATATTATCTTGCACAACTGCAGGAACTGACTGCTCCTTTAATGATAACTTCTTAAACGCCGACCAGAAAGCACTTGGTGACTGGTCGTCAGTGAACGTAGATTTCATAAAATTTTGCTTCGCCTCGTGCACAGACATTTTGCATTGACGCTGAAGGAAATAGGTGCCGATCAATATCATGGCCACTACGTTTCCATCTCTTGTACGCCGCATTTTTTTCTCGTATTGTTAGCAGAAGGTGACTATGCACCCATGGACTTGGAATTGTGCATCTCTCATGAGCTCGTTTCTTTGATGCACCAGAAATGAGAATGCACAAAGTCGAATAATCAGAAGTTGAAATCGGGGGAGAATATCAGTCGACATATGTCGATTCTGATCGCCTATGATTGACAGATCCAAAAGCGCTTCTTTACGCGAAGGATTTGAAACAGTTTGAATAATAATGATTTGATTAATAATAATAATGAGTTTGATAAATGGCTTCGAATTCCAGCGGTATCCATTTCTTCTCGCACGGATGGGTTGACGGCTGGCAATGCGTTGGTCTCGCATGGTTGGCCAGTAGCCCCGACTGGGAGGCTACAGCCAATTTCGGATGAGGAAGTTAGTTTAGTAAGACCATTTTTTTAACGTGAACCCAGCATCGATCGATCTGCTGATCTGAGACATGGATCAGTTCCTTATCTGGTCTGACTGCTGGATTGGTTGGTTCGACAATTTTAAATATTCCGCGCTTTATCTGGCTGAGAAATGATATGTGGCTTGCACATTCCATAATTGGGAATGAGGATGATCATGAGTTCGCTCCTTCTAAATCGGCATCGACTTCTGGTTTGTTCTCTTGTCTTTCGGAATGGTCTAACGCAGTGAAAGCGAGAAAACAGAGCAGGCTGGTGAGGGCGTGTAGCAAAAAGATGGCATTCCGAATAACTCTAGTTTTTCAAGCGGATCGGGATCGGGATGCAGTCCAGGCCGGATCAAATCAGTCGATGCTGGGTTGAAACTGGTCTTCCAGTGATTTCCTTCATACGTCCACCACTGACCTCGCCCACTAGGTTCTCAGAGACTTTTCCAGTACAATAAAGCAGTACTGTAGACGACGAGCGAATATAAAATCAGGGAGCTCAGGGAGAACCCGTTTCTCACTCGCTTGAATCCCGCCGCCGATGACGCAGGATGCCCTCAGCGGAGGTGCTCCTAGTGGAGATGTCAGAGGGAGCACGCCGTGTGAAATGGTCGCCAAACGGCCTCGCTTATCACATCAGGACTGCTTTCCAGCTAGGATCTCACTAAGATTTATCAGAATTCAGAAAGCTGCACAGAAAAGCTTAGGTGCATTTGAATATTGGTAGGCGGGAAATTCAAATCATGCGAATTCATTTGCGATTTTCTCAACTCAGTGAGTTTATTGCTGGAATATTAAGATAATGCATCGTTGTCTGCAATGCTAACACGTGGTCGGACCGATTCTCCCGGCTAATCGATTCCATCGGTAAGTGGGTCAATCAGAATTGACAGACATAAAGACTTAAGCTGATTGAATCATGGGGCGCAATTCATAAAACCTCTTTTCAAACGTGATCAAACTCCCGCTAGTTTTCACTTTCATCAGCCTCAAATAGGAAACAAGAATTCACCATGTCTGCCAGCTCGTTGAAATCAGTCTTCTCTTCGATCGACCTTTCCTTCTTTTTCCCGCCTTCTCGTTTCTTGCTGGTCTTCCTCGCTCCATCGCCGCTTGCCAAATCCGCTAAACTTTGTTCACGGTGCTCTTTCGCCAGCTGATCAAGCTTTTTCAATTGATTGGCTGTTTTATATGGCGGATTAATAGGAGGCTGGACTGGTGCCTTGTAAGTGTACTCAGCGCCCAATTCTTTCAGCTAAAAGTTTGAAAACTCATTGCGGTGCTGTGCTAGCTAAAATCGCCTTGTGTGGCTTACATCGAACGGATAGGTTTTATCTGAATCCCATCCAGACAGATCACCACAGGCTACGAATGGAACAATAACTCGATTGATACCCGTCAGAGAGTCAATTGCTTTGCCTGAAACAGAATAGCTGATTAGACCAGAAAGCAAGATGAGAAACCTCAAAGATTGAGGAGTGAATTTTGGCGGAACACAGTTTCTGCCAGAAAAGAAGCGCAGCTAGCACGGCCCTTCCATTGAGAGAACATGGGGCTACGGAACTGCGCCCTTAAGGGTTTCTGTCATTCCTCATCTCTCATTGGCAGTCGTCAATTCGCATGCCCTGGTAAACACTAGTAATGACTAGCGTCCGCTAAAAATCTGCACCTCAGAAAAGTGTTAAAATTGTTCGATATCTTACAGACTGAAACTGATCCATATTTCTGCCCTAGCCAGACCTAATCGAAGTTCCTTCTACCAGTAACTCACTATAATTGTCAGCAAAGAGCGGGTTCTCCATGGTTGGAACATAACCATCCGGGGGATCATAGAATCGGCATACAACGAAAGACTCTGAAAAGATGTCATTGGTGTTTGGAAACCTAAGAAAAGGCTGAAACAGGTACCACAACTCGAACTCCGACTACTCCTCGGCTTAGCAATACAAACAGTTTTGAAAAATATTTGCAGTTGGGAGTAAAGCAAATCGACGTCCTTGCCACGAAAAATCTTTGCAACAAACGTTCCATCGTGTTTGAGAATGTGGGTGGTGATGTTCAAGGCCTGAAAAGTCCACCATGTGCAAATGAGAGTGCGAGAAAATGCCAGAGTACTGTACTCACCGATAACAAAAGTTGGCTTTGCACGTATTCATCCAGGTCATGAAGTCCAGTGACTTAAAATAAGAAATCAGTTGCGCGAGAGCAGAAATCCCAAAAACGCTACGAACAATATCACAAAACAACATACCATCTGGTGCACCATCGCACACAACCAAATCGGCCTTGTCTCCTTCAAAATGTTTGATGATTTCTTCCGCCGTCGAAATCTTAAAACACAGTTGTGAGCAGACTGGAGGTCATTAATGGCAAATGCAGAAAATATTTGGCAGCAGTCATGATTTCATTACATTAATCGATATTTTTTCTGTCTCTGGATTCAATCTCTGTCGAACGAGCAGACGGAGCTTATTTGAAGGATACATTGATCATTTATCCCCTTACTGGTGCCCGGATTGGAAAAGCGTGGACACCGTCGTCAGCCTTAACCAAGGGCAGTGGTGAAACCCCGGGAGTTTAGGGATCAGTGGTGATTCTTAGAACGTGTTTATATGCGCCAGAGGAGGTGGCTTTGGCATATTATTTTCTGCAGCCAGGACTGAGAAATACTAACGATAAGCCTTACGCGTCAATGGTGCTAGCGTTTGCTGGCTCGCTTCTTCGCTCAGGAGCTATTCGCATGAAACATGCACAGAAGACCCCTTCAAAACTTCTTGACAATGAAGTCCTCCCCCGCCCTCACGCTATGCTCATACAGAAGCCTTTTGTCTGCCGTAAATTGAACTTACAAATCATGACTCAGATGCTACGCAAACTTTTCTAGGGCACTGCACTGCTTGACCCAGAATCCAGAGCCTCCTCCATTTACCCACAACTATTTTACTCCACTAGGAAGTTCCCATTATCGGCGTCAGTGGAATAACCGATAATGCAATTATCGGGCTAATAATATCGATGATTAGATATATCGGTCGGTGCTGGTCAGAGAGGACTACCGATCTCACCCTGGCTAGGAAACGTTAACCCCTCGAGATACTGTTTCAGAGCGGTATACATTTTACAGCACTAGATTTGCCTCGCTACAGCCAGAGTTAGAACCAGCCGACTTTGGTCACATCCTCTCCTAATATCGTCAATTCCGTGTCATGTCATACATTACCCATAGCCAAGCACCATACAGCGCACTCGAGGGCTACGAAAAGAAGCTGACAATTTTTTTTTATCCAGGCGGGAGTCGAACCCTCCCGATCTAGCGAGGGAGGGAGACGTCTTTTGACAGCCTAGGCAACGAGCCAGCCTCTGCCCGGCAATCTGAGGGTTTCAATCGATTTCCCACTGCCTGATCACTGGCTCATCGATTCATCTTCCCCACACCCTTACCTTAGTGATATCCCCCTGCAGCTGTATGACGCCAGGCAGCGGAGCCATGGCTTGCAAATCGACCGCCACGATCTTCACATCTTTGCATTCCTCAGAATTCTCTTTCGAAAATCTTAGTTTTTTCGACAACACTTGACTCCAACTTCCTGGCGCAGCACATAAGTCCACCGCTTTCTTGACACCTTCAATTCAACGATAACAACGTAATCCAGTTTTCAATCCTTACTGACATAAGCGCACTCACCTTCGAAAATTTGAAATTCTTCGTCAATTTGAAGCAATTTGAATGCGCTTCGTGCACGCCACCCTTCCTCCTTGGCCAAGCGATAGTAAATATCCCGCTTATCTTTACTGAATCGACCCATTGCCCAGCCTTGATATCGTCCCTCCCTGGTACCCAAGACCAGTACCCTAACCAAAAAATTACACGGTATACACTGTTTCCGCTGTATATCCGGTTCTCCGTGACAGCCACACATTGCGCTTCTAGCAGACTGTTCTGTCTTTATTGCATTCGAGGTGAGCAGCAGGCAGCGCCAAATCAAAAAAGTAGCGACAACGACAGTAATTTTTACTTCTACTTCTCCAGAAAAAAATCATTCCCGGATAGATTACTTTTACCTACCACATGCATTCGCATTCGCTGCTGAGTAAAATAATCTGCAAGAATTTTGTTATGACCTATTGAAGGATTGCGAGACGGTCCCCACCCGCTTCGTCTTCCCCAATTAAACTTACCCCCCACCCCCCCCATCCGAGCACTGAATTTCTTTCCTGAAATGAGCAGTTACATTGGTCGGCTGGAAAGGTACCATTTCGAAAGGTCCATACCTGACTGACGCTTAGCTTACTTGCCGAAATGGGCCGCCATTTCGGCAAGGAAGCTAAGCGTCAGCAGGCAAGTCTGTCTTGTACAGTCCATCACGATACTGTGCAAGGCAGAATGTTGGGGTAATCCGCAAAGAGTTATGAAACTGACTCAAATTGTATCAAAAGGAATCAGGGGGTTCTCAAATCCAAGCCGTAACATGTGTGTCTCAGATGTTGGTGAACGAAAGAATCGGGATCGGATAATGCCCACGTAGCTGAGCTCGGAAATGTTTATTGGTCCGCTCGCGAACGCTTGCGACGCACAGTACACGACATCGTCTCGGTCTTCTAGACAGCGCTGTCGCTTATATCCCGTCGCTGTAGCTTAAAAATAAAAAACATAATTTCACAGGCATTAATTCTCTCTGCGAGCTTCAAGTTCACAATAAAAGCAGCAGACATTCTTCTCTTAAAGAAAGTACACATCGTAAAGCATAGCCAGATGGCACCCCATGCATTATTTCTGCACCTCGAAATTAAAGCCCCCGTGATAGACGCATTATTGGTATGACCCTTGCGGTCGAGTCGGTATGATTTTCGACTTGCGTGCTGAAGGTCCTGGGTTCGAGTCCCAGGGCTTTCAACTCTTTATCAAGAAAAAGTACGCGAAAAAATACTGAAGCTGAAACATGGAGTTGGAGGTGGAATGCTCTGAATGCACGAGTCTCGGTAAGACGGGTTCCTGACGACGCATCTGCGACGCTCATACTTGCAGTGACCTCAGTGCGGGATGGACTGAAACGATCTGCTAGTGAGGCTTGACGGCTCGACCCCTGGGTTGTACGAGATCCCGCATCCTCCCCTGGGCGGGATCGACGATGAGGACTCCTCGAATCCTGACATGCCCACTACCAGTGCGGCTGGCCGTTCCTAGAACCCATTAGCAACACTGGATATGGCAGGGCCCGGGTAAGCTGAGAGGGAAACCGTATCGCCAGGCGTCAGGGCGGCCCAGCGGGTCCATAATGGAAGAGAGGAGTCCACATCGTTCTGTATTTTCGTTCGTTTTCAAGTTTTCATAACTTTGCACTTTTCACTTTCCACTTTCGACTGAACTTCATCACTTCCATCACTTTTGTGCTCCACATGAACATGATGATGTCCCTTCCACACCGAGCCGACGATGAGCATATCCTCTCGATTGCTTTGGATATGCTGTAGTGCAATTCTAAATTTACCACAGAGCCTCAGTACTCTGCCGGTCAGTTCCTTGCTGCTTGCTGACTTAACGCCGCATCGTCTGAAGGTGTACTGTACTGTAAAGTATACTCGCAGTGACTGCGATTGTCTGATCACCCTGCTCGATTAGGGCTCCCGGAGCGTTCCTGTTCCACATTCTGGCAAGCGATGGGCTGCCAGAATCGGTTTCAACCTGGGTGCAAAATCGGACTATGTTTTCTACTGCAAACCGAAACGTATTCGTAATCTATTAGTTATTAAAGCCGAACTAAGAATTTGGGAAATATTCAGGAAGAGATAAACGAATGTCGAAATGTGAGCATGGCACTGTGACATCGTATCTTCCGGGATAAATATTGGCAATACGAACGCACTTCAAGGCTTTACAATTTCGGGTGTTTGGGGGCTACTTGGGAAAAGGCTTCATGTCTTGACAAAGAAGGCACAGCAACTTTTGGTTCTCGAAACATATGAAAGGTCTTGCTTAATACAGTGGATCTAAAAAAAAATAAAACAATATTTTTTGCGGAGTTAAAAATTAAATACATACCCGCCATTTCAAAACATAACTTGGCGGGGGAACGTCGCATGCTCCGGCTAAGAAACTCAAGCATGCGATTTTCCAAGGTGGAAATTACGTCACAGACTCTGTTATGCTGTACTCGCACACTGTACCTGTATTGTTTCTGCAGCAGTTGTGCTGTGCCAAAAGCTGTCATTTTTTCCTATCAGGGCCTATTTCGAGCCCTCCGTGAGTCTTTTCTTGTCTTTGTGGGCCCTTTGTGGGCCTATGCCCTTTTAGGCGCATTTATAGTCGACAAAATTTTTATGTACTTGACCGTATGCTATGCGTAGTTGAAATTTTGTCGAGTATAAATGCGCCTTTTGTGTCTTCAGTGCAAGACAAGACTGGCGCTGGCGATGAAGACCAAATGCGTTTATTCTTTTTAGTCTGCCGTCAGCGGGAACTTTCCTATCAACATTCGATACGTTCGATAGGCCCGCCGTTTGCAGTACAATAATACAGACCTGCGTCTTTTGGTCGATGCCATACTTCAAAAATGTTGAAATTTGCAGCTAATTTGACAATGATGTTTAATGAAGCTGGTACGCTTCTTGAGCGGTAAGGTCACTTGATTCACGACGCACTTGATTCCATTGCCCATGAGATATTCATAGTACCTTGTTTCAGGTACGAGGCAGCTGCATTAGCTGGATTCCGCTATGTCGAATGTGCCTTTCCGTACGATGTGCCGGCCGAAAAAGTGGCGAAAAGATGCAATGAACTGCGTTTGGAACAGGTCCTAATCAATACCCCCATCGGTGCGTATTTTTGTACAGTACGCTGGTTTTACCTGCAATGCACGGAAGATCCTTGCTCTGCAACAGTGTGTAGTCCGAAATGAAACTCACACTGTGTGACCGGGACCAATCACATGTAACCACTACCAGGTGACCAAGTGGTGCTCTCACCTGTCTTCTGACAGATGATTGAAGAAGAAACATGGGCACTGGTTGTGATGGCAACTTCTTCGGCCTAGCATATGTCATGTAAAGGATTCGGCTAGAAACCTCTTCGCTGGTGGTCAGTCGGTGTTCTTCGCTGGTGATTTGGAAAGGACTTGGGCTCGTTATACTGGTTATAACTATAGCTGTCCTAGTGACGCTACTCTTCTAATCCTATTTGTCTGGCTCTGGGACTTACCAACTCTGCATAGTCCCTCGTGAATCAATGTGCTAACACGTCACTTGCTTTTCAGTATTCTAGCCGTCGCGTGTACAAGTATGTCTTTTTTCAGGCACTGGACCCGATGAAAGTAAAGGTATGGCTTGTCTTTTAGATAAGAAGCCTACTTTTCGCGACAGCCTTCGAATGGCCATCGAGTATGCCAAAGCACTAAATTGCAAAAGGTAGTCATGACCACCAGCTTGGCTACTGCATTTTGTGCTTTTCTCAGGAGGATTTTTTGCATAATAGTTATGAGATACTGTATAATCGAATCGATTTCATCAGCTTGGAGCGGATATCATAATTATTATGCATGTCTATAATCCGAACCCCACCCTTCTACTCCGAAATGATCTGTTTTCTCACAGAATACACATTATGGCTGGTGTAGAGCCACAAGGCAGTGATCACTTGCATGCAGAGACGACATACTTGGAAAATTTGGTCTATGCTGGCCGCGAGTTATCAGAGGTTCGGAAAAAAATGCGCTCCAAGTTCTGTCGACTATGTAGAGTGTGCTTTTTTCAGGCAGGCATTACGGGTCTAATCGAGCCGATCAATTTCATCACTGTGCCTGGATATTTTCTAAATAACTGCGAGCAAGGTAAGGAGACGGTATTATCTGTGTCAGCTGTTCGTTAGCTCCGCCTGCCTTCTGCCGTGATTGGTGGATTTTCTGCTCCGCCATCAGGGCGGAGGTTTTTGAGCGTTTTACAGCCTTGGCGAACAGAAATCTCGATTACAGAGGGGTGCTTCTCTGCTTTGTAGCTTTGCGTTACTTACAACAATTGCCGCCGAATATTCGTCTGCAACTGGATCTTTTCCACTTGCAAATGTCTCAAGGCTGTCTGTCTCATAACATTCGTCGATATCTTCCCTACACAGGTAGACAACAAGGCTCGTTTTCTAAACTGTGCCTTTTTGACCTCCTTTTCTGTAGGACACATTCAAATCGCTCAAGTGCCTGATCGACACGAGCCCAACAGCAGTGGTGAAATCAACTACACGTACATCTTCGATTTATTGCGCGCCATGAATTACGATGGTTACATCGGACTGGAGTACGTACCCAAGCAGGGAACAGTGGCAGGACTTGAGTGGATGAAAGAACTGAGAGAAGGAGAGGCACTCGCCCAATAGAAGCAGTGTGATCACGGGTCTATAATTAGCTATTGGTGCGTGTAGAATGCTGATTCAATGATTATAACTGTGATACCTGAAAAGTCCGTTTCCGAATTGAAGTCCTTTCATCAAAAATGGATTAAGTAAGGCTTTGATTAAAAAGAATATACTGTAGGTTATGAAAACTGTGCTGGAACGTCTGGTCCCTTCCTTACGCGTGGCAGGCTTGAAGTACAACCTACTTGCTAAAATGGATTTTAAAAAACCTGACGCACTTTTCTTGGCAATTAACATTCTGTGCAAAACTGCATAAAATTCTGTAGGCGAGATGCGGGGGAAGGGGGGGGGGGGGCGGAAATCCAGTGCATAATTTTCCATCTAGCGTAAACGCAAATAGCTCTTTAAACCTTTGAAAAATCAGATTCTTTGTAATTGCATTGTGAATAATGGCACCAAATTCCAAAAAACGTTTCCCCAGGTCTCCCACGCACAAATGTAAGCTGAGATCAAACTGAGCTGCAGCCGAAACTACAAATAACGACGCGGTTGAATACTAAGCAAAATGGAAAGACTCAAAAATAATACAGGTTTTTTTGTCTTTTTCTATGTCCAATTCTTTTTCGCTCTGATATGACATGAATCGGTCATTTGATAGCTTTTCCAAACTAACCTGAATGTTTGCGCCAATCAAACACCAGGTCAGTTCAGCATGGCAAAGGCGATCAAGAAGATACTGCTTGGCTATTGGCTGGTCGCCTATACTCATGTTGTAGTTGAAAAAAGGTCATAATAAACCACCGCATTCATTTCACCTACTAAATAGAAAAGAAGAGTGCTAAAACTCGCTTATGTGGACACTTTGGTTGGGTCTTTGCTTGACTGGTAAAAGCCCTTGCAGCTACCAAATTCCACGCTCCTGAGAGAGCCATTAATTGCGGATTATCGTCAACGTGTCCTGTGCGCATGTCCTTGAAAATCTGGAATAAAAAAAGGCAAAACACATGCACGGATAATTTTAATGGGTAATTAGCTGTCGCACAAGCGCAACTGATTAAAAATCCCACATTTATTTTAAACGTCAATTCAGAATTAGATTTTGCATTCGAACGTAAATTTTATGCAATCAAGAATTTCAGCGTCCTTCATTAAGCGAGGACAGTTTTTGTGTAGTTATTTTTCAAGAGCATTCACGATCGAACTCATCGAGCTGAAGGATTATTTGGCGCACGATCGGATTTTTTCCAATATGATTGGGTAGAGATCAGTTTTTCTCCTTTTAAGTGCCCCAGTCGCATAGCTGAATCAAGATTTTGCAGTGTTCAAAATGGCCGGAAGTATCAAAATCAAAAATGTGATTAGCATCATCTACAGTAGAGCGCTTCGATTTTTGACCATTCGCAGCAGATTTCCAAGTGAAGTCGATGTAAACAAAAATAAATTATAAGCATCTCCGACTAAATCACTTTTATCAAATGGGTATCAAATGGGAACCACTTTAGCATATGTTATATCATTAGCTGCTTTCATCTTGATGCTATCATCATTATGAGCTTTCAGATTAAAAGCTGTAAAAAACTTTTGAAACTTGGCGTTTACTGCGGGCAATCAATAGCGGGCAATCAAGTATCGCACCATCCCGACTTGTGAAATATTCCACATTTTTTTGTACGTCAATAAAAACTTAGATTTTACCTTCAAATGTAGATTCACAGGGCAGTGCTTGTGCAGGCAGCATTTGAGTGCATCCATATCCATACGGAACTCACGGAGCTGCAGAGAGCTATAGCGCACGATAAAATTTTTTCAAATTTCTTTTTGGTACATACCAGCACGTCGCATCTTACTTGCCCCAGTCGTATCGCCAAACGAACATACTGTGGTGTTAAATGTGGCCAGAAGTCTCGAATCACGCCCCTCGAATCCGTGTGCCAAAAAAGCATAGTTAGATTTTGCGCCGCGGATACGGTATGTCTATCAAAAAGAAAGAATCTAATAAAACAGGCTTCACATGTCACTTGATTTTTTGCGCTCATTAGTGTTCCAAAGGTCTTCATGTGTTTCTTCGCTCGTCGCCTTACACTTAGGGAAACATCCTGGCGCATTTTAACAGGCTTGCGGCGCTTCTGAATTTTGCGACTTGTCAAATTTTCAATCAAAAAATTTTTACAGCAAAACAATCTTGTTCCTTTACGCCAGCTTCAACAGTGCAGTACAGCCACAGGGCAACTAACTCTTGATAAACTGTAGCCGCAGACATGCTTCAGCGATAACATTCAGATTACGCTAAAAAGTAAAGTTGCATGATGTTCATGTTCATGTTTTACCACATCACCACATCATGATCAAAACCACGAATTTGTTAAGCTTCATCTGGAACGCTTGGACTGTTCCTTCCCTGGTCCGACATTGGGTCCCAAAACCCAACCCATTGTTTTGGCTTTTTGGCTTGGGTTAGGTCGGGTTTTTCGACTGGGTGGTTTTGGTTTGTGGAGGTTAAACTTTTTTCGAACCCAACTAAAAAAAAACACTTTTCCACTTGGATTTGGCATGAGCGTGTGGTAGGTCCCCACAGCGTATTGAAGCCACTGCGATGTAATGTTCGCTCGACTGTCGACAGATCCTGCTTGACAAAAACTTCTACGCAAAAGTCAGGGCACACAGTTCAGTTTATGAGATAATTGCTGTGATCGAAGACCCTGGCCACTCGAGTGCACATTGCCCCCGGTCAGTCTAATTCGACATGTCAGTATGAATAGTGTGACGGAACTGAGAAACCCTGTGTCAGTAGATGATATCGAGCTGTGTTCGACTCACATCACAGTCAAAAGGAAGCACTAGAAGGCCTGATTATTATCTTCCTTTTCAACTGTGAATATGTCCTCGTGATGTCCCGTGCGATTACTTTAAACCACATTCTGAATGAAAACTGAGCCTGGAAAAGCTACGAATTACATCTGGGCCAGGTTTCACTTAATTACGGGTCTGTCAGGGGTGTAGTGTTTACGTTATAGGCCTGCACGCAGCCAGTCCCTAGTCGTCAGTGACAAGAACATTCGGTCAACAAGAACATTGGTCGATAACAAGAGTATCAGAGAATCCGATTCAAACCAGAGAAGACTAGTGATGAAAGACACCAGATATATGATAACAAGTGATACCAGCATGTTCCATGCTAACTGATCTAGTTCCCTTGGTATATAAGGTGCCTCCTTCGTTGTCTATGGGTCAGTGTTGCCTTATTTCTTGCCAGGTGCGGCTTCTAATAAACTGGGAGTGATACAGGTCCGCAAGTGACTCGTGCTTCCCAAAATAAGTCACCGACATTTTCGAATACAGGACCTTTTTAACAAGAACTATAAGCGATCTCATGAGCTCACAAGTTTTCAGAAGGCGCATTGACGTGTGAACTGTGGGCGATTTTCTATCGTCAGACGGAGGCTCGCAGGCCTTGCAGCTTTTAATTGGCTCGGCTTTTTTTGATAAGAACTTCTGCCTTTTCGTTCTTTGGCGGGTGAATATGATGATGGGAGACCAGCATCTCCTTGTTCGAGTGAAAGGGCTTGTAAGAGTCAAGTCCCTTGGTGAAAATGGTCCCTCTGCTGATGTCATGTTATTTGAATCTTGCAGCTCGAAAAGGGAATATTGTTAAGATATGAGCTGATGATGTCTTAAGATGAAGACAATACGTCGAAAATAGAAAATATAATACGTATGTCTTTTTTGAGTAATTTATTGGTCTTTTTGTTCCTTTGGATATGAGCAGGATACTTCTCAGGTTGACGATTCGTGTTTGAGGAAATTCAAAAACTTTAAAAGTGCGGTCAAATTAGCTCATTAGCACGTGTTAGAAAGATGCTTCTGGTATTCCTGGTGAGCTTTCTGAAGGTAGGTGAAAGATGCGAGTGGGGCATGACTCACCCACGCAGCTGCTAGAAAATGTATTCATCGTAAGGCCAACTTCCAGAGTTATGTGCACTGTCAAAATGAGCTACCAGGTGCCCTGGGGAGACCAGGGAAGAGTTTTCTGCTAACCTCACAACTTCTCTCTCAAGGAAGACATTCGAGTAAAGCCATTATGCTAAGGACAAATCTCCTCAAAAATGTGCGTCCCACTGATAATATACCTCACTAAACAAAAATGGTTTTTTCGGGTTTTGGTCGATTTTCTTAAAAAAATACGGGTTTTTATGGGTTGGGTTTGTGTTTACCAACGAATGGGTTGGGTTTGACTTTTCAAAAATTTGTTGGGTCGGGTTCAGGGTTGGGTTTGACTGAACTATTTTTGGGCTGGGTTTGGGTCAAACTGTGAAATCATTGTCGGACCTGGGTACGTGCTCTACAGAACTTTAGAACTTCAAGTGATGTGGATGTATTCGTGCACGAGAACATATTATGAGCAGCTTTGACTTAAACATTTATGATCCAATTGTTTTAAAAAGCGCTTTAGTATGTGCATTACCATTAGCTGCATCATCAGCTCTCAGAGTAAGCGTTTTAGAAACTTTTAAAGTTTGTGCTTTGTGCGCGTAGTTTTTGAGCCCTCATGCCATCATAATAAATTTTTGCACTGCCCATGAGAATAAAATCATTTCGTGAAATTTAGATGCAAAAATTGTAGCACAGCACAGCTTTACCCCTTATTTTGAAAAGTCATCTCCTTGGACCTGTTTCAAATATATGCAGTGGTTTCTTGCGATACTTTGAGTATTCGCGATCAAAAATTTGTGTGCAGGATCTGTCAAGACAGACAGTTACGTAATATATTTACAGTCCAACAAGACATTCTCAGTACATCAACATCAAAGATGCTAATATGTACAGGGCAGTATGGTGTCCGCTACACGATCTACTGATAAAAGTGTAACAGACGAATTGTACTCGGCAAGAAACACCATTCACCACAAGCTGCATCTCACCTCACTTTTAACCGTTCTGCAAACCCAAAACTCAGTCACTTACTTCCCAAAGTAGTTCCTGGAGGACATTTTTCAAAGGATTAATATCAAGTGGGACACGTCCTGATTTCTCTACTCATTTTGGGCATTGTCCATTCATTTCAACCTTGCCATGCAGGAGTAGGAGAGTGTGGCCGACTAAAGTCGGCGGGACAAAGGGCTAGTCTTACTGTACGACTATGCCTACGGCTGAAACATCAACCCGAGAGGTTGACTTCTCCCATCCAGGGGAGAGTATCGATTACTCTCCCCCAATGGCCAAAGCCCACCGGCAGAGGGTACATGGAATGGTTTTGAGATCATCCAGACCCCCTGTGGTATCCTCCCTATCTACGACCATCTACACTAGCGCTTTACAACTTACAATCAGTCCATTCCGTCCACGCCGTCCAGGTCTCATCCGTCTGCAAACTCTGGCACGATTTCTGATCACAGCTCCTTGTTTGGACGTAACCACCAGGGGGACATTTGCCGTCGTCGCATTTCCGTCTTCTCGTGGCCTTGCCTCGCCCACAAGTCACGCTGCACTGCGACCACGTATTCCACTGGTTTTGATCAGTTGCCAGTTGACTGCTGACTCTGTTTAAGGCAGCAGCCGTGGGGGCGGGAAGTATTGGTTCAGATAGCTGCGCTGTTGCGCATCTTTGATTTGCTGAGAAATATTACAACCATGCAAACCAGCAACTGCAGTGATTTCTACAGTCTCTTACCTGAAGGACAAATTGAAGGATCATCAACCAGAGTGCTATTATCGCACTGTAATGCTAGACATATCCCTGACACGCAGAACCTTCCATGCCCGCATGGTGTTCCATCTGGTAACAGATCACCATAAAATCGATACCATGGATAACGGGCTCGAACTGCACAAAATATTTTGCAGGCCCGTTCTTGACTTCGTAACAATTGCACGCCATTGCCAGACAGCATATCATTTTTCCCATCACCTAATCTCCGCTCTTCGCATTTCCTATTCATGTATTCCTTGACACTGTCGCCTCCTTTCCTGCAATGGCCATCACAGACCAGTCCGCGCACTGCCAGGCCGTAGCAATCAGCACCGCCATTGGTTGGTTTTGGTTCAGTGCATGAGCGAGTTGAGGCAATAATGCCCAAACCAGTGGTGAATGGGGGGCAGAGGCAGGGAGTGCATGTAAAGCGAGACCAGTCGCTCCAACCACCGTGAATCATCTGAGGACGTTCGGCCTCCAGGGCTGACCATGAAGTGCATTTGCCTGGAACAGCAGAGTCCAGAAAGGTCAGCAATGTGGCACAGGAGATGCATAGGCACTAGCTGAGTAGGTACAGTATGTAAACAGACAATATAACTATCTAGATGTAAGTCATTGTGACACATCCCTACCTTGCAGACAGTACCGACCATTGCCACAAAAGGATCCTTCCAAGGCTGGATGTGCTGTTAGCACACGACTGAAATTCGATTTTCCGCACCAAGTCATTGAGCACGGCCCTTCGACGTAGTCATTCTTGGGCATGAACTGATAATATCCATCTCCGTACATCAAAGCGCATTGGCGATCGCTATCATATCTTTGACCAGGCATGTGCCACAGGTCCAATTTAAGGGCTTCTCCACGACCAGTACTCGCTCGCAAGCAATTCTTGCCTGTATCACTGAAAACAAGTCAAATGCCACAAATCAGATGCATTGCTGGCTGCAACTTACTCCAAATCATCAACAAACTTCTTAATCTCCTTATTACTGCAAGTTGACCAAGATGTCTTTCCAGGTCCCAACAAGCCAGACATCAGGTAGTTGCTAGCGCATGTGATGTCGTCGTGCAACATCCCTAGTCCGTGTCCAATTTCGTGTGTTGCCACAAAAACTGACGTAAAATCATGCCCTTCGACCATGACGCAGCTGTTATAAGAGTCGCAGGCTCCTCCCAAACGACCTAGACCACTAATTGACTTGTCAGAGCCAGAATTTCGATGCAGATCGTACCTATGATAGAAATTTGCATTGGAGTCAGGCAGTAAGTGTATATTTTCTTCCGTGTTCCTGTTTCTTTTTCCGTTCATTTTTTACCACATCACCAACCGCTACAGCGCACATGAGGAGGGTGGAGGGACAAATCACATAAACAGCGATTTTTTGCGACCTCTAATCCCTGTTTCGTTGATCAGATGACGCATTTGCAGCAGGAGGAATAGCCCTACATCAGAGAAGGTATCGTGGGGAGCATCGGTCTTAATATCATCCCAAGCAGGCCTCCCAGTCATAAAGGCCGGAAACATCATCCTAACGGATTGATGTCTCAATTCGTCATAGGCTCAAGTCTCTGTGACGCTCAAATTTAAAATTCCCGCTAAAAAAGTTTTGATGACTTTGATAAAAGTAAGCAAAAGATTAGATGGCAGCTGCGTGCGCAAGAAGGAGACCCTTTTAAGATCAGTATAATATTGTCACTCGTTAATGCGGGCAAACTTCCGACTGCGAACGCGCACTAAGACAGCTGTCGAGTCGCATGACTTTATTGGTTTTCATAATCGCGCGCCGAAATTTTTCTGCGGGAATTCCAAATATGTGTAGTTAAAAAACTGGACGGAGAACTTTTTGATGCAGCATTTTGAGACAATCAATGCCAATTTCATGCTATAAATGTGAGTTTTCAAAAATTTGTCAAAGTAGTCATTGCATGACTTTTGGCTAAAAAATTTCTCAGCAAGACGTCAACTGCAGTCAGTTCCTTGACGTTTCGCATTGCAGTGTTTCCCCAGTTGAAGCACCATGGTGCGCGTGGGTTAGCGACACCACAGATATCTGATCAGGGGCAGTTTCCGACACACGCTTTGATTTGCCGTGTGTCAAAAAATTCCTTTTGGCAAAACACATTTCCTAAGAGATGTGAGTTCAATGTGACACTGAGGTTTTCTACCCCGTGAAGCCACGCGTTTTGTGTCAAACTATTGCCAAGTATTCAATCACTTGTTAAACAGTCTTATGCAAGCAGTTTGCCATCGCATACAGTCTGATTCCATCTACTCATGATCATGATCATGGTCATACAGCTGCTGCTTACCCTGAGAACAAAAACGACTGATCCCAATCACGGGTGGCTAATTTGTATTGATACATGCAGAATGCGTCCAAGTAAGATTGCGCATCGCCGTCTTGATGCCTGTTACCGGCCATGGCATCCTGAAATAGTGTCCCTTAGATTACTGCATGGTTTCTTATTTGAATCAAGCTGCTTACAGGTTGTTGTTCAAAAATTTCAAAATGAACAACCTTGAACGTAATTTTTTGAGCCATTGATGGATGGTTGTACAGGATCTGGATCTAAAATTAAATTAAATTAATGTTTCGCTAGTTTTTTCAATCATTGTGCTCAAAAATCGTTAGCTTAGAGCGTGCTACGAACTTTGCTCCTCCAAGCGGTATTTGCAAATAAATGAGCATTTGTTCGGAGCGAAGTCTTTGCGACATACTGCATCTCTCAGTATAATAAAAATTGTACCATGGGTATTTTTCCATTCACCTGATCAACAAGTTTACTTTAAAGAACTATAACTTTTTTCAGAATATAAAGAAAGTTCAGAACGAGCTTGAAAAGGCAACATTGATGGCAATGATTGCGTCCCTTTTAATAGCTATAAGACGCTGTATTTTCTGCCTTGTGCCAGCCAGAGTATCAGCCTGGGTGATTTTTTTTAAATTGAGGTCATGATTGCTTTCAGAGTTGATCAGCAGTTGTAGCTAAGCATATCAGAGTTATGTTCGCTAGCTCAGAGCTACAGCAGATAATTGAGTGTACATAGCCTGTAAGAGTGGTAAGTACAGCCTAAGCTGGTACTGATTACCCAGTTACTTGCTGCGCCAAGCACCTGGTAAATTCCAAGGCGATCAGCATAATTGTCAGTACGAACGAGCCTATTCGTCCACAGATGGCTACTTACATTCGCAAATGCCGTTGCCACAAAATCTTTCAATTTCTCATCTGCCTCATATGACGTAGCGTACTTATCCAAATATCGTTTCCGCATCTCGCTATCAGCAAATATGGCTATTTCTAATGTCAGGGCAGTGTCAGTGTTGATTCGATGTGACCTTGGACCAGTTGGTTTTTGCAAATTGTTATGAGCAATTTCTGGCTCTCGGCGTTGTCGCACGTGCTGATCGTGAGTCGACTCTAAAAAGTCAAATAGTTCTACAGCTGTAGTTTGTGCTTCGGGCTGATGTCTCTTCAGTGCAAGGGTACAGTATGTCATGCTGTGCGGTGATGTGTGATAAACATACGGCATCTTGTGGACGAAGTGATTTTTGGTTACTGTAAGTCTTCATTATATCTCCCGCTGGAGTAAAGCAGTTATGTAAAATATTTGTACAACAAATATATCTTCGCCCCGAGTTGCATTTGAGGTTTTCACTATTTAGCCGCCGCTATCAGGTTTCTTGCTGTCACTAGCAAGATGTTTTCCTGCCCAGTTACAAGTCGATGATAACCAAGCGTAGAATTACGTGGATACTGGCAGTAGACAACCATCATCACTGAGTAAAGTGGGTTTATGGCGCGGTGCGGAAGCATAAAGGGGATTATTACCAAGTCATGTCATGTCATACTTTATCCATAGCCAAGCACCATACAGCGCACTCGAGGGCTAAGGAACACATTTGACAATCATTTTGTACCGAGGCGGAAGTCGAACCCTTCCCTGCAAGTGAGCACCAAGCGTGAGAGGCAGACGCCTCAACCCACTAGGCCACGACCCCGGTGCTACCCGTATCATCAAGTGGCTCCTTCGTGATACGGGTAGCTATCAGCAAATTCATGGGTTTTTTAGGGATATTGGCAATTTCCCGACAAAAGAAAAGGCTTTGGAATAAGCCGGAAGGTTTGAATCAAAAAACAAAAACATAATGAAAAACATTAGCTCTGACCGGGAATCGAGCCCCAACCTTGTGAGTGACAATTTGTGAGCAGCCGTCATGCAAGGGTACAGTATGATCATTAGGTTCTCACTGATGACACTGGGCAGCTATACAATGATGATAAGCATAGTCTGCCTAATCTTTACTTGTTGCTCTGATTTGAGGCTGCCTATGCGCCAAACTGATTTCGCGGCTTAGTGAGAAAGATTATGTCATATATAGAAGGCATGGTATCCTTACCCACTCCACAAAACGGGTCATCCCTCTTGGCAGCGAATTTTATTTGTCTTCTCTCAATTTTTTTCTTCGTGAAATCATGCCAACTCGTGTCATTTCTTTTTGGCCCGTATTCACCCCGTTGTTTATCAGATGCGATCATCTGTTCACCTGAAAATCTTCTTGCTAAGATTTTGGTCTTACATACTTTCGTTCAGTCACATGGAAATGTAAATACTTTTTTCATTATGATGCCAAACGCCAAACTTGTAATTCTTCTTTGCAGAATAAATTATTCGTTGTTCGATCAACTCGACAATATCGGGACTAGTTTCTCGCCGTTTTGCCTGAAGTGAAGACATGACATACAGCAAGCAGGGTCAACGACAATATCGAAATAACCTACTACTTTTTCAACGTGCTCTTTCGAAACGCGCTCAGTAAGTAATGAATACATTCAAAACTGTGTGACATCCTAAGGGACGGATGTTGAGAGAGTTACCACATGTCACTCGATGGGCGTGGTTGTGTACTGGTGAGGGGACGAGTAACCATAAAATCGATCAATCAACTAGTTACATGTCAGTAAAAGAAAGATCTTCGTTTTAAAAATTTAAGTAGGTGCTTGCTTTTTGTTATACTTGTGCTTTTTTAGAAGACCGCTTCAGCCAAAATTTTCAGGAGTTAACTTAAAACGATCAAAAGACACTTATTTTGCGAAATTCACCAAGCCTTGAAACGTATCAACGAGTCGAAAATTCGAATTCGCGCGAGTTTACTATTGCTCAGCATGATCACGCTGCTTACCGCAAAGTAAGCTGGACATTGGCCGCCAAAGGTAACTTTCGCTAAAACCTTTAAATATTTCTAAACATATCCACAAAAGCAGGAAGGAATTTCGAATCCTACATGATATACTATGCATACTGTATTTCGGATATTTTCCGATCTGTTCATAGAGAGGTTGGCACGGTAATTACTACAATCACACAGTCAAATTTTGTGGTAAGCAGCTTAAACCTGCTGAGCAATGAGAAATCCGCGCCAACTCAAATTTTATGACTGTCCTGTGGCCTGACTCTATAACTTGTCAGGCAGGGGTTAGGGATGAATTTTTTGAATCGAAAAGTTACTGTTTTTTATGTGTATTTCATTATGTCTGAAAATTTTGGCTAGTGGCCTTTTTAGGATGTCCAATGAATGGATGTCGACGCGGGCGGACAGCAGGCTACTCAGAACATGATGCATAATTAAGTATCATTTTTTATTAAAAGGCCATTTGAAAGTCTGAACTTGAAACGATATCCTTTTGTAAATGACACTTTTAAAAAGATTTGCCTGTTTATAAAAATGCGATAAAAATCGCAAGCAGGGCGACTGTTCCGTGTGAGATAAATAAAGTGATATAGCCACTGTCTGACTGCACTTTATTCTAGCTTCATGAAACTTTACGCTGCTTGTAATCTCTGGTTGTACAGTACAGTGCCTATAGACCCTTCCTGGCTAATGATTGCATTCACGGGCACGATCACAGGAGGAACAGCGCCGAAGTGTTCAAAAATAGCCCCTGCCGCCACGAGAGTATTGGTGGTAAACGTGCCATTAGGTTGGCTTAAACTGCCACTCACAGTCAGTACTCGCATAATCTTTCACTCCACAAAACTGGCGATTGGAACTAAGAGCGAGCTTTTTCATGCACATACAAAGCTCACCCGCCAAAAAAAGATGAATTCCTAGTCATATTGAGCATTGTGCATAAAGCACACAAATGAGCTCATAATTTGGTATTAGAGCATAACCGGTTTCGAAAAGTCAATATTTCGCTTATTTTTTACAAAGACTAACATTTGAGCAGACTGGCTGGGACCAATTACCTTCATCCCACACCTTGTGTTGCTGGTCATTATCAAAGCAAATGCACTAAATTATTCCTACTGCAAGCGGGTGTCGATAAAAGTACAGAAACTAGATCACTCTTTAAGTACTAGTTAAATGGAAGGCCGCAGAGGTTAGTGCCACAGCAGTACTCAAAATAGACTCCATTAGGGACTATCCTGCCATCAGCAGAAGTTCGAAATGGTGAAGTAATGTAGTAGAGAAAGAACAGTGCACTCCGTCTCACCTGGACTGCAATGCGAACCGCCACAAGGGCACACAATAATAACCAAGTCCTTGAAAGCTCCATTTGCATGGCTAGCTTTGGAATAGACCAGGTGATTAGATCGATACAAAAGCAACGTTCACCCGTTTCACTCCGGTGAATGCCAGGAATAAGTCAATCATCGATGAAATATTTGCAAAAACTTTGTCCAGATAGACAAAGTTAAACAAACAATCACTAGCTACTCAGCCAATCCACCTCACGCCATGCACGTCAGACTCGATCTCATGACCCGTTTATGGGCAGGCGCGCATCTTCGGCCAACAGCTAGTAACCAACCAGTTATAGCACACGCCCATTCACACATTGCTCAATGCACTCCTGCCTCTTGTTCCGCGTCAGTGCGCTGGGTGGAGGGATGCGCATTTCTGGCGCAACTTTTCGTCAAACGCTGCCTGTGTTTTCAGTTTACAAACTGGAAATAGAATCGAGGCCATAAACATCGTATTTGTAGTAAACGTTGAATCAATCAATTCACTTTCTAATTGAAATGATCAGCAATCTTTATGATATTACCCTACGATTTCTACCCTGCCTTCTTCTACACCCCTTCTTCGTTTGTCAGTGCACTTGTGACAATCATGTGTTTGGCTGCATTCGTATCCGAGGCACTACGTGTTCGATATTTGTTGTCATTTAGGCACAGATGTTGTCAAAACTTGGCATCTAGCGATGGCTTGTTTCGACTGATCGTGATTTTTGACAAAAGTCATTCACACACCGCGTTGGAGTGTGGTTTGAGGGCGCGAACATTTCGCCACTCCTTCACTTAACGATAAGAATAGCCAAAGGAGACTTTCGATGCTAGTGCTGTAATGTATCCAACGTGGGCATGCCGCTTATGCTCGACCTACACACTAACATTATGTGCGCACAACACTCGTACTTACAAAAGTTCAAAATAAGTTACACTTGCTGGTGACTGCGTACCGGCATGAGGAAAAGTCACCCCCACACAACTCGCCCCTCACAACTCGCCGCAATGCAATTCGCCCCCGCCACAGATCGCCCCCACACAACTCGCCTCTGAGCCAAATTATTTTGGACCAACAGATGACCTGAGGTCAGCATTTGTGTCAAGTATCAAAGAGGCTATGGGAGAATTTGGCAATTGCCAATTTTGGTTTCGAATCAGCAGGCTGTTTCTCTAAAAACTTTTGTAGAAAAATTGTAATCAAACAGAATTGCTACACTGTCGCTAATGAAAAGTGTAGCAGGGCGTCCCCTATCTCAGCCGCTTCATTCAGGCAATGGGCCGCTGGTCCTTAGTTCTATTGCAAGAGGTTGTACGCCTAAAGCTATTAGCATGCTGGCTCCACAAAAGCTAAACTTCTTGTTATAGTATCACTGGGTAGGTGCTACACATTCAGTACTCATGCTGTCACGACATGCAACCTACTGCACAAGTCCTAACTGTTTCCCCGGTAAGTTCAAGGGAACAGAAGGCACTCGTGTTCCATAACTACAAAACTACTAGCACTCGGTTGGGTCTCTCAGTAACCAACTGTTTAATTGTTTCATGACAACATAAATGTAATCTTGAATGAGTCAGAGGCGAGTTGTGCGGGGGGCGAGCTGAGGCGGGGGCGAATTGCATGGGGGCGAGTTGTGAGGGGGCGAGTTGTGGGGGGGGGGCGACTTTTCCGCAAACCATGCGTACCACTCGCGACTCGCGACTTGGCAAATCAATGCGCTGCGTTTTTGTGTCCTTTATCCGCGAGTGCGCTTACCAGTGCTTGCTGATGTGGTGATTTACTGTTTATACGCAACTTACCGTTAGGTACATTTGCGCACGAGTTCAGCTGTTTATGCACAAAATCTTGCAAGGATTACTCTAACTGTGGGATTATTTTCTCAGCAACAAGTAAACTCTGTCAGCAAGGAACAAAGGTCACTAAAATACTTCGTCTGCCCTAAAAACAATTGTTTTGAACATTATAGCATATTCATATTCATTTTGTACGCTGAACGTCCGGATGTTCTTCGTCTCAAAATCTGACAGCTGATAAGGCCATAACTTCGTCATATGCGGCAGACAGAGAGGCTGCTATCCGGCCCACGTTCCGTGCGCAAATATGACGATATTGCGTGCTCACGCCACTGCCATTACTGTGTACTGCTCTATGAAATTCAAGTTATTGAAAATTGTTCATCGAACAGGGGATTCCAATTTGAGTTTCAATTGTAAGCTATTCGCCGGAATCGGACTCGCTGGCAGCCATCCTGGGACGTGGACTTGTGATAAGCGAGGTAGGGTCAGAGAGGGCTATAAAAGACATCAGGCCAGTGCAAAGAGGCAAGACAGCTTCCCGTGGTCCCTTGTGAGCACTATTCTACTGTGCCTCTGATTGAGTCTTCTAGCAGGCCTTTTCTGCTCCTGAGACATATCTTGCAAGCTGGTCAAGTGCCTATCCTGAGAGACCATGAAGGGCATTACGTGTAATCTGATGATCTGTGTTTTGGCAGTCTGCTTCGGCACTCAATTCCAATTCTACAACAACGTGGTCGGCAACAATGTGGCCTTCGTCTTTCAAAGATGGTTTAATGAATCGTACACTTTACACTATGGTCACCCCTTGACCGATGGTCAGTACTCGCTCATTTACTCCATCACCACATCCTGCCAGCAAATCGGCGCTGTCATTTCGTCGCTGGGTACCAAATTGGCGGCTGAACGAGTAGGGAGGAGGAAAACACTGATCGCCACGGCCCTGATCGAAGTGCTGGGTGCCGTCATCGTGGGCCTGTCCAAAGTGGGCACCTCGTTGGAAATGTACGGTGTTGGTCGGTTCGTGATCGGACTGGGGTTTGGCATGGGATCGGGTGTGGCATCGATGATGATCAGTGAACTGGCACCCGCCAAGATCAGGGGTGCTATCGGCACCATACAGCAAATATTTATTGGCCTCGGCATGACGATGGCCTTCGCCTTCACACTACCTCAGCTGTTCGGGACGGACACATTGTGGCCGATCGCCATGGCCATTCCTGCCGTGCCCGCCTTAGTGCAAGTGGTCATTATGATCTGGGCCCATGATTCACCAAAATATCTGCTGTTGACCAAGGGTGATAGAAAGGCGTCCGAACAGTCGCTGGTGTTTTATAAAGGTAAGCATCCGAACCTTTCCCCCTTGATTGGTGTCCTCATCCGAAATCATTCAAATCACCACCCTAAAAATCAATAAACCGATCACAAATCATAGAACAGTCGATAATCTATAAATTGGTTACTTTTAGGTCACAATTCCGCTCAGCAGATCCTAGCTGATTTGGAGCATGAACGTGATCAGGCCAACAGCAGCACCAACCTTGGTTTCTTGCAGGTGGCCAAGAAACGTATGTATCGCAAGCCCCTGATCATCTCGTTCATGCTCATGTTCGCCGTCCAGTGCACGGGTATTTCCCCGATCATTTCATACTCAAAAACTATCTTCAACTCGGCTGGTTTGGACGAGGAGGCCTCCGAATTGGCCAGTTTGGGCCTGGGTATTATGAATTTGGTCTGCCCATTCATCGTTTTGGTATTGATCGAAAAATTGGGCCGCAGACCCTTGCTATTGATCGGATTATCGATCACTTTCTTTGCCCTTCTAATAACAACCTTGTTGATCAATTTCAATCAGCCCGAGGCAGCCATACCATTCGTGTACATATTCCAGATCGGGTACGCGGTGGGGTCAAGTGTGTCCTGGATCATGCCCTCTGAACTGTTCCCCCAGAATGTGCGCGCCTACGGAGTGGCCGTCTCCATCTTCAGCTATTGGTTGTGGCAGCTGGTCACCCTCCTCTGCTATCTCCCATTCAAGGACGCTGTTGGTGTGCCGAAGAGTATGACCCCTTTCCTGTGCCTCACTGCTGTCCTCTTCGTCTTCTTTTATTATTATTTACCCGAAACCAAGGGCAAGTCGCCAGAACAGCTCATTTTGGATGAAGAAGTGAAACGAGCGGGGTCATTCAGGGGCAAGTTGACAGCCACTGTGGCGCCTATGGTCAGGAGCTCATCCGTGCCATCCTTTCATATTGGAGATGACGACCTGAAAAGTGATCGAACTTACATGCATGTGTAATTTTGTCCTAGTGTTGTCCTGCTCTGTACTTGTTCCAATTGCTGTGCAGTTTGTATAAAAATATATCAAGGACTCTTTCAATTCTCAAAAATTCAAGTCTTGACTGGGAATCGAACTCCATGAAGTCCCTTTGATTCCCAATGTTGCAATTCACCAGTTAGATAACGCTGTATACGAGACCACATAGCGGCTTGAAGTAATCTAAAACAAAGGAAGAGCAATCAGCTGCAAGTTTCCAGCACTTGCTAGACAGTCATTCGAGTACAGAATTCAAAATAACTCAGGGCGGATCTTAAATTCATGATGGCCATAAGACTATGATACAGGGGACTTGGGGCGGACGATGAGATTCTATATCTAGGTATGAACTGATCGGCCCCCCTAGTGGCACTGGAGGGTGTGGCAAGGTCTGTAGTAGGTGTGTTTGGCCTGTGGAGAAGGTAGTGTATCTGGTTGCCTCGAACGTCATCTCAAAATACCCCCTCAAATTTGAACCAAATTTGCTAAAGTCTGAGTGGTACGTGTCGCGCTATTTCGCAGGCGCTGCAAGTTGACAGAAATCGGTCAAACCCCTGAAGCGCGCTAGATTTGAGGCGCTGTTTGCGAGGGATAGTAAACCAGTAGAAACCCTGGTGCAACAGGTCGGTTTGTGCTTCAAGCCGTAGCCTCGTATTATTTCAGTGGCAATCGTTTTGGCTGATTTCTAATAACCAGCATGAACCAAAGAACTGACAGGGATTCTAGGGAAGCTGTTTGGGTAACTGTTTATGACTCTGTGCTAGGCAGCACTTATTGCAGCAAAAGGCACAAATACGGCGCTGAATATTTGCAACTGATATGACGTTGATTCCTGCTGCATGCATTGTGTAACATGCTTAGTGGAATACATGGCAACATTCGGCGGAACTGCGACTTATCACTCTGTCCGCGATGCTATCATAGCGCTGGAGAAAGTCCAGTAGGATTTGGAACAAGATTAGGGGCGCCATCCTGCTGGAAACAATAATTCCTGAAAGCCATTCAGTTCAGCCGCCATTGGAATAAAGCATTTTGTTAAGGAGGGGCTAATCGCAGGAGCAGGAACGATCCTGCTTGCTCCTGCTTGTAGACCCCATTCCTGCGCGCAAGATCGTTCCTGTTCCTGCAATGAGCTCCTCCCGCTTCGTTATTTATCATTGGACTGTTCGCGCCTTTCAGCAGACAAAATCCACAATTGATGCAGGTTTCAAGTCGATAAACGCGCAAAATTTAAAAAATTTGGAGAGAAGAATTTTTTAAAATTTTGTCAAAAAACAAAATCCCGCTCTACATATCCTGCTATGCTCGAGTATCGCTTTTAAATTCTAAAAACCGCGCGAATTATTTGAATTGAAAATCCGCGGGCCTTAGTTGCCACTCTGTATGTGATTGCCTTGACTGGCCGCCAAATACAGCGTATCAATTGCTTTAGTTGGCCAGTCGATACGCTCCTCCAGGCGAGGGTGAAACCCGCCGGGTTGATGTCTCAGGCACCTAGAAATAGGTGACCTGTAGGCCTACTCGCCTATTACAGTTGCTTTGAATTTGGGGGATTGACTTCCCCTAAACATCAAGGCAAGTCAGATCGAATATCTTCAAGCCACATCAGTAGGATTGCATCCTAAGGAACATAAGCCACTGTCCAGACTGGAGTCTACGCTGAAGAAGAGCCAAGACCGTAAATCCACATTTATTTCCTATGGGGAGGGGGTTAGGATTTCAGAAAGATCGGGCCCACTGTGTGGGGTCGTACAGGCTCAGCAAATCTGATCGCGTACAGAAACACCCCGCTGCTGTGGATTGGTGCACTTTTCGAAGGGCAGATACTGCTTTTAAAGCATTAGAGCTGCAACAGCCGTACTCTAAGGATAACTCTTGACTCGGGGTACCAATGCTCTGTTCCTATGCTTCAAATCTTCAAACGCCTTCGCCAGTTCAGTGCGTTCGATCTCTCTAATCTGTGCGCCAGAGTTGCAATTCTCCTTTTTTATCTTTTTTGGTCTTGATCAAAAGCTTCGGTGATAAAGCTTGTCTGCTGACAACTTAACAGCCGCGATAGCTCAGTTGGGAGAGCGTTAGACTGAAGATCTAAAGGTCGCTGGTTCGATCCCGGCTCGTGGCAGACTAATTTTTTAACGACTCTTGGCTTGGAGTATGTCTGATTGTGAGTTGGACTTTGTGTGCGGGAGAAGCTTATTGGCGAAAGTTAGAAAGCAGAATATCACGACTCATACCTAGACTCCTGGAGGACCAAAAAAAGTTTTGTCTCAATTCATGTCCTCACAGCGCAACTCCACCATTTTTTATAGTTTTACATGTTACAAAAAAGTGCACTGTGCTCCTGCCGATACTGTAAGTCGAGGGAACGTTGTGCGTTGAAACAGATCTTCGGAAAATTGATATGAATTTATTGATTCGCTTATCAGATAGTGTGCGTGGGCCTAGTTGATTTGACTGTTTATTTCTCAGAACGTCAGTCTTGGCAGCTTAAAAATAGACACAGTCGACCTCGGATAATCGCAACTTTTTCTAATTCCAACTCATTTTGGCTTTCGGAGCGGTTGCAATTATCCGTGGTCCACTGTAAAGAGCGAGAGGTTAAAAAAAATGTTAGGGCCTTTTATGGAAACCCTTTTGCCGTCTCGAGCGGTTGCAATGCAGTGGACAAGGAATAAGGGCCAGTGTTCGGAGGAAGCGAGTGGGGCCTTGCAAAATCTGGAAACCCAGCAATTTCTAGGTTACTAGGAGCAACACTTTTTTAATTCGCTTTGCAGCTCTTAGGACTCCCAAAATCAAGCAGGGACCTCACACTGGTGGTCTATTTCCACATCATACGCATAGTCGTAACCCACCAGAACACTGGTCGCGCACGACCCGGCACTTTTTCGTTGCGGCAGCAAAACAGCCGCTTGTGACCCTCAGTAATCCTCGGAATCTTCTTGCACCATAAAAGGCAGAGGCGGTCAACTAGCCTACTAAGCCGACCACATTGCGTGACTACCCCAATCTTCCTACGGTGCAAGAATATCCCGAAGGTTATATAATTCACAGTCGAGGCGTGTAGGGAATATGAAACCACGCTTGCCGCCCGCTAGCAGACACTTTTGGAACTGGAATTTGTTTCTGTAGCCAATATCATACTATATGCTCTACAGTATGGGTCATCGTTTTTCCTTTCAAACCTCCCACAAGAAAGCAATTGCAGGATCGCGCTTCAATCATACCACTGATGAGTATCTGCGTGATTCTGTTTGGTATCTCTTTCCGGTCAGGTTCGAATTTTACCTAATCTAAAAAGATATCCCGGCTATGCCTGCAATCTACATTATGCAGATGTGGAAATCATCAGCCATAACCTTTTATCGATGACCTATCATCACTATGGATGATAAGTGATCAAATCAACGAAACCTGAACACTAACAAACTTAGTTGCTGTTTAACTTGTTTTGTTGGGCAGACCTAGAACCTATTCTTTCAAAGTTTATCGCCTCAAGCATATCCGTAGAACATTTTTGATGACTACTCAAAGCGACATTCTCCGTTTGATGTTTTCCATAAAGACGTTCTGGTCTTGAGTCACGTAGACTTCGAGTATATTCTTTGCCTCTATTCGATTTGGACATCACCACTCGCCATAAATTATTTGAACATACGCGTCAAACTTTTCCTTCGCTTACACAAGATACCGCACGGTGGTTGTCACCCATTCACTATAATTAGTACCGGTTTGTTCCATTCGAAATTCGCCAAGCTAGAAGGAGATGTTGACAAAATCCAGCGTCAACTGAACTGGACCACATTTCTCGACTATTTGGCACAATAATTGTCACCAGTAGCCAAGCCAGAATTTGCTACCAAACGCACCCGTTTTCAGTATAAACATATGTGTTGACTCCACCATTCTCAACTTCCCCGGATCCTTTAGAAGGAAACGAGCGGTTTGTGTGTGTCCAAAAGGGTTCATTTTTGAGAGTGAGAATCAGTTACTTCGATTGAAAATCAAAAGTTCAGAGGAGGTATGGTCTCGAATAAGGTGTTTTAATCTGACTGTTCTCATGTTTTCTTCCCCTCAGATAAGACATGCAACGTACAACTGTCGTGATGGAAGAACACGTAAAACGAACAACGAGAACTGTGTTTAGAGGAGCCTCGATTGGTGGGGCACTGATAAAAGTTTTTCAAATTGTGAGTATAAAACTGACAAAAATTTTTGTTCTCAAAAATCTCAACTTTAGGTTCTGGCCATTATCATTCTGTGCCTCATTTGCATAGTACCCACCGACCATTTATTCGATGTCGAATTCCTCCAAGGAGAAGGATTTACCATTTTTGCATGTGTTTGGACTCTTTTCTGGTCCTTGCACTTTTTGATGCTGTATATTTCTGGCTGCCATGGTCGAGCACACATTCATGATTGCAAATGTCATTTGATCGTAAGCTGCTCATGGCACGCTTTGCAACCCTCTTCTGTAGTCTTTGTTCTTCTAGGCCGGCGTAGTGTACATATTGGCCACTATCTTCTGGTTCATTGCCGCTGGTGTGGAGACGTGGTACACAACCAAGTGGCTGGAGTGGGAGCACATGCCCCAATACCGAATGAGAGCCGCTGCTTCTGTGAGTGACTCCCCCATCGATCAGTACATTCAGCTTGGCTGATATTCGACTCTGTTTTAGGCGTTCTGCTATCTCGAAGGGCTGCTGTTTCTGGTTGGGTTGCTTCTTGCCAGATTTAGGCAGGTGTGAAAGCATAATAACGTTGATGAAGAAGAATGTGGATGGAATGCGAAGAAAAATTTACCATAAGCAGAAAAATCGTGGAGACAGTATTATGGCTGGTTGGTGAGTGCCATCAGGTGATGGAATGGTAAATGGGACGAGTCGTAGGCTTAGTTTTTATGAATAGCCGCTTTCTATTCCCATTGTACAGTTGTGCACTTATACGTCACAATGAATGTAAAATTTGGAGAACCTTTTCAAAACTAGTATCACGTAACTTTGACGGAATGTTTAGGTCGAGTGATTTGCTGCAATGCGATACCCGTTCTGTTGCGTGGGCTGTATACGTATATGGCTTCTTTTGAAGTAAACATGATGATGGCAGCAATCGAAGACGAAAGTGAATAAAATGTATGAGTCACTCTCTACGCGAACTGCCAAATGCTATTTTATAAATGTACTTAGCAGAAAATTCCTTTAAAAAAGGTCGAAAAATAACACTGCTACCCCAATCTGTACGTTATTCTGTTATCAACAGGTGAATCAATCAGAGTGAACTCAAACGCACAAGAGGTGGCGGGGTAAAGATGCGCAGGCTCTCGGGAGGGAAATTCAAAAAAACGAGGCCTGCAAAAACAAACCAAAGATGTGCAAAATTGGCAAGAAAACTGTGCGCTAAAAGGTTCGGTGCTAATCGGAACGCCATCGGTCGGGGGTCGGGTCGGAAGACAGATTGGAAGGACGACGGTCTCTCCTTGGACTATCTTTCAGCAAAATTTCCTCCTAACTTCATAACCCTCACCCGAGCTTTGTCACAGCCAGCAAATCGCATCAGTCAAGCTCCCGGTCCATGAGTCAGTATTGTTTGAATGCTCCTTCATCTTTTTGTGGGTCTTTTCTCCGAATAAAAGAAAGATGAAGTGGCACCATTTATAGTCAATAGAATTCTCAAGTATTGAGTCGAAGTAAACTCCTCTGAAATTTCGAAGAGCACAAAGCCTTCTGGATATAACGACCTGCGTGGACGGATTTCAGATGGGAAAGAATATGACGAAGGACCAGTTATTTAAATAAATTTGAGAAAAAGCGAAGTCCGCTCGGACTGACAGATCATAAAATATTAACTAACCGGAATATCTCAGGGAAGTTATGTCATAACTCATTGACATAACCACCAAATAACGTTATGTCATAACCACCAAATTTGACAGTCCTTCGAGGTACCTGGTTTCCTCCACACTTTGGTCGGCCCATCGGATGAAACGAGGTTGAACTTTGATTTGTCTGCCCACAAAATCTTCCTCCGCGATTCTAGCAGCTTGTCCACGCGTTCTCGAGCGAGTTGAAGGCGATCTTTCGTGTGGCGGGTGGAAAAAATGGCTTCTTCCGGGCAATTCGGGATCTGAATTTGGCTTTGTGAAGACGCTGGAAGACGGGTTTTTGGTGAGACGAGTACGCCATTGGCCCGTTCGAGATCCCTCGCTACTTGTACCACCGATTATCTTCGATTGGCCTTGGCTGTATTGACGATCATCCTATCAATCCTTGGTGGGGTCTTTCGCTGTCGCCCTCGCCCAGTCAGATCTTCAATGTATTGGATATTCTGGCCTTCTGTGACAATACTAAGAATCGTTAATCGGTTAAACCCGTTTCTTTAGCGATTTGACCAGACGATTTGCCATGATTTCGCAGATGGACCACCAATGACCATTGCCCGACAGTGAGACGAGGTTTTCAAGTCGCCATTTCGTATGAGAGCCAAACACAACTCTGAATTTCTCGTGGCTGATGGCCCTCTATTTATACGCATCCAGAAGCCATAAAAATCTAGGTAATCTGGCAAAGGCAACCAAGAAACGAACAATATTCCAGGTTTGTGTGATTATTTTTGTCCCGCAGTTTTTCCAGGTCTCTTGCTTTATTAGCAACGACTAAGATCACCTGATCGATGAAACCTGCTCAGAAATTCGGCACCGACTAAGCAAACATCGCTCTTCCCAACTATGCCATTTTTATCGATGCGCGTTGCGAAATGAAATTGCAATACTGCGAAAAAGTCGAAGAAGTCCGCTTTTTCTTGTGTGTGTGATTTTTTTGTCCCCCCTATGTATGTTGACGTCTGAGCATGCATGTGGATTTATGTCATGGTGATACATTTTTGACTCTTGACGGTGCAAACTTAAAAAGTTTCCGTCATGGATCTAATTCAAGAGGGTCTAATAAGAACCAAGAACTGCAAAGGTACGTACTTAGCAAAAAAGAATACGCGGAAACCAAAAGCAAACTCGGCGAATTATATCTGCTGACAGAAGCAAAATCTACAAAAACAAGTAGACGAGACACCAAAAATGGTCAAAATGGAAGCAGAAAAGCCAATATTTAAATACGGTACTCGTTAAGGCCCGCAAAAAAAGGAAGAAATCGCGAAACAAATGCGAGGAAAAAATAAAACCTCTTGTCAACAACCAACCACGAGAGATAAACCATGAAGAAATCCGATGAGCAAAAAACTAAAACCCGTGAAGGTCAAAGAAATAAACTTTTTCTCTTTGCTTTGCTACTCGGCATAGATGCATCTATTGGCGACTCTCTATCGGCAACACCAGGACACTAGGGCTAGGAACATTCTTCGCCTCTGTGCTACTCGCTGGTTCACTTTTCTCCCACTGCTCATTGTCAGAACTAATATCTGATACCATGCCACCATGGCAAACGAGCTGATAACGCGACTTCGGCTTGATTTCTTTCTGAGTAGCAACCACTCGTATTTCCACAATCGAATCATTCGACGATTTGAATGCTAAAGTAAAAAAGATGTTACTAGGAACCAAACAGGCCGCTTCGAACTACCTTGCGCCACTTTCATTAAATTAACGATGACTTTTACTGCGAGGACCAAGCGTTTCTCAGGAACCACCATGTGGGCGATCTAAATAAATTGGACAAGGTAAGTTATATACACGAGCAAAAAGCATAATCAGCGTACCTTTTCTGGCCAATTCACCGAATTTCGCTGGAAGAAAATATCCGGCGCTCCGGACAGAAATAACACACTGCTAAAACGATCATTGAACTTGGTCGTGTGCAGACTCGAGCGGTTGCTCTGATCGATGAGTTGGTCATTTAACAACTGCTTCTTCACGCGCATTTCAGTCCTACGCCAAGAGTTTGGCATCTTCTTCATGGCGAGATTCTTGACCTGTTTCGGCATCCGATTGTAAGACTTCTTAAGTAAACGATCGTTTGAAGGCTCTAAATCGTGAACCTTCGACTCAAACTCCGATGAATCTATGTTCATTATGCTGGGCTTTGAAATCGAGTTAATGGCAATGAGAACTTGAAGGACGGTGATGCTCACATCAATTTGCTGCTCTGAAGCTAAGTTCAGCACTGTCACGCAGTTTATCGCTTCCGCGGTTTTGTTGAGTGGGATTTTGGTTTTGTCCTGCAGTTTTCTATTCTTGGTTGCGTTCGTCACTGAAAAAAAAGTAAGCTGCCCTGATTTAAGAAAAGGCAAACTATGGCTCACCTTTCTTGCGATTTTTCAAGCGCTGGCAGTCAATGGCGACAGGGATCGAGATAACAAGAAATACTTGTATAATAAACGCGATACAGATCCGTACTAGAAGAGAACACGAAATTATGGAAAGTTTGACACGAAAATTCTTCTTACAGCTGAGTTTCCTCTCGCTAAGATTGGTCGTCGATCCTGTAGTATTGCTAATCAAGGTGACAGAAGCGCTAATAGACGAAACGACGTGGACGTAATTTATGACAGGACCAATAAAAACAACGACGGCCTTGACAGTTCCGCCTGCGCTGCTTTGCAGTGATGGTGTCCGGGCCTAAAATACAAAGCTTATAGTCCAAGTCCGACCGATATATCGGCAAATACTGATATTTTGTCCTGCCCAAAATGCCGATACTGTACGTAGATTTTCCTGTCAATAAGAGTTTAGGGAGAGCAGATGGCCTGCTCTCCCCAAAGTGCGCCGGCGCTACAGCAATAACCACTAAAGCTACGGGCAAAAGAGTTGGTTTAGACGTGGTTAGACGGTTCGTGCTTACAATTGAATACCCGCTGCCTGTAAACATCCGCATTAGTTTGCTGTTCAGCCCAGCCACTCTGGAACTTATGCGCAGTAGGCTTCAGCTACAGTGACAGAGCAGAACGTGGCAACCTTCTTTGTACGAAATTCGCGTCAGCTCAGGAGGAACTAGACGACAAATTTCTTCTATCTATTCTAAATCCTAGCCCAAATATATGTGCGAAAAAGTACTATTATTCTAAGAAAATCTGTTATCAGACAACAAAAAGGTTAGCCCAGCCACCCTGCTCTAACCAAATGCGAGGCAAACAAGGTTGGCTGGGCTCCCTCGGCGGAGTTTGTAGAAAAATTGTGATCAAATAGAATTGCTACTGTCGCTAAAAAAGTGTAACAATGCGTCCCCCCCTCAGCCATTTCATTCAGGCAACAGAGAGATGGAAACAAAAGGGCCGATGGTCGTTCTACTGCTGAAGGTTGTACCCCTAAAGCTATTAACATGCTGGCTCCACAGAAGCTGAACTTCCTGTTCTAGTGTCACTGGGCTGGTGCTACACATGCAGTACTCGTGCTGTCACGGCAGATGCAACCTAACTGCATGCAGCAAGTCCTCACTGTACCCCCAATTAAGTTCGAGGTAACAAAAGGCAATCTTATTCCAAAACCACCAACTTCCGAACTTACTCCGAAATACGAATAAGTGTATTCATGTGGGTGCTGGCCTTTGGTGAAAAACAGAAAGAAAAAAATCTCGCAGGGAGTCGACACCACGACTCCACGATGCACCGAGTACATCACAGAGACAGGCGTTGTGGGTGAGTGTCGGATTACGATTGTGAGCCTGGAGGCAAAATAAACGTAGATACATCACGTCCACATAAGTATAACCCACTCAAGCATGTGCCGCCGAGGGAGCCCAGCCAACCTCGTTTGCCTCGCAATTGGTTAGAGTAGGGTGGCTTGGCTAACCTTTTCGTTGTCTGATAACAGATTTTTTTTAGAAACAATAAAGAGGCTTCGCCCTGAAGATAGTAGCGAGCAAAATATAACTGATATTCCAATTTAAATAAAGGGAACCTTGCTGGTTCATGAGTGACCCTCTTGTTCAGGCATCCAGACCCTGTCCTGTCTGCTTGGCTTTAAAGTGTTTCTGACACCAGCGAAGAGCGAGCAAGTTTGTAGCGGGGATATTGCAATTTACATAATCTTTTGGCCCGAGATTTTGGGCTTCCTGAATGATTCAAATTGGTCTTTCGAGGAAGCCTAGCCTGAGACATTGAAAAATTGCATGCTTAACGATGGGGATCTTACCGAAATTCAAATTTTCCGCCGTAAAATTTGAATTTTTCAAACTTGAAAAAATTATCAGTATTATCGGTTTATCGGCCTATAATTGTGTTATCGATTATCGATTATTGGCCGATACCGATAATTGTCTTACCGGTCGGACTTGGCTCCTAGTGTGTTTGAGGTGCGAAAAGAAAGGATCAGCTTACATATCGGCCATCCTCAACTTCATAAAACAATTGAAAGGGACTTGATTCATTCAATTGTGGAAATGTGGTACAATTCCCATGGATTTCAAAGCTACTGCAGTCCAGTTGAAAATCTAAAAAGTGAAGAATGCACGACGAATTAAGACTATTCGAGATGTGTTTTACATACCGGACTCCTTGTTTATGAAGTAGCCTATGCGACTAACCGTTTTTGATTCTTTCTCAAATCTGGCATGAAGTTGATAAACGTCAGCCACAGCGAAAGTTTCGTTCATTTGGACCACGGACTGGTAATCACTACCATACACGCGGTAGCTATCGTATCCGCTGCCCAGTCCAAGTATATGTATTACATAGATTCCGCCGCTTATATCGTTGGGTAGTGGTTCAATAAATGTTTCGTTGCGATCCAGCGTTCGAATGCCGAACACAGGTACGATGTCACCTTTATACGCCATGCGTGGAATTCTCGACGGGTCTGAAGTGAGAAAACACATGCACGCATTCAAAATTGTCAACATACATTTTCTAGCTTACCACTTGTGCTACATTCTGTCCATGGCAAAGAGAGTGTCTCGTTGGGATTTATCAACAGCGACTGACACATGTCGTCGGTGCTGTTACCGGGACATATGTACCACTTGCGGGGGTACTGCGAGTCGCACAACTGTTCCGTCAGTTTTCCGCATGGTTCTTTTCCATCTTTGGTCACGAAGCAAACTGTATTCTCGTCCTTGCAGATTTCTTTTTCTTCCATGGAGCCTGTTCGAACAAAGTTATACAATGCCGAAAGCGGTGGCAAAATCCTTTACTTATAATCTTGATGGTTTTTTAATCTGATTGTCATTTCAGAACTAAATTAAAGGCTTACACCTGTTTTCAGATTCTGACTAATGCAAAGTGTACTCTAAGATTCAATATCTCGTTTCCCGATCCTTTCTGAGGGCATTCGGTGTCTTCTCAACAAAATATCCATATTTTGGACACTCAACAAGTGTCCAAAATTTTTTTGTTCAGCTCTTTCCTACAGAGAAGTCCACTTCCAGGGGGTGAATAATGAATCGAACATATTCAAGATTTTCTTGGATTTCGATTCCCCAGCTCCAGTGTATGGTCGTCTCCTAATTTGGTTCTGGATGTTAGACTCGATAAAGCAGTGAGCATGCGTACGCGTTTTCGATGCAAGAAAACACTTTTTCTTCAAAATAGGGATGCTTTTCTGCTAATGGCCACCAGTGATATGAGAAACAAGAACGTTTTCCCAGAATTTGCGCAGACGTAAAGGTACTTACACAAGCGAAAATTGTATTTCCATGAATCTTCTTGACTTGAAACGCGGCCTTTGTACCGAATAGTGTAGATTCCGAATATTAATTTCGCCACCTTAATGCTGACATCGCCTGCGTACTCGCACGTTCCGTTAGCGACGACGTTTTGTTTTGGGTCCAAAAGCTCAAATTGATCGCCCCAAGGGCAATCGTCGATTGGCCGGCCGATTTTCCAGCTGAGAAAAACTGCTCCGTCGAAAAAGGGAAAAGGGGCAATATTTCCACCTTTATCGATGAAATCCGCGTAGTTGATCTCTATAAAAAGTCGCCAGATTAATCGGAGTTTACAACTGGGTAATCTAACTGAATAATAGGACCAACATTTTTAGGCACTTACTCATAAAGTTTTCCTCCGCCGCTGATATCACTGTGAAAAAAATTAACAAATATTTGAATTTCACCATAATTTGCACAAATCTTTTTAAATTTTTTAACGCGACTGCTGAATAATATGAACAAGTCGAGGCAGGCTGGCCACTGCTTTCCGCGAATTGTACCAAAAGAGAACTCAGATTCGAGGCTGTGTAATATTTTCTCTGCGGCTGTAAAGACGCGACATGTGATGGCTTCCTCACAGTGATGATGATTTCTGAAAGGTTTTGGTCCTCGGTTTGAATTGAGTGGTACGAGAGAACGCAAATACAAGTGATTTCTGGTGCAATATGTGACCTCTCCGCCGATTCAAATCAAATCAAATGTCTTAATAAAAACGCCAAAAAACCTAAGCGATATTGGTTCTTTTGTACCATTTCAAAAAAAAAGACCCAAATAATATATTTCCGTTTTCCTCTGGTTATTTTTCATCCTGTAAAGCGAAAGTATATCATACAGTATTTGACAAGGGCTTGTATTGCGAAATCGGCGATGGCGGCTCTATTCCTTGCAAGATCCATGAGGAAAAAACTGATGAAACTTCGTGGCTGTTCAATCAAGCGGGTACTTTCATGCTGCCCGACATCCTCTTATCCGACTGCTACAAATATGCTCAGGCATAGTCCAGGAAGAAAGCTTAAGGAAATGCGGCCGCGGTGGTGTCGTCTCTCCATATTGCTCGGGAGCGAGTCCAAGGCTCGATCCCCGGTGATGGAGGTCGGTTTGCGAACTATAAACCCTCGCTGACCTTTCACGCACAGGCTGGGTGACTCACCTGGTACCGTCGGGGTGCTCCGAGTGGAGAGACGCAAGCCAAACGAGCAGATAGTCTCGGCTGTCTGACACCGACAGGGCCCCACCCGCCATTGCCCAAGGAAATCGATGTCCAGTCGAGGATGCCCTCGCGTGCTCCTAGTAATGCTAGGGTAACATCGGGTAAGGAAAGTGTACCCGACCCGAGCAGAGAAATTTCTCCTGAACCTGACCCGACCCGACCTTTTTCTCACTCCTTTTCTCTGACTTTTTGACAAGGATATACATTTACATACTTTGTATTTTCATGTTAATTTTATCCAAATTACGCAGCTTGAGCAGTAGACCCCGGATCGGTCAAGGTATTTTCGGGTCGGGTCGGGTCGGGTCACTTTTTTTAAAGATCGGGTCAAATGAAGCAAAAATACAGCAATTTTGCAAATTACTACTGTTAGCAGCTACAGAAACGTTTTCACAGCTGTGCGACTCCAGGATTTGCAGGATATGCTTCATGGATGCATGAATAAAGTGTTTCATTCCACGTTTTCATTCTGCGTAACTTCCAAGAATGACAGACAAATTGTAAGCTGTGACAGTGACCAATTTTTCTGAGTAATTTCTGCAAAGGGAAGGGTCCATATGTGATAGTTCTCATAAACATTCTTGTTAACTCTGACGAATGGGTGGAACTAGCTATCTCTAAGAAGGAATTGATAATTTTCAGCAGGTCGTAGGAGTAGCTACAATCACATTTGATTCCTGGATATGACAAATAACTTCCTGGGTATACCTGTCTGGAAAAGCAATACAGTCTGTACCCAAACACCAAATCTGCACCAATAATAGCCCCCTCGACCACTATCCATGTTACCATAGCTTAACAGTTTACTGTGTTCAAAAGTCACAGGTAGCCTCACATTCTTCCATCAGTAGCGAAGGTTCTGACAGGAGCTAGTGTCCAGCACAATATGGCTTTGTAAGCAATATATTTTGTGAAGACGAGATGCAACTCTAACGTGGGTTTCTTTAACAACTCTGAACAGGTATTTCTTTGTTTAACGAGTAGACTGTCTCAGACTCCAACAGTTATGACAGTTGCCTCTATTCACGCCTATTATTCGGATTGGTTAAATCTTGGCTCTAGTGGACAGACCCTAGTCGCTTTTAGATCTTTTTCAAAAAGGTTTTTAAAAATTATCTGACCACTACATGTATTGTGGGAAATATGAAGGAATGCAACTGTAGGATAACTGAGGATAACTATTATCTGTTTTCTTTGGGTTTGTGCGCGGCCGTTTGGTGAAAGTGGCTCTGCCAGCCGCGCACACTTGGACCGCTTTTCTAGCCCGTACGCAGGTATCCAAACACCCTATGACTATAGTAGGGGTCAAAAGGAAGCCAACGCGAAAATCGATGGAAAGGAGAATGTTTTGCAGTAAAAACATGCTTCGTCTGCTGGACAACGCGGAAAAAAATAAGAAAATCCCAGAATCTTCATCATGGTAGTTTCTTCCGTGTGTGTGACATATTGCCGAGTTATTGTTGTTTCCGCAAATATTTCGCTAATTTTAAACTATTTTTTTGGTTTTTATTGTTTGTTTTCGAAGGTGAGATGCTGTAAAGCAGTTCTTTCAAAACTTTTGTCTGGAAGTTAAGCGCTTCTTATAAAATGTGAATGAAACCATGCTAGCAACATTGTCTCCAAAGGTCTTGACACGTCTTGACTGTTATTTTATGCCCAATGTGCTCAGATCCCCCAAAACTCTCATTTTAAACGTCCTTACCAAGAACCTTTTGCCAACGTAGTTTTGATGTGAAAAACAAGTCTTTTTCCAGCATTCCATATTATATACTGGTCTGTAGAAACACAGTTCACCTGGCTGCCCGATTGTTTGAAGAAACAGACGCTTCCTATTGGCATTTTCCTCATACACTTTGGGAGGATCTTCATTGAGAAACCTCAGAACTCCTAACAAGTGAATCACGGAGAAGAAACCTCGCGGATTCGAATACAAATTCTTTTACCATTTCTTCTTGGTCTCCCACATAATGTACATGAGAAATCCTTATCGAGGGGGCTAAATAAATCAGCGTATTACGGAATCGCTTCAAATTATCATACTCACTCCTTACCGTGGACCCTGGATAGGGACCACAGCATGCAAAGTTGCACAAAAACCTTCTCTTTATGCTAGGGGCTTTATGAGGCTTTTATGAAAGCTTTATGGCGACATGCAGAAGAATCATAAAAGTCAAAACAAGAAGTTTACAGGAGATAGATGTGGTAGAAGGATTATGTACAGTATGGTAGCTCTTCCTTCTACGAGCAAGCCAGTTTAAACTAGAAATGAGGCATGACTCAAACACGCAGACGTCTTACAGACAATAACTCTGATCATGAGACAAGAAATATGGATTAATAAGAGGATGTGAGCACATTGTCTCTATCTATCGTCGCCATTGTTTCGAAAAAATTCGCGGCTTTTTATGATTTAGCTTAAGCTGCTTTTATCGGCGTACGCATTGTATGGTTTGCGTACAAGCCAGTTTGCGTATGCGTACATGCGTGCATCGGTTAGAATGCGTATGCGTATGCGTTTGCGTATACGCATCCAAATTTCAATGCGTATGCGCAAACTTTGCGTATGCGTATTTTGTACGCAACCAACTGTAGTTTTCAGCACCATGATGTGTCTTAGCAGTTGATCCAATGGCTCCGGCGCATATACATAGTGTATCCATGGGCGGAGGGGCTCTGGTGTGTGCTGGTTCCCGCACAGCTGAGCTCACAAGCTTTGACTGCTATAAGACATAAGGAAAAACGGGATCCAGCCAAAAATTTAGGAAGTACAGTACTTCGCAGCGGACATAGGCAAGTGCAAGCATGTGATGTATCCTAAAAAGACTGAAACGGCGTGGCGTGAGGTTATCATGACACGACGCAGTGTGAGTCGAGCATAAACTGGGTCATTCTGTTAAATCCTTGCCTGACACGGCGATAAAGATTCGCTTTATGCCAAATGTCGATCCACTATCCTTCCATGCGGACCTTGCTAAAGGCTGTGCATGAAGTTCAACTGACAAGCCGTTGCACGAAAACGATATTTTCACCACTGACTTCGTGGGTTAGGGGGGGGGGGAGCACCAGGACCAGGCTACGGGTGCACCTCACTACCACCTTGTGGTCTGGGTTGGATGCCCCAGAAATTGAATCGACCCACCGGAAAAGGAATTCAGAAATATGACAAATGCCGCTATGCCAAGCCGCTATGTCAAGTTTATTCAGAAATATGCCAAATACCGCTTGCCTGAAAAAGTTAAGATGGGCCTCTGTTGTATAAGATGGGCACCTTACCAGCTGCACCAGTGCAACCAATACTGCAAAAAAATAGGCAAGAGCTGCGGATGGGGTTCCAAGGGATCAAACCGAGATAGCCACTCTGAAGGATCCTTCGAAAAATTTCGCGCAGCGGCTACGAGGTAAGAACAAGTCTCGCTTCTGCGCACTACGTCAGAGAAGTACGTCAATGGCTACAATCCCGAGTTACTCTTGCTGTGGCAGGACACCCAGTTTGTTGGTGAGAATACGAATGCTGTGGTCAATCACATTGTGAACCATGGAACTAAAAAGAGAAAAAACAATTTAAGAATTATGTAACATTCGAATGATATGACATCTTTGATAGATGATGCTGGGTCATAGGCACTGTCAGTGTCAGAGTACCGCCAAAGTGATCATCGGCGTGGTCAGTAATGACCTCTGAGCTTGTAATGGGCGGAGGCTTCCTGACCTCTTCCACCCAATAAGACTTGAAGTAGCGGCGGTGTGACCGATATGCCTTTACTACTTATTGGTTCAAATTTAATCCACTGTAGTAAAACCCAGGACCTCCTGGAAGTACAAAACATGATTTTGCACAGCATTATAATTTCAGGAAGCACTAGACAGGTATCAATTACTAGCTATACCATTTCATCACAAAAGTGCATGTCCTGTGAAGGAATGAATGTCGGAATAAGGCTGCAATTTTGGTGGCGGAGAGTCGAATGTGGACATTGCTAAAGCCAGCTGAGTGCAGCAGGCATGCTAGCCATGTAAGCTAACTCTTAGCGCCAAGTCCAAAGTGCTCATTCTACTGCTCTACACTACTAGCACACTTTTCATAGCATTCACATCACAGCTGTTCGAAATAGAGTCGCTGCATTAGGTATGCTCTACATCTGTTTTAGAAGCCTCATTCACTACAGCAGTTTTAAATCGCTGGTCACTCTCAGCGTGGATACAGTTAACTGTAACTGAAACTGAAACTGAATCTCTTCGCCAAAACTGAATTTAACTGTAACTGAATCTTTTTAGAATCAGTTAAATTCAGTTTTCAAATGACTGCGCTTTCGAAACCTCGCGATCTGTTTCCGGCTGTTCGTTCAAAGCTCATAGAGAAACGAAAGTCAGCTACACAGTTGCTTGTTCGAATCCTGTTGATCGCGAGTTAGGGCATAATCTGTTATCTTTAAATATCTCTAAGCGGCTGTAAATGAAATGGATCCGCTTGAATCCTTCGAAAAATTTTGGTCCAAACATAGATAATTGACGTATCTTTGCAATTTTGCAGCGGCTTATCAGCTCCTGCTACGTTAACACTGATTGAAGGGCGAAGTTGAAAAGGAGTCAGCGTAATTCAAAAACTGTTTAAAAAAAGAGGGTATTTATTATTTCAATCATTTTACAAAAGGCGCGGTGTTTCTATGAATCAAACAAATCAGCCTTGCTAACTTCTCGAGTAATTTCACTACATAATCGCACCTTGATCTGAGGGAGCCTTACCAGCTGACATAATCGATTGCTGTAATTTTTTTCTTCTGTACGAAAATAAGCTTTTTGTAAATTATTTGACCAGGCTGGCCAGCATGTCAGCGACAAAAGTCCTGCAAGTTTTTTGAATTCTGTGAGAAGACAGAGTATTGAAATAACCTCTGTAGCGGGTCAGTCTGTAGCGGGTCAGTCTGTAGTGGGTCAGTCTGCAGTGGGTAAATCTGCAGTGGGTCAGTCTGCAGTGGGTCAGTCTGTAGCGTGTCAGTCTGCAGTGGGTCAGTCTGCAGTGGGTCAGTCTGTGGTGGGTCAATCTGTAGTGGGTCAGTCTGGTAAGAGTGCATACAGCATATCCAGTCCCATACTGTAACTAATCATGTGACCTTTCCAGCAAATAAATAACTATTCCGAAGGCCATAAAAGCGTCCAAGACTAAAAGTAATGCTGAACTTAAACTGTGAATTTCGATGTTGAGCATTTCCAAAATCGCGTTTCGCATGAAGACACCTCGACAAGTAAAATCAACGTAAGGCTTACAATAAGAAAACGAAGCTCTACATATTGAGACTATGCACGACTGATCTCAGCATTTGTGAAAAAAAATTGCGATTCTCGCGAGTTCAAGAAATGTGAATTTTGCCAAAAGAGACCGATTGGCGATCATGCTCAGCATGCATAGTGGGCACTGTCCAGGCATGCCATCGAAATTTGATGTAGTCAAGCCCTTTTCTCAGAAACTCTATGGCACCTGAATGTTCGCTTAGTTAAGAAAATTATTACGAACTCAATTACCAGAAAGAAAAACGCATTTTCTCTTACTGATCTTCAGCTGAAAGGACCAAAAAACTACAACGGAACTCGCCAAAAAAAGGGTATATGATGAGGAAAGAAAGAAATTTAGAGAATTATAGCGTATTTCCTTTAAAACTATCTTCCCCCTCCCCCCTCGAAATCCTCCCCTCTGTACTCTCCCCCCGTCTGCAACCCATTTGAAAAATTTTCTCTCCCGGGGAGAATTTCGAGGAAATACGGTATCTGCGACAAAAAACAGAAATCTACGAAATAGAGATGCAAGAAACCAAAAACCGTCAAAATGAATGGTTGATTAAACAAGAAACCAAATTTCAAAAGCCCGTGAAAATTTGAAAAATAAAGGTACTCGTTAAAACCCGCAAGACTAAACTACAGCCTAAATGATTATCCGCAAAATCCACACAACCCACAAAAAATTTGCAAGAAAAAAACAAAAATATACTATAGATAACCCACAAAAAACCTATCACCGCAAAAAATTACGACCCAATGAAGTTCAAAAAAATTGAATTTTTTCGCTTTTCTACTCGGTCTTGATGCATCTTATTTGCGACTCTGTTTCGGCAGCTCAATACTAGGAACATTCTTCGCCCACGAGCTACTCGCTGGTTCACATTTCTCCCACTCCATTAAATGATATCTAATATTATGCTACCATTGCAAACGGAGTGATGACGCGAGTTCGTCTCGATTTCTTTGGGGGGGGGGGGGGGGGGCGCCACCTTTCGTATTTCTAGAATCGAATCATTCGACAATTTGACCGCTAGAATAAAACTGGGACTTTACTATCACGGGAATCAGACTTTTTGAATCAACTTTTGAATTACTTTGCACCACTTTCATCAATTCCATGACTTCGATTACAGGGACCAATTGCTTCACAGGAACTACCATTTGGACGATCTGAACACACTGAGCTAATGTAGGGAACTTATATATACGAGCACAGACACAATCAGCGTACCTTTTCTTGCCAGTACGACAAATTTTGCTGGAAGAAAATATTTTTGGCCGGCGCTTTGAACGGAAATGAACCCTTGCCGAAATGATCATTAAAGTTGGTCATGTGCAGACTCCAGCGTTCGATCTGATCAAAGAGTTGGTCGTTCAACAACTGTTTTTTCGTGCAGATTTCATTCCTACGCCAAGAGTTTGGGACCTTTTCCAAAGTGAGACCCTTGATTTGTTTCGACAGTCGATAACGAAACTTGCCCGCGCATTGTGCTTGAAGATTTGAAAGCTCCAAATCGTGGACCTTCGTTGCAGACTCTGCTGAGTCTTCTATTTTGACATCGTTGAACTTTGACATAGTGCCAGTGGCAATAGGAGCTCGTGGCAGTGCTACGTTCATCTCAATTTGATTTTTGGAGGAAATTCCAGATCAACCGCGCCTTCCATCGTCACCACAGTTTGATTCAGTGGGGTCTTTTGCTTTTCACTTAGGGCCACTTCAGTAACTATAAAAAGAGGAAATCCGAAAAAGCTGTGGGAGAGAAAGCTACTTTATGGCTCACCTTTCGCCCGAATCTTCAGGTAGAGGCAGAAAATAGCGAAAGAGACAGAAAACGCCAAGGTCAAAAAGGGAGTGGTCCAGATCAAAACTAAAACAAACAAGGGGAATATAAAAGCCTTCAACGGGAAAAACCTTCTTACAGCTGATTGTGAGTGATCCCTTTTGATTGGAATCGGATGCCGAAGTGTGCACTGAAAAAGAGAAAGAAGTAGTTGGCACAACCAAAAAGAATTATTCGAATCCCATGGCTACTTTTTGTACCTTTGGTCGATTCATTGGTACTGCAAATCAAGTTGACCGTAGCATTCATCGACGGAACAACGTGAACGTAATTTATGACAGGACCAATGAAAACAACGACAGCCCTGATAATCCCGCCTGTGCTGCACTGCGGAGATGGTTTCCGGGCCTAAAACAATATGCTCGTAGTATGTCTGAGGTGTGCAAATAGAGAGCAAGCTTACATATCGGCCATCCTCCGCCTCATAAAACAGTTGCAGGGGACTTGATTCCTTGAATAATGGAACTGTGCTACAATTCCCATGGAGTTTAAAATTACTGCAGTCCACTTGAAAGTCTGAAAACTGAAGGGTGCGCGAGGAATTCAGACTCGAAATGTGTTACACATACCAGACTCCTTGTTTATAAGGTAGCCTTTGAGATCTGTCTCAGGGCGATTAAATCCTTCCCGATGTAAGGCCGTAACTTGATAAGCGTCCGCCCCAGCAAAATTTTCGTCGATTGGGACCACGTATATACCAACTTGGGTGTTCCCCGTTCCGCCGCTAAGTCCCTGTACAGTTATATAGAAACCTGAGGGTATATCGTTGGGTAGTAGTTGAATAGATGTTTCGTTGCGGTCCAGCGTTCGGATGCCAAACAAAGGTACGATGTCACCTTTATACTCCATGCGAGGATTCTTGACAGGTCTTCAACAAGAAAACACATACGGGCATCAAAAACGAAAAGAAAATGTCAACTTGCTGCTCGTGGGGCATTTTCTATTTGTCAAGGAAAGCGATTTGTTATGATTCTTTAAAAGGGAGCGGCACAATTCGTTCATGCTGCTATCATCAGAATCAGGACATATGTACCACTTGCGGGGGTACTGCGAGTCGCACAACTGTTCCGTCAGTTTTCCGCATGGTTCTTTTCCATCTTTGGTCACGAAGCAGACTGTATTCTCATAATTGCAGATTTCTTTTTCCTCCATGGAACCTATTCAAACATAGTTATACAATACCCGAAGCGATAGCAGAATCCTTCAATCATAATCTTGGTGGCTTTTTTTCTGATTGCCATTTAGCCTGTTTATCTAAATTAACCTGTTTTCAGATTCCGACTAATACAATGTGTACTATAAGATTACTCAAACAAAAAATCCCGATCCCGATCGGGCTTGCCCTGATCTCGATCCTTGAAAAAGGTGATCCCGACCTATCCCAAGAGGTGACCAGCTCCCACGGCGGGTTCCCTGTGTCTTCACTGGGAGCACCTACACACGAGGGCATACTGGGTGAGAGGGGGCTCAGGTTTAGCTTAGGGACTTTCCCGACTGGTTTTCGAGGACAGTTTCCCAATTCTCTACTCCTTGGATGGGCGCCCGCCATTTGACAGTAGCAGAGGACTCGCCCAGATCCAGGTGTCCAAAGGCAGCGACAAGCTACTAAACTGCCGTCCTCCGTCGGAATAGACTCAGCCTCCCAGTCAGGGTTGCGGGCCAGCCAGGTGGATCAACGCCTTAACCAGCTGAGCCATCGCCTCCAAACTTTTCCCTTTCGGATCAGATGCCATTCCATTGGGAATAAGAGTCCTGATGAACCCGAAGGACCCGAAAATTGCATTGTCGAGAATGAACGATCAAGGAGAAGAGAAGACAAAAAGTTTTGAGGGTTTGAGCGCGCTCTACTGGTGAAGGTAAAAGGTGTTTTGAAAAAAGAGCGCGTTTAAAAAAATGGTTACAAACATAACTTATAAAAAAGGGCGCCCACCCCTGATCTGTCACAGAGGAAAGTCGCAGTGCGTGCTTAGAAACAACAAATCTTTGCGCTAGTCTTATTTATATGTATTCCTTCCGAAAAAATTCTTGAATTTTGATTCTCCAGCTCCAGCGTATCCTGATTCGGCTCTGGGTGTGAGATTCGATAAAGCCCAGTAAGCATGCGCTCAAGTTTTCGATGCAAGGAAGCACTTTTTTTTAAAATAGGGATCTGCTGGTTACGCACTGGCGATATGAAAAACCAAGAACGGGGTCTCAAAATCTGTACAGATGAAAAGGTACTTACACAAACAAAAATTGTATTTCCATGAATCTTCTTCACTTGAAACGCGGCCTTTGTACCGAATAGTGTAGGTTCCGAATATTAATGTTCCCGCCCCAAGGCTGACAAGGTTTTCGTGACACGTTCCGTTGGCGATGACGTTTTGTTTTGGATCTAAAAGCTCAAATTGATCTTTGAAAGGGCAGCCGTCGATTTTCCACTTGAGATCAACCTTCCCGCCGACGGAGGAAAATAGTCATTAACTTCAAATTTATCTTTGAATGACGCCGATTCGATCTCTAAAAAAAGTCGCCAGATTAACAGTGGACTTTGAAGCTAGGGGGATCGAACTGCAAAGGGCCAAGATTTTTGGCACTAACTTATGTTTTCCTCCGCCGCTGATATCATAAAGAAAAAAATTAGGAAATATTTTAATTTAACCATTTTTTGTACAGATAAATTAAATTTCTCAACGCGACCAACTACTGCACACACTTACGACTGCCGAATGAAGTGGACGAGTCAAGGCAGGCAGACCACTTCTCTTTCGCGAACTGTGCAGCAAAGCGAACTCACTGTCAGTTATGAGGCTGTGTAATGCTTTCTCTGCAGCTGTAAAGACGCGACATGCAGTAATTCTCTGATATTGGTGGTGATTTTCACTGTTAGCATCGAGTTTGCTGGAATGAGAACTCACAAATACAAGTGATTTTTCGGTTTCACCCATTTGACCACATTTCCCATTCAAAAATGCCTTCACATGCCATACTTGGCGATTTCGTTTTACAGCTCATTACAAAAAAGGGCATTTCAATATATAGGTATTGCCGCTAAGATACACTCGCGATCTCAAGAACAATTGTTCCAGTTTCTTCTTTATTGACATTATACCAGGCTACCTGCACTTTGCCCTTGTGATGAGACCACCTATCCACCTCACCCTTCGATAATAGGGAAGATACCGGTTTTCCTTGTCATGTAATTCCAGTAGGCCCTTATTCTTTTTTTCCTGTTCACTTGTTACTTTGGGTTCAATAGCGAAAGGTTGTGCCTCTTCCAGCCTTTCCAATCCACACGACACACGTCCTCCACGTAATTCTACCTGTGGTGTTAACAACATATCCTTCCACTGCGCCTAAACGACATTTTGATAGCAGAACGTTTTAGTGTGTGGTGACTGCGGTTTGGTTTGGTCGAGGTTTTTTTTCACTCCTTTGGTAAGTCCGCCCACCCGTGGTCGTACTGTTTGGACATCACCCCACGTTTGGAATCGGCTGGGTCCAGTTGGCTAGTGGCGTTTCATTCATTTTCGGTGATCCCTTCAACGGCACCTTGGCGATTCGTCGTTGGCGGGCTCCTGCTGGTCACTAGCGGATGGTCGTACGACGACGGTCAGTCAAGAAGTGGTCGTACGTTCGTTCACAGAGCAGTGTAACCAGCATCCCAGCCAGGGGAACGTATCGATTATGCCCAACCGCCAGGGATGCTGGTTAAATTGTGTGGTTCGTGTTTGGGTGAGGACGGTTTCGTGTCGTGTCTTTTTTGGCTGGGACGTTAGGTTTCTAATGAGCGAATGCCCTCTCAAAAGTGCCCTTTTTGCTCTGTAAGCTTTTTGCCCGAGTACGTACTTGCTCAGTTTATCGCCAGTCGGAGGATCGAAGGCATACTATAGCAACAGCGGCGACAGCTTAGTGCAGGTGGCCATCAAAGTTCTTATTTCGCGATTCTTCGTTCTGTCTGTTACTGTTCGAACCATCTCTAAAAGGCCTCTTTTGGTCCCTGTATGCTCGTTCATAATGTCTGCCTCTATACATAAGGCTCTTGGTCCAGCTGGAAAAGCCGTATGGCGCGATTTTGACTCGTCTCGATGACGCGCGCAGATATCGAGGCGGCTATCAAAATTTTCACTCGAAAAGTATAATTTCCCATGAATCGATGTCAGCAGAAACCCTGGCTTTAGTTATACCATCTATTTTCGCGACTTTGCTTCGCTGCATCTCGTATTTTGAAGGTGGTGTAGGCTGAGGATCAAACTGGTAAACATGTTCCAGCGGATGAGGAGTTTCTGATGTCGAATTTTCGTCTGTTGTTGCTGCCGGCTGGTAATATTCCAGAGGGACAGAAAGGCCAAGTATGCGTGATGTACTAAGGTAGGAGGGTGGGCGTTGAGGGTTATAGCTCTCTTTCCCAAGTTTCATCCAAGTTCCCATGCTGCATCAGGGTGCTCTAAAACGTTTACATGTGTTCTCTCCTTGGCAGCCTTCCTCTTTGCGGGCCATTTGCGATTGTGGGCCAAAACACCCGTTCTCTTGGCGCAAATGAAATTTTTTTAGCTTAGAACACCACTTTATAATCCAATAACTCAATGTTCATGATTCCCAAATTGAAACTTTCAATCTACAGCAAAATCTTATTTTAAAACGAATAAACTGAGGGCAATCTTAACTGCACAATAATCGAGTTTTGTCACGTCATCATTCTTCCCCGATCTCGAGTTCAAAATCAGTAACGACCGAAGCGTGATCGCTGGGCCAGTCGTTACTGTTATGATAAGGGTAATAGCCCGCCACCTGATCGCCCTTGTATACCAGTGATCTCTTGACCCTCAACCATGGATTGGAATCCAAAAAGTATATGAAATCGATCCGATCTTGAGGTTCTAATTCTGTAGAGGATATGCTCTGCCATGACTTAGTTTTGTAAATTGGCGACCACGTGAATCCAGGATCTCTGAGCGGATCGTAGTTTACTTTGCGGAACGAATCAGCAAAACCGGAATCGGCCATCAGTTTAGACACTGGCCATTCGTAAGTCGTATTGCAATGAAAACCCGATGCGGCGCTTGTCCAGTCCAAGTGGGAAGGCGAGTTGAAGTCGCCCAGGATGACCACAAAGGGAGCTGCACTTTGTCGAGGCGATGATATAAAATCCTTTAACTGCCTGTTATGCAAGAATCTGAGTGTTTGATGCAATCGACTTCGACTGGGCGATCTGGGCTTGTATTCTTTTTGGAACAGCAGATCTTGAACATTCTGCAGCTGAGATGGAGTGGGCGTGCATGCTGCGTATGGTCCGTAATCCTCCCAGTGCAAGTGCAGGTTCCACACTTGCATATATCGTGGTGGGTCGTCATGGATCTTCAGTTGGCACCCATTGTTTTTTAGGTAAATAGATGGCAGATACTCTTGGGCGATGGGGAAACGGGTCAGGATATGATTAGAGCCCCCTTCATTCCGCCGACAATGATACCATTTATCAGTCCTACCATCCTGTTGGTACAGAGTATCTAAACTGCTTCTTATCCTGGCAGCCGTGTATTCGTCCATTTCTTGCATTGCGACAATGTGAGGGTCGACTGAAGCTATGTGACGAGCGATCTTCGTGACTCCATCCTGAACGTTACGTCCAGCGATCCACGTGTTGAATGTCATAATTCGGATAAGTTTGCTGGAGGAGGTCCTGAAAGAAAACATGATTTGTGTCCGTGAACTCTGAACGCAATAAAAATACACTACTTCCAAAATATTTTGAAACAACTTTTTTTTGACACCGCTTCTCATGGAAACAGTGTGACCACTTTAACCGACCCCACGGACATTACACTACTTATCGCTTTTATGCTACCAATTCAAACATAGTTGCGTGAAAACTTTGGAGATACTGTACGTAGTAGTGAATTGGCTCATGCAGGGTGCCATAACAGGGGGATCTAGAACACCAACCGAAAATCGCCCAGTCGAGCACTGTCTTTTCCTCACCTTATCTCCCATCATTGCTTAGATCCTATCGCAAGAACTGCACGAATTTGAACTTCATGTTGAAAAATGTAAGTTTTTTAAACTTGTTACGTTGAAACATACAGTAGAAGCCACTTCGGTTCTTACAATTTTATCAATGGCTGTTATGGTTTCTAGCGTGGCTGCTCCTGACCTCAAGGTTATCTGATCCTAAGTTGCTGTTAGGAAGCGTTCCGCAGCCAACATAGTATAGCTGTGCGTCTGCAGGTTCACTTTAGTAAGTCTCTCTGGAGAACAAAAATTTCAATTAGGATCCTGGCTGAGGTATATTCGATGTGTAACCTACTTCTGATGACGAGGGTCCCTTCTTTGTCCGATATGTACCGCTCGGCACGGGTGTTTAGTGCGTGGTAGCCTCCCTAAACACCCGCCCCGTGCCCCAATTGGGAGGGTACCATAGGCGGGCTGATATCTTAAGGCAGGTCAGAACTGTTTCGAGCAGCTTTTGAACAATTTTTTGAACCCATAAAGCCAAATCACGATAACATGTTCCATTCACATTACTCCAAAGAAGAGTCTTCGAGAAGAGTCATAGTACCTAAATTAGATAATTAAATGATCGATTTCAGCCTCGCGAAGCAAAGCCACCTCAGCCTTTCCGATGTCACAATCGCGGTCGGTCACATGCTCACCCACGCCTTAAAAAAGGGCTTGCACAGAAAATCTATGAGCCCCGAGTTCAGCCAAAGTTCCGTGGTTGGTAGAAGGGATTATTCAAGGTGGAGACATGATAAACATGGCTGAGATACCAACTGATTGTGAGTAAACATAGCAGTCTGCGGTGATCCAAACGTGTAATCAGTTTAACTAATTAATCAACTTTAGTTAATTAACTTCAGAAAACCCCACACTGAATTGATTATAGCTGTTCAAGAGCCCTCGGTACACTTCCATATAGCCTACATACAGATATTCACTTCACACTTCAGCATGCCCTACTGCTCAGTAGTCCATACACAAACTATAAGAACCGGAGGTATGCTGCAAAAAATTTAGTATACTGTGTTGCACTGTATGTAAATAACCTAAAAAGACGCTGTTACATATGTATTGTATGTATAGGCAGGGGCCACGACTTCTAAACCCAATTTTGCCATAAATCGAGCCTGCAACAAGATTTTTCAGGTCAAACCTGATCCTACTGTACCTGAATGAATGTCCCCCGGTTGTTCTAAAGAATTGCTGACCAATGCGGGGCCATTCGACAGTGGCAGCGGTGGTCGTGGTTGTCGAGCTGGTCGTTGTTGGTTGTGTCCTTGTCTCAGTCTCCTGGCTATCGAATTGCCCTTGTACCTGCCCCCCTCCAGCGAAACGATTACAATAAAAACAATGTAAGAGAAGAAGATCGTCATAGTCATTCTTTACAGAGGCCACCAAATTTCGTCCGATTGCACAAGTAAAATTCCACGGCAATAGACGACACCATTTTGCATTGTCGCCGACTTTAGATTCAAGGACAGCGCTTCCACATAATGGTGCCGTCGAGACGTAACATAGCTTGGCACACTCTGATGCGTCACTGACTGCACGACTGGACGATTGGAGCAGAGCAATGTTCTGGTGTCTGCCTCGGGCTTGCAGGCGAAACTTGCCAGATAAGAGCTCATCTGTGCTCGATAACTTCGTTGTTTGGAACCAAAGTGTATCCCTGCATGCTGAAACGTGACAACCAATTTGGTTGCTGCAATGCTTCTAAACAGGGTCAAGTGTGACTGCTGGCCTTGTCAAAATGTCATCATCACAGGATTTTGAAACTTTGTACGTATGGGAAAAAGCGATGTTGTGACCCGCGGTAGCACAACGATTGCTGCACGTAATACTGAATCAGTCGGAAGTCACATGTTGTGAACACTCTTGCAGGAACCAGCATGGCGAGGGTTGTAAAGTAGCCCGAGCATCTGCCACGCAGTACTTCTTCACTGAACTAACTGTAAGGCTCGCAAGTCAGTAATCCTCACACATACAGTATGCTCATGCGCACTGACACAACTACGCAGGGTGGCCTGCCCTGTAGCCATCTTCATACTCTCACCTTACATTGCACTTACCCTGGCCAAGCCCAAATCCAATTGCCCACACTGCAATGACCAAATACGCCATGCCGATAGCACACGCGCGGACAAACAATCACGGCCGCATTACGGCTACTCTCCATTTCATTGCCCGTGTCTTCTAATCGGCGAACCCGCAGGTGGTCAAACTGGTCTTCTTTTCCGAGTCGTCATTTCGAATTAAGGACGAAAAAAAGTGGTCCTCTTTCCATTCTTCACAACACGTGTGCACCCACCCGTTTCTAGGTCAACATTGGACATTCTTGATGGTCATTATAAAAGACTGATGGACAGTGTCTTGGAGAATACCGGTACCTCCAGTCTGTCATATGAATCGAGATAGTTTACCCAGTCTTGACCAAATAAACTTGACGCGTTCCCAGTGAAAGAAAACTTGTTTTCAATGGGGCGTTTTCCCTTTTTCTCACAAAAGACATCATCTTAGTTAGGCGAACGAACTTTCATGAAAACCACTCTTTTTTATGCTCGAAAAATATCACAATCCAGTTTTGTTTTCCCACCAGTCAATGGATGTTTCCCAACTCAAAGCAGTCTCGCCCTTTTGATCTACTTCGCAAATGTTTAATCTACTTTCAAGCCTTAAAAAATAACAAAACTTGCATTTGTGGGACCTTCCCTAATTTACGTCTCTTTTGACCCAAACATTAAGAAACCTGCAAGTTGGCTGCTATTAGCTGCTACAAAAGCTAGCTGGCACAAACCGTGCTAAACAAGATGCGACTAATTTCAACTTTCTGCTTTATGTGCTCTGTCGAACAAACTTACTTTTCAGTGGCGACTATCAGGCCATAAAAATTTCTCCCCTTGGTTGGTCACTTGTGCGCTGTAATTAACAGGACCCTGGATTTAGTCCGAAAACAACAATATTCAAATCCAGATTTACTACTATACTATGCAAAAGTCCACGACCCTCCACAGACCTCACCATACAAAATCAGAACGAAGCTAACAGCAGAATTCTAAATTAACCTTCCCTTCCATCACATACTGACCATACAACCCAAATTTACTGACCCAAACCGACCCCCCGTTGTGATCCTTGGTCTACTGATTACGGAAAGTCGAGACTTTTTGGCGAGGCACGAGCGTACGTTTTCGGGTACCAAGTTTCATAAAAATGGTCTAGTGGGCTGGAGCGGCGACCAGGCGAGCCAGTGGGCGGTGTGAAATTGTTTCCTCCGTAATCGATCAGCATCAAAGCCAAACCATCGATCACGATCGCCGTTCCGTTTTTGTTCATCGGCACAACATCGACCACGACAGCGTACGGTCCCTGGTCACTGCAGTAGGGCACGCGGACGTAGATTTGCTGTCTTGGCTTGATGACGCGTTTGAATTGGAACAATTCCTGTCTGTCGGCCAAATCGATGACATATCCAGAAATATTTACTGCCTCGAATGGCATGTCAGCAGTGGCAGCGAAGCGAAGCAAGGACGCGCCTTCAGGGTCGGCCACAGTTGATCTGTCCTTGACCCAAGAGTGGTGGAGGAACCGAGCTGGTCTTGCGCTGGCTTTGAGCACCGAGCAACGCACGCATACGTCTTTACCGACGGCTCGGGTACCGCTGAATCGACTTCGAAAACCACTGTGAAAACGGAAATTGCTTTGTGATCTCAGCCTGCGTACATCGATGTTGTCTTCGTCGTCATCATCTTCTTTTTCATCCTCGCGTTCCGCCCTTGGCATGTCTTCCTGTGCCTGGTACTCGGCACACACGGCGTACCAAGACCCATCCTGAATCTTCAGATCGTTGATGTCAACTAAGCGAACCAAATCGGCTTCATCCGCCTCCACTTTGCATCCGGAACTGTACGAATCGGGTTTATGAGATGGCTGGCGGCGATCCAACTCGTCTTGCTCGAGGATGACACGATCAACTGCTTCGGAGTTATCAATTCGTGCCCACATGACCCTCCTGGCGTGCACTGGCAATCTCAGGCTCCACGTCGAGTTGCTGGGGTCAGAATTGCACAGCTCGACCTGCCCCTGATCATAGTGGCAGTGGCCTAATGCTGTTTGGGCTTGGCTGACCGCAAGCAGGAGCAAAGGGACAAAGTAGAAAGCAGGCATGCTGGCCAGAAGAGAATCCACCACTCTGAATGAAAAGGAGATATAGACTGACCAGCGCAGCACGCAGGCGCGGGCATTTGTCCTTCTTTGACCAAGGACGATGGACGACGGAGACGTAGATTGGCCTTGCCCTCTCTTAATTGGCCAAGAAATAACAAATTGCCGCTGGAGGCGATATGACAACGGGAAAGGTATGTCAAGGCCACCTTGCGATTAGACAAGTAATATCAGCTCAAGTCATCGAGTCTACTAAACGCACGCACACCATCCAAGTATTGGCGTGTCAGAGCTGAGGCGAAAACTGTGTGTTATCTATGCTCTAGATGTGGATCGTACTGGTCGTAGGTGCATCGAGCGCACCTTCCCCTCTAGTGTTTTTATGACGCAAGCACTGTACCTCAGCCGATACAGTAGCTCAAAGCCCATCACGCTCCCTGGAGAAAGGGTACTTTTTGAAGAATTGCTCCCACTCTTATCTTGCAAATTGCTTCTAACAAAAACATTACGGCAAATACATACACACAAACAGCACAGACAGAACTTCCTGCCCAACAATTTCCTGCCCAATTTAGCCCAACAAAACGTTGGTTTCTCATCTGGTTCGGGGGCCAAATGCAAACGCTCCCATTCACGATCAGTCGAACGGGCCTGTTCAGGAATGGGCCCATTGTGCATATGACCCAGGTCCCTCGTGGGAGCCAAAAATTGTTACCTATAGTTCGCTACGGCAGCACTGTAGTTATGCTCAGGATGGTGAAACGACTTTAGGAAAAATTGTTTGGTTGCCCTTGAAACATGAGTGCAATAGCGTTAACAGCACTACTTGCACAAATGAGAAGAGTATGAAAATACGTATTTATTAAAAGAAAAGATGTACTGACTGACTGATTTCTGAGTCTGTGAATTTTCAATTGGGCAGAGCATATTTGCCATACCTGAATACCCTACGCGGTATCATTAAGGTATTGGAAAAAGTGCTGGGCCCAATTTGGAGCTTGTTGAGGTATTTCTTAGAACTATTAAAATTACAGTGCGAAGTTTCAGAATTAATTTCCAAGTTCTTCCGTCTCGGGCGGCCCGAACGGAGACAGTCCCTTGGAGGTTTTCCATCTCTATTCGCAGAGACTGTCAGCTAGTAAAAAAATTCTTGGTGGTGCATGAAGATTCGTTGTCGGTTCCGATTTCGATCAACATTTTGTGTCTGATCAAGTTCAGGGTAGAGGTGAAAAACCCTAGTCTTTCAAACCTAAATACGTCTCCAGTATAGAACCATAGAAACTGACAAAGTGTGCTACAAGTCTAATAGGCTACAAACACCATGCCACAAAAACAAATTGCATAATTCAACGGTGCTTTCCACTGTCGAACAGGACATCCGCCTCCGTCCGTCATTCAGCACTCTTAACCTGTAACACCAGCTCTGCAAGATCTCCTTCTCGTTGTTTATACTAAGGTGGCTATTTTTGGATAGATCCTGCATAGGTATCGTCGTCCTTTAAGGCTTGGCACAGCTAACAGAAAAAAGATAGGAACCAGCGTTGGCGCCTGATCTCGGATTTGAAGGGCTGAGCTTGAAAACTGGACAAGTCCAGTTTTGCAGTTTTGAGTTGAAGCCATTAGAAAATTTTGATCCGACTCCGAAATCTGAGGAGCAATAGTATCTAAACCAGTTGAATATATGGATGTTGGTCGCATATGCATGGGGCACGTCTGGATGTTTTAGTTTCGCACAAGTTTTTGGTAGTTTCGATTACATTGTACGCGTTTTTGCTTTTTCATGTTAGCCTTCACTTCATTATCTTCGAAATAGGTTTGCACTCTCAGCGGCAAAAATATCTTAAATAACTTTAGGATGCAACTGTAAAGTAAACAGGATACAGGACGCGGATTTCGTACAGAAGGCACTCATGTGTGTTGTCGAAAATGGAAAAGCGCCTGACTTGTCTGCGATGACGTCTCATTCCATCCCCTTTCTAAGAGGTCAATAACGCGCAGTCTGCAGTGTGAACTGGTAAAAGTTCTGTTTAGTATCTAGCCCCACATAGAAGGTGGTACTTGAGTTTCTCGTCTCGTTACATCATTTTGACTGTTTTCAACGATGATACAGACAGTTTTAGCTACTGGTGGGGCTGGATATATTGGCAGCCACTGTGTTGTTGAACTTCTCAACGCAGGATACGACGTGATTGCTGTTGATAACTTGATGAATGCAGCTGAAGGTAATATTGCAAAATTATGGATGATGGAAATTATGAAATTATGTTTTTAGATGGAGAAAAAGCCATAAGTCTGCAGCGAGTGGAGGAGATAACTGGAAAAACAATTACTTTTTATCCCGTGGATATTACAAAAAAAGCTGATTTAGATGCAGTGTTTAAAAAAGTGAAGCCATGAAATATATTCAGGCTAACTGGCTAAATTTTTTATATTCTAGCATAAAATTGATTGCGTTATTCATTTGGCTGCTCTAAAGAATGTGAGGGAGTCAGTTGAGAAACCTCTAGATTATTATGGAAATAATCTGATCGGATGTTTGGAACTGTTACGCGTACGTAAAAGTGTTTGTCATCCCTTATCGCCCTGTGCGAATCTTTCGGTCAGCTGTCTAAGCGGTTGCCAGTCTACTGTATTATAGATTTTTTTTGGTCAAAACCCCTTTTTTGCGTGGGCAAAGAAGGTTCTGTTTTTGATCAGTTGTCTGATGTGTGACCTTCGTCCGTCTGGGTGACCAGCTCGTTTTACCGCATCAAATGTCTTTATGCTCTGTTTTCAGACAATGAAAGAACACAACGTCAAGAATTTTATCTTCTCAAGCAGCTGCACTGTGTATGGCTTGCCAAAGAGACTTCCTGTTTTTGAAGACGATCAAACTGGAGTCGGAATCACTAGTCCATATGGGCAAACAAAATACATGATGGAACAGATATTGCGGGATTTGTGCAAGGCCGAAAAGGTAAGCCAGTTTTACGGTCATAGGAAGGAACACTGCGCTAAAACAGCTTCAATTTTCTTTTGCTTTCTGCTTTGTAAGATTTTTCGTTGATCTCTTTTTTTAAACTCTTACCCGTAAATTTGGGGCGAAACAGCCAAGCAAAGACTTTGCCTCAAACAGACGTTTAAAAAATTCATTAGGCTGACTAATTTTAGTCAAGCATAATCTGAAAGACTTTGTCTCAAAACCATATGTCAAAAATTTATTTAGCTGACTAATTTTGTTCAAGCACTGACGCCAGAAAAGAAGGAACCTAATATACTGCCCTCTCCACACTGTATATAGGAATGGAACGTAGTTATCTTACGTTACTTCAACCCAGTCGGAGCTCACCCATCGGGACTGATTGGCGAAGATCCTCCTGGCATACCAGGAAACCTAATGCCCTATGCTGCCCAGGTATTAATTTTGTAATCGACCAGCTCAGTGAAGATAGTGACCATCTAACTGTACTTTAGGTTGCTATCGGAAAACTGCCATTTTTGCCAGTATTTGGCAACGACTACGATACGCCAGATGGCTCAGGTGCCAAGTGAACAACGTTCAAAGCAACAGAGTTTGGAAGTACAGGAGTGCTTGTAGGGATGCGCGATTTTATCCACGTCGTCGACCTTGCAGAAGGTCACGTAGCGGCCATAAAGAAAATCGATGAAGGCGATATCAGCTTAAAAGTATGATTATAATCAAAACGAAAACATGGAATGAAAAAAATATTTTGCAGGCCTACAATTTAGGCACTGGAAATGGCATTTCAGTCTTCCAAATGATCGCCGGTTTGGAGAAAGCAGCTGGAAAAAAAGTGAGATTTGAGAGTGATAGGTAGAACGACGGCATGAATGCCTTTTCCAGATCCCAGTGCAGATACATCCAAGAAAAGAGGGCGATTTTCCTGCCACTTATTGCGATGTGTCATTGGCATTGAAAGAGCTGGGATGGAAGACAAAGCGCGGATTAGAGGATTGGTGTAAGCATAGAGTTTTTTGTACTGACTTGTATAGAAATTATTTGTTTTTAGCGCGAGATATTTGGAATTGGCAAAGCAAAAATCCAAATGGATATCGAAAACAATGATAGTTAAGATCAAATTCAATAATGCTGGGTTGCATATGGTAACAAAGGAGCTTTTTTAAACACGAGAAAGGTTTCTCGAGATAAATTATTCTAATAGCTCCAATTTTTTTGCATAAACACAGAATAGTTGGTAGGTTTTGGGAGCAACGTAGTAAATGCGAAGTTTGAAGCATTAAGATGTGGTTGCTGATAAAAGTACTGTTCTATCGAATGACGACATTTTGCAGCAAAACACGCGATCAGAATTTTCGCTCCGACATGCAGGGTCCAACTTCCGTCCGTCCAAGTTTATAGAAACTGTGCAGATACAAGTCAAGAACTTGAAACAATCGAACAGTCGTCCACATGCGCGCCAAAAAAATATACGAATCGATAGGTTGGTTGATCATTCGCTGAACATTCATCTTGCCCAACGAGTAAACTATCAGAATTTGGTAGCGATGGAATTTTGTCTTTCTCACATGTTCGTATTTGCGCAAGTCCTCTGCATCCTACCCTACAGAGAGTATGTCTTCACGATCACTCTAGTCCCAAGACCATTTTCAGACTTGCTGTATGCACATTACTCACGTGAAATGAGTGACTGAACTGACGGAATTCCTCTCCCCATCTCCCGCATAAACAGCGCAGTAACAGGGGAGCATAGCTTCAACTGCAAATATGGCACACCTGGTCGCCGCTCCAGCCCACTAGACCATTTCTATGAAACTTGGTACCCGAAAACGTACGCTCGTGCCTCGCCAAAAAGTCTCGACTTTACTCTGTAACCATGCTCATCATGTTCATGTTCATCTTTTACCACATCACCAAGCATATGCGCTCTCCAGGATGAAGGGACACATTTTACTCGAAATGATTTACCGGCTTGCGAGTCGAACACTCGCCCGTAACTGCGCACCTGGCAGACGCCTAGCCCACCAGGCCACGAGGCCGGCGGGTGCCCATGCGAAGCGAGATCACAACGAGGCTCGGTGATTGGGTCAGCAAGTTTGGATAGGGTGATGATCAGTGGGAAGGGAAAATACAAGGTTTGACTTCGCTGCTGATTTGATTTTGAGTTCAACTCGTTAGTTACTCGGAGGGTCGTAGGCTGCTCGACAGATAGTACAATACAGCATAATAAATCCCCCTGTAAATTAAATTCTGGGTGTTGGGCGAAACTAGGTTGAAGTCGAAACATAATATGTGCCACTCCTTCCACACTCTGCAGCCAGACCGATATTAGCAGTGTCAACATTTATTAACAAGATACATGTTTTTGACTCGTACATCCAACACTCCTGGTATTGTTGTCTAATTGCGTCAACTATTTCACAAAAAGTGCCTTGAGCGATAGACAGTGGAAACCATGGTTATTCACTGACTAAATAAAACTTTCCACGTTTCGCCGTTTTAAATAAGTGCGACCACCAGCTGCCCAGAACCAATGAAAAAACTTGTAGCCAACGGAATAGATGAAAAAAATTAGCGTGAATAGGCTTACATAAATCACATGAAACTTGAGCCCTGAACTACTGCGCTCGTGGCTCTACACAGCTAAACACGCATCACAAACCACATCAATTATGGAAGGGCGCCTCCAACCCAATTTTTCGAAATAGTGTATGAGCAAGAAATACTACGGCACAAAAAATGGTCGCTGAATCTTGACGATGTCATCATTTCCGTTGAATCTTGGCCTTGGGCCCTTGCGCCTTCGGCATTCCTCGTTTTCTCTTTTGGGTTATTGTCTCTCTAGTTCCTCCGAGTTTGATGCACTGTAATGCCGAAACTGCTTCGTCAGTCGGCTTTTGTTCCAACACCTTAGTGAACATTTCGAACAATGCTATAACCTTTCCGTTTGTTTCTCCATCTCCCCTTAAAATAATTCCTTCGGGGAAAAAATGTTTGAAAAGCTTCTCGAGGCTGTACCATGTATGCTGATTATTCGGTGCGTTGCTGAGCTTAAACGCCTGAGCCAGTCTTAAAAAGTCCCCGAACAGAATACAGTATCATTGAGGACGGGATGAGTGTCCATGCCGTATTTCTGTAGCCAGCACTTCAACCTCTGCTCCTTGTGTCCATTCGCGAAATGTGCCACCAGGACTAACATAGCGTGACCAATTTTTGTTTTCTCCTTTTCCAAAAACTCCAAAAATAATTGGAGCGCACGTTTTTCCGGCATTGTGTTCCTGACTATGGCACCGTATCTTTCCAGAACTTCACAACCATTTTCCAGCATTATTTTTTTGAAACCGGTTAGTTTTGTGGTCTGAAGAGAGATTTGATTCACGGGCATAATACTCTGAGTAAAACGACTGCTTGATGATAAAGCGGCGATTTGCAATGCATCATATGTGTCGCTGTATTCCAACGTGTAGGCAATAAAATGAAATCTGCCACGCGCAGAGTTGTTGGAAATTGTCTGATATGTTCCTATAAAGCGCAAAAATGAAATTAACCATTGCCAGGATCATCAAACAAAAAATCCGACGATCAGTCCAGATTCGGCTAACATAAGCGGATGAAATCGCGGCGTCATGTCTGCGCACACCCGATCATACACAATATAATAATGTTCAGTGTATAAGGTCATTTGATAAAATTGGTTCCAGTTTGTGGCTTATTTTCACTGTTTAAATTATTTTCCAAGCTCAATTCCTCGTGATCAGGCACACATTAGATCCATTACAAATCAAACTCATTGCTGTAAGAACAGTAGTTCGAGTATTGTTTAACTGGCGTGAGCGCATGGTGGAAAACCGCTGGCAGAACTGCTGGATGCTCGAAACCGACTAAAGAAATGGGAAGCGCAAAAAAGGCGGCATAGAGTGCGAGGCTACAGCTTGCGGCCATGGCTAGAGCAACTACTGCATTCTTGTACCGCGGCCAAATGTCCTACTCCTAGGCTATCATCACTTCTCTCATAGAACCTCTGGGCCATCTTTAAACATGCTAAATTTTAGTTCACCCCGCATCAGCAAAGTATTGGGGAGTGCATCATTATTGCACGACTAGTAGGCCTAGATATGTTATTGGCTGGAATATGCATTGAATCATTTTGAAAGCCTGTACCTACCACTAGTCTGCGGGAACAAATGGCCAATTCCGTGATCATGGCTGAAATATCCTGATGGATATTGCGTTGATCGTAGGTTCAGGCCCTCCCTCTCCTCTTCTCCGATCTCTTCCAAGAAGCGGCGTTTCTTCTCCTCCTCCTCGATCTCTTCCAAAAAGAGACGCTCCTTCTCCTCCTCCTCGATCTCTTCCAAGAAGAGACGCTCCTTCTCCTCCTCCTCGATCTCCTCCATCATGAGACGCTCCCTCTCGCCATTGTCCATGTTCTCCCACACAAGACTCTCTCTCTCCTGGTCTTGGAGCTGTTCCCAATACATCCAGTCAAAATTTCCTCCATCTCCGAAGCCAGAGCATTGTGCGAGCTTCACAAATGATCTTGAGTTTTTTGAATGTGCTTCGCCTTCTCGTTCCATACCACAGTAATGAGAAAATCAAAATTTCTTCAATTTTCTGTTTTTGACTTGACTAACAGACAGCCTCCAAGCAGATTATCGTTGAACTTTTGTCAAAAACCCTGCAAGTATAAGTTTCAAGTCAATAGCCACCGAGAAATAAGCCTCAGCGTGTTATGAGGCGTAAGTAAGCGCCTTGTAGCACTTTCAAAGTGACAACGAAAACAAACAGTCCAGCGACGACAACCGCGACAGGTTTTTTATCCTCTAACAGCAAACGAAGCGGCAGAAGACTGTCAACACTTTCCATATTGAGGACACATCATTTACCGACCACCGCCTGACACCTCTATCAAGGCTGACTAGATGACCTCGCGGACGAGGAGGATCTGGAAGACGATAAAAAAGTGTTGTGCTCACCAGAGTGGCTGGCTGTCACGAGCTGTAACTTGGACCCATCCAGTTGAGATGAACCGTTTCGATAAAGCACTCTCGTCTGAACAGGGATCGGCTGCATTGTCAGTACGTACAGCATCATATGGCTGCACCATGCTGCTAGCCAGCAATAGAATCACTATAGTTTTGTCCTCGCTAACTGCCGGTAGAACTTGTTTTCCAGACGCAGACGGGATTTGCTCAACAAAGTTATGAAACTATGTGTCTAGTCAACCAGCGCTGCCATCCGTTTAGGGCAGTTTCTATTTGGCGGTAGAAACGTTACCGCTAGCTGCAAAGATAATAGGACATCCCGTCACACGTCAAGATATTTTAAAGCCACATATCTGTTTGCTTGCGCGAGTGGGCGTCTCCGTCTGATCAACTAGATTTTTCAAGGTTTTTAATTACACATTGCCGGAAAAAGTCTTTTTCAAGGTCACACGATCACGATTTCGCACTGACACCATGAGAAACAAATTTCAGGCTGGGACCAACATGGCCGGAGGCAATGACGTTTTGAAGTGTTCTAACAATACTGACACCAAAATCATCACACATAACCTCCAAAAACAGATAGTCTCATTCTCTCGCTCAAATGCTTTGTCCTCAAGCCATTTCCTTTGGTTTCCGTGTTTTCGGCTCCAGGACATGGTCCAAATCAATAAATTTTAGCGCCACCAGAACTTTTTCGATCGGCCATTCTTGGAAGACGAGGTTTAAAATCTTGTAAAGGGCTTGACTATCGTCGAGTGCGTTGTGCGTTTTGCCAAACGTGTCCCCAGGGAAGAAATGATTGAACAATTTTTCTAGGCCATAATAACCAAGCCTTCGATCTGGAGCCCCACCAAATCTTAGAGTTTGCGCCATTGTTAAACTATCTCCAAAAATCACGCTTTCCAAAACAGGATGATGATGAAGATCCAACTGTTTAATCCAATAGACAATTTTACGAGAATCTACTGCATTCCCATGATGCGCTACGAGAGCCAAGGTTTCTTTTCCTGATCGCACTTTGAGATCAGATAGATATTCCAAAAAAGCCATTAGAGCCGATTTCAGATCGACCGTATCCTCGATTGGATAATCATTTTGCATGAGAACAATTTTGTCGTTTCCCCATGTAAGTTTCTGAAAGCCATTAACTTTTGTGGCCCACCATGGCACATCGCCTCGAGGCATAATGTAACGATTGAATGTTCCAAATGACGAGACAGCAGCAATCTGAAGAATATCCCGGTGTGGATATTGCCAGCAATGCTCAATATCGTATGCGACTAAGCAGATTTTATTGACAAAGTCACTGGCGTTGTTTTCGTGAATTTGTAATCCAAAGATTACTGAAATAAAGTACAGTAAGTGCCAGAAAAACTTGTCAATCACCTAATTTTGCTTTTATTCTACAGTTTAAACAGTAGGTTGTTCTGAGGCTTTAGAAGACCTATGTACATGGAGCGCAATGGGCAATTCTTACCTGCAAAACGATCAAAAATCGTGCTATCAATTGTGCATGGGACCAGGCTTGGCACACTTTGCTCGACTGATTTGCAATGATTGCATTCACTGCCTATGATTTAGAAAGAGATTTAAGAAAATGAATCAGCATGCCTCTCACCTACCAATAGCAAAGGACACAACTTTTTCTTGTACCAGCAAGATTTGTGCAGGTTGCGCACATTCCATCACTTGATCCGTTTCATGAACTAGAATTGCCGATTTGGCTCCTGTGCCAACACAATTGTTGATTTGCAACTGATTTTCCATGCCTTCGAACGACGTTCTGGCCCGACTGAAATGCTTTTGCACAAAGCTGTTTATTGCTTTACAAAAAGGAGCTCGCAATAAATTGGTTATTTTGAGCAGGATGTGCCAACTACGTGCAGACCAGTTTGACAGGCGGAGTTGATCAGTTGAATAAATCATATCTTACTTGGCAAATCTTCAGTCAATTAATTCCAAGGACACATTTTTTGGTGAAAATATATTGTTGTTAAACTGAGGAGAGCCCCAACTTACTCAAGGTCGAACGAGCCTGACTTTATCGCCTCGGAGGAAAATTGCGCAGAAAGCGCCTAACTTAAATGGATTGCAACGTAGCTTGAACAATTCCTCCTTATTTTTTAGTTGTCAGCCAGAAACCAAGATGCACTCTGGGTGTAAGAAATGAGTTTGTGTCGATTCACTGATATATTTTAAGCCAGTTAGTTTCAGTCAACAAAGAGTACGAAGGTGGATTACACAACTCCGCAGGATGTAAAACTGCTCCGTCATATCGAAAATTTTGTTACGAATAAAGAGGTTCTGACAAAGCGCCTCGTTCATGTTGTCAAAAGTCCAATCTTCGAGTTTAAACTCCCGCCGTTTTTTATCCCACACATGAACAGCAGGTACGGCGCGTGGTCTCGCCACGTATAGTCGCCGCCACGTGCATCTGGGCAAGATATTTCTACTGGCAGGTAACCACATGGCGCTGTCGGCATGTAACTGGGTGTCTTTGAGTATTTCGCCAAGTTACCAACTGGAATTGGGGCTGTTGGAGGGGCTGTAAACTCTGCTATGCATAGTGCATTTTGTCGGTTTCCAGTTCTTGCATGTTTCCTGATTGCAATGGCTTCCAGTCTATACTCGCCTAATGATCATTGCCTTCAAATTACGACGTCCAAAGAATTTAATAATTTAGTGTACAAAAAACCGAATGCATTTTTCATACAATTTTATTCCAGCAAAGATGCCAATTCTGTATCGTTCGCTGCAATTTGGAAAAAGTTAGCAACAAAGACTGGCGGTGAGAAAGTCACTTAAAAGAGCGATTCTGCATTTTGATCGTATTTTTTGTGATTTCAGCTTGGAAAGAAGTTGTGCAAATTGTGGCAGTCGATTGCGAATCGAGTTCGAACGCGGATCTGTGCAAGGAGCATAATATAAAGACATATCCCACCTTGAAAGTAGGGCTTTATTCAAAAGTTTTTGGGTTTCTTCATGCTTTATGTTTGCAGTATTTTAAATACCAAAGCTCGTCAGCCAATGATGGCCAAGTTTATGGAGGCAATAAGAATACGGTGGAAGACTTGGAAGCGGCTGTCGCTCGTTTCGTTTTGGCTGATTTTGAAAAACAAAAGCCATCTAACTGGCCAAATTTTGTTTTAGCGCACGAGTAAGAGCCTGCTTTTATTCTTTTCTTGCATTTTTATTACAGTAAGATTGCTTGGTCTTTAGCAATAAACCAAGCGAAAATTTATGGAGTCAGGAGGCCCATTACATGGCTTTGGTTTTCGAACAGTACCCGAGCGGAGGTGCAGCCTGGGACAAAGTGCCCGTTGTTGGAGCGCTAATACTCTTGGATTTTTCAAATAACAAAAATATAATGGTTCGTCGTGGAACGAGCCGACATCAACTCGGTCGTGCTAATGACATTGGCGACTTCCCCGGTCTGCTTATGTTTAGCCGATCTCACGAAGGGTCGCCTGTGTACAAATCGAGGTAGGTAACACCACATAAAACTTCTTTTCGGCTCTCGTTGCACATTTAAATGGTTCATCTGGCACGTAATTTCACGATACTGGGTAGAATTGGGTGTAGATTTTGTATTATTCGCTAAGGATAGGGGCAGCTACCCTGTCGCCTGTGCAGCCTAATCTGTGTTCTCATGCGCAGGTGAATGCATGTAAAATTTGAGAGATGTATAAATTCTTTTTTTATAGGGTTGGCTTAACTCGAGACGAGATATTTACCAGGATTAATCGCTATATGGACGTCACCAGCAAAGAGCACGGCCACGAGCGAACCCCGCCGCGAGATGATTTGTGATTTGCACAGGTGGTGGTCTCAAAGATTTATGCAGGAAAGGACGCCATTTGTGAGTTTCAGATGGGTTTTTCAGAACATTAATTCTGTTTAATTTTGGTGCTACCAACGACTAAATGTCTTAAGAATTCGTTTTTAATTTCTTGGGTAGACGTATGCTAGGAAAGTATTTACTCGTGAATAGAAATATTTCTTTAGTGATAAACGAGCCAATAAAGGAAAAGCTGTGTTACACGCTCATCAAATTTGGGGTCCCATATTCAACAGTACAGGGGTCCAGACCTGCAGCAGAAGTAATCCCCCCTCCCGCATCGACCAAAATTTCGAAAAATCCACGCAGCACGTCTAGCAGAAACGCTTTTTTATCTGATGACTGTGCAAAGAACAACGTACCAGGCTAACGAAGCCCAAGCCTAAACCTAGGGTAAACTAAAAAGCCGTGACATGCAAAAAACGAACGAGATCCAGTAGCTGTGGCACGTCGACAGGCCTTCTCCCATCCCCGTCTGTAGATACTGTTGATAATATCAAGTCCTTCAACCGTCCGTACTTGACGATGAGGTCTGCGCCTGGTACTGCACACTGGTGCGCTAACAAATTTTTGCAGTGCGCAAAAATCGTGGTTCAGTATGGTTTTTGAGATTTTGGCGTTTACTGGCAAATAGAACCATATGCAAAAAATGCGTTTATCAGATTCCCCATCAAAGTCTGAGCAGACTCAGATGTTTATTTCCATATCAACGATGTCTAGCGATCATCAGAATTCAAAAACAAGTAGTGCCCCCCTCCCCCCTACCCACCAATTGCATCCTAACGACTAGGCAGAAGCAATTAATTTTTCAATCAGTTCGCTCGGCAAATCCTCCCAAATAATTTTCAAGCGATCCAAATTCCTGAACTGAAAATCACGAAGGTTCTTGTCGCAATAAGCCCACAAATTGCCGAAATAATTTAAATCCGGTATCTGCGGAGGCCAATCAGCAATAAAACTTATCCCCTGCTCTTCTAACAAAGATATCGATGATTCAGATGTGAGGCAGGGTGCACCATCTTGCATGTAGTGCAATCATCGTTGAGAAATGGCACCAGATGATCCTGCATAATTTCGTGATATACCCCGCTATTGATAGCAATCTTGGCTGGCGCTCGACCGACTCCTTCCCCACTAAAGCATAATCATACCATTACGCCAGGTGAATTCTTGATTGTTTTCACAGTGCAATCAGATCGATATTCTTCACCCTTTCTTCCAATGCATCTTTGGGGGTCATCGGAGATGATGCAGAATCTGCTTTCGTCGGACCAAACTACCAATTTCCAAAAGGCAGCCTGACTCTTACTAGTAGCGGCCTAAGCGTACGTGCCGTACTCAAAACTCCATCCTGGCAGCTTTATGAGATCGGCTCAAGGCCAGTCCATTTAAGTAATTCCAAAGTGACTTACCTCTGAACGCTTTTGATCATTCTCCTGTCCTAAGATGTGCGAAGTATGCTTACTATATGACGCAATGGGCACTCAGGTATGTACTTGGCAAGCATGTATGGCCTATTTAACAAGTTTTAGAAATGCCTCGCACCTCGTTGGAAACACTGCCAAATCTGTCAACCTTTAATCTCATCTTCTTTGTTCTTAGCTAAATATATGCCTCGCAAATGAGCGCGCTTATTTGATGCGAGCCTGCCAAGAAATAGCGCCAGTGCAATTTAAACCAACGTCCTCGACGTTTAGACGAGCGACCCATACGCTGCTTTTGGCCAGTTCACACACAATTATCCATGTGCCGTGCTCCAGCGCAGGATAAAAGTTCATTAGGGTCAGCTCGTATCGACTAACGATTCAAGGCGCCTCTAGTCAGCAACTCTTGTCTTATTTGTTAGCAAGAACAATATTCTTTAATCGAGTGTTGTGTCCCCGTAAAACTTAGCTATCGGATTGCGCTTTGCTTGGGCTTATTTTCAAAAAGACAGGTGATAGCAAGTTATAAAAAGCACTTTTCAAGACTTCATCAACGCCAGGTGAATTAGCTCGTCTACAAATGTTTGAACATTCTAAGCCCGTCATTAGCTTGTTCGACTGCTCCTCTCTGCAGTTCTCGCGAATGGCGTGCCTTATCTTTCATAGAAAGATTTACAATGTAGCTTATTTCGAATCTGGCCACTGCACAATCTTTCGGATTTTCATTTGAAGACTTGAAGTCGCTCGACAGATCTTCGACATGTCGCGATGACGCAAGTCGTCTTTGCTAATCACATGCATTCACGCATGTTCGACGGGCAAAGTGATACATTTTATGTCACCAGGTCTAAAGTTATTGTGGAGCGGTTCCAGCTCGTGATAAAAACAAATTGTGACTCCTTCGACGCGAGAGACTAACAACGGCTGACAAATTAATTTTCTCACCTAGCTGTGAATTTTAAATTCTGGAGTGGCTGCACCCTTTGGGCGGCTAAAGCACGATAGATTTGTATTTTAACCCTCATAACACGAAGCAGGGGTAGCCAAAATTATGGGACGATATCTCTAATAAGTCGAAATTTTTATTTCCCGATGGTCCCCTTTGCAATCAAGAATTTCGACTTTTTTTACAGAGGGACTTGGGGTTCAGAATTTTGACCGCCCCTGTAATATATGGGTGCCGAATCTGAATATCATATTCTTTTTTTAATATTCCGACATCGACTCTAGAATGTACTGCAACTTTAGGATTCGCTTATTTAATCATTCCATAAATAATTAGGAAATGAATTGGGGAGCAAGAAATGCTTGCTCGTTTTCCGCCACGCGTTTTTGTTGTAAGCTAATATTAGCCCACATGGAGTTACATAAAGGGCTTGCACAGGGTGTAGTTATTTTTATCATTTGCACTGGACACGATTCATCTTAGTTTCTGAAAAAGCTACCTAATTGCCGTCATTTCTTAGTTTGCTTTATGAAGGTTTTAGCTGTGGTATGTGGTTTTAGTGGAAATGTCGGAAATCCGAGTACCAAGAAAGAATATTTGACACTCCATATCTTACAACAAGAACTGCTGCATATTAGCTAACAGTCTGCCTGATTCGAATACATAAGTATTTTCTCTGCGCACTCATCTCGTCTGTCTGTCTTGCGTCATGCCCTTCCTGTTTTCCAGACATTAGTGGCACTTTTGGACAATGCCATCATCACGCGATGCTGGCTAACCTGGCATCCTCGCCCATAACTCGGAAATACTCATGATCGAGCCCCGCTCTCTTGCACGTGATGCAGCCGCAGGACAGACTGCTGGTTTGACTACTCGAAAGTAAGAATGTGTACGTGACGTCCAAGATGTCGTCGCTTTGCCGATCACAAAAGGGTTCTGCTTCTGTGCTAGCTCGCCGGGAGCAATATCTACTTCGCGATATCTTCTTATCGTTAGTTCTAGACGCATAGGTGTTCTGCTTCTGGGCGCAATAGTAGATTTTGTGAATTTTGCAAGTTGAGGACGTCTGAAAGTCTTTAAGTGATGCGACAAGGCCTACGTCTACTACTTGTCTACTTTTGCCAACGCAGAGTCATAGATCATCTCTAACCGAGCAGGAGGCAGGCACTTATACAAGTATATCACCTTAACTAGGCCAATTGCATTCACGGAGATGTCACCTGATCTTCATTGTTCTTCTGAGTCTTCTAGAATATTCGATTGACCCGCCGAATGATATCGCTGCATGTTTTCGTACTGGGCACACACAGAATAGGCTCAGGCGGCACTACACGCCTTACAAGTCGGCTCACGATCACGAATATGCAAGGGAGGTCACATGGGTTGGATTGGTGCTCTTTCGCTTGGTCCGAAGCCGCTAAACATCCCTGAGTCAGAGTTATACAACAGAGTTTTCTACTTCTTAGCAGGCGTCTTTCACCTACTGTACCTTTGGTGATAGTCAGACTTAGCACTAACGATTAGCTCGCGCGTTATATGCATTTTTAGCGAATAAACAGAAAGATTTCATAAATCAGATCCTTTGCAAAAATTCCTGTGCTAACCTAGCAAAGATGAAAAAGAGCAGACGCCTGTCATAAAAGTACTAGCTCGCATGATTTGAGCCCTTTTGTATGTTTTTGGTTTTCAAATCCTCTCCATGTACTCAAGCCTTGAAAAGTTTCTTGTCAAGTCTTTGACAAGTCCTTCTCTGATCATGTCACAGTCGCATAGTAAATCGTGGAGAGCCCGTTGAGAGTCAAGCACATTTACTTTATCTCCTGGTTTCGTTCAGACGTCATCTACCGCGGCATCAAGGAGTGAGGTTGATGTTGAGATCGGGGACACATAGACCACGGATACCACAGCGGCCTAAATATTCTAATGCAACGTCGGGTGCAAGAAAACTTGGCTGATGAAAAGTTTGTTATCCGCTTCAGTTTAGCTTCAGGACCGGCTTTTAAGTTCGTTGGAGCTAGGGATAGATTTGGTTAAAAAACTCTATAGGATCATTGAAAATGCACTCTTATCAGTGGCAGACTTAATCCATGTTTCGGACCACAATATTCGGCCCCTCTACGGTGTCTCATTTTATCGCATTCATGTCTTTGCGCTTGCTGCGCAGCTGCCTGGAAGAGAAGAACGGTGGGAGGAGTCGCGAGTGTGTGTGACCAGCAGGTACCGTCCTCATCCTGTTTCGCTGCCGCGATAATCTTACGTTAGTCGTACGAAACATGATGTCTGGCGGTCCGGTACATGTGACGAGCCAATGCACCTAGCTCATTCCTTGTACGATAGCCCAGCAGTCAGCTGCCCTAAAATTATTAGGTTGGGTGCAAATTAGTGGGTGACAACCTAAATTCGGCGACTCCTCGTGCCTGGTTTGACAAACATGCATTGACGTGCACCTTCTTGTTCTAGCGTCTTCTACGCTGAAGTATTATTTCTCAACAGATCTCGTTACGGGCCGCTCACGCATGCTAAAAAGTAGCTGCTGAAGGCTAGGAATTTCAGCCTTCAGCTGTGCCCCGTAGGTTGTCACAAAGAAAAATTATGTGAAGGATCGAACTGGAAAATGCTAACTTTTTGCTGAACAGAGTTCATACTGATGCATTGTAACAATGCTGCTTTCCAGGAGGTCTTTAAATTTTTTCTGCAAGAATACCCACTTCATATATTTCATGAAGATTCTGCTACCTGATACAGCTTTTATGGTCGTTTCAATGGCTCCTAGTCTCATAGTTTAAAACTCTGACAATACTTAGTTATTTCTTGGATGCTTTGTTGCCCGAACAAGCAATGTCGCTCGACATAAATATAAGAATTCACTCGTAACCTGGCCATAGCCAATTGAGTCACTCGTTGCTACCACGGTCCTTCTGGGTCACACAAGATACTGAACTTATGAGCCACGACACAGTCTCAAATTGTTGTGCCTAATGTGTTTTTATAGCTGGACAGTTGCAAAAATATTTCTAGTGGATAAAGAGAGCTAAAATCAAAAAGTATCATAGTCGTAAGAAATTACGAAGTTTCAGGAAATTTTTCTGTTTCTCAGTAAGTCAATTAAACGTTTTTCAGCTTCTAGCAATAATTTTAACGCGGATCTTACAGTTAGCAAGAAACCGCACGTGAGTTTGACTGCCTATCCCCTTCTTTATACAGGAAACAGTATTTCTGAAAAGAAAATTACTCTTTTTTTGTAAAGTTTGAGGATCGATGCCCCAAAAAACTTTAGAAAATTGAAAGATTCCTAATGGATACATAGTAGCTTTTAAATCCATAATGCTACAATTTGTTTTGCTCAAGAACAGAATTTTTTTGATGGGGCAGACTCTGACACTCCACGGGTTTAAACTTAACAAAAAAAAAAGAATTCGGTGGTGATGATGAAGCGATCATATGAAACGGAGTGGCCAACGTAATCTTCACTTCACTTGCAGCCACGGTTTTGGTCCAGGCGGTCGCGTCCTTGCTTTTGTTTATGCTATTCTGCTGGTGTGCGTGGGTGGCCTTGCTGTGCACCCGGCACAAACATAAAACATCGTCGACTACCAGCGGTTACAATTTTGCTTATGTCGTGCCTTCTTCCACTGCGCCCGCGACACCCGTCGGCACGTTTTCCCATGCCTACTTCCGTTGACGATTGCTTGATTGTGACGATATCTAACGAAGTTCCCCAATTTGCATTCTGACAACCAAATTGCACCAAAGAATCGACTCTGCGCACTGACGCTCTTGCAATTCGCGATTTCCCTCAGCACATATTTCTTGCAGTTTCATATTTCTCTCTATCGAAAGACGGTTTAAAGTAGTGCCACACTATACTCGGGAAACTAATTGAAAGAGATTATAAACCGAACGGGTCCTAGGAGGAGAGCCTCTTTAACGAAAACTGATTGTGTAATCTTAAATTTTTTCCTGATTCTGATCAGTATCCTTAGCGACAAACGTTCGGTGCAGACGAGTCTGATTGCGCTTTAAGTGAATTTTTCGAAGGGCTGTTTTTCGGTTAATTGGGTTTCCCTCCTTTAAAATCTTCTAGATGCAAATTTCTGCTTTTCGAAGGACTAATACTTTCTCAGTGCCATTTTGTAGGCCTGTGTCAGTGCGCGAGCATATATTATTATGAATGAACTAAGATGAATATGTTTTCTCGATCCTCTGAATGGCAGGTAGCAGAATTTCCGGATGAAACCTACTTTATGACTTTTTGCTGCAGGGAGCGTACTTTCTCGCGCAACCTTAGCTAGTAATCGGTGTGTTATCACTATCCCCCCTTTTCTTGATAGGAATGACATTTCTTACTCAGACTTTCAATGGTTTCTTTGTTTATCACGACCTTCGCGACACCTCCGCACAGCTCGGAGACACTTGCCAAGCACTTCGTCATTGCTTCACCTTTAATGGGTCTCTCGTCGCCAACACTCTCATCAGTTGAATCAGGTTCGCTTCGGAAGGTTTTTTGCGCCCTTAAGTATTTTAAATTTTTTACGTGCGCGACGATTGCGAGTTTGACCCATAGGCGGCCATCCCCTCTGCCAACTGGACCACATAGTATCAACAAGTTTTTGCAACACTCACAGCGAGGACAGTTGATGTTTTACTAAAAAAGCTCTTAGTAGTCCTAGACTTCTAGGTATTGTCCGAAAACAGTTACAACCGTTCCAGTAGAATCCTGTTGTGAGAAATTCAGATACGGCATCTAAGCTAGCTTTTAAAAATAGTTTGTCGCTTTTGCTAAAAATACCTCTCCCTTTATCCGGTAATGGCACTGTTTCTGTCGAATACTGTAAGGATTTTCGGGATGAATCTGGATTAACTGGACGTAGTAAGACGAAGTTTCCCCCTCTCCTAACGAAAGTAATGATTGAAACACAATGTTTCAACATGCACTGGCCGGATGCTTGTCCTAGTGCTTGTCTTCCAGCGCAGCGTGTCCTCCTCAATAAACACACGCTGCCGCCATGACACGATGATAGTGCTGCTTACGTAGGCACTCCAATTAGTTACTCGCACAGACGTGACAGTCAGACATTTCTACGTCAACGTGATCTTACCTTATTTGCTCGTTTCTGTAGCTCAGGGAAACAAATCACTCAAATTATCGATATGAGAAAGGGAGGCGGCTAGCATACCAAAAGTCGGGCGTGAAATCGGGCATGCTTTTCTTGCAGACAGCAAGCCGACCCACTCTCATTTCTAAAACGGCCTCTTTCCAGATCTGATCGTGCGACAGTCATGGTGTACTCCTACGTCTCTGTGGTCATCTGCGTGTTTGGCATTGTATCGAACACTTGCATGACGGTGTTGTTGACGAGACCTCGGATGGGCACGACCATCAACAGACTGCTAGCCCTGGTCACCTTGTCGGACACTCTTCTCATGTGCTCCTATTTGATCTATGTGACCCACTTTGAGTTGGGCGCTCGTGGCCGATGCCCGGTCAGTCTGCTCACATTTTCGTGGGTCTCATTTCAGCTGGCACATTCCAATGGAAGCGTGTTTCTGCGAGCTTTCACTTTATGGATTTCAGTATCGATGGCCGGATACAGAAAAGTTGTTTTGTCCCGAGCTGTCCCTCTAAGAAACGAAAAACAGTCTTTTGTTCTCAAACTGATCCTGGGAGTGGCTTGCTCAGTTCTGCTCGTGTGTTCACCCATTTTCCTACAAAATACGATCGTCGAAGGCCCTCGAGCCCCGCCCAATGATACCCTGTGTCCCGCAAATCACAGCAGCTACTACGTGCTGCGTCATCCCCAATTCGTTTTGTGGAATGATGGATTTTTATTAAAGATCGCATTCTGGACGAACGGGCTGCTCTTGAAACTATTGCCCTGCATTATTTTATCTTATTTTCTTCTTCACGTTGTTCTGCTAATGTATAAAAGGCATCGCAGAAGGCAAAGAAATTTTCAAAAAAGATATTATATAAACGGCTATTTGCAGGGCGAGAATACAAGCAACGGCAAAGCGGCCATGATGCCGACTTCGCTGATCCTGGTTGCCATTTTATTAACCACAGTTCTGTGCGAATTACCGAACGCCATACTCTCGCTCATGACTGGCGTGTGGCCACGCGTGTTCGTGAGAAACTCATACGTCCATTTGGGGGAGATGATGGATCTGCTGTCCTTGTTCAGTTGTGCAACCACCTCCGTTTTATATTTTATTATGAGTCGAGCATTGAGGGAAGCGTTTTCAAATGTTTTTCTGAACATACAAACCAGCTGGGTATTAAAGAACGCGCAATTTCTAGTGCTGACATCGGAGAGTCGATCTCGAGGAAGCAGCAAAGATGGATCTGGGGAAACCATTCCACTGAAATTAGTTTCGAACAGCCAATAGTGTCTCGACATGTGGACAAATAGTTATGTACTCTAGATGGCGAGTTTTTTGCTGTTTCATTATTTTACCGTGATCTCAGCAACCTTAGTTTAGTTTTTCAGCGTTTTTCAGCATCCGTTCGTGGCCAGGGCAGATTCTTGTCCTTGTCATTCAGTATTTCCAATATTGACAATTCTGGCATCAGTGCTTTACTCAGCAAGAACCACTATTCTGCTTTCAATGGTGTAATGGAACATGCAAAGACTATCGTGGCGTCTGCAAAGATAGGGTGATCCCTAAACCAGTTTCACTCATGAGAAAAATTTTCATCTAACTTTGATTCTATAATTCCAGTCAAAGTCGAAGTTCGAAGTATATAGAAAAATAATTTGGTCAGAATACGCAAGGAAATTTTGTCGCTCTGATTTTATTGTATAATTACGATGATTATAAAAGTTTTGTGACAGGGCAATCTAGAAAAAAGCAAATATCTGAAACACTTTCCATTATCCGACTCAAAATACAGATGTTTTCGAAAAAGTTGGACTAGGTCGTTTTGCGGGTGTTTTATAATTATATCTGCATATTGTAGAATTCGTGATTCGTTTTCCCTCTGCTTTTGTCACCCCTGCATATATGTACGCGCTGGAAATAATAGTCTTGTGACTTTTGATACTCCCACATGTCAATTACCTCAGCGCATACTCGTGTTTTAGGTCCGTGATAATGAGTAATTGTCCCAATGACCTAATATTCGAGCCCATACATGTCACAGACAGGGAAGCTTTTGCGTAGTGCTCAATAACAGTCCAAAGGGAAGGCTACAGTACAATGCAATTTCTAAAAAGTCTGTTATCAGACAACGAAAAGGTTAGCCCAGCCACCCTACTCTAACCAAATTCAAGGCAAACGAGGTTGGCTGGGCTCCCTCGGCGGCACATGCTTGAGTGGGTTATACTTATGTAGATGTGATATATCTACCTTCATGCTGCGTTCGGGGCGAGGGTCACAATCGTACTCCCACACTCACCCACAATACATGCCTGTGATGTACTGTGCATAGTGGAGTCGACTCCCCGCGGGATTTTGTTTCCCGTTTTTAACTAAAGGCTAGTACCCACATGAACATACCCTCTCCTGTTTTGGAGTGTGTTCGGAAGTTGGTGGTTTTGGAATACGATTGCCTTTTGCTACCTTGAACTTACTTGAGAAACAGTGAGGACTTGCTGCAGTAAGGTTGCATCTGTCGTAACAGCACGAGTACTGCATATGTAGCGCGCTGTTACACTTTTTATTAGCGACAGTGCAGCAATTCTGTTTGATCACAATTTATCTACAAACGCCGCCGAGAGCGCCCAGGCAGCCTCGTCTCGCCTCGCATTTGGCTAGAGTAGGGTGGCTAGGCTAACCTTTTCGTTGTCTGATAAGAGACTTTTTTTAGAAATAGTAGTACTTTTTCGCATTCATATTTGGGTTAGGAATTTAGCCTAGATAGAAGAAATTTGTCGTCTAATTCCTCCTGAGCTGACGCAAATTTTGTACAAAAAAGGATACCATGTTATGCTCTGTCACTGGCCTACCGCGCGTAAGTTCCAGCGTCATTGGGCGAAACAGGCAAACTATGTGGCTGTCGATAGACAGGGGGTTTTCACACTGTAGGCACTCCATTGCCGGTTGTGCTGGTACCGTAATGTGCCGGTTGTGCCAGCAAGAAAAATCAACATTTCTGGTAGGTGGCAAACAGGCTCAATTTTCGCAACAAATATTCTCTGCTACAAAGAATGTACACGCAGTACGCAAGTAGATTTTTCAAAAACTTTAGGTTTAGAAATCAAAAGAATAAAAAGCGAGCCAACTAATCCACCAAACTAAAGCGAAAAATTCAACCAAACTAAACAGAAAAGAACACTCGTGTCGGCCAGTAATTTTAACAAAGGGTAACTACGGCTAACAGAAACAGCACTTACGCGCGCCGCACGGCTAATAAAAGTATTCTGCCTGCTGGTGGTATGCGTTAAAATCCAGTTTTGAAAGCACAAAGAATTAATTAGCTCGAATCTTAAAATCCCACCCTCATAAGAATAATTCTCGCTATGAGAGCTTTCAGAAAAACCAACTCTTTTGCCCGTAGCTTTAGTGGTTATTTCTGTAGACGTGTCTTTAGTACTTCGTCGTTGTCTTCCGTCGTCATCTCTGAAACAGCAAAACGTGCATTTTGAATCTCGAGAACGGCTGAGCCATTTCCAACAAAATTTTGCATGATTATTGGCCATGGTAAACATAGCTCATCCCCAAAATCTTGTGCATTTTTGTTGATTTATTGTCGAGTTATGAACGATCAAAGTTGCCCGCCTAACATTGCGCATCTGTGCGGCTGGGCTAAACAGGCAGCTACAGGGTAAAACAGGATTTTTAGTAGACTCGCCCCAAAAAATTTAGAGTGAACGATTGTCGCGACGGAGCGCGATGGATTTCAAGGCTCACATTACAGCCCAGGAGAAGCATCGTCGACTTGTGACTTTACGATGTGATTCTTTCCTTTTTATGCTTAGTTCGCTATCCTATGGTTCATTCTTCGTTCTGTCTCCGACCAGAGTGGTCTCCTGCTTATCTTTGTACGTAAAAGACAGTGTAACGAAGCTTCTTTATACTCAGTCTCGGCCGACCAGAGCAGTCGGTCCGCTCATCTCTCTCCTACTCTACGCTTCCACAACGCTTCCACAACCATTGACCAAAAAAATGGCTGTGACATTGTTGCCGCCAGGAACAATGTCAACTGAGAAGATTATAAAGGGCTCAAGTAGTTTCAAACTGCTTTCGAACGAATCAGTTGAATATCAGTTTGAATACCTGTCACAGGCCAAAAAATTTTATTGTAGTATCTTGTGTGTAGATAAGGAGATCGCAATTTTTCCACGATGAATTTTTTCAACAATTAATTTTTTGAACGCTGGTTGAGAACAGATAAATAGATTTCAATTATATTTTACCCTAGCATGCGAAATGGAGTACCCAAGGAAAAAACGATCGGATTTTGCAAAATTTGATCGGTTCGGGAGATATCGATGGAAGGCGTCATCTAGAGAGGCCCTAGATTGCAGAATATAGGTTCCTAAACACGACAAGCGGGAATATGTGAAGTAGTATCAGTTGTATGAAGAACATGCAGAGAGCGTGAGTGAAACTGTGATGAAATATTTTGATAAGTTATGCTTGTACTGTGGCCAGTTCAAGCTCTGGTCAAGTTTTCCACTCACCATTTTGTGCTGGGGCAAGCAAGAGTGCTCAAACTCTGGTATGCTTTTCCCGCTATACTGTAAGCTGTAACAGATTGTGCGAAGACGAAACGCCGTTATCAGAGTCAGTGATTGATTTTGCCCAAAACAGCTTTCATTCAAATGCCATGAAATCAAATTTTTCTACCAAATTAGATTTCCTGAAGTTAGACCGAATTCGAACTTGAAATTTTTCGTTCTCAATATTGAAAGTTCGTTATGTTGGATCTGTATTTGCACTGGAAAATTTTTACCTTCCGTACAATTAGTTCGAGATCCTATGGTAATGAGCAATAATGTTATAGAGACAGAAATATGTACTTTAGGCAAGTAAAATATAACAGTTCCCCGTTATCGAAATATTTTTTTTAACGTTTATATGTGAAATTCTCTGCATATCGCTCATAATCGCCCTTTGTCACAAACGGTGTTTCTACAACAAAATGTGTTAGCTGTCAACAACTGCTTTTTTTCTTCACCAATGCCTACTCCACTCCACTGTTGTCGTTTCGTCATCATCCCAATTACATAGCTCAATTTTTAGTCTGCAAATTGCATCTGGCATATCGATAGAACCATTGCTTCAGAAAATGCTTTTGTTAGCTCAAAGGGCCAACAAGAGGGAGAATAAAATGGATGCATGATAAGTAAAGGAGACGGCGTCCACGTCCGTTGGCAACATTTTTGATGTAGAAGCTCTCTATCTTCGCGAATAGTCGTCTTTCTTGGTCTTCCTTGCACAGGTCTGCGTTCAACTGAATCAGTTTCTTTGTATTTCTTCAAAAGCCTGGCAACAGCACGGTAGGCAGGATCGATTTCTCCAGCCTTCTTCGTCTTGTTCAATTCGTCGACAATTTTTCGACTCGAATACCCTAAATTCGAATAAGCAATAATTCGTCCTGCTTTCTTCGACGATATGAATCCTTTTTGTTTTTGAGTCTTCCTGACTAAGAAAAAGGCAAAAATGTGCGTATTCGCCTATTTTATATCATAAAATCATAGAAAATCGATCAAGAATCCAGCAATTAATGATTGGTCATGATTAGTACAGGTAACTAAAACCAAACTGAATACCAGCCATGAAGGCTATACCCCTCATGGTCATTTCCAAACAATAAATCATATTACCTCTATCTCTGAACCATCCACTTCATTCATTTTATAAAATAGCTGAGGATGACAAAAAACTGCAATTTTCAGTCGCTTCTCAAAGAAACTCGACACATTCCCGTTACGAAAATGGGTTCATCTTGCAGGAAAATGAACTCTCTCTTGGGGCAGATATTTTCATTTGCATATCAACTGCTGTTCCCCTTTGGCGGCGAGTGAAAGACACCGCATAGCATGCGCGCACGCACATTTCGGAAAGCCAAGTGCGAAACAGCGTTGCCAGATCCAAAATGAAAACTCGCAGTCAAGGGCCTGAAACCCCGCCAAAAACCGCTTCAATGCAATAATTCGCTAAGATTTTTCCCGCAAAAAGCGATATTTTAGCGACTGGTTTTTAATAAAACGCGGAGTAGAACAAAAAACGTTCACTCATTCATCGCTCATACTGTGCATGCAAATTTTTAGCGGGCCAGGCTGGGCATGGGGCACGGGAAGAGAAGAGAAAGGGATTGAAGGATGGAAAGGGACTCCCAGACGCCCCCGACCACCCCTACTCAGGTCTAAATTCTATGCAAAAAGTGTGAATGTAATAGAGCATACCGCAGAATAAGGAGCCGAGTAAGCCAGATCTAGCGGATTCTAGCTGCATCTGGCAACTCTGGTGCGAAAAGTCCATCAGTCGCTTTGCCCCCGCTCGCGATTGTTTGCGACCGCAACGAAACCGGGTGCGTGGTCGCAAAGCAGCCTATGTGTCAGCTCGCGGCACGGTCGTCCGCTTTGCGTGCGCAGTTGTCTGCCATAGCAAAAAAAACATCTACGTACTTTACGTAGATCATATTTGGCAGATACCCGTCCCACAGGAAAACAGTACAATACAGTGCGAATTCCAAGAAAATCCGGATCTGTGCCTCTTCGCGGCGTCCAAGCTACTTTTTGAAAAAGTTTTTTTGCTAAAGTCAAATGCTTCGAGGCATCATACAGTATCATAGCATGCATTATAACAATGTCAAGCGTTTGGACGATTTTGCATTACATTCGTGGGCCGCTTCGAATCAGCTCGCTTCTTTTGTAAATTCGAAGGACGACGACTAGGCAAACGCTTGGATCCCCGAGTGATTCCAGTTAGTCGACGAGCAATAGATGTTGGCTGCACACGAACGGTACGACCAGATCGAACGCGATTTGACGATAGCATAAAGCTTGAAAACGCAGCCGTTGATATGGTTTTGGTATATCCAATATGAATATTCAAATCATATCTTTTGGAAAGATATGAATAGATATTCATTTGAGATATAGAATTCTAAAGGCTTCAAAATTCCAACTATTTTACCAGTATTTACAGACAATTTGAAGCTTAAATCGAAAAGACGTACTTTTTACTTTTTCCCGACATGCTGGTTCACATTAACTGCTGATGTTGCGGCGGCTGATCAAACAGAGAAAGCTCTACAGTGACCACATATACAGTACACAAGTAATTTGCTAGCCCCGTTCACAAAAGAGCTGCAGAAGCTGGAGGGTTGTGGCCAATCATCTTGGCCACCCAAGGCTACAGCTTGCTGTTGATCTGCAATCTATGTGCAATCTGCTTTGTCTATCTGCAAGGGGCTGGTTAGGGAAGACACAAGCTAGACAAAATTTAATCATGAATCAACTATTCGATTTCAAAGCAGTCACAGCTGAAAACTTTTAGACTATTTAGCCTGTGCTCTCAGCGGTTAGGAATGTCACCTGATTTTGGTGCACTGGCCCCTTCGATAGAATGCGCCTCATTATGCTGAATGTACCGCGGATGTCGGCATCAAAAGCATAAGATATAAAAATTCTCCCAAGTTTTATATCTTCGTCAACGGCACGAGCTCAAAGTCAGTGGGAATGCGGCACACACCAGCAACAATGGCATAATCAGCCGCAAATACCGTGTGAACTAACCGTCAAATTTTGGGCTGGCTTAGCTGCGGCCAGTCACCCACCTCGCTCTGCTGGATTGATTTGACTTGTCAATGTGGACCCGCTTTCAGCAACAGGACAAAATAATCTTCGGGAGAATATTGAAATATTTTTTTTAGCTGATTCAAACGGTGCAAACATCTGCGCATTTTGGATTGCTGCAGGACTGTCAGAATATTCATGTCTTAAAAGCATATCTCTCGGCACCCGAAAGATAAGATATACGGTACAGATATTCATTTGCGAAAAGACATAGATATAGGTATAGATATGATATTAATATTCATGTCTCAAAAGATATGAACATTCATCAGATATAGATATGGATATGGGCATCTATATCAACACTATAACAAAGCAACTCCGGATATACAATCAATTAGCTCTTGTCCTAGGATTAACCCATGCCTTGTCCTGCATCGTCGGGCGCCGTGAATATCAGGCATGTCCTGTGAAAGTGGCCGTAGCACATCGGCGCAAACCCACTTCCATTTCCAGGTTCTGCTCAGGTATGAAAATCATAACACCCTGGACGCTGGCCAAGCGCCAAACTTGTCTACTGTGCGCCAAAAATTCGTCTCTTTCAAGCCTTCATAAAAATTCGTCTCTTTCAAGCTTTTAGAAACTGAAGGAGTGACGATGGACAACCACTCTCAAGGAATGACCAAGGAGATGAATCGAAAAGCTGTGGAAGAAAAGCAACGAGACAGAGAATATCGAAGAAGTCTCAGCAGGGTTTCTGCGTAAAATATGAGTTTTGTTACTCGGTCGACTCCACTTAGTTGCTCAATCGGTTAATCGCATAAAATTGTGTGGTCCCGAGGCTATGCAATTAAGCGGAGTCGAACGTATCGGAAAAAGTCTCACCCGTCGCACGACAAGTATTCAAGTCGACGCCCCAACTCGTGCTGTCAGAGTTTGGGCCCTGGTCGACGGTTACCTCGAGCTGCATTGAACTTCGTATTGCTTTAGCATTGAAGATGAGTCTTGTACGTGTGCAGGCCTCACGCCTCACTCCTTTTGCCCACACAAGTTTAGCTGGAAGTCCGCTAGCTTCTCATTGTTAGTGGAAGAAAAGGGGCGAACAAAGGTGAAGAAAGCACCAACTTCCACATTAAATCGATTTGGCCAAGTTGTTTTTAAATTCCCTCGCACTGATCAATAGTTTGGAGAGCCCTAAAGCATGGCACTGGCTACTTGAATTCCTTCACCCTGCTCCTACAAGCCCCTCCGAAATGGTCCCTATCATCTCTCTCCACGCAGCCGAACTAATTTCCTTTCGTCTGCATGAATCCTTGTCGAAATATTTTCAAGAAGATAGAGAAAATGAGATTGATTCCTACCTAGCAGTCTTGAAATTATATTAGGAAAAATAACCGCCGGCTCGTAAACATGGGATATTCCAGGATATATTAATCAAAATTGCACAGTATTTTTTTGTCTAGATATTTTACATGACAGTATAACTACAGTAATATCGATGTTACGGCATCAACATCGATATTACTGTAGCCTAAATATTTGGTACCAAACCCAAGTATTTAGGTTAGGCCTAAATAGGCTGATTTACTTTATAATGATATACCTATAAATTATACCAGAAAACATAAGTTCACCTGTTTCTAGCTTTTTAAAAATTGCCCAAATTCTTAGTATCGCCTGATAAATGTGGCAGTTTCAAGATACGACCCCTCATTTTAAAAATTTACTGGACGCACATACAAGGGGTTAAAAGCCTTGAAATTATTTTGACCAGTCCGTGTAAACTGCCAACTTTTCGCAATGGATTCACTGTAGGCAATGCTAAGAAAGCTCGATTATTCTGCTTGGATGAATGAGATTCGTGCCAGAGTATTTTCCGGTTATCGGGTGGGAGGAGCCTAAGGATTTATAGTCTCATTTCTTCTACGTCCTTAGAATGTATTATATATGATTTTACGACCGCCTCGATATCCTTGCGTCTTCATTTCACAGCCGCCAGCTCGGCTGATGCGTTCGTTTGATAAATGGCAACAACTGATTTTACTGCCCATGCTGGGATAACTTATTTGTGTCTGTAAACGCACATACATCACTTCGGTGCCATTGTTGTTTCTTCGGAACTCGTTTGGCTAGAATGACCTGCGCGGAAACATTTATGCTGATATTATAAATCTTTTCTCTGACTCTTCTATCCCAGGAGGGAGGGGGATAAAAAAAAACTGTTCTGTGAGAAGAAAGGGCCTATCTACCTAAAGCGACTCTCGATGTAGCCCCCATAGACCCACATGGCACGTGCACTTCGCACTGGTTCAGTAAGCGGGCTGGCTCGAAATCCGATGCGCCAGGACAATATCCTCGAATACGAGAAAAGATTTACCATGAATAATACTTCCCATTTCACTAATCATGAAGCGGTGTCGTCTTTCATCTTGGCTGGCTCGCTCGAAACATGACCCATTTTCGATAGCGGCTGCCTTTTTTTATATATGAAAGAATTGAGTATAAAAGCTTGCAATTTTGAGATTGCCAGAGGGAAATTTAACAAAACTTTAATTTTATGCTTTCGCAAATTTGGCCTTTTTAATACATTTTATAATGTTGAGTATTTAAATTTTAAATTTTTGAATTGACTAAACTTGATTTAAACAATTTTGTCAATGTTTCCGTTTATCCACGCTTTTTGGCTGCGCAGGTTATTAATTTAGTTTAGTATTGTTATGAGCGCGACAAATTTTGCCATCTTTTTTCACCTGGCTGAAAGCGCGGTAGCAGAAGTCTACACTTCTACACCATTTCCCCCCCCCCCCCCCCCTACAGAAATCTCCACAAAGTTCCTCCCATAGACTTTCCAGTTCACGTCTCGTCTATAGTGCAACTAGTCCAATGTACGAGGAAGTGAAAATTTTAGTTTGTTTTTCCAGTTGATTGCTGTTTGATGGTGATAAGAAGACTTATTTCCTTCCATCGTATACCAACTTTTAGCGTTTATTTCTCAAATTAAATGAATCCAAGGCTTTTTATTGTATTAGCTGGAGGTGTAGCTGGAGGCAATGAACTTTCCTGCTCACCCTGCTGTCTTTCCTCCTAATGAACTCGTCATCATCGATCGTATCGGGTCGAAACACAACTCTGATTGCCGACAATGAGCTCCTACATATATTGAGGTAAATACTCCCAGGGTGTATGATAATAAGTGGGGCCCAAGGGTGGTAAGGAAGAATTGGGTAGGACTTATGCGAGTTATGGGTCTAGTCATGGCGAGGGATTGTTTTGAGGTCCCGTTGAGGCCTAACACAACTGGGGTATTGTCATCAGCGCACCTATACTTACTCCTTTACTGCAGGCTCCCCTTTTTTATTCTCCCTCCTTGAACCCATGGCAGAACATCTGATGTAGAGTTGGCACCTACCGCGGCAGTCCTGGCATGTCTAACAACATCCGGACAGCGTTGTCATAGTGTTTTTAATGGGGAAGAGAAAATCTATGTTTACTTTGTTAAGTCCGTGTCCATCAAGGGTGTCTGGGCTCACTTTTGAAGTGAAATAATTAGTATAATTACCATAGTGGATCTCATTGGAGCTACTCCTGCAAAGATGAGTTACAAATATTGATTTCTCCTCATCGTCAGATAACGAATCAGGTCCCCGCAAAGGACTCGTTCAAAAATGTAATTTCTGTGAACATTATTCCATTTTATGGGATTTTAAACAAATGCTTTTTGAGGTGCAGAAAAACTGTTTTTCTAGGATATTGGATGCGACAGATGATGAGGCAGTGGAAACCATCACAAAACCTAAAGGCCGATCGTCGATTGAAGTTCCCCATGAGCCTTCAAGAATACACGAGTTTTTGAAATAGAGCTCGCGGAAGACAACAAATTTTTGGAACAAAGTTTTTTCTGCACTACTAGTTCCATTCAAGTTATCAAAAAGGCTTTAGTCCAGGAAAGTGTTATTGACTAGCAGTAAATACTTAAATTACCGTCATGGGATAGGCACAATTTACAAATTAAGTAGCAGCGTTGATTGAATGTGTGTGGCGAAAGCTCGCACTCGCGCTAGGAATTTTCTCTTCTAATCGTAACTTATCGCCCTCTCACCACAAGCTAGTCAGTCAAAACTAACTAACATTTGTCAGTTTCCAGCTTCTCGACTTTGTTCTCTTTGTGTTCTGCCCTCAAAATGAGCCCAGCAACAAGACAGTGAAACTCTTTTCTAGAATTTTATAATCTTTTTTTATGATCTTCTTTACGATCTACTAGACTAATATATAATGTTAGTTTTCAACAGACGATCGAGTTTGCGCCTCCTCGACTAAGTTTCTTGCTTTTTGAGTTTTCTCTGTCATTGATAGCGGCCTTCCCTCAACACGCGATATCGCGTCTCGTCATGGTCATCGAATTCCATCCAAAAAATAGGCAGACCTCGACGTATTTTTGCAGCAGCACCCTGATCGTGTGGGGGATGGCATCTTGTTTGGGACAGCATGATTCGCTTTTTCTTAAAACGAGTTTAGGAGAGGTTCAAGTTATTAATTAAAATATCATCAGGAAGTGGCGTCTTGTGTCTCGTTAAAAATCCATTCTAGATAATTTTCCATTCTGTCATCATTCACGGAGTCGTCTTGTAATAATCTTGCTATGGTACGTCTGATCACGCTAAAATCCATCTGTGCTGCTTTCATTTACTTTACCTATAGGAAACGGTTATCCGGATAATCCGGAGGCAAAAGCTAACCGAAAAAAGATGCATATTTGATGGGCGCAGTGTCTGTGCAGCATCTACCAATTTTAACTTTTCAGGTACATCTAAATCCGGCCAAATCAAAATGTATTTCGTATACGCTTCGTTGGTCATTTGCATATTTGGAATAATTTCTAATCTTTGTATGGCCATTTTATTAACCAGACCAAAAATAGCAACGACAATAAACCTATTACTGGCGTTGGTCACGTTGTCCGATGCATTTCTAATGTGTTCATATTTAATATATATTTCCCACTTCGATCTGGGCGACACAAAGGCTTGTCCAGTGGGCATGCTAAGCTATGCATGGGTATTTTTTCAATTATTGCACTCAAAGTGGAGCGTATATTTAAGAGCCTTCAGTTTATGGCTATCGGTGATAATGGCCGGGTATAGAAAGCACGTTTTATCCAAGGTTATTCCTGGACTCCACTTTAAATCGCCATTAGCCATGAAACTGGCATTGGGTGTGGCCATTTGCGTATTTGTAATGTGCGTGCCAATATTTTTACAGAATACGATTGTAGAAGGACCAAGAGCGCCTGAAAATGATAGCACGTGCCCACAAAATCACAGCGCATATTTCACCTTGCGGCCCCCGGCATACGCGTTATGGAATGATCGACTGCTTCTGAAAGCGGCCTATTGGACGAATGGCGTCTTATTGAAGCTAGTGCCCCTGGCCTTGTTGACGTACTATTTGAACAGAGTCATGCTTTTGATGTATTTGAGGCACCGCAGGAGACAACGTATGCTCTCTCTTAATCGGCCATTAGCACGCGCAGACAAAGGTGAAGAAGTAAGCAATCACAGCTCAGCCATGATGCCAACTTCGCTAATCCTCGTCACAATCCTGCTGACCACAGTTCTGTGCGAGTTGCCAAATGCTATTCTGTCTGTCATGTCGGGTTTCTTAAATGATGACGAATTTCTCAGAAATACTTATACATATTTGGGAAAAATGATGAACTTATTGTCTCTGTTCAGCTGTTCGTCCACGTCCATTTTGTATTTTTTCATGAGCCGAGCGTTGAGAAAATCTTTCGTCAACACTTTTTGTTCGCCCATTAAGAAATGGAGGCATGGAGAGTCCCCATCAAGGAAGTCTGGTTGTGCTGACGATGGTAGGTCGGACGAGGAAAACATGAGAATGTACGAGTTCGGGTAACTTAACTTTTTTGTGTGCTCTAGAGTAATTTTCGTGCGTTGGCCAACAGTAAAGTTGCTTAGCTTTGTTGAAAAAGAATAACTGTCTAATAAAAAACTTGACCTCTGATTTTCGTCTTTTACCCGTGTCCCTTTTTGAATAGAGTGCGCACGCCTTCTCCATGCGCACTGTATAATGTGAGAAATAATAGGCACTTATACCGTTGAGTATAACATGCGGATATCGTTGTTTTTTTTAAAAAAAAACATTGTGCCCCATTAGGATTCTGCCACCTCTTATACCCTGCTCACTGTAACTTCCTCAATGTCATCATTTTAATCATTTCTCAATCACATGCAATCGACTAGCGGGCACACAAGATCAGTCAGCTTTCATGAAAAGCAGTCATTTAGAACCCTTGAAAAGTAGACACACTTGAAAGGAAAAGTACCCCAATTATGCAGGATCTATAAAGCACCACATAGGATTCAAAAGCACTTTTACGTTACGGACTCGGCCATGAACCGAGCACGAAGGTGTGCACTAGCCGCAAAAGGTATAACTATTAGGTATAGGGCTATATGATGGGGAAAATTACTCTTAAAGTGCAGCCGATCGCAAGGCAAATGATGCCATGTCCATAATACACGCCACACGTATCGAATAAATCTGTCAAAGCACATCTAACTATTTATTGCTACGATTTTTCGAACTGTTTTTTTGAAGATTCTGCTTTTTGAAGGCGGTTAAGTGAAGTGACATCTTCTTCCACAGTCCAGTGAGACAGCTCTTTTGAACCACGGGTCGATCTACAGTAAATAGGACGTCGATTTCGTGTCATTGACCTGAAAAGTCGAATTTGTTGCAAAACTTTTAAGCTAGAAGAAGCAAAAGATTTTTGCTAATTTCGCTGTAAGACTTCAGCAAGATAAGAAATGTGAACAACGATGATTTATGATTATCATGCCATACCATATTTTACTCATACCCAAGTTCCTACATGCACTCAAACGGGTAGGTAACATAACTATGAGAATGAAATGTAAAAAAGTCAGAAAGTTTTATATATTCTCGCGATTTGTAGAGAGCAGCCAAAACCACTCCAATATTATATGCGGCGCGCGGGCAGGAAATTCAAAAGGTGTGTGCTGCAGGCTCTTCTTCCAAATTTGAGTTTTGTTCAAAATCTCGGATAAAATCCAACGAATTTTTACGCAGAAAAAAACATATAGAAGCTCTTTTCAAGGGCGACAAAATAGGCTATTACTGATCAGCGCGACTGATCAACAGCTGAAATGATCGATCATGATTGGCTAAAATTGCCGAAACCGGATGCAGTTATCGGCCATGTGCGCAATAACTGTGGACCACAGTGAGGAAATTCGGGTTATTTTATAATGTACTGACCCTAGACTACTATTTCAATGAAAAAAAAACAGGGAGACTTGGCTTTTATAATTCACCCACAATCGATTAGGGGCCATCCATAAAGGTCGACCGCACAAAATCTCGATTTTTCGACCCCCCCCCCCCCTGACCGCTTGCCGACCACTTATCGCGAACCCCCCCTCAAAAGTGGTCGACCACTTCAGCCATACCCCCCTTCCAAACGCAGTTTTGTGAAATGTTTCGTCTTATGCTTTCTTGAGCTCGACAAGATGCCATCTCCTTCGAAGACAAATCTTTTTTTGATTCATGGAGGGGATTTTTATTTTGTTAAAGCCTCCTCAAACTTTTCCCACAACTTTTCCCCATATTTTTTTAAAATTTTGCGGGTTGGGCCGCGCCGGCTCAGTTCTCTACGGGACTTCCAATCATATTAGCTGACAAGCAGTCATGAGATGATAAGCGCGGCTGTGAGGTGATTAGGGATAGGTTGGGATCCCAATCCTGATCCTGAAAATTGAGGCATCGGGATTCTGCTAATAATTATGATATGCACGAGCATGGTACACTCTGATCCATCATATCTGCCATGAAGTAGTAGCGATGAAGAGGCAACAGCAACATCGGCTCAAATCGATAATGATAGCAACACTGATTTTACTTTGCCTAGGCTGACCTTGCTGGACGCGTATCGAAACTGCGAATGTACCGTATTTCCTCGAAATCCTCCCCCTCTGGTTATTCTCCCCCGTCTGGGACCCATTTGAAAAAATTTCTCCCGCGGGGAGAATTTCGAGGAAATACGGTACTCATCAATTTCAGCTTATTTATAATGACTGAAGTTCGACCTGATAAAAAACCTGGATGACTAAAGTGTGCTTCAGTCTGGAAAATAGACTCATCTCCTTCGTCCGTGCAAACTGTTCGACCTCAAACAAAAAATCCCGATCCCGATCGGGCTTGCCCTGATCTCGATCCTGGAAAAAGGTGATACCGACCTATCCCTAGAGGTGACCAGCTCTCATGGCAGGTTCACTGTATCTTCACAGGGAGCGCCTCCACACGAGGGCATACTGGGTGAGAAGGGGCTTGGGCTTATTAGCTTCGGGACCATCTCGACTGGCGTTTGAAGACAGCTTCCCAAATCTCAGCCCCTTGGGTGGGCGTCCGCCGTTTGACAGTAACGTTGTGTCGCCCGGAGCCAGGTGTCCAAAGCCAACAGCAAGCTACTACACCTCTAGGGATAGGTCGGTATCACCTTTTTCCAGGATCGAGATCAGGGCAAGCCCGATCGGGATCGGGATTTTTTGTTTGAGGTCGAACAGTTTGCACGGACGAAGGAGATGAGTCTATTTTCCAGACTGAAGCACACTTTAGTCATCCAGGTTTTTTATCAGGTCGAACTTCAGTCATTATAAATAAGCTGAAATTGATGAGTACCGTATTTCCTCGAAATTCTCCCCGCGGGAGAAATTTTTTCAAATGGGTCCCAGACGGGGGAGAATAACCAGAGGGGAGGATTTCGAGGAAATACGGTACATTCGCAGCTTCGATACGCGTCCAGCAAGGTCAGCCTAGGCAAAGTAAAATCAGTGTTGCTATCATTATCGATTTCAATCAGTGTCGGAATAGAACCTCGGCCTCCCAGTCAGGGTTGCGGGCCAGAAAGGCGGATCAACGCCTAAATCAGCATAGCCATCGCCTTCCAACTTTTCCTTTTCGGATCAGATGCCATTCCAGCTGGGAATAAGAGTGTTGATGAGCCCGAAATTGCATCATCGATAATGAACGACCAAGGAGAAGAGAAGGCACAAAGTTTTGAAGGTTTGAACGCGCACTACTGGTGAAGATAAAAGGCGTTTTTTGTCATCAAAAGTCTAAAAATTTGCTGCGGTCGACCATTGGCCGCTACCCCTCCCCTCCCCCGACCGCACCTGACCACTTTTTGCCAACTCCCTCCCCCCCTCTAGGCTGCGGTCGACCTTTATGGATGGCCCCTTATGTGCCTGATCACGGCTTATCACGGACAGTTTTTTTTAATATCTCAGGAACGGTTATAGCCAGGCTAATTTTTTTTAAAAAATTAGGAGTCCTCGAAATGTAGCGGTCATATCTGTATTATTAAAATTGTCCAAGACCCAAAAAGTAACAAGTTATGATTATTTGACCAAAAGTGACTACTTTTTACCTATGATGTGCTATATTTCCATATAACGGCGCTTTAGGAAAATTTTACTTTCGCCAAGACAATTATTTTTGTGAGTACTTTCGATAGAGCTCATAAAAAAGGGGGGGGGTCAAAAACGCCGACTGGCCAAGTAAATTTCATATGGGTCGAGTCTCTCAGAAACTCTCTCCTAAATATGAATCTTAATAACAATGTGACGTGGCTCACAGAATCTTACTAACACGAGTGTCATCAGTGAATCTGCATCCCCATTCTGTGACCGCAAAGAAACCGACGCTTTTAAGAAACCTGCGGGAATTTTCCCCATTCTTTTTCACTTCGCGCTATAGATTATACTTCGAATGTCATCGCTTGATTAGTGGGCAGCGCTGGCAGCTATAAACAGGTTCGCTACCATGTGCATCTCAGGCACTGCATTTTAGTTCATTAACGAGCTTCATTTAGCTTTTTTTGTCATTCGCGCCCCATTGTTATAAAAATTGCCAGTGCTCAAATCTCACCAAACAAAACCAAACTTCTCACACTTCCAAAACAGAAAATTTTATATGTTAGCCTATCCTTCATTATCTTCATGTATAATTCCAGAAATATTCGTAAGTCAGTCCTTTTTAAGCAATCTTGTAATCGAAATTTTGAAGATAATGAAGTAAGAATTAGATTAACTAAAAAACAGGACGGCAAAAATCATAGTAAAACCGAAATCTCAAACACAGTATTTGCATTTTCACAAATGAATGAGGCAATTCGAAATGCGTTGTCCTTCGGAATCCGGACTCTCAAATCACGATTCAAAGTCATGTTCGCGGTTGATTCGGTCGATGCCGGTACTGGTGGGCCAAAGTTCAGGCAAAAACAAACAAAACGAACAAGCGCAAAGAAGGAAAAACTTATTTTACAGACGAATAGAAAGTCTTTCAAGCGATCGAGCTGACTGGCAAGAAGTATGGGCAAGGCAAGGAGAGAAACTGAGAATCAACCTGGATTCCTGCTAGGCTAGACGAAGTGTACGCTTCCCACTTTCACAAACTATGTGAAGGAAATTAGTCTGCAAATATTTCTTAGCAGACGAGTAGGCGGAAAACTGATTACTTTACAGTCGCAAAGACGCGTATCCGGTAACAACGTATGGAGAAACAGGAACAAAGAAATACAAATAAGCGCAAGGAAGATAATATAATATGGCGGTGGTTGGCAGAAGACGGGATTCTTTGAACATTTTGCCAAGTTATATGCCAGAATTGGAGCCGTTGAAGAAGTTTTAACAATCGCTATGCATAGTCTATTCTATCGGTTTATAATTATTGCATGTTTCTTCATTGCCCAGGCTTCCAGTCTGTATTTGTCTGACGAACATTTCTTTCAAATTGCGTCGTCTGAAGAATTCAATAATTTAGTGTACAAGAAACCGAAAGCATTTTTCATACAATTTTATTCTAGCAAAGATGCCAATTCTGTACCGTTCGCTGGGGTTTGGAAAAAGTTAGCGGGAAAAACTGACGGTCAGGAAACCTGCAGAGAGAGCTATACCGCATCGAAAAGAGTTTGATCTCATTCGTGATTTTAGCTTGGAAAGAAGTTGTGCAAATTGTGGCAGTCGATTGCGAGTCGAGTTCGAACGCGGATCTGTGCAAGGAGCATAATATAAAAACATATCCTACTTTTAAAGTGAGCATTTATTCAAAAGTTAGTGCGTTTGTTCAGCTTTGATGTACTTAGTATTTCAAATACCAAAGCTCGTCAGCCAATGATGGCCAAGTTTATGGAGGCAATAAGAATACAGTGGAAGACTTAGAAGCTGCTGTCGCTCGTTTCGTTTTGGCTGATTCCAAAAAACAAACCCCAGCTGACTGGCCTCATTTTGCTTTAGCGCACGAGTAAGAGCCCTGCTTTTGTGTTCCAAGATTTTTCTTGAGCTTGTTGTCTCTTCAGCAATAAAACCAGCGAAAATTTATGGAACCAGGAGGCCCAATATATGGCTTTGATTTTCGAAGAGTACCCGAGCGAAGATGCAGCCTGGGACAAAGTTCCCGTTGTTGGAGTGCAAATAATAATGGATTTTTTGAATAATGAGAATATCATGGTTCGCCGTGGAACGAGCCGACATCAACTCGGTCGCGCTAATGACATTGGCGACTTCCCTGGTCTGCTTATGTTTGGCCGATCTCAGGAAAGATCACCTGTGTACAAATCGAGGTAGGTTAAACCTGAAGAAAACCTATTGTGGTTAGCTCGCCATCATGAGATATTTTTTTCATCGCCAGCCATGTGCAGCAGTAGATAGCACTGTAAGCAGATTCTCCCCCCCCCCCCCCCTACTGTATATTTGCTATGGACAGCTTCTCTATCACCTGAGCAGCCTAATCTGTGTTCTTATGCGTAGGTGAATATGTCAAATCTAAGAAATTAGCTGATTTCACATATGTTAGGGCTGGCTTAACTCGAGAAGAGATATTCACGAAAATTATGGACGTCACCAGCAAAGAACACGGCCATGATCAAGCTCAGTCACGAGATGACGAGTGAACGCATTAGTGCTGACGTGAAAGCCTATGCTCATTTACGTAGGTATTTTGAAAAATTAATTCATTTTTTATGTGAGTTCGAATAATGGGTAGATGACTAAATTTGATTGTAAGTTTGTGGGCTTCTCTGAGTAGACGTATGGTTGAATAAGTACTAATAAATAGAAACGTTCCTAAAAAAGTAGAAAAGTCGGAAATAGCGTAAAACTGAAATCACTCGCGACATTTCTGGCTTGAGATATACCCGTACTGTAAGATGAATAAGAAAGAAAAGGAAAGTCGACAGTCCCAAAATGCGCGGAAAAATTTGAGGACACACTTCAGCGGGAACGGGTAGCAAAAACAGGCGGTTTTAGTCTGATGACTGTGGAAATCAAAAAAGTACCAGACTTACGATAAGCCGAACCCAAGGATCAGATACACAAAAAAACAAAAGAGGACTGGTAACTGTTGGAAAAAATCTAAGCTGTTGACTTTGAGAACATACACACCCTTCACGTGCCGCATAGCGCCGCGTGTACATTCTCAAACTGTCGTCAGTGCTCGTCGAAGCTTGCCCGCAATGCTGTCGCTGGCCACCAGAGAGAGATCAAAATATGAGATCAGACATAAGACAAATGCTTTCAAAGCAGCAACCCAGTCGAAGAAAAGTGACGCTGTGTAAAACAACGACGTTTTTCAGCTGTTCAGTACTAATTACGGTGCCGTACTAATTAACCTTCTCTGAAACATCAAATAGAGGAGGCAGTGACTCTCCAAAAAAAACCGCAAGAATTCGTCAAAAAATCTAAAAAAGCATTAGCTAAAGAATTTTTTGCCCCAAATATTTGACACACCTGGCCCCATCAGAATTTACGGGCAAATGTAAAATGACAGTAGTCATCAGGATTTGGATTTTCAGTATTTTTGAACCATAACTGCCGAAAAAGTACAGAGGACCCACGCACGCAGAGACGTGGTGATAACACGCGCAGCTTTACAGGTAGATTTAGCTGGAAGGGATCGGTTTTTAGGCTGGAATCCCTAAACCAGAGGCTCCGAATAATTGACGCCGCTCAAGGCAAATGTACCACGCCCACCAGGATTCGAACCTGGAAGTGGGTGTTTGCGATCCCCCGACGCCGTAACCGCCTGAACCATCAGGGCCACAGAAAAATAACAGGCTGGGTTGAGTGCAGCCTCTCCTAGCCTGAAGGAAGATTGAGTCTCCCATGCTCTCAACTGCACATTGCTTCACATGCTGACCAACGCCGCGTTAAATCTTCCGGGCTTGCTATCCGGCTACTACGCATAACTTGAGAGTTAGGCACTCCTAGCCCACTATGTGGACCACGAGCACAGGATTGCACGATCCTCTGCTCGTTCCCATGATCAGTCGTCCAGTTGATATTCATTCAGAAAAAGCAGCGCCTGCTCAGAAATTTTTCTTACCGTCGTTGCGCTTAGCAGTGGCCGAGTAGACCAGCCATCCTAAGCCCTGGTTCCACTCTGTGCATAGGCTGGTCTAAAAGTTTCGAGTCTGTCATAATAGACTTTTTTTGGAGATAATAAGACCGTTTTTCGTTTTTTGCTACAAGCTACTGCTGTTTGGCCCAAAATACTGAATGTCCCTACATAGATAAACTGAGAGAATTGTATGACAATCATACACCTTCTCCAAACCTGTAAAAAACAGAAACATTAAACGGAAGATGAGCCCGCGCGTATTAAATTAGTTGTGAAGACCGCCTACAGATCATGCCTATATCATACCCGATACCATCTTTGAGTAGGCAAAAAGTCTAATCGCAAGACCGCTCATATTCCTTGTCCACAAAACATGCTCTATGGCTGAAATATGCTGATATCACTGACATAAAGAGAAGGCAGGCAGACACGGGGAACAAATGGAACTAAAGTGACAACCTATCGAAGCCGAAGCCAGCCTAAGCAAGACTAGCTCATTCTCGGGATGGTCTTAACTTCTTTATCCCCAGAGCATTCCATCAGAAGCTGAAACAGAACTCAGGATCCGCAAGTTCTATCAGGTTCTTATTAGCTTTAATTTTCCTCAACAATATTACTTCACATCAAGTAAAACATGTGCTGCCAATGAAAACTCGTTCCACATCATTTATATACCTTCACATATTCTCAATATCTGAACCAGAAAAATGATTTTTCGCTAGCTAAGATAAGCCAGATCTGCAACCGTGTCAATTTTTATCGAAATCCGTCCAGTACCTGACGAGCGATGGATAAAAAAAGCCAAAACAGAGACTATTTTTAGGAATAACTTTATAGAAATTGAAGCTTAAAAAAATGACTGTCAGAAGGCAGAGTCGGAAAGTTTCAGCTTTCAGAAAAACTATGTAGCATTTACAACTGTACGACCTCTGGTTGTTGATCTAGGCACACAGGCCATAGATTCATAGTGCTGCTGGCTAAAATGCGCACGAAACAATGAGATGTCTTCTTTATTTTTAGAAAAGCTGCTTCATAACTGTACAGTTGGACTCTTTGACGAAATTAATATACCCATATCAATGTCATTTTCGAGTCGAGCTTAGACAATATATGGTAAATTTTATCTTCTGTCTTTTTTGCAACAGTTTAAAAGGTCCCCCCCATTTCCCAGATCAATTTTTGCGAATACTGTATTGCGTGCCGCTCACGACCGGATCGGATGGGGGTTAGTCCGGTCTGAATTCGATCATGTGGAAAAAGTACTTGCAATTTTTTCAACAATCAATAACGCATGAATTTTTTTGAAAGGGTGCTCATCATGCATCTACTCCACATCCATGCTGCTCATAAATGACTGACAAGAACTTCAATTTTTTGTAAAAAAACGGATATTTTCACTTCGTTTCCACTCATCATTAATATTTCAGTCGTCCAACTCCAAACATTTGCGAAATCTGGGAATGCAATCTTGCAAACCGTTGCGTCTAACTTAATCAGGGCTCCTAATTATCGAAAAATTCAAAAATTTTCAGTACTTCAGGCCATCGCTGGTAAGCTTGTTCAGACGCCTCTGATATATTGCAGAAAGCCTTCTTTTGCACCGGGGAACAATCAACAAATTACAGTTTCCTGCTTCGTAAATTTTGACTTGACAATTGGCGATGCTCCCTTGAATTACCCATGTTTCCTCTGGTCTCAAATAATAACAGTGAGAAGCCGACTTGCGACTCTGATTATAAGCAAAAAGAGGAAGCATCAATGCAGAATATTGATCTCATATTATTCATTACACTATAGAGTGAGTGGAGAAAAAGTGCGCAGCAGTGCATACCTGTACTGTAGTTCGTTGCTTACCTACGGTTACTGCAGAAACCATAAAAGTCGGATCGGATGGTTCGGAACTGATGATCCGATCCGAATTTTCAGATAGCGATTTTCCGGATCAGATATCCGATCCGATCCGGCTGTGACGTGCCGCATCTTGACCGTGTCAGTATTTGGAAAGTTTGACCACGGAGTATTATATTGAGCCGTATGGCATACGGACTGAAATTATTGCGAAGCACTGTAGTTATTTAGCAATAATAAACCAAATCAGACCACCCGAGCGTTGGGCTCGCCAAAGACGGTTGCCGTAGGCGGTCTGGTTGTAAATGTCTTCAGAGCCGATCCTAAATCCGTGGGCGGTCTATTAAGCGGGGTGGATGCAGAACATTTATAGACTTCCCGCGTTTGACCACAATATGATCACTAGATTAGCACAATTTAATAATTGGAAAGAACAGAACCAAAAACTAATTCTTTCTATTAATAGATTTTCTAGGTTTCTAGAAAAGATCTAGATTTCAATAAAGGATTTGCTTTGCACCCCTTTCTTGCAATTGCACCCCGCACGGTTTACCATATATTGAAAACGAAAGTAGACAAGATAGAGAGTAGACTAGTGTCATTGGAATAATGTCGTACTACAGTATATCTTTTTCATGTCTTATCCTTTCCCCGCATTTTTTAAAACTTGGTTCAGAATTTTAGGAGTTCAGGATCCGATTTGATGACTGAAGGGTTTTGAGCCTGATCATCATTGGATGAGATTTTTGATGTCCTTTCAAAAACAGGCTTAATTAAATTTAAATTTCTTTAAAACATAAATTATTATCTGTGCTTTTTTGCAATTTGAATTGCTGTCAAGAGTTTTATCTGCGTGCGTGATCGCTCAAGTTCCCTGAAACGATAACTAGCCGTCCACTAGGTATTTATAGTCGTGAGAAGAAACCCTTTACCTGTTTGTGGTTTTCCCAATCGCCTTTCGGGTTTTGGCAAGCTCAAGCAATACAGAGCGGAGTCAGCGACCTGCCGTCTTCTGTCATCCAGTCGTCCACGTCTTGTTCCCTTCATCCAAAGGGTGATTGTCACAATAATCAAGTTGGTGTCATGCGAGCCCTGCGCCCTTGTCCATATTTAGACTTTTACTATTAAAAAATGAGTCAAGCTTCCTTGCACGAGATGTTGCTATTGCATAAATGTCTCATCGTAAACATAAAAGAGAGCATCTGGCGTCAAACCAAAGCTTAGCGAGCGAGATACGACTAGCTTATAACCTGTATTCTTTGCGAATATACACGCCCTCAACGTGACCGCATAGGCCGAGTAAGCATTCTCTATGATAGCGTTACTTCAATCCATCTGCTCAGCTATGTATGGTTTATCTTTCTGGTACGCAAGAGTCAGGAAGTCGCACGATACACCCATGTGGTAAAACCATAGTGCCGTCCGCAGATTTCCTTTGTGACTTGAGCATTATCGAGAAGGACTTTGAAAAGGTTCATTTAAAAACAACTCAAATTTCTTATATTCATTCAGCTGCAGTTGCAAGGCCAGACTCAAGCGGATATACGTGTATTTGCAGCTGACGCACGGGTCTTCACGTATTTTGCGGGCTTTGCGGGCTTTGCGGGCTTCCCAGTAATCTCACGCACGATTATTAAAAAGTTTTTCGAGAAAAACAGAAAGGAGGAAATTATCTAGCCAAGAAAAAGGAACATTATCTTTGGAAATACATCAGCTAGTTGCGCCCTTATGCTTTTTTCACCAATTTATTCAGTGTCTAATCAGCAATCTTGTTAAAAGGGTGGCCTTCTTTTCAGGAGAATAGTGTTTGTTCAGTTTGACCTTTTAGACGCCTCCGCGCAGCGACGTCTCTAACTAGTTAATCCATCACACACAAAAAATCCATCTAAATTTTGCTAGAAACCTATGCTACATCCTGTAGTTCCTCGGTTTTTTTGCTTTTATCAGGCCGGCTTCGTGAAAATTTCTGATCGTTAGTTCAGCCTTTTACTTTGCTGCCACCAAATGACGACGCTTGGGACTATCATAGCTCGACGAAAGTGCCATTCGCGTTGAACGCGCACCAGTGCACGTGCGAAAAATGTTTCCTCGCCATGAAATCAGATGGTCTCGTTTTCAAATCTACCTCGATTAACATCAGGCTTTCATTATGTGTATTTAAGCCGAATGAAAAACATGAGCCCTGAGTAGGAATCGAACTTGGGTAATGGGGAGCGTTCTGCAATAAAAACTTTCAGTCACTGGACACTGCCATAAATCAGACATCGTGCAGCCCAGTGTGCGGCTCTCTTGTCGCTTTTCGAGGTTTTGTTTATGTGAATTTTTTGAATTTTAAAGGTACGTTTCTCGAAAGAACGACTAAAAAGGAGTTAAAAGAATTTACGTCAAGGAACAGAATTAGCGTGAGCCCTTTTCCCATCACAGAGCTTCGCGCTATTCATTTCGACAAGGACTTTCATTGTTGCGGCAGGTCAGAAAAAGGGTCATTATTGGGCGACTTTTGCTGCTGACGAGATTACATATCATTATTGTGAGCTAGCTGATTCCGAGCAGGGAAAGTGTAAGTAAATTTTTTTGTGTTCATGACTGAAATATTCAGCTGTTCCAAGCGACCTCCGTTGAAGGGCACATTGCAAAGTTGAGTCTATGGAGATGACGCAACTAAAGAAACTGCTGCGGCGGTTGTGTTGTTTTCCCATGCTGATTCCCAATGGTCAACAATGCCGCTTTCCACATAGTCTTATGCTTGATACTTCCGTCAAGCCCATTAACATCGACTATAACCAGTTTTCTGTGAGAATATATACGCCCCTTACGTGCCGCGTAGCTCCGTGTGTACATTCCCAAAGAAATTAGACATTAGTCTACGGGATTCCCGCCAGCACTCGACATCATCTACTTCCGTACTGCCGCATTTAGTTTTAGACCAGGCACCGAATGGCATTAGACTTTTGGATCAAGCTCACAAGAATTACATTTAACCGAAATTCCTATCGGGCTGTAGTCGCTCTTTTACTAGTCTTCTAGCTTATTTTGGCATTCCTTTTTTTCTTCAGACACTACATCAAGGTAGCCTGAAGTGGTAAGTCACTCATCTTGACTCACAATCAGTGTACGGCGCCAGCGAACGAGTGCCACACCTCGATTGACCAGTGAAGTCTGGTTCACCTCCTTGGTGGTTCGGCAGTTAGTTGGTTCGGTCGACGGCGAGCTAGAAGGCCAGAAACCCCAATGACTTGATTTTTTAGCTTTGATATCTCCGAGCCACCAAACACTGCCACACCGCTGCATCTGCCTGCCTTGGCAACGTCTGGCACCTGTCATAGATTGCAACTGCCGATGAGTTGGAAACGTCGGTTTCATTTTTGGTTCCTTTTTTGGTCACGTTAGTTCAATTTCGAGGCCGTCAGAGAAGGAGGTGAAGTTGTCTGTTGCTGCATGCTTGTCGATATGCGACTTTATCCCTCCAGGCTGAAAAACCGCGAGCTTTCCTTGCTCGTGCCGTTTTTATGGACGAACAATCACGAGGTAAAAAAGAGCAGGGAGCAATTAGAAGCCTTCGAGACTAGCTAGTTATTTTTGTCAATCTCTAGTTTTCTCAGATTTTTAGTGGGAATTGCTATGTAAACTGGATAATCGTTTCAATCTCACTTGCCAAGAAAAAGATCAGTGCGAATTCGGGTGCACATTCGCCTGACCCTGCATACCCTGCTCAAGGCTGTCTGTCCCGCGCTCTCAATTATACTGGAGGAAAACTGCTCCAGTGCAAATAAGTTTCATTAATTAATCGATTTATCTCCTCTGCACCTCTAACTCGCAAGTTTCTAGATCGATACGAGTCCTATTCTCTCCATCTTGTAAGCAAGAAGAACCTAAAATGGCAACCATGCCCCCTTAATACATGTTTGCAGCCTGTTGGCAAATTCAATCGGGCATCTCCACTTTCGCTCACAAAAAAGATCCATCTGATCCATTATGAGCATCGTTGAGCCATGAAAGTGAGTTCTGCAAGCCCTATTGTCTCTGTCAACTGCTTGTCTCAGCTGGGAAGCAAAAGCAGAAGCTAGCGTGCGGTGTCCGATGTGTCCTCACTGTCGCTTGTACATCAAGCTATTCCGATTTATTTTAAGAACATTCGACGGGAATCGAGAATAGTTTCGTGTCATTTGGCCTAAAGTTCCGCAGTGCTGTAGTCATTTTGATAATAATTTGCTAAATCAGAGCTGTTCGCCGTTACTATTGTGCTCTGCTGTACATGGTCATTCTCGCTAACATAAGTCTTGTAACTATCGATCTTCGAAAGAAAATGGTGGTCTGAGGGGGGGGGGGGGTAGTTTTGAGCAGCCTTTGTTAAGCTTCACGCCATTGATCATTGCACAAGTAAAAGAGGAAATAATTAGAAGCACGAAGATTCGTAGACAGGGCGCAAGGGATTTTCTGGTGAAAGTTTTTAAATAGAGGTTTACGATGCGCAAGAATTTATGAAACTCTAGCATCCTGTCAAATCTGACGCTCACGTTGTCTTTGTCGGCCTGTCGAGATTGATATTCAAAGAAAGGACGCGGACTGATAGCGGGCTTGTTTTTTCTAATTCTTTCAATCCTATACCTATTCATTGTCAGATAGATTTATGAGTGGGAGGAAAAACCTGTTCTCTGATGACATGACATTTATGGGTGGCAAATGCTCCCTGACCTGGACGCGGTTTCTCATAACTAATCCCATTGCGCGACAAGAACGACACACCCAACAGATGCCAGGTATTTTTTATTCAGTTTTCACCTTTGTGAAGCCTCGGGCGGCGACTTTGGATTCACCAGATTTTCAGGGATCTAACGTTTTCTCACAACCTTTGGGTCTTCCTTTCCTCAACGTCACATCTCTCTCACCAACACTGTAATCGGGGATGAGTTCCGCCCAGAACTCTTTGGTGTTCCGATCATTCACACCACTCAGTGAGTAGACGCTAATCAGAGGCTAGATCGCAATCACCCCCGCCACCCTCTTGCTGCAGTTAGAGACCATCATGAGTTAACACCTTGCGCATGGCGAGCGATAAAGGGTGACTTAAAATGAGACCAGCTATCTCTCTCACGCTGACTTTCTTATATCGTGTTCACCACTCAGTATCCCCCTCGCGACTAATGGTCTAGCCAATCGTGCCTACATACTTTATAGCCCTGTTTATAAAGCATTTTATTTACAGTCTTCTTTTATTTTTCTGGTGGTGGCGAGGATAAAGTGTCAGATCTTCGAGGTGGGCCTGCATTGGGAGTGTACAGACATACGTCTTGGGCGCGGAACATACTTCTCATGTACCTAGCGTTGAGCTGTACCTGTAGCCTGTAATCCGGTAGCCTGTAGCGGTCCTTCATACTTCACGTGTAGTGTCACGGTTAAGTTTTATCTCCCGCGTGGATATCATGTAGTGTAGTGTGCGTTATTGTAAAGCTTGCTCGCCAGGGCTACGGCCAGAGCAGGCGACCTGTGTAGAGTATAGAAGACCGTAATATAATTCTCGTCTAGTGCGGTTGGTCTCGAGATTACTCTTCTCCACACGCGGTCACGTCGGACAGCAACGTGACAGTATCTTGTAGCGCGTATCAGGTAGCATGAACTTTTCCGAGGCCTGTAGTCTGTACCCCTAAGTTTGCGCTTTTGGCGGAGAGCCAAGGAAGGAGCTTTGAAACTGAAGATTGGTGGGTTTTGAGTAAATTGCCGACAAAATCATGACGAATTAACGAATTTGAGCGGAAATTTAAAAAATAACCTATAAATGTGTGTTTTCTCAGCATCTAGTCGCGTACCATTGAGCGGTAGCATGTACCTGGGGTAAACAACTACAGTATGGAAAAATGGCCAATGTGCGCGGTGCTCGCGACTGGAGTCGCTAGCTACAGGCTACGCGAGAAGTATGTTCCACGCCTTCTCTTGTAGCTAAAGCAGAAAATCGTCTCATAGATTTTACAAAAGCTGACGCACACATTTGTTTTACTTGCCAATTTAGACTATAGGCGCTTGACAAGCCACGCTAATCGTGACATTTCGCTCAATATTATGGATATACGAGTGATAAGCACTGAGCTCATTTAACACATATTTGTCCCATAAAACATATTTTGCATGTTTTATGAAGCAGCAGGTGATGTACACGAGAAACGGCTCATATTTGGCCATGCCTGCAGAGAGCTTACGATTAGACGAAGCTGGTTGGTTGGCTGAAAATCGTTCCAATATCACTCTGATGAGCGATGAACTTTGCAAAGGGCGCATAGACACAAAAATGTCATACATAATTTAATAGCCATTCCCCCGAGAGTGCGTCTTTAAAAAAACTGCGAAGATGATCCAGTGCCAAGTCGGGTCCCGTCACAGCTATATCTATGTCGTAAATTACTTAATTTACATCTTCGTGTCAGCTGCCCAAGTAAGAGATGTCCCGCGATGAACATGACTTATTAACTAAGCAGGACGGAATTCATCTTCAGGCTTGACTGCCAGTCAAACCTCGAGCCGCCAGCTGGTTGAACTACCGTCAGGGTGATGTTTCAGACAATAAATAGATTGAAGACTTGGTTAGCAACACTGGGCTTTTGGTATTGGGCAAACGCTAAACTTGTCGCTCCCACTTTATCCCTATTTTGAAATTTTGAGGGTGGGTCCTAGCCCTCCAAGCTTGGTGCATATGTATGTCTGCTTAATTAATACCGGGGAATATGCTCTCTGCCAACATCGCTTGCTAGTAGCTGACTCTTCCTTACCCTCTTTAGACTCACCTAATCTTCCGCATGCTGACATGACTTGAAGTCATTTGCCATTCACTATATGTGTTATAACTTGGTCTTTTCGCCGGCGCGAAAGGCCAACTTGAGATTATTCAAGTCGAGAGTGAACAGTCTCCTCAAAGTACTCGTACTCACAGCAGGCCAGTCTGTTTTCCTACTAGATACGTCATTAGATCTATCAATTATGAGTCGCGTATTATAGTAGTTACAGTAGAGCTTATGGGCGCACTTCCGAATTTTTAAGAAGACAGTTCATGACTTCCTTTTCAGGTCTGATCGTGCGACAGTCATGGTGTACTCCTACGTCTCTGTGGTCATATGCGTGTTTGGCATTGTATCGAACACTTGCATGACGGTGTTGTTGACGAGACCTCGGATGGGCACGACCATCAACAGACTGCTAGCCCTGGTCACCTTGTCAGACACTCTTCTCATGTGCTCCTATTTGATCTATGTGACCCACTTTGAGTTGGGCGCTCGTGGCCGATGCCCGGTCAGTCTGCTCACATTTTCGTGGGTCTCATTTCAGCTGGCACATTCCAATGGAAGCGTGTTTCTGCGAGCTTTCACTTTATGGATTTCAGTATCGATGGCCGGATACAGAAAAGTTGTTTTGTCCCGAGCTGTCCCTCTAAGAAACGAAAAACAGTCTTTTGTTCTTAAACTGGTCCTGGGAGTGGCTTGCTCAGTTCTGCTCATATGTTCGCCCATTTTCCTGCAAAATACGATCGTCAAAGGCCCCCGAGCCCCGCCGAATAATACCCTGTGTCCCGCAAATCACAGCAGCTACTACGTGTTGCGTCATCCCAAATTCGTTTTGTGGAATGATGGATTTTTATTAAAGATCGCATTCTGGACGAACGGGCTGCTCTTAAAACTATTGCCCTGCATCATTCTAACTTATTTCCTTCTTCGTGTCGTCGTACTGATGTACTTAAGAAATCGAAAAAGGCAAAGAAATTTGTTTCAAAATCGAAGTTCGATAAGTGGCAGTGCACAAAGCACGAAAAAAATCAGCGTTGTTTCGAATACAAGCAATGGCAAAGCGGCCATGATGCCGACTTCGCTGATCCTGGTTGCCATTTTATTAACCACAGTTCTGTGCGAATTGCCGAACGCCATACTCTCACTCATGACTGGCGTGTGGCCACGCGTGTTCATGAGGAGGACATATGTCCATTTGGGCGAGGTGATGGATCTACTGTCTTTGGTCAGTTGCACAAGCACCTCCATTTTATATTTTATTATGAGTCGAGCATTGAGGAAATCCTTCACAAATGCGTTTCTCAACTTACAAGCCACTTGGGTGGCAAAAACTACTCAGATATTAATGGTACCACCAGAGAGTAGGACGGCAGGAAGTAGCAAAGATGGATTCAGCGAGAATGTCCCTTTGAAACTGGCTGTGAGCAGTCTTTAGGCCAGATACTTCAAGCACACTGCTAGAGACTTCTCGCCTACCAGAAGAGTAGTCTTGTCTATCAGGTCCTAGTTAAACTATCGCGTGATGAATTTCCAAAATTTTTCATATATATACTGTGATCTCGGGTTTTGTCATGTATATTTCCTGATTTTGTCACGCTTTTCTGTACAGTACGCTTTTGTTGTGCCAGTACTAAAATAATGTCGCGTTCCAATACTCTACAAATATCGCATATCCAATCCTTATCAAATGAATCACAAAAGACCGTTTCTGAGGAGTCGCATGGTTAGTTATTATTATGCGCATGGTTACTATTATTTTACGAATATATCTCTCTGAAACTGAATCCTTTCTCAAGTTCGACTGGAATTTACGGTCCTTAGCCCTCGATAAATTCTGGTAATGTCTTGGGCATGGATTCAGCAGAGAGGCCAACCTTCTCTTCCCCTGATCAACTTCATTGTGCAAGCAAAATGTATTATGCTAACGAGTGTTGGAATTCCTTGAGTTCACTGCGCAGCAGGATCTTCGCAGGGTGAATGTCGGGAGTAGACAGCTAGAAATGGCCAACAGACAGAGATATGTACATTTGGCTTTGAGTCTACAGAATAAATAGGCGTTTGACCGAATTTAACTTGTAACTTGTGAAACCCACACCATACATAGCCTGTGCCCCGTGAGAGGAGCCGGAGTCGAGAGCTTCCCACCCCACCATGAGGCCTCTCGTCGTTTATGGACCCCAGAGGGATGAAGGGTGAGTCACATACTGCCAAGCAAACTGTGACACACGCCTTTCACCGATACACCGCCCAAGCGGCAAAAACTTAGAATGCAACTGGTGGCAAATGGGACCAGATTCAAAATGAGACTGTGGTATCCTTTGTAAAGCTAGCCTGAATCAGAAAATAGTTTTGTGGATTGGCTCCCTGAGCTGATTTCCCTGACAGACATAGGAGATGAGGGGCTGTGAAAGAGATAGAGTCCACACGGCGAGGGGCGGTGCGCCGACAAAGGCCAGTGATTGATTACTGACCCGCTACCTCTGGACTGTAGAAGGATCAGGCTCTCAGCTTATCATGTTCATGTCCATGCTTTACCACATCACCAAACGCTTATGCGCACTCGAGGGTGAAGGGACACATTTTACACGAAATGATAATTCGGGCGGGTTGAACACTCGCCCGTAACTGCGCACCTGGCGTGGGAGGCAGACGCCTAACCCACCAGGCCACGGGCTGTCTTAACTGAAACATTAAGCAGGGATCAGTATGGCTGGCTGGTCCGGGTTTTTGGTTTGTTGACCTGACTGACTGTTGACTTGACTGATTGTGAGCCATCGCGATTGCCGTCATCTTTGTCATCGTGTCGTATCCTGTCATGTCCCTGTTTTGTATTTGTCGAAAGCAAAAACAAGCATCATGTGAACTATCTTGATTCGTATTTTTGTCCATATTTAGAAACGAAAATTGCTATGCAATACCGAGTCACGCTTCTGCACGTGATGCTGTCATTCTTCACATGGGCTCCTCATAAACATAAAAATTGGAAGGGCGGATTGACATATCTGAAGCCAATAAGTAAGCTATGTCTGACAGCTCGCCTTGTCGGTTTGCTCGCTTTTTGATGGAACTGTTGCATAAATATCCTCTTAGTGGTACATGAAAGTTAGAAATTGAATAACCCTTGTCTCTCGAAACAAAGAGATTTCTTGGGATCAATGCATATTTGCTTCCTCATCTGCTATCATTGCTAGGGAAGACTTACCGTACCTAGGCGGATCTTGATTTACAAGTGACTCACGCAGTCTTCTCGTGTTTTGCGAACATGACTTAGTTTTTTCAATCCCACGGACGATTATTGCAAGGATTTTCGAGGAAAACAGAAAAGAGCAGAGAAATTATTATCCGGCATTATATCAGCTAATTGCGTCCATCTTCTCGCTCACCACTTTAATCAGTGCCTCGTCAGTAATCTCATTTCCCGAATGAGCAGCATGGCGGGCTTCTTTTTCGTTGTGAGTTTTTGTGCAGTCTGACCTTTTGCGACACCTCCGCGCTGCGTCATTGCCCTCGCTGCTCCGTCATCTCCAGAAAATATTATCTAACTTTTCTAAGAAACCTATCCTAGGCCCCAGCTCCTTCTTTCTGATTCTTTCTCTCTGGTTCGTAGCCGTTGGCCAGAGTAGCCTTCTGCCTACTTGGTTCCGCCCCAAGTGTCCCATTGACATAAGTATAGTATACTCCAGTGCAGGTGAGCCAACGATTTTAGGGTAACAGGAAACAAGCCTCAAAGATAGCATAAGCCAACTTTGAAAGTCTGTTAACGCTTATATGCAACAAACTACAAAACAGGCTATGACCAAAAAAACTATTTTTTGTTTCAATAGAAGAGCGGATTCTAAGTAGTTTTTAGATTCTTAACGTTTGAAATTCTTACAAATTTTTAAATTTTTGAACTTTTTTAAATGAAAGAGAAAAATTAAAAATCTCATTTCTACGTGCAATTCTACTATAGCACCCCAAATTCGCTCTCAAACTGCTTTAAAACTTTTAGAGTGCATGGCTCTCAACGAGCATACAGCAGTTTCTCAGCTGTGTCTCCTGTTCTGTGGAAACCTTTCTTTAGAAACCTTGCCTCTTCTCATGACAAGGTTTCCACACAAAGGTTTATGTCGCATATTGTCGCGGTACATCATATAGGTACCTGGGGGTGTGCTATCATACATCATCAAGTTTGAGCGGACCTCATCTTCTTGCCCTTCGACCCTGTCTTTTGTAAATTCTTAAATTTTTGGGACTAGGAATGGCTCACGATCAGATGTGTATCAAGGAATAGAAACTGAATTTGCATGTTCAGCAGCACAGAATAAGGGCTGTTCTACCCGTTTTATTCCACCACCAGCTCTACGTTTGCTGTTGCAGCAGCTGCAACAGGCGGAAAACGAGGGCTTGATCATTTGGAACATGTCTTGAGCTAAGGATGAGCGTGAACGATGCCATCCCAATTTCACCATGAGGAGACTAGAGGATTGGGTGTTGTGAAAGAGAGCTGTGGGAGGGGGAATTAAAAAGGACAGCTCCTAGCCAGGCCGTCTGTGATCTGTGGTTATTTTTGCTTTGAGAAGCTGAGGAAGACAAGAGATGCCTGTGTCGCTGAGTTCTTTGGGCATATGCCCTTTACGAACCGTTTCAACACTTCCTTTAAAGAGCTCGTTACATGTTCTCAAGCAAGTCAATGAAGGGATGAGTTGTTTTTGGCGCGTGCTGTGGAGAGCTTGTACTAATAAGATGTTATTCCATGCTCACTCCCATGGGCCAGCAATCGGCTAGGTCCCGCACTAATCGTCATTGTCATAACGTATGTTGCCTTCCATGCCGTTTGCTGCTACATAGGTACTTCCTCGTCTTACTGCACCTTATTAGCATGTTTACATCGACAAGCCCACGAGGCACCCCTTCAAATGCGACAACTAGAAATCATGGTAATTCTGTATTTCCGCATTTCCTTTTTGGTTATACCCAGTTACGGCTACGAAAGAAGGGCAAGGAGCTCAAATTCTTCGATTTACGTATGTAAAATGGAGAGGTAGACACATAAAGTAGGTACTAGTAAGCTCTGCAGTGCAATCGTTTTACTTCCCACTCTCCACTACAGCCATTCTTGCGATGCCATCTTTGTCGTTTGGCCACATTCTTGGCGGCTGTTACAGACCTACGTATGTAGATAGATACTCAGAGTAACCAGACGTCTTGCTGTAGCTAGAGTCAACTGATCATTCATTTTTTAAGGACAAGAAACAAGCCAACACAGACGTCGTCGAATTTGGCGGCTGGCAGACTAGAGCTTTATAAGCAGGATAATCAGTTCGAAGTGAGTAAACAATCCACAGTCCAATCTACAGTAAAAGGCCACAATGATTTGATCAAACCGGCCAGATGAATTCCTAGGTTTAGGCCAACCTTTGCATTTCATACATTTCCAGACTGTCGTAATGATGTTTGCGTGTGGCTACGTTTTACGTTTTATACTGTACGTGCATGCCTACTCATGCAGCAGATTGGCGCCAGGGCTTTTACCCAGAGTCATATCATCATTTCTGGTTAGGAAGGCCAGCTTTTCAGCGCTAGCTTCGTTCTCGCTTTTCTACTTACTGTTTTACAGTCGTGTTTATGCTCTGGAATAGAATAGCCTAGTTTCCTGGCCTTGGCTAAAAGTTGATAGAGAACAAACACAGAAGTTGCATACACTACACAAATTGACATTCGTTCTCTGTTGCGCAGGCATCTCTGCTCAAGGCTGGCACGCGCGCCTAATTATCCAGAATAAAATGCTAGCCTAAAACAAAAGTTTATTAGGGCCCATTTTGCACTGACTTCTCTGCTAAGCGCTCCTGTTCAGCAAGTTTCTGAAGGTCGCTAGAAAGAGTTCTATTTTTCACAGAAGCCTAGGCTTGGTGCCTTGAATGCAGTTGAAAATACACGTTTATTTAGGTTGGAAGGAATAAGTTACGATTTAAAATATTCAAGTCCCGTTGTCCCCTTCGGTCTTCCTAATTTTTATGCCAAAACCTCTGCAATCAGTGACATTCTAGATTGTTAGATGATTGTGAGCGCTTTGCACTCTTACGATCAGTTATCCTAAACATTTTTTCCAGCCTTTCTTTTCCATGACCGTGAGCTTTCTTTCTTTTTGGATGGCACGAAATGCTTCTTGTCGATTCCCGGTTTTTAGCCAACTCGAATCCTCAGTTTCGTTGGTTTTCCGTAAATTTTCAGATGTCAAACTGGCATTGTCTGATGACCCTGCCCCCGAACGCGATTACCTTGCTAATCAGTCGTATTTTAAGAACTTTCGACGGGGACGAAGAATACAGTCGGCCTGAAAATATTGCGAAATGGCATTTGATAATTGGCGAAATCAGAGCTTCCCCCCCCCTCTATTCCGCTAAGCAAATGACGACTGACATGGCCGTTCCTCGCCGCTTCATCCTAACTAAAAAAATTGGGGGTAGTGTAAAACAAGCCTTTGTTAAGCTTCGCGCCTTAGATCATTCCTCAATTACAAGAAATGATTGGAGAGAAGGGGACGAGCAAGCGGCTACTTTCCTTGTCCGTATACTTTTTATACTGATCGTGAGTTTTTATCAGAAGGCGCAAAACAAGGCCAGGAAGACTGGTGAGGACTACGTGCGGTTCCATACCTCTTTGAAACGTTTCTTGTCTGTTGTCATATATTTTTATTTTTCATTTTTCAGGTTATAAAAAGCGACTGCTACTTGTTTCAGAATTCATGTGTGACTTGAAACTCTTTGAGGTCGTCCTATATTAATTTAGAGAGTGACTCACTCTTTCGTTCCCTCTCTTATATTGCACGCTTTTTTAATTTCGCTCTTCTGAAATCATTTAACGCTAGAAAATGGGCTTATAAAAGAAGGTTCACTGGTATGAGGGACTCGTCAGCTGGAGAGTAGCTTCATTGAGTCGCTTTTTCTTGACATTTCCTGGCATACCTAGAATGAAGCTGCGGATCACTTGATTTGCGTTTCCTGCTATTCTCTTCATCGCAAAGTACACGTCTGATCACCATAGCTATTATCAATTAATGACAAGCTTAGCATCCTTTTCGCTTGCTCAATTTAGCGACGAAATTACAGTACTAGCGAGTTATGCTTCCTTGCACGTGATGCAACTACGACGCAGAGGGTTCCTGCTAGGAGCGAGCTATGTGCAAAGGAACCTCGATCCAGTTTGCCCTGTATAATGTTACTTCCGGCCCTCTTGCCATGAGGCGACCAACTCTCCCTCTGACGCCTTAGCTAGGAGCATCACCGTAGAGCGTCCTGAAAGTTATAAATTACCGACCTGTATCGTTCGCGGACCATTAACGAACTTGCTTCTCCTTATTTTCTCATGTAGGCGACAAAATGTTTGCCGCTGTCTGCTGACGTTAGGAGGACAGGCATATATCCTCGGCGTCTTACCTGATCGATCGTGGCCCATTGTCTCGTACGATTTTATTTTTCAAAATAAATAGCATAGCCAGCAGGCGCTCTTTAACCTTTGAACACCCCGCCCCTTCGTCACCGTGACCTGACGTTTCCTCTCACCTCTATCGCATATTTCCTGCGATTATTCATTTAGGCATCAAACTGTTTACATAGACTGTTCAAATAAGGTTTCCGATAGACCAGTTTCCCGTCTATCCTCCGACGACTACGCTCAATCAATAATCTACCTACCGCGCAACCTCCTCATCATCGCTTAGAAAGTTTTGTTTATCAGATGTTTGCGCAAAACTTGACGGCTCATGCCTCGCTGTCTATACTCTATCGCCCACAGTTAATCAGTTAAATGAGTCCGCCCCCAAATTCTGTTTTGCATTGCAGAACCCTTGGAGGTGATTTTTATTTCTGTAGCACTAAAGGGTAGAACCCTGCTAGTGTTGTTAAGCGTTAACGCTATTAACGATATTTAACGCGTTAACGACATCGTTTTTGGTTAACGTTATTAACGGTAACGATAACGATATCTATTTTCAGAGAACGCGTTATAACGGTAACGGTATCTTTTTTGTGTCGAATAACGCGTTTTTTGTGCATACACTACTACAGCGTTAAATTTAAAATTGGGGGGGGGGGGGGGATTGTTATGCATCCGCGGACAGACAGTGTGAGTGATTATATGTATTTTTGTGTTTCGTCATTCGACGTCAGCGTGTCATTGGATGTCGCCTGATTGGTTATCAGAAATTTCTTCATTAAGAAATTTTCGATATTAATATCCAAAATAATGTCGAATTCGGGAGAAGGCAATAATACTGATGACAAAGACTGTATTAATATAACAGATCCAGTCACTTTATGTGTGAAATCCTTGGCTCGCCCTAGGACAGACTAGGGCTGACCAGAGGATGGCTCAAGCCACAGGAACCAACCCACGCAGTCCACGGACACTTATTGAGATCGTTTACTGTCCCACACCAATAAGGCCGTGTAGACTCACAATTCGGGGAGCAGCCGCACGTGTCGGCCGTCAAAGGGGTTCTGACGGACCTGAGCCCGCAGTGCTCACAGAGCAAGTTCGGACCAGGAACTCAAGACTAGTTCTCTACTGATGCCTGCAATCAGAGCAGTTCCTCCACCTCGACCTCGCTCTCGGTCTCGTGCTGGCCCTGAATTAGGAGAGGCGGTCCGGTTCCCTGAACAAGTGCACTCATAGGCCAGAGGGCAAAGTACATGCCTATTACATGTGGCAGCACTTCTAATGAATATGAGTACCCAAGTAAAATGCAGTAAGCTTGATGTCACGCTGGGTTGATAATAAAAATAACGATATTTAACGCGTTAACGATATTTTTTGGAACGCGTTAACGATTAACGGTAACGATATCTTTTTGGCAGGATATCGTTAACTGTAACGATAAACGATATCTTTTTTCGCTAACGATATCAACACTAAACCCTGCACAGCTCGCACCATCACCGCCGCCGCCTACGTTAGACTCTGATCGTGAGACCCAAGGACTGCATGGTGTGTAGCACAGGGAGGGCACGCTTCCGTAATAAAACCTCGCGCTCATTTCTACCTTCCGCCAACTACATATTGTAAATGCCCGCTACCGCCAGCTCATAGTTTTGCTACAGCTCCTTGTAGGCGACTTCCGCATTGTTTTCTGGTCTTTGTCATCCGCCTCCTAATCATACCATGCCTCACATAACATGTGCCCCATAGGCGTATTTTTTCTTGGCAGATCTGACTGGACACCTGCTCACTCTTCGCTCGAGTGCAACTGGCAAATAAACTCATTTACACATAGTTGTCGCACAGGGGGCGTATTTTGCCTTTTTCTGGAGGGGCTGCCAGTAAAAGTGAATGAGGGATCACGACGCACGGCACTGCGCCTGTAGCTAGGGCTGAATGAAGCTGGCTAATTAAGTTAAATAGTCATCCTAGCCTAAGAGCCATTAATTTTGCATGCGGACAATAGACTGTTATATGTCGACCAACATGTGATATTCGACCCCACTCTGCGTCTTCCGAAAATCCACGAAGATGATCTTGCGCCAAATCAAATGTTAAAACTACCTGTTTGTCCCAGGTAGAAATTAGGGACTCTTCATTTTTTGAATCTTCATGTCTAGCTCTGCGCGAGAGAAGGGACTCTGACGGCAGGTTTTGATTTAACAAATCAATAAACATGCTTTTGGCGAGCCCTGAAATCATGTTTTGTATTCTACATGTTGATAAGATCCAAGTCCAAGGCTATTCCCAATGGTCAGTCTTCTAGTACAGCGCATATGTCCGCCTAAACCCAAGTAAGCGATGTTGATGGAGAACATATGCTCTCTGCCAACATCGCTTGCTAATACCTGACTTTCCCTTCATTCCTGTTTAGACTCATCTAATCACTTCCGCCTGCAATCGTGACTACTAGAGGTCATTAGGTACTAAGTGTATGTGTTTCCTTATCTGGTCTTATTGCGGGCGCAAAAAGCCAACTCGACAGTCTTCCAGACACGAGTCAAGGCGAGGTGTCTTTTTTTGCGTACCTACTAAACGCTGGCAATTCTACCATCTTTTTAGCATATATCGATGTGTAATTGCGTAATTATATGCACATAACAGGACTAGTGTCAAGCCCCCCTTATTTCTAAGAAGATTGTTCATGATTTTCTTTTCAGATCTGCTCGTCTGGCAGGCATGCCGTATATCCATGTCTCTGTGGTCATCTGCGTGTTTGGCATTGTATCGAACACTTGCATGACGGTGTTGTTGACGAGACCTCGGATGGGCACGACCATCAACAGACTGCTAGCCCTGGTCACCTTGTCAGACACTCTTCTCATGTGCTCCTATTTGATCTATGTGACCCACTTTGAGCTGGGCATTCGCGGCCGATGCCCGGTTAGTCTGCTCACATTTTCGTGGGTGTCATTTCAGCTGCTACATTCTAATGGAAGCGTGTTTCTGCGAGCTTTCAGTTTATGGATTTCAGTATCGATGGCCGGATACAGAAAAGTTGTTTTGTCCCGAGCTGTCCCTCTAAGAAACGAAAAACAGTCTTTTGTTCTCAAACTGGTCCTGGGAGTGGCTTGCTCAGTTCTGCTCGTATGCTCACCCATTTTCCTACAAAATACGATCGTTGAAGGCCCCCGAGCCCCGCCGAATAATACCCTGTGTCCCGCAAATCACAGCAGCTACTACGTGTTGCGTCATCCCAAATTCGTTTTGTGGAATGATGGATTTTTATTAAAGATCGCATTCTGGACGAACGGGCTGCTCTTGAAACTATTGCCCTGCATTATTCTAACTTATTTCCTTCTTCGTGTCGTCGTACTGATGTACTTGAGAAATCGAAAAAGGCAAAGAAATTTGTTTCAAAATCGACATTCCATAAATGGTAATTCGCGGGGCGATAAAAAAATCAGCGTTTGCTCGAATACAAGCAATGGCAAAGCGGGCATGATGCCGACTTCGCTGATCCTGGTTGCCATTTTATTAGCCACAGTTCTGTGCGAATTACCGAACGCCATACTCTCGCTCATGACTGGGGTGTGGCCACGCGTGTTCATGAGGAACACATACGTTCATTTGGGGGAGATGATGGATTTGCTGTCTTTGGTGAGCTGCGCAACCACCTCTATTTTGTATTTTGTCATGAGCCGGTCATTGAGGCAAGCTTTCACAAATGCTATTATGAGCTTGCAAGGCGCTTGGGTGACGAAAACCGCACAGTTATTGATTCTGCAATCGGAAAGTAGAACGCCAAGAAGTAGCAAAGATGGCTTTGGGGAGACTGTTCCTTTGAAACTGGTTGTGAGTAGTGTGTAGGATGGAGCTAATGCGTGGTGGTGAAATGTTGATCATATAATTTCACTATTTCTGGTAAGGATGCTTTGTTCTCGTACAAACTGCGATCTCTTAATTTTGGTTTTCTGGCTCGGTGTAATCAAAGAAAATCAGTAATGCCTTGTTTCAGTAGCGTGCATGGTACCAGTGCTCCATCATCTTCACCTTTGCATAGGTAAAGAGCGACATCAAACGACACGAGAATGGATAGATCAGCACTCATTGGCAGGCCTGGATATATTGCCATCTTTCTGATATCTTTCAAAAATCATGTGAATTTGCCAAAACTACCTTCGTTGTCCTTATTTGTTCTCAGGTAATATTATGAGGGGGCGCAACAAAATAAGCCAACGACATAGACACTTTCCGCCCTCGTTGATCAGGTTTATTATATTATGTTAACAAGCGCTGGAACCTCCCAGGATCGTTGTGAAGCAGGAGATCGTGCGGGAAGGAGGGCTAGACTGCTGGCAGCGGGAGGTCAACAGAAAAAGATATTCTTGTCTTTCGGCTTTCATAATGGGACCTTCCCATTATGAAAACCGAAGCGAAGTTTAGTTTAATTCGGAGTCATGGACGGGTGTGCGCTGAATTGAGGGAAGCCCACTGTTTCTGTGCGCCACCCACATTTAATTGATTTCCTGTACGCCTTTCAGGCATGTGAACACCTCCTTTTATGGCTCCTTACGAATTGGTTGTTAGTCAGGCGCAGCGAAATTCTTTTGTTACAGCTATGAGAAGTCTTCTGCAAAGGGAAGATGTAACAAGGAAGTCTGTGTAAGGAGCGATGCACGTACTCGTATCAAAATGCCAGGTCAATGTGAGAATTTCACGGGCCCCCATCTTATTCTCTTTGGCTTTGCTTAGGGTCCTTTACTGGATCACGAAGAAGGAACATTCTTCATCCTCTATTAATAGCATAAAAGGCGCGCTTGTGTTATTCTTTAGTGTCCTGCCTGCGTGAACAAGTGCTATTTGCGTGTCTGACCCATTCAAGTCTCGAAATGTATTGGAAGTCTCCCATTGAGGGCGAACAAAGTTTAAGATGGTCAATATCCTAACGTGAAATAAGGAAGTTGACCCTTCCTGTGAAATTTTTTGCCAAAACCGTTTGCTAATGCTTGCTAACTCTGATCAATAGTTTTTGAGAACCCTATAGGATGGCTCTGCCTATCACCAGTTTGAATCTCCCAATATGGTACATACTCAGTTTCCTTCGCGCCGATTTAATTTCCGTCCGTCCGTCTGAACCGTTATCGGACAAATTTAAATAAGATAATGAAAATGCGATAGAGTCTGAGTTGCCTGAAAAACAAATTATAAAGCAGACCTCGTGGCCTGGTGGGTTAGGCGTCTGCCTCTCACGCCAGGTGCGCAGTTACGGGCGAGTGTTCGACTCGCGGGCCGGTAAATCATTTCGTGTAAAATGTGTCCCTTCACCCTCGAGTGCGCATAAGCGTTTGGTGATGTGGTAAAACATGAACATGAACATGCAGACTGACCTTTTTAAAAAAAGCATATATTTTCAACGATTTCAATTTTTTATAATACAACTTTTTCTTTCTGTCGCTTGAATCTTTGTGTTGTCTTCCCTCGTACACTTTCAAGTCGCTGACAACCTCCATTTAAGACTGCACTGGAAATAACCTACGGAGATGTAGTACATAGAGCTGATAGCTAATAGCTAAGACATACCCCCCCCCCCCCCCCCAAGGCTCTGCAGCAAGCTAGCTGTTTTCGCAATGGATTATAGGCATCGCAAAGAAGACTTCAATTATTTCGCTCGTCGTTAGATGAACGAGATTGGGACGGGCCGGGAGGCATTTTCGGCTGGATGTGTTCTCATTATGTCGTACGAGTCCCGTATCTATTTATAATAAATGACTTACCTTCGTGACTCGAAATCCTGCCACCTATTTTCCTGCAGCGTGTCTGACTGATGCGATACTTTGATCACTAGGAACAACTGATAACTTAGCTTGACTATAGCGTGCTAGCATAACTTATGGGCGCAACTGCTACTTTTTGCAGAACTCATCTTGAGTCTGCACAGCCTTGATTCGTTTTCTGCGCTAATTTTTGCGCAGCTCTCACTCCGACCCGTCGTTCCCGCAATCACCAACAGGAGTCTAATATTCGACGAACATATCCGGTACCCAGTAGCCCTGAAACTGTTCCTAAAACTTAAATCAGACAATCCCTGATATGATCGTCCCACGCGGCAGGTTTTGGCAGAAATGGCATTCTGTTTTCGTGTTTTCTCCATTTTCGTTTCCGATACTCTAATAGCCATAGATAATAGGCAGATGGAAAAGGTGGTTATTATCCCCTCGGTGGCATTTACCGTTTTAAATAGGTGCGGACAAAATTAAGTATCTGGTCGATATGGCAATCGCCCAAGGTCGACTTGCCTGAAGTAGCCACGAGAGTATTTGCTTAGAAACTTGTCTTTTTCAAGACCTCCCTCGACTCCTCCTTTTTCAAGTACTTACGAATCTTGCTTGTGTAGGCTTTGTGTTGAAGTGGTTTCCGTATGACTGTGAAAATTTCGTACTTGATTGCTTTTGCGATTGATAGAAAAAAGATTAGCTCAATATCTCCATTAAAAATTTTTGCAGGCTCACGTTTTTTGCTGGCTGTTAGTCAACTTTGCAAGCGACTGCGCGGGGTGCCAGCACACACACGTATCTACTGGAAGTACCTCCACATGAGGGTCTCCTGGATTGCACACCGACTTTCTCGGATGATGGCGGGTGGGCTGTGATGTCGGTGTTCACAGCCGAGACTGTCTACTTGTTCTGCTTCCATCTCTCCGCTCGGAGCACCTCAACAGTACTAGGCGAGTCCCGGTCTGGCATGCAAGGTCAGCGAGGGTTTATGGTTCGCAAACCGACCTCCATCACCGGGGATCGAACCCGGGACGATCCCAGCCTCGCGCTACCGGGCAATACAGGTAGACTATTGCACTGCCGTTCGAAATCTGGCTAGCTACCAATATGCTAGCAGATACCGAGTGACCCATTGTGTGTGATAATAATCAAATAACTGGACATCCTCTCTGACACGCTAGATTCCACATCGAACTTTTAGGGTGCCCACGGCTTACCTTTCTTTACTCTATCCACCGTGGTGCCCCTTTTTTATTCGTATATCCTGTGATCTGCTGGAGCAAAGCTTACGATTGGTGGAATTTTATGGTTTACACTGATTTACACCACCCAAGAGGCCTATTCGCGCGCGACAACTTTTCTCATTCCTTTTTCAATTTTTTACATTCTAGAAAAATACATCTGATGCCTCTGGACTCCAGAATGACCTGGCCACAGAAAGGTGTTGGTATTCCACGATCACTTTTTCATTTTGTCGTGTGTAGGTGCGATTTTGGCCGTTTTTCCAACTGATTGAATGTTGAGAAGCACAATGTTACTTCTTACGGGGATTCCAAAGCACCACTCTCCAAGCATTCAAGCGGACGACAAAGTAAACTGAGGAGGCGATTTTTTATGAAATAAACTTAAACTAAATAAACTCAACAAAAAAACTTGTTTCCCTGGGGTTTAAAAAGGAGTGGGAGAGTACGATGATCGCGGCAACTTTTCTTGCGCTTTTCCGATATCTGAAGAGGAATATCAAGTTTTTAGTCATTTTCGTGAACTGAATGTTTTAGCATTTCAACGTAGGAGATTCTGATGCACAAATTTTCCGAAGAGAATGGTAAGGACTATGCGGTTCGCTGATGAACAACCTCATTTAGATAATAGTGCTCTTCAATTTTTTATTGAGAGACAGACTGGTGTCAATTAGAAGCGAAAGGTGATCATCGGAGGATAGGAAACACAAGGGGCCAATTGACGCCAACAGACGGCGTAGGGCTTATTGAAATTCTAGCTAGCTTCGTGCGTCACCCGATAAAGATTTTTTAAAAGATTCATGGGAGACAATAATATTTACGCGACAAGGTCATGGTATATGATCGACAATAGCAGTCTAGCGCTCTTCTTCCTTGCAAATTTTTTCTGACTAGTTTTATTGCCTGTGGCAACTGTGCGCACGTTTTGCCCTTCTCTTTCACATTCTTCAAAGAGTGAAATTAACGTCGAGCGATGGGCATTGGCTCATTGGCTAAACGCTGGCGCTAGGCGTCTCCTCGCATTAGTTCCCAACTCACTGTCATTCTGAACAAACATGTGTACAGTTTTGAGGGCTTGTAAACTTGCAGAGCAACTGGCGAGTAAAACTTTTTGTTCAAAAAGTTCTTAGACCTACTTGTTTTTAATACAATAGCTCTGATTAAGAAGAAATCAAGTCGGTTCTTTCTGTCTATTCTTTTTTGCTTCTCCTACATTGACGGCTTCACGATCAGACCTGTCTCATCGCGCGACATGCCTTCCTACATGGTGTCCTCTTCCTGTCAGGTCTCTTGAATAGGCGGTGCTCATATGACTGGCTCAAAAGGCATATAGAACACGCGCCAGGGCCTTGCGGTTCCGCATATTTTATAGCTAGTGTCTTCTTCCTGATCGTGAGCTGGGGTGAGAGAGGTTCAGGTTATTAATCAGTATCGAAGCCGCAGTGTCAAAGCTAGTCTCCTGAATCGTGCCAGTCTGATCTTTATTTTCATTATTCCTGCTAGGCATCAAATTTCAGGAATATTCCTGATGACTACGTGTCAGAATACATGAGCCATCTTTTCTCGTTTTCTACCTACCCAAACTTTACCATTTGCACGGATGCGAAAATTGATAGCTTGAAAAATGGGAATACCGGGTGTCAATGACCTTCTGACGTAGTTGAGTGTGTGTAAAAAGTGGCTATAAAATACCCTTTTTAGACTCGACCTAAAACATTTTCCTACTGAGGCAGAATGTATTTTGTATACGCTTCATTGGTCCTTTGCATATTTGGAACAATCTCGAACCTTTGTATGGCGATTTTATTAACCAGACCAAAAATAGCGACGACAATAAACCTATTACTGGCATTGGTCACGTTGTCCGATGCATTCCTAATGTGTTCACATGTAATCTACATTTCCCATTTCGACTTGGGCGACACAAACGCTTGTCCAGTGGGCATGCTAAGCTATGCATGGGTATTATTTCAATTACTGCATTCAAATTGGAGCGTCTATTTGAGAGCGTTCACCCTCTGGTTATCGGTAATTATGGCTGGATATAGAAAGCATGTGCTGTCAAAAAATGCTCCAGGTCGCCACAGTAAATCGGCATTAGCCATAAAACTGGCGTCGAGTGTGGCCATTTGCGTGTTTGTAATGTGCGTGCCAATATTTTTACAGAATACGATTGTAGAAGGGCCGAGAGCGCCTGAAAATGATAGCATATGTCCACAAAATCACAGCGCATATTTTACCTTGCGGCCCCCGGCATACGCGTTGTGGAATGATCGACTGGTTCTGAAAGCGGCCTATTGGACGAATGGCGTCTTATTGAAGCTAGTGCCTCTCACCTTCCTCACTTACTACCTGATCAGGGTCATGCTGCTTATGTATATAAGGCATCGGAGGAGACAACGTCATCTTTTCCGTAATCGACCTGCAGCAGGAACAGAAAAAGGAGTGGAAGTAAGCAGTCAACGCTCAACCATGATGCCGACTTCGCTAATCCTCGTCACAATTCTGCTGACCACAGTTCTGTGCGAGTTGCCAAATGCTATTCTGTCTGTCATGTCAGGTTTTTTAAACGATCGATTTCTCAGATATACTTATTTATATTTGGGTGAAATGATGGATCTATTATCTCTGTTCAGCTGTACATCTACGTCCATTCTATATTTTGTCATGAGCCGAGCGTTGAGAACATCTTTCGTGGATACGTTTTTCTTGCATTTTAAAAAATGCAGATATGGAAATTCCTATCGAAGAAATTCGGAAAATTGCACCCATGCTGGCAGTGCTGTCGATGAAGAAGTAATGGTTTTAAATTCGAGAATATACAAATTCGGGTGAAAAGAGTTTTTTTTTAGTGTGAAGTAAATTTTTTACACGTAGCTTTGGCGTTTGATTAAAAAGTTTGCAAAGAAACAATTTCGCAATTGCCCGGCAGCTGGGGCTACATTATAAGCACGTTACATTAGCAGTGACATGCTTACCGTCTGCTCAAAATGAATTTCCTGGAAATTATTTTATGAAATCCATAAACCAAAGATTGGCGACTGCCTATTTTGATACTAAGGAATGTGCCAGAAGCAAAGTGGAATACAGCCCGAATCTTTTGAAACAGTATTTGTTGTTGGACACGATATGCGTAATCTTTCTATGTCGTTTTTCTGGAGCCGTATTGTATCCAGCATCCATGGCGGTCAGGAGATCAATGCTCTCTATACTCCCTTGTCTGCGAGACACCAGCCACTCCAGCTGATGTTTCAGCGGCAGGTATAGTCACGAGACTTGCCCTTACAGTATAACCTGAGTTTTTTGTCCTAGAGACTTCCGTCTCTCAAGCCTCCCCGCCGCCTGGGTAAGCTGGGTGCAGTATCCATGCAGATTTTTTATCTTTTAGAAGAGTTTTTGTAAAAGATATGTGAAACGGTCTTCGTACCGGATGTGGCTCTTTATCACTCAGTTTCAGAAGCATGATAGGTCTGTCGCCAAAACACAATTAAAATTTTCAGTGTTTCCTTTGGAGATTCCGTTCGCAAAATGACAAGCTGACATTATTGACTTGACTTTATCTTGTTTAGAGTTTTTAAAACATAAAAAATTGAAAAGGCTTTTTGCTTTGACTGCCATCACTCTGGCTATGCCAGAAAAAAGATGGATATAAACATTGTATGCTCACTGAGGCACACCATTTTTAACTTTAAGTTTAAGCTTATGACTTTAAGGCCAACAAAACTTTATTGAACAGGTAATAGAGCGGTTGGTTTTATTGAACAATCGAACTGAGTGAGCAGGCCATCTTAAATCCTTATGCCCGACTGAATGTTAAAAAATTTGTGGACTATAGATCCCACGCCGCCCAATTTTCCAAAGGAAATTCCAACCTGTTTTTTCATCTGTATATCCACCCAGCAGTCGTTATAAGCCACGCCCTGGGGTGATCTGGTGGCGCTGCAGCTCCGCTCTGACATCGCCACCAACGATAAGAACACCTCCACCTCCATGGCGTTGCATGCCCTCAGTATTATATTCTGCAGGTGTATAGGACCACTTTCTGAGGCCTGAAAATACATACTGTACTTTACGAAACAGCCTCCGTCTCAAGGCTTTAAACATAGGGTACTCGTTTAAAGCCTTTCGACTGCGCAGCCACTCGCTGCCAGGCTAGACGGCTAGACGAACGCCAAGCCACTGCATAACTACTGCCACACGACAGTTATGTACATACCGTCGTGCCTGTTTCCTTTCGGAATGAACATACGTCCACTTCTCCCATGATGCAAACCAGAGCTGGAAGCACTCGATGGCACGCTTGAAGCAGCCCACGATCTGCGCGACCTTTTTACAAAACAACATCTTGTCTGATCGAAGGGGAAATTTTGCAGAAATCTCTATACCACTGTGTTATCACTCCATCATTTTCTTTCGCCTAGCACACAACATACGCTTTTGTGAATTGGAAAGATCCTGATCGGCAACCCAAGTTTGCTGCAAGCACTTGTTCACACCTTTAGAGACGAAGAGTACCCAAAGAAAATATATAGTAGGTGCAATGTAGTTGCAGTGAGTATAGTTGTAGCGTCGGCTTGCAGTCAAGCCTTACAAGCAAGGCTTTGAAGGATCTGCACACACAGCGGTGTTTCCATGGACCTTCACTTGGAGCACCTCCCCAAGATGGCATCCTGTGCAAAACACACTTTCGCAGACATGGCTGAGCTGTGAGCTTCGTCGGCCGAGACTACCCACGCATTTGGTTCTGTCTCTAATCTAGGGGCGCAGAGGGTATTGGGCGGGCCACCAAAGGCCAGGCGTGATCAACGAAGTCACGGGGATTGAGCGACGAGCTCACCGCGACCAGCCGCTCGCTACTGAAGAATGAGTAGACGAACGCTGAGCCATTGCCATCACATTCTGACAGCATTTTGCGACGTGCTGCACGTCGAAAAGTGCAGCCAGGTCTCCTACTGGTCGTAATAATATCGTGCCTTTTGTAGTCTGCCATTGACTGGGCAACTCTTGAACACTCATGCCAAATAATAGTGTAATTTGTGTAATTTTTTGTGTAATCTGTATAGCCTCTTCTTTTTTTGTTGCCATATCGCCCAGTACCTATTCTCCCACAGTGCAGCATATCGAAAGTGCTCTCACGGCGTCGAGACTGTCCAAAAATAAAGGTGCTGCATTCCTAAAAAAATTTTAAATAGAAGAACAGCTTCACATTCATTCTGCCATAAACATACAGTATTCAAAGAATATATTCTCGCAAGTGCGTTCAATATTGCAGAGTGGTCATAAAAGCAATAGCAAGCTCACAATCAGTTTAACATTAAGTTCGCACGATAGTAAATTTCAAGGAGTACTTATCCTCAACTTTTTCCCAGAAGCCTTTCGAAATTATTGATCAAAGCCGTCCCTTCTATCGTTGTCAATTGAACATTCCCCAGCTGCGCGTATTGATTGAACCGCGTCTAATTCCATTATCAGACATTAAATGCATGGAGGCAAGTGACATTTATAGTAATGTTTGACAAACAACAACCCTTTACCTCCCACTTCCATCCATTCTTCAAAGGAGCCCTGGTCATAGATAGATTCTTTTCGTGCTCTCAGTTTGTCTTAGATCCATTTTCGTCTTCTCGATTCGTGTAAGCTGTTTTACTTGAAAAATGGCAGCCGTATCTTTTTTATGTCATTACTCCTGTGACGATGAGTACAGTGACCTATATGACCTATTTGCTGGGCGGTAATGGACGGATATTACAAACCCAAAATGACAAATGGTTCTGGCCACTTTTTATGGTCGGCATCTTAGCTGAACGTGCCTTTGATGGATGAGCCCACGCATTCTCATACAATTGTAAGTTTTAGACGGTTTGCACGCTTCAACTAGTTTCACGGGCTTTCGGTAGTGCTCTGGGCAGCAAAAGATTTTTAGACGGCACCTCAGGGACTCTTGTGGAGGTACGCTTACATACGGCGTAAAACTGCATTTTTTATAAACATTTTTCCCAAGCTGCGATTCTGAGTTTTCTTGCCGCTTCGCAGATTCCGTTAGCTTAAAGAGCATTTCCTTGTTAACGTGCGAAAAGAATGATTTAGAGTTTCAAAGGTACATCGTGGGTGTCAATCGTTGTCCTGGGTCCAAATACCCACAACTCGTAGTGGAATTTCTCATTGTCGTGAGTCTTCTGGATGTCAGAGTCGGAGTTTACTCCTCCTACGAAGTTAGCTTTAGTCTTCGTTGAGAAACCTCCTTTGCTAATATGCGCTTATGATTTGCATCATGGTACTTATTGGTGCAAGTGTAAGACCAAGACGGGGCCAAAAGCTCCACAATCCATCATGAGCTTCGAATAATGGAAGGTATAAATGTTTTTCTAATTTGCGATGGTACTAACAACTGCCATCCCGGCTCTCAACAGGGAATTTCCACTGGCCATGAATGCACTACGGGACATTCAGCGCGTTCGCATTAGGTGGCTTACTCGGCGTCCACACAGTTTCATGCACATCCTGTGCACAGTGTGCTGAGGATAGCATTGGCTCAGTGACTAGGTTAATAGGCCCTTAGTGTAGATTCGCTGCAGAGGTCTCATCTGAAATACAATTTTCTCCTGAAACTGCGGACCATTCCTAAAGTTGAAAGGTTTGCAATGTCCAATATTCAGAAAACGGAGTGTTGTTTGCGAGTCATTGAGGTCTGCTGCTCCCACTGAAATTGTGCCCTAAGATTGGAAGCCAGTTAGATCATTGAGATTCCTTCCCTACGATATAGTCTTCCCTCAGGCTCTAAAACATTCAACTTTCATCTCGAATTTCAAAAGAAATTATGTTGAGTCCGAGCTCCACTAAAAACCATGATGGAAAAATGCTTTTTATGAAAGCAGGGAAATCTGATATATACCGCTGCTAAACTAGACGAAATCAATGCGCATTATATACCAGCGAGTGTTCGACTCGCGACAGGTTAAATCTTGCGCCCCTCTGTCCTTCCCTCCAGCGTGTACCTGCGTTTACGTGGTAAAACACGAACATTGACATCCATTTAATTCCAGACATGGACCCAAATTCAAACATTTGGTGTTTGTCTTCTGAGAAAGATAATAGTTATTAGCCTCAGTGACTTCTCGATGCTGATATCACATAGTACAGAAAGTACTATGGCTGTGAATTCGTTTTCTAGTTTTCACCTTTTCCTTTATATTTAATCAGAAATTTCGAAAATGTGTTTGCTCAGCCATAAATAGGGCGATTTTATGCACTTCCTTCCCTCAAAGCGTGCTATCAGTTTTTCTGGATACCAACTGTATTGTGTGCACAGGACAGCAGGAAACTATCGCTCGTGCTTCTCTCCAGCGTGAACTCAGTGCGAAGAGCGGGGGGTTGCTCAAATCACGTTCCTAGTTAACCTTTTTTCATCGTACCTTCGCACATTAGTGGGTCAAAAATATCTGATTGTATTACCTAGACTCACCCTGCTCAAAGAGTCTCGACTTTTTTCTTCTCTCGAGTAAACCCTTCGCGAATTGCTGATACCTAGCTTCCATCCTATATTAGGTAATAGGTCCTTTCGACGGCCATTCGAAACTGCTGTTTCCAATGAAATGATTTTCAGTGCCTGACACAGGGGGTTTTCTGATGAAATGGCGTCTTTGAATTTTCTATCAAGAGTGGTCATGCATAAGCTGTTACTCCGTGTCTGGGTTTTCCAGGGTACGAAAAGTAGTCGGGCTCGTTATTTATGACTGGTCCTCTAATTAGCATCCGCAGGCACAATATGTACTTGGCAGGGAGAATCGCTGGGATTCACCAATGTTCTAGCTGTGATTAATAGAGACCAAGATATTTTTTATATTTTTTCAACTTTATTAATCGATTTTGTTCTTCCGAATAAGTTCACGTGTTTTCACGTTTCAGCTTTTACCACACATTTTTGTAAAGTAAGTTTGAATTCTTTTCTTGCTCGTTCTAGCTTTTCTTTCTTTTTTCGGGTTTTGTGAGAACCTGATGAGTTTACAGGATATTTTGAAATTTTCAATCTCTTTAGCATTTTTTGTTTTAACGTTATCAGCTTCTAACTTAAATATTGATTACACTTTTCATATAATTCGACAGCAAGAACAAAGGTTTTTTCATCTAAATTTGACCTTGACCTTGTCGATGTGACAATTACCCAACGTGTCATTGTCAGGATTAAAAGACGTCCAAACCAGCTTGGACAACTCGCTATCATTTGGACTTCGGCATGCTGCTTATGCAATTACGCCAGCACAATTTTTTTACTTAGTCTGTTTTATCCCTTTCTCACAGGACCTGCTGCTTCATTCCGGAAACTTCCTATGTCCACCTTTCGGAAGCCCTTTAGAACATGGAGTGCCTCATTTCGCAAGCCCCATTCAAAGAGTCCGGCTGTCAGCCCACTCATTGTCAGCATATGATCTCCATGGGTTCCAACTTGAGTCTACACTTCTACCTTCTCCTATTTTCTATGTTCCTCAGTGTCTCCTTGGACTTCCTGGATAAATTTTTACACAGGCGTACGTGCAAATTTGAAAGTTTGGTTGACATGACGCCATTTTCCATGCCTTTTCATTCGGTCTTAACATTGCGGAGGAGCTAGCTGTAAAAATGACGTATAAACTTTGAAATTGTGTCATTAATCGTGGGCCGTAGTTGGTGCTGGTTCTGAGGCACGTGCACAAGTGGCTATGTAGATTTAGTAATTCACTTTGTGATTTGGGGAATAGTAAATTCATTCCTGGGGCTTTCAAGAGCTTTCGCAACCAATACACGTCTTGCAATTTTCTTTCCTGTCGAAAAAAGAAAATTCGATTTTGTATGCCCTGGTGACCCTGAGCTAATGCTTACCTAGCTTGGCAATATAGGCGTATCCCACGCAGTCACACCCTCATTCGTATTCTTGTGCTCACGGACTAGACCGTTCGGCTTGTCATGCAAAAATAGTTTCTAGATTGCCTCGGCATTTAGAATTTTATTTGCAGGAAGATTGGTCAGTTGGAAAAGACAAAAAAAATGATCCAATTGTTCAGCTCATTAGTCATTTGTTTTTTCGGCGTTATTTCCAACGTGTGCATGGCTATTTTATTGACCAGACCGAGCTTAGCAACAACTACGAACCGGTTACTGGCCGTGGTCACATTGTCGGATGCCCTTTTAATGCTCTCATATCTCATTTACTTAAATCATTTCGAATTTCGACTTTCAAAATTCGAAGCCTACCCGAAAACCCGATGTCCAGTTGATATACTCACATACGGATGGGTGATTTTTCAATTATTACATTCGAATTGGAGCGTTTTTTTACGAGCATTCAGTCTTTGGTTATCAGTGGCCATGGCTGGTTATAGAAAGCATGTACTCTCAAAAACTAAACCTCGACGAATGGAAAAAGCTAGTCTACCAGTCAAGTTAAGTTTCGGCGTGGCTGGTTGTGTATTTCTGGTGTGTCTGCCTATATTCCTTCAGAATACGATTACAGAAGGGCCGAGAGCACCTGAAAACAATAGTATTTGCCCAATGAATCATAGCACTTATTACAAGTTAAGCACAGCCTCGTACGCTATGTGGAATGATTCGCTGTTGTTAAAAACAGCCTACTGGACCAATGGTCTTCTGCTCAAATTATGTCCTTGCGTGTTCCTAGCTTATTATCTACTCCGAGTCGTGCTGCTCATGTACGCTAGACATCGACGTCGTCAAAAAACCCTGTTCCGAAATTATGCTTCGCCCAGTTCTGTGCGCAGCGAGACCGGCAATCATCCGAGATCGGTCATGATGCCTACTTCAGTAATTCTGGTAACTGTCCTCTTAGTGACTGTCCTGTGCGAAATGCCGAACGCAATTTTGTCAGTAATGACTGGCCTGTTTCCGGATTTGTTCATTAGAAATACGTACGCTTACTTGGGTGAAATAATGGATTTGCTTTCATTGTTCAGCTGTACATCCACATCAGTTTTATATTTCTCCATGAGTAGATCCTTGAGGCAATCATTCGTGGCTACGTTCTGCACTTTCAAGAAAGAAAATGGATTTCGCAACTCGACTACTTTTGGAACAGTTGCAGATGCCACTGAAAAATGTGGAGGAGATACAGAAATTATTGTCTCCAAATCAAATTTGTGCGATTTGGGAACGCAGGTTTGATCGTGTCGCTGGTGTGAAACTGTCAAAGACTGAGGCTCTTTTATAAAACAGAGCGTGTTTACTGCATGCGTTCATGAATGCGGTAAGATTACGGCCTCAATTTGGAATATAATCAGGGTTTGTAACCATTTTTGAGTGTTCTATCACTTATTCATATTTGTGGGCTGGTCATGTTCACTCATAGTCAGCCTTTTTTCTTTGGCACCGATTTGTCCACTAGAGCAATAAAATGTCATCTATCGGCGATGCAACTAACCTTTATTTCAGTTTTTAAACTGATTTGAGCGCAGTCTGTTTTGTTTGCTCAAGGTCGATAAGCTTAGCGAGTTGACCTATAAGGTCCTATATTTATTACTAAATCATATCAATACCAGCTTCCATTTCTGTGTCCCCATTAATCTCATTTCCACGTGATGGGAATCGCCAGACACCACTTTACTGCCGCTAGGCATGGCGCAAAGGTGCATAAGCACATATGTACTGTGCCGAATTACAACCATGTTTAATCATGGTCAGGAAGTGTGCTTTGATCAAGATCCATCTTGGTCTTGGTCGATGGTGGTCTGAAGTCAATTTGCAATGACTTCAGGCCACCATCTAATTAAATAAAACACAAACATCTGCAGCAGGAGTTGTTGAGGAAGTTGAGTGTTTCTGTAAACCTTTTCCTCTAACACGACGTAAGTGTAACAAGACGTTGAGACTCAGCATGGCCACATGCGACACACGGATTCGCGTTCAGCGATGTCTTGTTCAAAATATTTTGAAATAGGAAGGTTATTCAAGTGAATGAAGTCCCTTGACACGTCCCACGTAACCTCAGGACATTTAAAGGCGATGTTGACGTCAAAGATACTGCCGAACAATGTGCCCATTCGAGCACACGAAGTTGCGCTGTTTGATAAAGGTTATCCCTAATAGGGGCCGTAGGAAGACGTCGATTCCTCATGGCCGCTCATGAGAATATTTGATTCACCACACCTCCATCAAAGGCCCAGATCGTATTGTCTGGTCTAAGAAGGAAACGGCGCGATTTGAATTTTTATATGATATTGAGGCATGATACAATAACATGTTTTGCTGCGTGAGGCTCAAGATGGAATAGCTGGCATTTATACACTGGTAATATCAGGGGAGCCTTGACCCAATAAAAATAGTTGCAAGCTGTGCAAAACAATTACTCAGTTGACCGCTTGCCAGTCACATTCAACAGGGCTGGTCGGTGGTCATTCATGTCTGACCCATGATCGACTAAGAAACACACCATGATTCCGCTCTTCGTATGGTCGAATTCTAGGCTCATGCTCTTCCGGTAAAAGAAACGGTGGATTCCACTGTGGACTGCGTGTTAGTCCACGTGGATTCCACAAAATTCCGAGTGGAATGCTCTTGGAATCCTACTGGAATTATATGGATGCACGCGAGAAGGCTGGAAAATGATGGGTGCACGCGGATTTTGGCGGATCAACAATGGATTCCTATGGATTAAGGATCTGGGATGTGCAAAAGAGATAAAATTAGAAGAAAAGTAGGCTGTGCGTGAACAGTTGGTGTTTTGAAGACGTGAATATGGCAAATGGGATAAGCTGTTATGGGTGATTACTGTGGAGAGAAATCTTTGCTACTCCTTATAACTACATAGATGGTATTGTTTCTGGTATCAGATTTCTCTTCAGAAAACTGCTGTTAGCTTCCGCTTTTGCCTGTTTGAGAATATCGCTTTTTCTGTTCATCATGATCCACAATCCCATTAACAAGGAGTTTTTCCAAGTAGATCAGACAGACTCCTAGAGGCAAAGGCGCTGGTAGAAGTATTTTAGGCAGCTAATCTGGAGATTCCTAATAGAAATGGTAAATAATACTGATTGGTCAAGCGCATCAGCTTGCACTGGCTCTGGATCAACAACAAGAAACACTCTAATCATTATAGATCCAACAAAGACAGAAATTATGAGTTCTGCTGTTTGTGACATTTAGGGTTTCTGAGGGATTGTTTTTGTGAGAGGATTTCTGAGAGACTCCACCCGGGACTGGTCAGTCGACATTATAGACCCCCTTTTTATGTGCTCTATCGGAAGCACTCACAAAACTGATTGTCTTGGCCGGAGTAAAATTTTTTTAAAATGCCTATGTATGGACATATAGCACATTACAGGTAAAAAGTGGTCACTTTTTGTCAAAAAATCAGAACTTGCTTACTTTTGGACCTAGAACAATTTTAAAACTACAGAAATGACCGCTACATTCTAAGAAATCCGAATCTTTTTAAAATTAGCCTAGCTGTAACCGTTATTAAGATACTTAACAAAAACCGTCCGTGATCAGCCGTGATCAGTCACATAATCGATTATGGGCAAATTATTAAAACAGTCTAACCCTCTATTAAACAATATCCGAAATCTGGATCAGCCTTGCCATCAGTATAAATTGTGGGAATTCATCAGTTGTTGTGATCCCAACGGCATGCTCTCTGAGCAGCGGCAGCACCACTGCTGCTGGTGAGGTCTACCCTAGAAAAGATGATGCACAAGCTGCTTGCCACAAAGAATGTCGCCTGGTTATAGTTCATTTTATCACAGGTTTCGCAGATATATGTAATCCATGCAGTGTATGTATATAGTGTAAGAGGTCCTGGAACTCAAAGAGGTCGAAGATGGATATCTAAGCTACAACATATTTCTGTAATATGATGCAGGGTCACAAAACTCGTACCACTACAATTCTCGCTAGTTGGCCTGGGCCAGAGTTCATACAATTCAACCTCTCTACTCTTATAAACGAGGGAAAATAGGTGAAACCAGGAAGGATTAGGCATCGTCTGGCTTTCAATCGTGAATAAGACAGGCACGGGGCCTAGACATTATCTTCCGGCTTCGATACACGTGTGCTAGAAAAATGAGATAAACTTGGGATGAGTGCCCTTCAGACTTTGTCAGTGTACAAAAGAACATGTTCCCCGAAACTGTGTCTTCCCAAAACATGTAGCCTTAAAATTTTTGTGTTATTTATTTATCAATACTGTCTCTTTCTAACATGAGCAGCGTGAATTTATTGACAAAAATTCTGAAATACACGGTTATTAAAAGACACGCTTTTTCGAATAACATTTCAAATATTCTTGTCCGAACCTTTCAGTCAGCCCCCCCCCCCCCCCAAAATGCCACTGTGGATAATCACCCGCCAACACCTCATGACTCACCCAACAGCAGGCTCTCTGAAAAAGAGTTCCGGTCCAACAGACATCGGTGAATTTTCCGACGCTATCATGGCTTTCCTTTACGTCAATGGTTCGAGTTTGCGAAGTGAGTAACCGCATCAGCTGCGTTTCTGTTTACTCCTCTTCAGCTAGCTGACTTTCACTTTTCGCTTAAATTTCGAGTTTCTTGGGTCTTAGCCTACTTTTCGACGAAGCATCGTTTTCGTGAAGAAGCTTGCTAGTCCGCATTGCATCCAAGCTGCCCCAGTTTGTTGGTCGGTTAAGCTCCGTTTTCGAGAATCATTTTGGTTGGTCCCCGCTCGAAAATGCCATTCAAAGCACCGGAAACTCCAAAGTGTCCGAAATGTGGAAAATCGGTGTATGCGGCCGAGGAAATGAGTGCTAATGGGTTCAAGTTCCACAAAATGTGTTTCAAATGTGGTGAGTTTTCTCATTTACCAAGTCTAAGCCAATCTAAACACATTTTTTGCAGGATTATGTAACAAATTGTTGGATTCTCACAATGTAGCGCCTCACAATTCGGAACTCTACTGTAAGGCTTGTCACGGCCGTCTGTTGGGCCCGAAAGGCGTCGGATTCGGTTTGGGTGCTGGGGCCTTATCCATGGACACGGGCGCACAATTTGGAAATTCAGGGGATCGATTCAACATGTTTAACCAGAAGTGAATAAGATTCGGTACATATTTATGATTCGTGTTATCAGTGGCAATGCAAGTCTTGTAACAACTAAGCAACGCTTGTTTTTTTTTCAAGTAAAGCTTATCACTCTGTGGCAGAATTTTATGACCTTGGGCGTCATTTGGCATTTTAACCAACACCTACCAGCTAGGATAAACACAAAATCCCATGACAATCTTTTTGGGAAGAGGAGTCAACTTTATCTTTGCCGAATTTTGTGTTCAAGAAAGCACATGCATAGGTGTCGGACTCACATAGAGAGCAAGTTCTGCATCCTACGTAATCCAGAGCAGTCACCCAAGATTTGTCTGCTACTCCTTTTTATGCTTCTAAACCAAACATATGTGACTTGCTCGCCCGGCCAACTCACCTCGTTGCGTCACCTTGTTTGCATTGGCCCCCACACAGATCGATTGCTTTGTGATAAGGAGGACGGCTGAATAAAGATGTCGCGCTGGATGGAAGTACGGACCATAAAGAAGGATGTCGTAAAACTCATACACCCACAATCTGAATAATACAGCGTCGTGTCGTGAGAACGCAGATTTTGAGACAGGTGCCAGCAAAAGGTGTGTAGATTTTCGTTGTTAGGCACGCGGCATGGAATTGATCGCCAAAGCCAATCGACAACTGAGAAAGGTGAGCATAGTCAACTTTTTCGTTCCTTAAGACTTTTGAAAACCTGTAGGATAATTGATCGGCATCAAAATTTTTTATAAATTCTGTGCACTTTAGTTTTTTGCTTCTCATGGCAACATCGTTATGACTGCTACGGGAATTGATAATCTATTCCTCATCACCACGACCAGCTGCCAATGCCACGCAGCTCATTTTTGAGTCTGATCCACCGTCTGAAGCGATATTACTTTATACATGAATTATTTCACTACTGTTAATTCTGAAAAAAATATGTTTTCTCTTTAATCTCACTGCCCTTTCAGGTTCTTTGAGCTGTCCCCCACCCGTAAACTACTAAACCACAGTTTTTTTAGTCAGTCAGTCGTGCCAATTCTTCAGAAGACTATCGATCAGTAGAAATTGCAAAATTATCGATTGACACCAGCTTATCGCTAAACGGTGACCTTTTATGCGCCCTGCACAATGGACCTCTAAGGAACCCTCGTCGTCTTCCATGTTCGCACTCATTCTGTTACCAGTGCTTGTATCAAGCTCGACGAAGCAGTTCAGGATCGAGTAATCAAATCGTCTGCCCAATTTGTGGAGCCTTGCACGATATTGGCGACATAGACGATCTGTACGTGGACTACAACTTGATTCGGCGTTTGACTGGCGCTGACGACAGCCGCGAGGATGAGGACGATGATGAAAAGTTGTTCAACGATGTGACGAGGACGCTAAAAATGCTGAAAGAGGCTGAAACGGTTTGCGATGGGGCCATGAGTCAAATTAGGCAAATGAATGCCAATGTAACTGGTGAGTGGACCTGAATTACGGCTGTCAGACGCACAACATGTGAATTTTAGCTATGAAGGCATCAATCATCGAAAAACGAAAGGCTTTGGAGTCAAAATTTGCAGCAGCCAAGTCGTTGGAAGATGACACAGATGACCAGCACAGAGTACTCGCATGCCTCGGCTACGATTGTCATTTCATGCAAGAAACTATCCGAAAAGCCAAAAGTGGTGCTTTCGATTTGATAAAGGAAGCTAATATTAGCGTCCATTATACCAGCACGTTAGTTAAAGGTAAGTACTGTATGTCAGGTCAGCGAGCTTATCTGCAGGTTAGCTAGGTCGCAAACTGAGCTCCTTCAGTGGGCATTGAACCCAGGACGAGTCCAGCCTCCCAAGCAATATGGAGAGGCGAATGCCGAACAACCTCGGCCGCCTTCATTGTTGCACGTCAAATCGGACTTGTATCGATCATCACAGACAGGGTTTCTCTCAGGGCCGGCTCGGGCTTTCCAATTCAAATTTTTGACCCTTGGGCCTCGGTTCAATCGGGATATAAATTGCGGGTATAAATAAGCGTCTTTTGTCGGTGCAAAAAAATTTGATAACGGTGAAATCGATGCATTTAATACCATTTGTGGGGCTTCCTACAACCTGCCAAGTCCTTTGTCTTCCTAGTTTCACTAGCATAGGGGGTTTTTGGTTAACACTTTTATGCAAGTTTGTTCAAAGACAAGCTGCAACTTTATATTAACAAAGACCAACTGCCTATGGTAAAACTAGGCGCATGTGGAAATGGCGCATGTTGGATCTGGAGCAATTGAGCACAGCGCTATTGATAGTGAGCTGAATGGGTGAGTGAGTGAGCGCAACTGAGAGGGCAATAGTATCCATGCACGATGAACACCATTTACGCAGTAATAGGACTCGAAATACGGATAAGAACTCACGAAAATAAAAATCTGGAGAAAATAAGAGCCCTGCGGAAACGAAAATCCAAAAGTGTAAGAGGTAATTGAACCAGGGTGGGAGGACTTCGAGGAAATAGATAGAGTGCGGTAACTTTGTTTATTTCAATACTTCTCCTCCCGTATTCATGCTGCTCATAACCGAATTCGATCAATATGCACGATATCTTCGTCTTCAACCTCAACTTCATCTGACTCTTCAAGAAAAACATTTTCTATCACGCTAACACTCATATCATTCACGTTTTCCACACCTGATGATTTTGGGTGATAGTTAAAATTCGTCACGAGGGAGGACTTCCACGGGGGGGGGGAGAATGAAGTTCAATCAGGGTCTAGACAGGGGAGAATACCCAGAGGGGGGGGGGGGGGGAGATTTCCAGCGAGGGGTGGAGAATTTCGAGGAAACACGGTACATTCAATTTATACACCTCTTTTTGATCTCCTAGATAGCACAAGCCCAGAATAAGGATGTTTGGCTTGTGCAGACTATCAATAATCTTGCTTTTCTAACATTTTCAGAAACGCCGGACTCCGAAATTTTTATAATCTGTTTTTCTGAGCTACAATAAATTGTGCAGGCTGAAATCAATAATCATAGGACGACTTGCTCCACTTGAGCCATGTGATCACTCACGATCAGAGTGGGGCTTGCGACTTGTGGAAAGCAGTACGACTCAAGTTTCAGGATCTGCTGATGAAATGATGATTATCATTTTTGAATTTTAGGGGCAGGTCTTTTTAACATTTGGCTAAAAGACGAGCAGCCGTTATCTGACGCGCAATTGAAACAGGCCACTCAATTAGTCAGTCAAATCTGGCTCTCTCAGGAACATCCCCATCCAATGAGTACGGATGAAGAGAGCGCCAGGCGAGCTAGAGGAGAATTCGCCAAGCGCTTGGCATCGTCATTTCGGTCCCAGTTTAGCCCATCGTCCACAGCCTCCTCCACCTCGTCTAGTTGCTCGGATGACGACGGCGGCGTATGGACAGCCATTGTGGGGGCCAAGAAAATGCTTGATTTCTATGTTTACAGCCACCGAGAATTCTATATTTGTATGGAAATACAAAAAATGCGTATCGTTGTTTATCGCTGCGTGGAAGATCCCGATTGTCTTCCAGTCGATCCTGGACGCGCAGCACTGTTCGAAACATTTGTTAGTCAACGACTCGACGATGCATTGAGGAAAAGAAAAAAAGATCCACAGCACGCAGTCCGACCAGCTCAGTATGTATCTGAGAATTTGAAATTAGGTTTAAACGGGGGACTGTGGCATTGTGTCGGCGGACCTGCGAAGACATACGCCATACACACAACGGGCGAACGTGCCAGCCAGACTGTGGTCAATGTGGATGGCAACGAGTATGGAGTATGGCAATGCAATTGCGCCAGTTTACGGAATTTTTCTAGACAAAACACGAAGAGATTTACTGGCGGTGGACAAAAAGGACAGGCCGCTTTGTACAGCGAGGAAGTCGAATATGACGAGCCGTACTGCTTGGATTGAAGACTTGTCAGATTGAGCTGGGAGCTGCCCCCTTCGAAATCCACGAGTCCCCCTCTAGTGTGCAATTTCATACATGGTTTCTGTCCAGAATGTGCATGCCAGTTGATGAACAAAGGTCTGTTGGAGGCTGACACGAATGGTACGATGTGAGTACAATCATATGTTTCCAATACAGATGTCACTAAAACTTCTCACGATAATGGAAATATTCGGGACGAACTGATGACCAGAACTGGCAGGCGGCCTTTAATCATGCAGAGCTTTTTCAGCTGCAAGAATGGAAGTAACCCTGCTGCGTGCTGGAAACAGCTCTGACATGAGGTTTACTCAACTTGTCTGGTCGACCCTGACTAAAGACTGTGTAGTAGCGGTTTCCTTTGGCCCTGGTGGGCAGTTTTCTGGTCCATTCCCTCGTCACCTGGTCCAGTTCGAGTCGTGGGTTAGCTAAGAAAGCCGTTCTTTCGCCTGGCTCCAGGCAACTAAACCGTGACGTAGCCTATATTGACCATTCTTATATCCCGTGTCTTATATCGTATATATATTTCTAAAAAAATCTGTTATCAGACAACAAAAAGGTTAGCCCAGCCACCCTATTCTACCAAATGCGAGGCAAACGAGGTTGGCTGGGCTCCCTCGGCGGCACATGCTTGAGTGGGTCATACTTATGAGGACGTGATATATCTTTTATGTTGCCTTCAGGGCGAGGCTCACAATCGTTTTTCCACACTCACCCACAACGCATGTCTCTGTGATGTACTTGGTACATCGTGGAGTCGGCTCCCTGCGGGATGTTATTCTGTTTTTCACCAAAGGCACACCCACATGAATACACTTATTCGTATTTTGGAGTAAGTACTGAAGTTTGGAGTTTTGGTATACGATCCCCTTCTGTTACCTCGAACTTACATGGAAAACAGTGAAGACTTGCCGCAGTAAGGTTGCATCTGCCTTGACAGCACGAGTACTGCATGTGTAGCACCTACTCACGATCAGTGACACTAGAACAGGAAGTTCAGCTTCTGTGTAGCCAGCATGCAAATAGCTTTAGGCGTACAAGCCTCAGCACTAGTATGTACGACCGTCGGCCCTTGTGTTTCCATCTCGTATTGCCTGAATCAAGTGGCTGAGGTAGGGGACGCCCTGTTACACTTTTTTAGTGACAGTAGAAATGCTGTTTGATCACAAGTTTTCTTCAAACGCCGCCGAGGGAGCCCAGCCAACCTCGTCTCGCCTTGCATTTGGTCAGAGTAGGGTGGCTGGGCTAACCTTTTTGCTGTCTGATAACAGATTTTTTTAGAAATAATAGTACTTTTTCGCACATACATTTGGGCTAGAAATTGAGAATAGATGGAAGAAATTTGTCGTCAAGTCCCTCCTGAGCTAACGCAAATTTCGTACAAAGAAGGTTGCCATGTTATGCTCTGTCACTGTAGCATACCGCGCATAAGTTCCAGAGTGACTCGGCTAAACAGGCAACTAATGTGGCTGTTTTAGGCAGGGGGTTTTCAATTGTAAGCACTCCACTGCCGTTTGTGGCGATACCGTATTTAATATTACTGTTACCAATCAATATTACCAATTAATTAATGTAACCACCAGAAAATATTTTCTGGTAGCAAACAGCCTCGATTTCCGGAGCAAATATTCTTTGCTGCAGAGAATGTGCAAAAGATCTCAGGTAGATTTTTCAAGAATTCAGGGCTTATAAATCAAAACATTGAAAAGCAAGCCAACTAATATCCGCCGAACTAAAGCAAAAAATTCAACCAAACCAAACAGAACAGAACGCTCGTCTCGGCTCCACCGGCAAGTAGTAAGTAATTTTAACGAAGGGTAAGTACGGCTAACGGAATCAGCGCGCGCCGCACGGCTAATAAAAATATTCTGCCTGCTGGTGGTATGCCTTAAAATTCAGTTTTTGGAGCTAAAAAAATTAATTAGCTCGAATCTTAAGATCAAACCCTCAAAAGAATACTTCGCGCCATGAGAGCTTTCAGAAAAACCAACTCTTTTGTCCGTAGCTTCAGTGGTTATTGCTGTAGACAGGACTAGTACTTCGTCGTCGTCGTCGTCGTCTTCCGTCGTCATCTCTGGAACAGCAAAACGTGCATTTTGAATCTCGAGAACGGCTGAACCGTTTCCAACAAAATTTTGCACGATTATTGGCCATGGTAAACATAGCTCATCTCCAAAATTTTGTGCATTTTTGTTGATCTGTTGTCGAGTTATGAACGATCAAAGTTGTCCGCTTAACATTGCGCGTCTGTGTGGCTGGGCTAAACAGGCAGCTACCGTGCCTGTTGATCCCATACTCCCAGTCCAGGAATCCTTGTGATGACTGTTACTCGCTAGATTGGGCTTGGCATTGTCGGCATGCTGCGTGGTACTTGCTGGCAAGTCCCCCTCTTCTCCTTGTTTTTCAGTGATAGCTGACGGAAGGATCAGGTTATTGGTTGTGAACTTGTGACATCTTACTTTTCCTACGGGGTCTGGACAAGATCGGATTGTCGAAATTGGAACGCAGTGGCTTGAAATGTTTGCTACTGACTGGTGTTTTTTGAAGATTTCTTCTAATCATTCAAGACTGGTTAATAAAATGCGATGTTATGTTTGCCACCTTGGCTTGTATTAATTTAACTATCGCTGTCCTGGAGAAGCTGGCAAGCTCACTAATCGCTATCATAAGTTCGAATCCTTCAAGCATAGCACCCACGCCTAGCTGTGCCTCCTTACCATACACGTTGCATCTCCAGCATTGGCAGTCCTCCATCTCGCTCAATACTCTGTCCCTTCTCGTAAAGAACATAGTTTCAGATTCAGCACCCACATATTATGGGGTTAGCTAAATTTATGGACCTGCAGCACTTAAGCAAGAAATGTCGAAATTCTTTATCCATAGGGGAGCATTGGGAAATAAACATTTCGACTTCTTTTAAATAATTGAGATTGGCTACTGCTATAATAGCGCTGAATCTGAACTTTTCTTTGTTATTATACCGACATCGATTCTGAAGTGCTCTTTGTCTTGGGAGCGTTGCGGCCTGCCCACATTTGCCGTGCATATATCGCAGTGGGGAAGGCTAGCAGAAGATGCTTTGTACTTGACCGAAATCCTGGTGGAGCGCTGCGGGGTTCGAGTCTCGCTCGAGATCCGTCTATTTGATTCCGTTTCTACCGCATTTCTCATAAAATCTGAACCATTCCGTTTAATTAAAAAATGCGATGAATAGTAAACAAGGAGAATGTGAAAGAAAATAGGCTTCAAACGGAGGTATACGTACGGTTAACAGATTCACATATCACAATCAAAGATTGAAAAAACCATTTTTGGTTTGATATCTATGTTCTTTTCATGAACGTATGCTAGAGTTCAAAAAGTTCGTACCTGAGTACCTTGCACATAAGCTGCAACAGCGAAATTCGCACCTACTTTTACATGCCACACATCCTGCAAGACACACAAAAAAATCACGCAGGCGTTCTTGAAATATTATACACAACTGTTAACGCACTCTCATGTTCATAGACTGCATAGACTGTACACTCATGTTCGTATTTTTGTATGCGTCGTCTGGACAAGATCGGTCTGCACCTGAGACTGTACGGATTCGAACGCAGCGGCTTCAAGTGCCTGCTACTGACCGGCGTATTGGGAATATGGGCCATCGCATTCAATGCGCAGCTGTCCTGTCTCATAGCCATCGACCGACTGGTCAGTGTCACGGCACCGATCAAGTATCGAGCCCTGGGGCGAATGTATGCGCTTGGTTTGCTGATATTTCTCACCCTGTTTTGTACATTTCAAGAATTATTGGATTTCTCACTGCGCCTTTGAATGAGCAAGTGGTATCATGAATTTATGGATGCTTTGCATCAACTTTTCGTCCTCACATTCGCAAAAATCAACTTGTTTTACTGCTTTTTAAACGTTCTGTCATATGCAAGCATGTTAATTTGTTTCAGATATCAGCACAAATTCTGCCCAGACCTAGCATGTGCGCAAGATGCATTTATGAAGCAAAAAGTGGTTGTCATGCCCAACATCAAATTGATGATAGCCATGTACCTGACCGCTGGGGGTTTTGTCTAAATTATTGCCAATATCGGATTGAAATTGCCACCAGGCGAGCCGGAGTTTATTTTAGTCAGTGTTGGAGAAGAGTTGAAAGATGCCAGCTCAATGGCCGAAGGCTTAGCAGTTTTTGCGAGAAATAAAAGATTTCGAGTATGCTTTAGAATTCTAGTGGGATGCAAGACTAGTGCAGTTGAACCAATGGCTGTGGGTCAAAGTGTTAATGGTGTAAGGGCAAGGGATTCAAAAAAATTTTAAGCTTTCTGATTTTGGTATTTGATTCTGAATAACGAAAAAAATCTACCCATTTGAGCCGATTTTGTAAATGATAAGTGTTAGATTGACTGCATACTGTATATTTACCTGTAATTGTGGGTCGCTAAATACGTAACTTTACTGAACTAGTGAAAGACGGGGACTCCATTACGCCGCTGGTGCAACCCGATTAATCCCTTATTCAAGCGGCTGAAAGTGCTGAAGCCCCCTAAAGCTTTTGAAGCTTTTCAAAGGGACCGAGTGCAATATCTTCATTTTCGGTTCGACTGGGCTGATGTGTAGTATAAAAAGCTCTGCTTGAAAGTTTCTGTCCAGCGGCAAAATAGGAGTTGTTTCAGGCAAGCTTGTATTGGTTCTAATATCTTTTTTTGACAGAGGTCGAATTGACTTGAGTCCAGTCAATTGCCAGACTGCACTGCACAGCGTCCTACTCCAGAAGAACCATGCACCTTATCCTCACGAGTGCAGGGTAACTGGGTAACTCAACAAAATTTGAGCGCTGCACATTATGAGATTGTGTATGTGCGCACACGTAACTTTTTTATGTGACTGGATTAAAATTTGAAGCCTCGGAATGCTGTCTTAAAAATTTCTCCTGATTTTGGCTCAAACAGTTCCATTTTCTCCGCCTTTTCCAGGTCTTCCATATTTTCTAGCTTTAAAAGAGCCCTGTCTTTGCCATTAGAATGAGCCAATCCATTTTTCAGTTAAAGTTTCACCAAGTTTTGATAATGTACAGATTAAACATCATCTTTTCCGATCAGCACATTAGAATGCACTTGTGATGTGACTGGAATTCGTGGGTTCCAGTGACTTGGATCAGTATTCTGTAACCGTGACATAACCGAGATCACTGTCAGACACAGAACTCACTCCTGAAGAACCACATCCAGGATAAAGATTTCTTCTAAACTGTCCACAATAAATTCCATTCAGAGAGCCTCACCAAGTTTAAAAGCACCACAATACGCAAAACGGAATGATTCTTGTCACAAAAAACTTATCAAGAAGATTATGTTTTCTGGCTTGACTCACAAAAACAAAGCACAGGTCTACGAGTACAGCGCAGCTAACCGGTAAAGGATGGGCAGCTTTTAACACCTGAAATTTTGCACCGAGAATTTGTCCCTCCATTTGTCACATTCACATAAAAACTCCCCTCCAACCTTGCTGAGCTTTTTCGATGGCACGACGAGTAATAGCCCATATTCTGGCTTTGCTTAGCGCAGGAATTTGGCATTGTAGCAACATTCGAACAAGATCCCACCGCTGGGCAGGCGCTTCCGTTTTTCAAACTTAACATGAAATACTCCACAACAGCAAAATGGTCGCAGGGGGTGTGCACGTCTGAGCGGCAAGAGGGCTGCTTGAAACCACCATTGGGGTAAAAGTTGATGTGACCCCACGATTTCAAAGTACCGTAGTGAATTAAAGCTTGGCCGTGGCCCTGTATACTTCCATCAGTGTGTATGTTATCCACACAAGCGGCACTGTCTTTGTCGATATGCAAGCGGTCAGAGCATGACTCGAATCCGGGGCCAGCAGGATCCAGACCAGTCGCACGATCGAATATTTGCTCACCCTTGGCTGTTTTTGCTTCACGTCCGGCTTGGCCGCAAATATGCGCGCCCAGACTGTGTCCAATGCAGTGCACATACAGGTCCTTCATATTGTCTAAAAAGGTAGCGGACCTTTAAAATTTGCAGCTAGTGAAGGCAATGCACGGCTAATCAACTTATTCTGCCCTCGCCCTGGCATCGTGTCAAAAAGTTTGACCTTGGCGCGGGCAGATCGGTTGGCAAGGGTTTTGTTTCTCTTCACTCGGATATACATATTCTACGAAATCTGAGAAGGAACACCAAAAGCTCGCTATTGCAGTGGGAAATAAAGTTCTAGCGAAGATCAAGTCTCACAAATAGCCAGTTGGGCCATGACTACACTGCGCTGACATACCTCTATAGACTGTCGACTTGGATATAGTTTTGGCCACGGCGGCAATGGCAGATGAAACAGCTTGAGTTGTTGCAGCGGACAAACCATAGTCAGGGTTATCAGCACCCTTTGACCACGTGACTGTGATCACTGTACTGTCTTCAGCCGCCATTATCGAATCCTTCATTTCAGTCATCAAAACGGGACACGCCGAATTTTCGTAGTATCCGTGCACAATGAAAACCACTGGACGGCCTTTCTTGAAGTAGCCATCGCGCACCCACTTGTCGATGGGTGCTTGCGCGCCTCTCGCATCGAACAGCTGGAAGCGATCTTGTTTTCGATCGGCAAACACAGTGAAGGTTGGACTGACGAGGATTAAGGGCAAGGGTGGGCGGCGAATACAGAACGGGTCGAAGATCGTCAGGGGACTTTGGGGGAAGGTAAAAAAACCTGAAGCAGAATCAAAGAGTAGGAGACTCGCAGAATAAATTTGGCAATGGTCTATTTTTAGTGTGCTCAGGGAAGTACGTTGCTCCTCTACCACTGCGCCACAGAAATTCCATGTACAGATTAAAGGCACCCTTACCTCCTCTCACTGATCCAATGCACATCAATGCCGTAATCGCATAAATAAAAGGCTTCATTGTCAACTCGCTGGAGACAATATTGAAGGGGAACAGAATTTCACAGCTACTATCTCACAAGTTACGACTACCAGCATGGCGAAAATGGCTTGTTTATATACATACAGAGAGTTGCGATGAGTTCCGGTCCAGTAGTCACGCGCTCATAAAACACCCACGCGCGCAATAAGTGAAAACAGGTCCATTGGAACAATCCAGAATGCAAAACCTAACGATAAGGCGGGAGTGCGATCCATATTATTCTTTCAAGACATTCAGATTCAGCATTTTTTAATTTACCAATCCTGTGAGAGAAAATTCCATCTCGGCTCTCTTCCATATCGATTTGATTCACGATGCCACTTGCTAACTTCAACAGTTTTAGAAAGGGTGCTACATAAGGTGCTGAATGGAAAGATCTTTTACGGATAGCATTTACACGCGCGTGTGGGTGGATGGTGAAATAAGGACAACGCCCACATATTAGGCATGGCCCCACACGCATATTTTTTAACTAAACACTCACTACTATACGTGGGCCTAATCACACTCAAACAGTGAACGAACTACAAAAGATGATAAATTTAAAAAGCTCATACAAAAAGGAATGCAATTTTTTAATAATTTACAGTTTTGCAGCCTGCTTTCCATCACTGGATCCAAATTTTGTTCTAATAGAAACGAAAAGCTTTTATGGCCAAAATCTTAAGTACAAAAACATTTATAGTTCACGTTGGTGTGCATCCTGTAAAAAGGATAATCTACTATTTACAGGCCTTGTTAGTGTCCGGCAGACCTAAACCTTTTTCCAGGCCAGACATGGGCCTGGAAAAGAAGCCCCAACCCGACCCGCTCCTTCAGGAAGTTTGCCCAAGCCCGGCCCATCAGAACCTTGACTTGGCCTAAACCCGCAGGTTTCAGACCCGTTCACATATAAACCGAAATACACAAGAAACAATGTTAACTATACCTACTTTCCTTTAACAAAGTGAATACAAATATTCTGTCCGTTTATAATGCAAAAAACATAAATTCGCCAATAGCATCAGGACTTGTACGATGCCGATAGCGCGTGAAAGCCTACTGTATACTCCTCGTGGGCTGACGTTGGGAACTTTTGAAAATTTAGTAAAAGCTGGAGGGAATTGCGCAGTTTCAGCCAAAAAATGTTTCAAGTCCACCTCTCTCAGGTTCCAACAGGGTTGGAAAACCGGGAAAACCTGGAAAAGTCAGGGAAATTTCTGAGCCAAAATCAAACAAAACTGGGAGGCTGCATTTTGAGGTTCCAAACTTGAATAACGCGCCTTTTCGATGTACCTGCTGATCATGCTGTGAGTCAGAAAATTTGTTAAAAATATTTGAGTAGTCGTGCGACAGGTAAGACTCATCAGGGGAAAACTTGAAATTTTGTCTAAAAACCCTGGAAAAATCAAGTAATCCGCTCCCTGAATGAGCCCTGTCGATCACTCGGGCATTTTTTGGCTTTCAACCCCTCCGGTGCGAAATGATATCACTTGATTTACACTCGATAAGTTGAAATAAAACCATTGACCATTAGTTTAATCATTTTATGTTTTTGCTTGAGACTAAATTTAGCTGTTTCTTGCAATCTGTCGTTGCATTTTGATGCAGCAAACCAGAGTCGGCAATCCAAATTTTGCAGGTTTTGACGTTTTGACTTTGTTGGTCAGCCTGGCCCACTCATTTTCAAATCTTGGCCCAGCCAAAACCCGACGCATTCACGATCTAACCCCACTCAGCCCAAAACCTGTCCGGGCCAGGCCGGGCTTGGGCTACCCGTGTCAGGCCTGGGTTGTTATGTTATGCCATCTGCTGATCGGCTCATTGTCAGCTTCTGCTTAGCCGGGCAGGTTTGTAAGGAAGGAAGGAAGTAGAAGGTTTGTAACTTGGGTTCCCCAGTCGTAAACGCTAGAAGCCTGTCTGTGCTATACAGCAAAAAATCTTCCAGTGTCAGCCACTTTATGCTGAACAGAAACACTTATCCGGAGTAGAAAAGTTTAAACATGACACCTCATAGGCCACACAGTTGGCACCCACAAAGTCTCGCAGATTAACAATCCCCTTATTTTTAGGTGCCGTCTTTTGTTTTCAAATTCGGAACGAACGAAAAAAGTCTCCATGCTCTATTTCCTTCGCGTAGTAGTTGTTCAGTGGCCTGTATAGTACGGACTCCCCTCGTACGTTCAAAGAATTTTTTAGAAATTTTTGTAGGTTGGACCCCCGCGCCGCCCCAGTTCCCCATGGGACTTCCAACCCGTTTTGCCAACAGCCAGCCAGAAGTCATAAGGTCGTAAGGACCAGCTCTCACGGCAGCTCCTCTCTGTGTATCTTCACAAGGGGCACCTCCACACGAGGGCATCTTATGCCATCAATGCGCCATCATGGCTTGCTTAGAATATTGTTGGGTGTCTGGGAAGCAGTTTTGTTTCAAAGGGCCTTCTTTGAATTTGTTTCGGGAAGTTGAGTTTTTAGGCAATCTGAACCTGCATCTGGGGCATTATTGCGTTGCAGACCTGGTAACATCTAGCTCGATTGAGTCAAACCCGAGCCCAGTGGGAATGAAGCTGTGCTTGCTCGCGAATGTACTCAGCATTTTGTGTAATTCATATAATTATTCAGCTTAAAATGTGGCTTCCTTTCATTTTCTATGATGGTGATTTGCTATGCAGCATTCTTTGTGGAGGTAGAATATCCCAAATAATGGTCTAACAGTAAGTTGAGGCTAAACTGCACTGGAGAAACCAGTGCTCTCGAACCAAAAAATTGAATCGAACCGAAAGGTTTATAACCAAAACCGAAAAGAACCGAGAACCAAACTAAACCGATTAGCGAACCGAAACCGAAATCGAACAAAATATAGAACCGATCGGGCCGTGAGTTGTGACGCAGCTGATACTTTGTGGCCTAGTCGAATTGTGGGTTTAGCTTCTGCCTCTCGCGCCAGGTGCAGCTATAGGCGAGTAATCGACTTGCGACTCAGTATCAATTCTTGTGGGATGAGTCCAAGACGGATCGTTTTGGATCCTTCCAGAGTGCATACCTGCGTTCGGTATTGTACTGAAGCAGGGAACCAGGCGAGCTAGGTTCATTGACAGACTACACCGCCACAGTCGCACAGAACTCGCTCCAGGGCCGGGGTCGTGGCCTAGAGGGTTATGGCGTCTGCCTCTCACGCTGGGCGCGCTGGGTAGAGGGGAGGGTTCGACTCCCGCCCCGGTACAAAATGATTGTCATTTATGTGTCCCTTAGCCCTCGAGTGCGCTGTATGGTGCTTCGCTATGGATAAAGTATGACATGACATGACATGAGGAGAAGTACGAACAACTATAATACAATGGCCATTTGTACATATATAGATTCCTTTAGGCAAGTAAAACCAAGCGTCAGCTCTGTGAAACGCGTAAATACCAAATGTCACATTACTCGTTTTTTAAAAAAATTCGTGTTTTCTGGCTTGACTCATGAAACCCTCATGAAGCAATTATAACACAGCTGGGCGCGTCCTCAGAGAGGCGTAGCTCCTTAATCGCAGCTTCTTTTATCTGTAATTTTGCACCGAGAAGTTTTCCCTCCATTCATCACATTCACATAAAAATTCCCCTCCAATCTTGTCGTGCTTTTTCGATGGCACGACGAGTAATAACCCATATTCTGACTCAACTTGACGCACGAGTTGGGCATGCTAGCAACATTTGTACATGATCCCACCGCGAAGCAGGCGCCACCGTTTTTCAAACTCAACATGAAGTACTGCATGACAGAAGCGTGGTCACAGGAAGTATGGAAGAACGTGGGGCATGACGGCTGCTTGTACCCGCCGTTGGGGTAAAAATCGATGTGACCCCACGAATTCAGGGTTCCGTAATACATTATACCAAGAATGTGACCCTGCATACTTCCATCAGTGTGTATGTTATCCACACAGACGGCACTATCTTTGTCGACATGTAAGTGGTCAGTGCATGACTCGAATCCAGGGCCAGATGGATCCAAACCAGTCACGCGATCGAATATCCGCTCACCCTTGGCCGTTTTCGCTAGACGACCCGCCTGGCCACAAATATGCGCGCCGAGACTTTCTCCAATGCAGTACAAGTACAGGTCACTTGTATTTCCTAAAACCACAACAGGCCTTCAAAGATAAGCTAGCTTGGCGGAGCAAGTGCAGCACGTATGGTAGCCAGTCAGCTGATTCTGTCCTGTGCGAGAGAATTATCTGCTATCTTTGGTAAAATGTTTGATCCTAGCGAAGGCAGAAATGCTTGATGGTTGTTTGTACCCGCCCACGTGCCCACGAATGTGTATGCTCATTTAAATAGAAGCTGGGAAGAACTGAAATCTCGCTTATTGAGGCGGGAAATAAAGTTCTAGTAAATATCATGTTCTAGAAGCCAACCATGCCATGCCAACATACCTTTAAACACAGTCGATCTGGATATAGCCTCGGCCACAGCTGCAATGGCAGCGGACACCGTTTGGGTAGTGGAAGCGGACAATCCATAGTCAAGCTTGTCAGCACCCTTTGACCATATGACTGTAATCACTGTGCTGTCTTCGGCCGCCATTATCGCATCCTTCATTTCGATCATCAAACAGGGGCAAGATGAGTACCCATAGTATCCGTGCACAATGAACACCACTTGGCGACCTTTCTTAAAGTAGCCATCGCGGGACCATTTGTCGATTGCTGCTTGCGCGCTTCTCAAATCCAAGAGATGGAAGCAATCTTGTTTCCCATCGGCAAAAACAGTAAACGTTGGACTCACGGAGAGCAAGGGCATTGGCTGGCGGCGACGACAGAACAGGTTAAAGATTCGAGGACTTTTCGGCCGCGTGAGAAATCCTGAAGGAGAATCAAAGAGCCGGTTTCTCAGAGTAAATTAATCGGTGCTTTTTTTAGTGCGTGCTGTGTTTTTTTGGCTCCATGCTCCTTTCATTATAATGCCACAGAAAAAGCTTTTATGTATAAGCCTTCTACCTCCTGCCGCATATTTAATGCACATCAGTGCAATAATCGTATAAATAACCGACTTCATTGTCAATTTGCTGGGGTTAACTGGGTCTCAACAGCGAAAGAATTTTTCAACCCAAATCTCACGGCTCAGCAAGTCTCGAATCAACTTTGATCGTATAAATAAACATCACCAGTACTAAATAGCGGTACCCGTAACAGAGTCATACGCCCAAAACACCTAAAACACTCACGCAAATGTCCCACAAGCACGCAAGAGGTAAAAACAGGTTCATTGAAACAATCTAAAACGGGATTTGTGTTTTTCGCAGCTCCTTCAGCATCGCCCACATTCACTAATCACAAGGAGGAAGATTCTATTCGCATAGGCTTCCTGCCACTACCCTCCTGTCTTACTGGTGTCCAGTCAAAATATCCTGCACAAAACATACTGGACAAAATATCCTGACCTCAAAATATACTGAACCAAAGTATACTGAGTCATTTTATATGGAGCATTCCCATTTCCAGCATTTCCAAACTGCAGCAGCCTATAACGCCCCGCCTGTCTGCGCAATGCATGGAAAATCTTGAAGTGTGCTTGAGCGGGAAAAGATAACTGGCTAGAAAAGATCGAAACCTGGCAACCTGATACATCAAAACTTTGCACCAACACAATCACAGAAGCTAAAACCACTGAGCTTGGCACAGAACAGCTTCGGATAATTGTCATTTTTGGGCGCTGCCTTCTTAAAACTCGGATCACCGAACGCAGGCAATCTCTTTGCTCTTTGCTCTGTCTCTTCCCCAGTACTTGGTCACTTAACCCGCTTAGTACGTAAACTAGATTGCTACCTAGTTCGCGCAATTTTTTTATGTAAATAAGTCTTAATAAACCCCCCTTAAAACAGTCCAAGATATGGACCAAGGCCTAGGTGCTTAGGAATAGAAAATACATACCTGCCATCTAAAAAATGATGTTAAAAAATTTCGCCCCCCCCCCCCCCGCGAGCTTGTCTATTCCTAAGCCCTGATACAGGCGAAGGGTTCTCATAGCTAACGGACTGTACAGTCGACTGCTATCTGTTACCATACAGTTTGCTTCTATAGTGTGACTTAGTCATAGCAGAGACTTTTTCTTGTTTCACGCGCTGGCCGTGGCACGCAGCTCTGTCATGTTCAGCTTGCACTGCATCCACTGTCCTACAGTGTATAATCGTAACATGTCCACAGTTGTAGTCCGACAATGTACTGTCCAGTTAGCGAACGAGCTGGTCAGTTAGAACACGTAGCAAAGTACTTTGGGTATAGTGAAACAAATGTAGTACGGTATATCACTATTCCCTCCTATTAGGCAATTCCAAAGCCACCACACACCTATTTCTTCGTAAGCTTTTTATAAAAACTGCTAGCTCACAGGATATTCCGAATTCGAAAAATGAGTAATGAACAAAAATCTGATAGCTGCTCAACACGTCTTACCGTATGCAAACACGTTGAATCACTCAGCGTATATCTAATAGCAGTCGTCTCTCCTAACGTCTGCATGGCTAACAATCAATTCCGCAGCACGGCGCAGCTGCCTATAACAAAACCCCGCACGGCTAACCAAATCACGTCGCACCACAAAGCCCCCTTTCTCGCTACTTTACCTAAGACCACCGACGAAAATCTCTCCTAAGCCTAATTTTACAAACATTACCCTCATTTTGTAGAGCGAAAAATTCTCTACAAACTTCATTTCTAAAATACCTATTTCATCACCAAAAATTTCGAGAAAACACCAATCATAGAATCGGGCCGCTGCCACCCGCCTCCTCTCCTTCAACACGTAGGTATATACGTATACTGTATACCCTCGTGCTATACTATCGCCATTCCCACGGACTGGCACCGCATGCTCCACTATGCTTTCCACAGGGCTCACACGCAAAACATACGGCATCCTCGCCTATCCTCTATCCTCCGTCCTCTATCGCCTATCCTCCCCTCGCCTATGGTTTTATACTCTATTCCTACGCGTAAGGGTGGTATCGCCTGCGACAGTCTCTGGAACTTTCACTTTTCTGTATTTTCCTAATCACCTTCACTATTCTCTCGCCCGACGCTGGGGGAAAAATAACTTTCGTAATGCAAAACTTATGTGGGACCCGGGGACATTCCCTTTTTTATGGGAGTGGCGCAATAGGCACTTGCGGTTGATGTGCCTAAACTATCCTCCATGATTCTATCAGGGCCCGTTTCTCCCTTCTCGCTGCATTCAAGCATATGAGTACGAGCTGGCATGTGTGCGACGGGGACAATCGCCGAGCGCTAGTCATGTGCAAAATTTTGCAGCTCCGGCGCATGCTAGCTGCCTCGCGCGAATACATATGTAGATATGTCTTGATTCATGTTCGTATAGTACCACACCAGCACACGCTCAGGCGCTCAGGGTGAAGGCGCATATTACACACAAAAGTTCCCTGATCTTGAGTCAAACATTCCCCTCGCGCACCCGGAATCAGATGCAGACGCCTATACCTCACCAGACCACGAGCCTGGTGCTAACACGCGCCCTGATCGTCCCGTGGTCACGCAGGGAAGCACAAGCCAAAGACGTCCTCCTTTCCCGCGGTCGTGGCCTAGCGGATTAGGGCGTCTGCCTCTAACGCTGGGTGCGCACTTACAGTTCGACTACCGCCTCGGTACAGAATGATTGTTAATATGCTACGCGTTATATGTGTTATGTGTGTGTTGTGTGTTGTTTTATTCGTTATGGTTTTTTTAACCAGAGGTGACCATCTTTTTCCTATAATGTGCTATATTTCCATATATAGGCATTTTAAAAAAATTTTATTTCGCTAAGACAATCAGTTTTGTGAGTACTTTCGATAGAGCAAATGAATGGGGGAGTCGAAAAAGTCGACCTAGCCGGGTCGGCTAGCCGGGTCGAGTCTCTCAGAAACCCTCCCTTAAGAATTCAAAAGCAGCCAGCAAGTGTTTCATCTAGGCACTTCATTCACGAAAGGAGCTCTAAACACTTCATATACGAGTACACCAAGTGGTCTGGTCGACTTTAGGGTCCAATTTGAGCCGCATTAACACGGTTCTATCTACATAATAAGCCAGGCTAACCAAGTTATAGAGCACTGAAGATATTCTAGACATATGCCACGTTCTTGCTATCGAAAAGTAAGATGGTTTTCTGAGCACAAAAATTTGAGCTACGAAATAGTTATGCCTTCCGTGGTTGCGCAGCTCCTCATACCTCGAATTTTGCACTGAGCATTGGTCCCTCCATTGGCTACATTCACAAAGAAATTCCCCGCCAACTTTGTCGCACTGGCTCGATGGCAGGATGAATAATAGCCCATGTTCTGGCGCAGCTTATCGCACGAGCCAGGCATGCCAGTAACATTTGCACATGATCCTATCCCTAGGCAGGCGCCGCTGTTGTTCACACTCAAAATAAAGTACTCAACAGCAGACAAATGATCACAGGCGGAATCACCCTGCACGACTGGAGGGCATGAGGGCTGCTTGGAGCCACCATTGGGGTAAAAGCCAATGTGACCCCACGATTTCAGGGTACCTAAATAAATTCCAGGAAGGGTGTGGCCCTCGAGGCTTCCATCGGTGTGTATGTTATCGACACAGGCGGCGCTGTCTTTATCGACATGTAAGTGATCAGTGCATGACTCGAATCCTGGGCCAGCTGGATCCAAACCAGTCACGCGATCGAATATTTGCACACCCTTGGCTGTCTTTGCTCGACGACCCGTCTGGCCACAAATGTGTGCGCCGAGGCTGTGTCCAACGCAGTGCATGTAGAGGCTGCTTGTATTGCCTAAAAAAATAAGACCTTACAGGAGTAATATGTGTGAAATTTGCAAATGAAAGCCGTAGGGCGGGCTAGTTAGACTTTGTTAGACTGGCTCGCCAGCTGATTCTGCCCTTGGTTATCGCCCATAGGGTGGGGTCTGTCGTTCACTAACTATATCGGTTACAAAAATTCGACTTCAGCTAGCAGTCAAAAAGATGTTGGTATCCTGTGCTTCGCCTTTGAATCTCCATCCACGTGCTGTACTGAAGTGTATTTTGCAAGGTTTTCAATTCCAGGCGTAACCCAGCCTGGTAGGCGCAGGAGAGTATGGCCCACTGGAATCGGCGTGGCGAAAAGTCCGATTCGGGTAAGGCATGTCTTTCGACTTTACCTGATGGTTCGAATCGTAAGAGGAGAAATATGCCGCCACTCATTGCGGTGCGGTAGCTAATGAGTGAATGCTTTTCTTCTTTTGCAAATTATTGGTTGTCCAGATGTATTCGACTAGTTAGGATGCATACAGAGATTCTTCTGAGCTTTTTAGAAGGTGAGATCAAGCAGCAGACAACAGCCCTTCTAGTTTTGTGCTAATTTCATTCCATGGCTTATCCTGTTTGGCATTCCAAGGCCATGAAAACATAAAAGACAATAAAGATGAAGAAACGATAAAAAAAGTGATAAGTTGAGTAAAATTTGCCGGTTTCCTAATTTATATATTGCATAAAAAAATATATATTGAATAACCTGACGATGAGGTTGACTGACATTTGACATTCCTCCTATCGACAGAAGAAGCGACGACCTCGTCGCTCCTCAAAGAAAGAAGATTCTCCCTCTCTTTGAGGGTCAAGCCTGCACTCCCCCCCCCCCTAATGCGGTGTACTAGCTGGCTATGCTGGTCATGCTGGTGTTGATCCGCCCTAGACCGCGACAAACAGCGTTTCGATGGTAACTTAACCCTGTGGGGATGGTCCCAGAGTCCGTGACCCCAATGCAACCACCAGGCGCTAGACCTGCACAGAATCACTAGTCAATCCGGTCACCTGCCCAACTAAAATGGAGACATACCTTCAGACACAGTCGATCTGGATATAGCCTCGGCCACAGCTGCAATGGCTGATGACACAGTTTGAGTTGTGGCAGCGGACAAACCATAGTCAGGGTTATCAGCCCCCATTGACCACGTGACTGTGATCACTGTACTGTCTTCAGCCGCCAGTATCCCATCCTTCATATCAATCATCCAAACGGGGCAGGCAATATTTCCAAAGTATCCGTGCACGATGAACACCACTTGGCGACCCTTCTGAAAGTAGCCATCGCGGGCCCACTTGTCGACGGCTCCTTGTACGCTTTCCAAATCGAGGAGTTTGAAGCGATCGTGTTTTTTGCTGGTATACACAGTGAATGTCGGACTGACAATAAGCAAAGGCAAGGGAGGGCGGCGAATACAAAAAGGGTCGACGATTGTCAGAGGATTCGGCAGCAGGGCGAGGGGACCTAAGAGAATCGAGCTTTGGGAAAACGACATTGGCTCTGGACGTATGCTTTTTCCACTCATAACCTGGCAGCTGTACACATTTCTCCTCCACCCCTCTAAAGTATGGAAAGGGGATGGAAATTTTAGCATCGGGAATTCTTACCTCCTGTTACAAATTCAATGCACATCAGTGCCGTAATTGTATAAATAAGTGACTTCATCGTCAGCTCGCTGAAGTATCAACTGCACACAATTCTGCAATCCGAATTGTATGGCTTATCAAATATGAATTCGATTTTTATAGGCAATAAAGACCACAGCTCTGCAGAGTTCCGGTAATGCTGCCACGTGCTCGCAACACACCTAAAACACCCACAAAGATTTCTTACGAACACGCCGTAGGCAAAAGCAGGTTCATTGAAACACTCCACAATGCAAAACTTTTGGCGGGAGCGCGACACATTGATGGTACGTGGTAGCTTCTGCAGGATTGTATATGTGCATTCTAATCTCTACTTTCTAATTGATGGAAACTTGGTAAAAATTGCAAAGCTAGGAAAGTTTATTGAATTAAATCCGCAGTTTTGATGTGATTAGAATTGTAAATTAGAGAAATTAGAACTACGTCCGCACATTGACCCACTATGCAAACTTTCCAAACTTACTGTCAGCCACAACTTGGGCCTTGTGCTCATGCAGTACAAACACAATGCATTGTGTCATAAGGGGTCTGAAGTAGCAGTTACCTGTCATATGAAGCATGTTTAACTTCGAATATGTCAGCCCGACTAGAGTAGGCGCAATGGTTGAGGCATGTGGAGTCGGTATACGGTTGGTGATGTCTAATTGTGCGCGAGTGCGCTCTGTGTGATTTGGATGAGACCATACTCCAGCACAGGTCAATAAAGCTATAAATTCAAAATTTTTGAGGTTTTCCAGCTCCGTCTTCGTTGTTGCTCACTGATTTCGCCCTTTAACGTGCTTCCCTTCCCTCAACTTGGGTGAATCGTTTTTTAGCTCCGGCTTGTGCATGCTATAGTTAGGGTTACAGGGCCGGCCTTGAACACATTTCTGGGAAGGGGTGCTCGAACACCCAAGCACCCTATCTACGCGCCTTTTGTTGGTTAGGTGTCTGTCTCAGATCACGTCAAATGTGCGGTTAAGGGTGAGTGCTCGTTCGACTCGAGGCCCGTAAAATCATTTCGTGTATAGTGTGTCCTTTAATTAACCCTCGAGTACCCACACCTGCGCTTGGTGATGCGGTTAGCTTATGAGTGTGCGCATAACCAAAACCAAAGCCAAACATTTTGCATCGGTCGTACTGCAGATGTGTCCATGTGCACTACTACTGCTTGTATCTACATCATATCTGTGCACCCAACACATGCCTGCATCAGCTTTCTCACGAATTGTCTCTCGCCACTGGTGTCGCTGTGTGGGCCGCCATAGTTGGCGGTACCCACAAAGACCAACAATGCGTGTTATATCTGGGCGTCGTCTGCTCCTCTAAATTTGGAACAAACCTGACGCAGGCAGTCTTTCCGCTCTGTTTCTTGCCCGTCGCACTTCGTTCAATGGCCCGTAAAGTACACTGCATTGCTGGTCACTGTCCGTAAAATTGTATTCATGAAAATCTTGAAATGAACCAAGACAATTGACGCAGTATTGCCTCAGGTGAAAAACTTTCACTTTTTGTATATCCTTTTCTAGAATGGAGGGCTCTCCCTGTTTCAGAAATGTTCATTCAAACAAAATCGAGGCGCTAGATCGAAGTAAATGGCACCTTTTGCACAGGAGAAATTTACAAATTTATTAAAATCGTATGTAAAATTGATGTCTAACATCATATGCAAAAGACACAAATGCCGCAAGAGAGTGAATGCGCATTTTCAAAACAAGTAATACGCAAACCAAACAGAAAGCCCATCTCGCATGCGCCGTGATATACGGCTACCCTAATCTACTGATGCCATCAGAGGAAGCCAATCTATGCGCAAAAAGTAGCATTACCTGTCCGTATCAGAGGCCGTCTCGCAATGTCGACAGACGTATTGATCACCAGGCTTACTGGCTGAGTTTTCTACAAGACTTTGTTATAGCCTATACCAAACCACGACGATGCACAATTTATAAACTAGGTTTGTTTCTACAAATTCACACGCTGTCCCTTTATGACACAACAACCAAGATTTCCACCCAAGACTTGTGAAATGGAGCGTGCAGAGATCCGAAAGAGGGTACGTGTCCTTGAAGAGCAGGAGGTGATTGGAGAACTGGCGTCAGTGAGTCATAGACGGTCGTTAAGTTATTTGGGGATGTCTGCGTTAAAAGTGAAGAATCTGTTGAACTGCGACCAACGCGCAATAAAAACAGCAAAACGCTGGCGATGGGAAAACATTTACTTGTATTCCATAATTTGTCCGCGATTCCGCAAAACAAGACCTAGCTACTGTACATTTATGCACCACCACGCATGCGGCACTCCTATCAGGCAATTTCCGCCAATGTCGAAAACATCCCAGATGGGGACTTCCCTGCCAAACTCATTGCAATATCATCAGCGCGATGTTCTGTTCTCTCAATGGCTGCATTTCCTGCCATTCGCATAAAAGCAATCGCATCTTCCTCCAAACAAGCCACCGCATTTCCCATACGCACACAAATGTTTGTTGATGCAGATACGATTGCACAGGTTATTATTCGATGGTAACAGGGCAAATGCACCGCGGCATCCATCTAAAAAATTAGTTTTATCTAGTTGTAGCTCTGCAAACGCAAAACCTGCCCTGACGGACTGTGTTGCCTGCTTGAAATTTGAAACACGCTTGCCGCGTAAACTTTCACAGCAAAAGAATCATATTTACGGGTCACACACAGCATGGCATGCCATGCAATGGCCCCCTCCCCTCAATGATGTTAGGGAACTCATCTTTTGTCATGAGAATTTTCGGCGGGAAACAAAATTTAAATAAAATCGTAATGGCTGTTAAACTTTTGGTCAAATAAGACCTTCGAGGCTCGAAATAATAATTCACAAATTCAAATCGTCACCCCATGATTGCGCGTTAATCATTGATACCACAAAAATGTAAGAATTTTGCCCATCTGGGTTTTGCGCAGGGCAAACCTCAAAGACACTGGAAACTGATCAAAATCACTTACGCCAGTTGTAACCCAGTTCTCTTTTCAATCGTATCTCAGTCTCTTGCTCAGCGATCGCCTCACGATCAGGAGCAGAGTGGATCGCGTCCGAAATAAACAAAAAACTAACCAATAGAATCAAAGCAAAATTCATTTTTTAATTGTTCAGTCAGTAGCAGCCGTCGAAACTCGAGCGATGTCGTCTGTTTTCACAGAGTTAGCTCTCCACTTTTAAATATTTTAGTATTTTTTTTGAACAACAGCAGGTGATTTCCGAAGCTTTCAACGAAATATGCTTGAGCAACAGCACGTTGGTTTTGCCAATTGTGGAATGTTACAGAATTCTATTTTAAGATTGTATTTATACACTGACGCGCACCCCCGCACTTTGATAAATCTTGTTTACTCGACAACGTCACGCCCTTGTTTGTGACCCTCTTGTCGGACGGAGAGTTTTTGGAAGTTTGTGTCCAACTTGCCCCGAGTGGACTAAATATAATTTTAGAACGTGGCGAGGAACATAAGTTTCAGTCATGAAATACCACGGATTATCTAATTTACAAATTCCTAGTCGTGATGTTTGGCGTGTCATCCCGCTTGTTTGGGAAATTTCTAATCGTGAGTACTTAAGATAAGAGGCGCCGTGAACAAAGATCGGGCGGTATCGGAATGTCTGCTGATCGATTTCTAAGCATTCCTTTGAAGATTTTTTAAAATCTATAAACCATAAAAACCAGCAAAGAAACCAAGCAATACCAGCCTGTATTAGATTTGAGGCAGCGACGCGACATCAACGTTACTGAGTCTAGCTGGATTTGATGTTTGAATGCAGATATGATACCGTCGATATTTATTGATTTTTCAAAAGCAACAAGCGGACTTGGAAATTGGAAATCACCATTCAGAAATTTTTACTAAACTGCTCCCTTAAGCGAGGTTCGAACCCTCGCCTATGGGGCTCTGGTCCCAGCATTTTCTTGAATGAAATCAGGCGATTGAGGAAGACCTTTGGGGTTCGGGCACCCAATAACTATGTATAAAAACTGGTGAAGGCGACCCGTACACATGTGTTAAAAGTCGAATTCGTAACCTATTAGCACTGGGAATACAATTTAAGGCTCGTTAGACGCAAACTTCTAAAATTTTGCCTCCTGTGGCCAAATTTAGGCGCCAAATGACAGGTATACCCCTAAATTACCATATTTATGCTAATTCTGTTTGGCGCCCTTTGATCCCTACGGCCCTGGGAATCCCAAGGTCGCGAGTTCGAATCTCGCGCGAGGCTCAAGTTTTTGTTTCATGTCTGAATGTCAGGTAGATGCAGAACAAGTCGTGGTTATGTACCTACTGTGGAGAAGACTTTTCAGAAAAGCTCGGGAACTCGATTATATGTTAGACTGGCTCCTACTTCCTAGTTTTCAAAGGTTTTTATTAACTACGCGAACTATCCAAAAAAATTTCGATTTTCCAGAACACAAAGCAAAAATCACGTTTATTGCATGCAAGCAGCTACGTGACTAACGGCCGCATAATTCACCGGTCCATCCATAACATTTACAGGCTTCGTTCAGCAAGCCCCCAAGGCATCTTCCATAGGCACAACGATATTTTTGTCTGCACGTTTTGTTACACTGATCATCGGTTTTTTTGACGAGACAGCCATCTAAAAAATGTGGAGTAGATTTTGTAGAAATTCCTTAAGCCGCGGTAATTGTTGCAACTTCGTTTTTAAGCGGCTGTTCAACATGGTTTTTTTTCCCTTATGGCTCATAATTCCATGAAAAATGGCCTTTTAATTACTGTTCATAAGGATCTTTGGTCGTTTAAAGCATATCAAGCAAAATGTAAATTCCTTACGGTTTCTTTTCAATCGCAACCCTAAAAAAACCGTCCAACTTAATTATCAGCGCAAAATTTTCAAACTTTTTACTTTCTAGTGGATGATTGTCCCAATCTGGCACTTTCAGCTGCGGATGGACCACATTCTCGTATGGAAATCCGTCGACGCCATAAAAACACAAGAGTACCAGGGAAAAAGCTAAAAATCTCATTTTCGGTACTCAAAATTAGAAGCCACTATTTCGTTGTCAAAAACTCCTTTCAAATCTGAGCGCCAGGTGGACGAGCAGGCAGTCACAACCTCATTTGTCAGACGAACATTAGCGAAAAGAACGCCCAAGATGGAAATTGAGAGGTGCGCAGTGTTTTGTAACGTTTTGTGGGGGTGGTTGATGACAGTCCAGGATGCGGGAGCGCAAATATCATATCATCAGCGCACAAGTCAAAATGTGCCGCGCGTCTTTGATGTGCCTAAGTTCGTTCAGTAGGCGCATCCAGAATGCAACGCGTCGAAAACAATATCGTGTGAATTTTTACGAACCTGTACAAATTTATTTTATCAGGGAGTCTAAAAATGGTGACATAAAACATACAGTGTATCTATGAATTACAAAATAACACAAACCACAGAAACAAGGTTTTAACGTGTGAGGCATCCAAATCTTTTATCACAAATCTATGTCCAAAAAAATAAGTGCATAAATTGAAATTCAAATTCTGATCCATTGTTGGCATGTTACGAACATACTTATAAGATTATAACCTCCTCGAACAGACGTGTATATAGACGCCTTATACGTAAATTGTGTCAAATCTGTTTCAAGCATCTCAAGTCGTGCCTGAAAGTTTATCGATCATGTAAGAAAAACCTTCCCCGTATCAGATTTGATTTTATCACTGGGATTCCATCTATTTCAACTTTCAGGTACTGATTTGACGGCAAAAGGCAGAGCATTGCAAAAATCTGTCCTGGGATTTGTGGGTATCTGAAGCTACACAGCTGCGAACGCTCAATGTTTGAGTGTATTGCAATGGTTACACTGGTGAGTCTCAAATACTGAATTGCGCAAGCTATCAGTGCCCGCCCCCCAGTAATGGATTTCGGTCTTCAGCTCGTTCATATCTTGTAAAGCTGGTTTTATTATGTATGTACTGATAACAATGCGTCTGACCCCGTTCGCCGAACAAAAGGCAACGTCGTCATAAATAGAGTATCGGCAACGAGCCAAGTGCGTTTCATGTTGTGAATTGTCTTGTTGGCTGTCTACGTCATAAATGCGCAAGGCAAGGCGTGTCCGAGCTGCCAGCTCGTGCGATCTCACTGTCAGTCAGTGCTTTCATTCAGCAGCGCCCACAAAAATGTTATTCTTGTGTAATAATATTAGCAATTACACAGAAATTATTCAAACTTCATTGTCAGACTTGGACACTGTAAAAATCTCGTGTATATTTTCTGTTTTTCTCGGACTTTTGGGATTGATAAACAATAGCCTGCTCTTAACCATTGCATACAGGATTGGGTGGTTCAAACAGTCTCCATTTTACTTGATTCTAAACCAGTCGATGATCGAGCTTTGGACGAGCATAGGTGTCGCTATTATGGCTTTGAAAAATCTTACCTTACTTTATTTTGAAATTCCTGAAATTATGACCCTGTTTAACTGCTCATTGATGAAATTACCTATGGAAATTTTGTTCAGTTGCAGTCACGCCTCCGCCTTGGTCGTAGCGTTCGATCGATTTATTTCAGTGGTATCCCCTCTGAAATGGATCCCAATGGGCCACAGGTATCGATACGCACTGATCGCCTTCGGCTATGTCTGGGCTATCGCACAAGAGTTGCCTTGGCTGGTCGTATCCTTCAACGACTTCTGCGTTACTTTCTGTAGCTGCTGTCAGTACTTCACACCCGGCATATCATATGGTTACGTGGCCACTGCCTTGGATAATGCCCCTGCGTTGGGCGCAGTAATCCTTTATTTGATCATTCCTCGGCTCACTGGCAACATGTTCCAAAGAGCAGTTGCCGCAAAGCAGCCGAATTTCTTGGTTTTCTGGAGTCAATTAGAGAAGCAGCAAAAACGGATGATCAAAAGAACCAGAATTTTCTCGTGGGTTACTCTTATCAGCTACTTTATAACTATGCTAATTCCATTCGTGATCATGGATGCTCTTTGCATCCACCAAATGTATTTGATAGATGATCAGACTTTGTTACACGTCGAGTCAATCGCCATGACCTGGTCCCAATTGAATTCGGTTCTCCAACTGTTTTTGTTTGCTTGGAAAGATGGGATATTTCGAGATGAGCTTAAAATTATTTTGAAAAAGTTTATGCCTCAAAATCGTTCCTGGGATCCAAAAAACACAGGAAACATTGGGCTTGGAAACGAGTGCAATAATAAAATTGCTGCGGGCATGAGATAATGTACCAAAATCGTTTTTTGTGTGTTGTCGGGTTTTGTATCATTAATATTTTCATCAGCTTTGTTTGACTTTTGTAACAGTCTAAAATGTACAGCCAATTATACGTGAATTTCACTGCTTTTCAAAAGTCACAGATTCGAAACTCGCGCGCTGAGACTACTTATAGTCACGACAGTCAGCAGTTAGGCTCCTGGAGCCTATTAATGAGTGCTTTATTTACCAGCCATGTTAGAGCAAGTAAATAAGCAGTAGAGTTATAGCAGAATCACCCATCATTCAGTCACCAGCTAGTGTGATCGTGAACTTGTTTGACCTTGGAACTCCACAGTGTTGCGTTTTTCTGGTTTCTGCCAAGAAATCTCAAGTTTAGCAAAACCTTTGCACTCCTGAAACGGATGAATCAAGTTGTAACACTTAAGAAACGCTAGAATGTCACGATTCACGAGCTAATCCTTCCTGTCCATAATCGATATGCTGGTTCACTCAAGAACGTGTTTAGCTTGCGCCAAAATTTTTTGGAGTTTGTCAACATTGTCTTGACATCAGCTACGTCAGCGTCAAAATCTGCTCTGTTGGAGAAGGTTCTAGTTTGTTGTCGCATTTCAGACAAGTCCTTGTTGAAATCACTTTGTGACAGCACTCGGAGCAGTTTGTTTTTAGCCGCATCGTGAATAAAGAGGAAAAAGGAAACTATGAAGATTATGATTGTAGAGCAGTCTCATCTTTGTACCTGCTTCCTAAATTGAACGTTGTTGTCGATGAAAGAATAATGTGTCCACTTTTAAATTAGCCCTGCCAAGAAGACTTGAGTACTGGCCGGCTATGGCAAAACGGGCTATAGCCTACAAAAAGTGGAAATTATAATTAAAATTAGCATGTCGCATGAGTGGATGCCACTGGGTGCATACTGTAGGTAAAGTAAACAAGATTCTGTGGTCAACTCGAAAATCTATCCCTGGAAAATTTCGACTGTGTGTCGAAAACATGCTGTTCACTTCTCACAGTCAGCCTACCGTCATGGTTTCGCTTGGAGCAGCCACAGCTCTGAAGACTTCTGCAAGCATATGGAAGATATTTATCCGAGGTACGCTTTTCGAATAAGAATACACCAAACACATAAGATTCAACAAATAATAAGAATACAAAAGCACTATAAAAATTTTTAAGTCCTTCTAGAGTATGCCCCCATCTAAACTCTAACGAAAATCTTATACTCCCTGGAGATATTTTTTAACTGACGGGGACTCAACGAGCCTTGGCCTGTCATGTCAAGCACTCAAGATTGTTGGCCGCCAGTAACACTGCACTGCACCAGATTTCGCTCGCTCAGATCGCCTTCCAATGGCCTACAGATGCAATGAGCGTGTTTGACCTGCGATGAAGATTATTTGGTTGCCTTTTACACAGAGCAGTGTATTGGCTTGCCATGGTAGGAAAAGCAGAAACCAGTCAGGTTGATGCATGAGATAAGTCTCCTGTGCCTAGAAGACCGCTCAGAGTGTTTTCGAGACCATCCGCTCCCCGCCGCACTTTCTCTATCATGCCGTTCAACCTGTTGCAGTTACAATGGAAGTTGGTTCAGTTGCCTCACCGGATTCGGGTTTTGGGTGGATACTGTTGCTGGTAACAAACAAGAATTACATATCAAACAACGACTCTCTCGCAAATATAAGGTTAGCAGAGCACAAATCAAAGTCTTAATAAAACCTGATGAAAATGAATAACAAACAAGGTTATAATATTTTACTTTGAGTCTGTGCAATGCGTGTACATTAATTTTAAATAACAGTCGGCACTTTGTCTTCTTGCGCTTGTGTATAATCCTCGAGTATTGCTCTTTCGAACAGTATCAAGAACGTGGTCAAGCCGGTAGCCAGTACGAAAAGAAGCAGAAGCGCTCGATCGATGACAATAGCCAATTGTTTCCATTCCCACATGATCTGCGTGCGCTCTTCTTGCAGTGAGGTCCGCAATTCATTTTGTTGTAGCGTTTGGTACACTTTTTTAAGAACACGACAAAAATTATCTTCCAATTCTCGTTTGAGAACATGAGCTAATGGTTCCTCAGATCCGAAAGGTTTTGGTTGATGTACGTTTGGTGCATGTAATCCACCATTGATGTTTCTGTCCAATTGAATATCGCATATGCCAGTGTCGCTATCACTTTTTGTAAACTTGACATTGTTCATGGCTGCAGCGTCCAATCGATCTCGTCCGATCAAGGAATCGAATCGAGCCAAGTTGTCGTAGGATGGTGCCAGCAAGGATCGAGATACAATGTCATCTTGATTGACTCCTTCCAAAGGGGCTTGCATTAGAGCCAATGCACCACTCATTAATCGAGCTTGGGTATTTAATTTTCGCAATGATTTTATTTCGTAATCGTAATCATAAATCGATCTGGTTTGTCGAAGAGAAGGCTTGAAAGTGTCGTGATGAGACTGAGTTCGAGGAACGGCACTTGTACTGGGACGCGATAGTCGGATGTGGTGATCCAGAAAGATGTGAGAAGCCGATCGCTTCTTGTATCGATTGTGGCTTTCCATGATTTTACCTGATGGATGAGAAAATCGTTTGTTCCATGTCATTTTTTGTTCATGCATGGGAATGCTGCCTCGCTCAGACGGATTTGGATTGCTGGATCTTGCCTGATAGTAAGCATTTTGAAGAGATTCATCTGTTTCGGATTTTATGACGACAGGTGTTCCGAATTTTTTCGAGTAGCTGTGGGACTTGGCTATTTCATTCAGTAATTCGTCATCGTTGCCAATTTGACGTCGGCGCTGAAAGAGAGGCCTAATACACATGCTGGACGAAGTTGATCGATAGATAGGATGACACGTACGCAGTGGAGATAGAGTAGAAGCAGAAGCTCAGACTGAATTCGCAGTAAAAGTTGTCACAATGATCAGACTCATGGCTTTTCTGGCTGCTTAATATTATGCACGTGATATGCGCATGGGAATCACGAAAAAATCTTCACGTGATGAGCACGTGAATATTTTTTCGTGAATGCACTAAGAGCGGGGGACCTTAGCAATGGTACCATTGAATACAACTCGGGCAGGGGTCGCCTATGTCTGATGCCGCACCACAGCATATCTTACCTCAGCCAAATGTAGCATGTGGACATCAGCTGGATAAACCGAAATGCAAACCCAAGTAGCCAAACGTCCCAAAATGAATTTTCTCGCCCAAGCTGGAACAGGACTTGGTGAATTCTTGGATCCACGATTGTGCACATTCAAAGTGATGACATTGACCAAAGTGGCTGCGCAGACAATGAATAGAGAGACCACATAATACATGCCTACGAAAGAAAATTCCGTCCATCACTGGATGAGTTTTGTTTTAGTTCTACTTACCAATAAGTGGAATGGCTTCTGACGATGGCGGCATACTTTCGGTGATGGTTTTTAGAAACACACCCATCGAAAGTAAAGTGGTAATACACATTGTCACTTTTTCACCTGTTTCTGCTGGAATGTAGAATCCCAACATGGACATTATGGAGATGAGGACACAAGGAATTATCTGAAAAAAGGAGCATCAAGTTTTCGTTTTATCGCGAGCAAAAATTTTCTGATTGTCCATCTGTTAGCAGTGCTTTGAAGTACTGATTTTTTCTTGTAGTCAGTGTTAAGAATAAGATAACAAAAGAATCCTTCACTCCTGCATCAGGTTTTGGAATCCCTTGGCTATTACCCGATTCTGTCATGCTAAAAACACCTTCCCTATTATCCTGCTGTTTCAAACCGTGCTCAAACATGACAGCCCATATGCACAGTCCAGGACACACAAGCAAAGGTAAGACTGACTCAACTAGTCCTTACTTACATGATTGAACACATAGAACAAGGGTCGGCGACTCAATTTGATCGTAATGGTGATCACAGGCCATGCCTCACCTCCGACTGCAAACTTGAGCACTCTGCGATGAGCCTGCAGTAAGTCACAAGCGGATCATCACATCCACGTTGGCACGGCACCCGGCAAGGACCACTTACAGTCATACTCAATATGGCCCATTCACTACTGTTGACATAATTTGATAAATCGCCTTCTTCTGTGAGCAATAGCAAATTGACATTATTTATGTCGTAACTCCATGAAGCAAACGTCAGACTGCATTCCTGCAAAAAAAATCAGTATTGAACTTGAATAATGGAAAATTTGGCATTCATGGATTTTGTAGTCTTTTTGTTCAGGCGGGCAGTCATTGTCGCCTTCTGCGCCACAACCTTAATTTTACCTGATCGTCAAAAGGGTAAAATCGAACTCGTATCTGACACGCTGATTGATAAATTGCGAAATACAGCCAAGTCACATTGCCTTCTGGGGTGACAAACACGTCTGTACTGACCACGGATTCCTTGTATTCGTGATCAGCACTGTAATAAGAGCATAAAATTGCAAAAGCGACTTTAAACAGATTTTTGCCATTAGTTACTTATTGATGAGTATGAGGTCGGGCTTCCAGACTTTTTGATTCGGGATGTGTAATAGTTTCACACCACCCCATTCGCTGTGATTCCAAATGAGGCGTTGATCCATCCAATTTACGTTCATCCAGCTACTCGTGGTTAGTTGCTGGTTTTTCTCATCCTGAAGTCATTCTCTTGTCAGAGATAACTATTTTTTACACAGAGCAACGAATTGGCTCGCCTACGTTGGAGAGGAATAAACCAGTCAGGTTGATGTGTCACGTCAGCCTCCAGTGACTAGAGGACCGCTTAGAGTGTTGGAAGGCGTCGACCGTAAGAGAGGCTTAGGGGAAGAGATTAGAGAGGCGCTTAGACCGCTGAGAGGGGCAAGGTTAGATATGACTATCTGATCAACTTGCGGGTCAATCAACAAGCCAACCCCAAACTGACTACAATAGCGGATCTGGAGGAGGGCACTTGCATCGATTTGACAGGGGCTAGAGAGCAAGCTTTTGCCCTGAGCGCCAAACTTGAGGCCAAAGAATACATACCACATTTATCACTTGATGTAAGAGGAATCCAAAGGTGACATTAGTTGATCGAAGATGACTGGGAGTGGGCCGCACAGCTGGCTCGTAGCGTTCAGTATCCATCAAGTATTTGTACAGGTCGATGGTGCTTCTGTCCGTCAGGACTAGGCCTAGAAGGTTCAGTTCATTTGCGTCTCGCATGTTATTTCCACTTTCACTTCATTTTGCACCTATAGTCTCCTGTTGCACTGATAAAAAGTTCAAAGCCGCCGTGGAGATGTAGCGGTCAAAGGCACGCGCCACAGTTTTGATGGCAGAGCTGGAAACCAGTTGGTCTGGGTTCAATTCTCGCTGTCTGAGAGCGCCTGAAGTTCTTTCTGAAATTTCTTTCATTCCTGCAGAGCCTATAAACGAAGAGCAGCCTATAAGGTGGAGCTTCGCTCTCAGGGCATGAGCTGGCTCGGGCTACCCCACAAGGAAAAAGCCGACATCGCGGCCGACTACTCACGCTCTCGTCTAGCATGCATCCTAGATATCCCAGACGATGGCGAGATAGGAACTAACGAGTCCCTTGGCCGTGGGATGGGGTCAAATCAACCCTTCCCTCAAATGGTCCTACACAACTGCCCATCCTAGTTCAAAACCGCACCAGAAGCGCAGTAGTCAAAGGCGTTTCTCTAAAAAAAGTTAAAAGACGCGGAGGCACTCGGGTTTCGGGCTGTTTGGGAAGGGACGGTTGAGGCGCAAAAAACTTTGGGATGGTTCAAGAGGAGTTTGTGAAAACGGGCCCTGATCCTAGAGTCTTTTAGGGGGATCAGAATCTTCCAAGACCTAGGCAATTCAAAACAAGTATCTTTTTGCACTGTAAGTTGGGCCAGTTTGTAACCAAACCAGGCAGACTGGAGAGAGTGTCGGCTGGGCAAAAGCTGGAGCAAAGCTAGTCTTGCGACTATGTCTGCGGCTGAAATATCAACGAGAGGGGTAAACGTCCGAACTAGGAAAGATCGATTACTCTCTGCCACTCGCCATGGCCTACCAGCCTGATAATCTAGCAATCAACAATTTGCAGTCATATGATACGTGTGTTATCTTGCAGAAACTTGAATCTCAGATTCATATAGGTTCAGACATCGACAGTATTTTTCCAGATCAATTTGGTGGATAACTCGACAGACAGGTTGAAAAACCACGCAGCATCTTAGATGTTTTTCATCAATATTGCGAAGAATATGACAGCAGAATGTGACTCAGTCTTTTAATCATTAAAAAAGCAGTGATTTTTGAAAGACAACTCTATAGACCGTGCGCCTGGAGGATTTCGGTTACAAGAGTAATAATAAGCTTTTCAAATAGGTCTTCAACCACTGATTTTTGGCGCGAGCCTGCATCGTACCCATAACGACAGAGGAAGTAAGTGCTTTTCTCTTCTAACCTTTGACTTTAAACTTAAATCCTTGATAAACTGGTATGTCGAAAAATCAAGCCGCTGCCCTTAGCGGCAGACCTACTGAACAGGCGTGAGATCAGGAAAGTTAATTTTTACCCATTGTACCCACTCTGGTTGTTTCTGTAGGGCAGTTCTTTCCTCCTGCCCTGCCTGACAATGTGTCCGGGTCGCCAGCTACTATAAAAATTCATTCTAAAAGGTTTCCTGTGCTAATACAAGCCCTCACAAATGTCAGCCTTCATCAACTATTACATTTCCCACTTTTCAAATGTCAGGGCTAATGGGCCTGCGCATGAACGTCGACCCTTTTTCAGTGAGAAACAGCCCAACTTATCGTTCGTATCTGCATACTACGCACGGTGTGAGTGGGCGTATTGTTCAGTGCAAGCGCGCATGACAGCAAGTTCCAGCACTGTTTTGGAAATAGAAGGCTATGAACTAGATCCCAGGACACTCAAATAATTGAATGCCTCAGTAACTAGCTTAAAAAACTTTCTCTTGACAGATTTTAAGGATGCAGTTAAGAATTCGAGCTTTAATGAGGTCTATTGAAAGAGGATAAATCACAGGGTGACACACACGATATACAAATACCGCAAATACTCGAATATATCCAAGGGAAATAATTATTTCAAATAGGTCTAGGGGGGGGGGGGGGTATTCGAGGGGATAATTTTATGTGCGGAAAACTACAAATTTGCAACACGATTTAGCATGCTCTGCTAGAAAGTAATGATTTTACTTCCATAATTAGCTCAACCCTTGCAGACTTTCCGCTAACAGGGCAGGACCATATACTGTAGATACCCCACTTCTTGGTGGCGAGCGGCTCAGTGGTAAGACGTCAAAATACCAGGCGGGATGCCCAAGGTTCGAATCCTGGGCACCTAATTTCTTCACGATTAGTTGAAAAACTGATTGTCAGTCGTGGACACTAGCCTCCAACCCAACAGTTCGAAAGTTTGGAAAAGCGAGACCGCCTGGGACCAGCTTGATGGCAAGCTCAGACAGGCTAGTACTGCTTGACCCCATAGAGTGTCCCATCAGCTTGGTGAGTAATAGCTACGGTAAAGCTGCTTGAGGAAAAGAAAATTATAAAACTAATCGGGCTCTGGGACAGACAAGGAAGAAATATGAGAATTTTTGGTACTTCTTAATCCAGGCGTAGAAAAAAACAGTACCTGCCAACCATCCAAAATATACCAAAAATCGAACAGAAAGTTTGGCATCCATCTTCACGTAGTCGCCAGGCTGCCACCGCTTGCACTCGTCTACCTCGCCCAAACACTCCTTCAGGAATTTTCTTAAGATTTGTGCCTTCGAAAATCTACTTTGCAATCATCGAATTCCAACTTTCTAAATCCACTAACATGCAGGGACTTCGATTCCGCTTGGCTGAACTCTCGACTCGGCTCTTCTCTTCACCATCAGCGAGTTGATTAAATTTTTGATAACCCTTTTTCTCCAACTCTATTCACTAGGCGAGCGAGAATTGAGAAAACGTGTTATCTAAACCTGATTGACCAAACGACTTCATTTTCGAAACCAAAAAAACCACTTCTTTTCAAAACCGCCATAAAGCTTTGACCAAACGATGATGGCCAGCTGGGATGCAATTAGGGTTCCGAGAAGCCGCGAATCGACCATGCATGAAGGAGGAAGTGGAATCCCATTGGATGGCACCTAAAATGGCCAACTTCCCCCACGAATATATACATAAAATCACTTTTTCCACACCTCCCTGCCACACTTCGTTCCAGCAATAAACTAGGGTTCCTCGTGAATATCGACTTTCTAGCTCTTGCCAAATATGGACATAACAGCCGCATATTTCTATAAGAATCCCCGCACGGCAATCATTAGGCCTTTTCAGCACATCCTTGAATAAAAATGACTTCCTTCCACTACATTAGTCCATGAAAGCATCTGACAATTCCTAATTACCGTCCCCATATCACAACAACAAGTCGCGGAATGATTATCAAAGGCCCGCCGGCATTTCACCTATCAAATACGCCTACACATCGAAAATGCATTAAGTATATTCCTATCAGACTTCTGACCAATCTATATCACAAACTACGCAACTCAGCAGTCCATACTTCTGTTGAGAAAATAACCTAAGTTTACGAAAAACCTATTCTTTCCACGACGAACACAACTACGCCTTCGCTATCGCTGGTGCAGACGGGACCTTGCTAGGTACTGCCGCGCCCTTGGCTGGCTTGGTTGATTGTTCCTGCTGCTCTTTCTCCAATTGCCGCCCAAGATATTCCCTAAAGAGAACATAACTAGGCCAATTCTAAGAACCTATTTCAAAAATCTACTTACCAATTGTGCACCATTATTTTCTGCACAGCCAGCAAGGCGTGATATCTCACGTTCGGATCCTCGTGCGTCAATAAACGCATTACGAATTGTTTGCCTTGCAATTGTTCAATAACCCTAAAAATGACAACTCATTCAAACACTATTCTCACGAATAGGCCAATTTCACATACGTTTTTCCACGCGGATAATGACGTACATATTCACCAATATCGTGCGCAGCGACGCACAAAATCAACGGGTCTCCAGCCATTTCCAAAATACGAATTAGGATCTTCAAGAGCTCAAAGTTCTTTTCATTGAAGCGCTGAACATTTTCTTTCCAGAATTTCTCCGATTTGTGCACCGGCGACCATTGTAAACGACCGGATTTCACTTCAGTCACATACTCGTCGAAAGAGCTACAAAGGAAGAGAAATTACATAGCGTTAGGTTCTAATAGCTTGTAACCCATGTCATGCCATATTTTATCGATAGCCAAGCACTATACAGCGCACTCAAGGGCTAAGGAACCTATTTTTTGATCCTTTACCCATTCTATGTGTGTCTAGAAGTCGGGAGTCCTTCTATAAGTCGGGCGAGAGGCGGTAGTCGAGCCCTGAAGCAAACAAGTCTTACCAGGGCTGCAAGTGTGGAGTAATAGCTTCTACGACTTTTGCACGTCTGTTACTGCCTGTGGCTATTGTGGAAGCGCCTTTGGGTTCTATCTATACAACTTAGGAGCTAAGAGTCGTCATACATATTACAGTTCCTGCAAGGAGGGCAAGGCACACAACTGCCGTGAATTCTTATTTGAGATACCTACATGCATTTATCCGAGTATACACATGTTGAATGTATACTCACAACAATGTCTATACTCATACAAAGCGTACTGTAGATATAAAAAGCTCGATATCTCGAACTAGTGTACCTGAGGATGATGTATTTATATCACATACATGAACATGGTAAGTACAAGGATATACGAGGTATACCGTGCAAATATACGTAACTTATGCAGGTACATACTGTATGTACCCGTTTACATGTGCATATACAGTAGATTGATGAGATGCTGTTGTTGGTGGAACACATGCACTAATGCAGTAGCTGCATGAATGAATGCCGATGCATCCAATAATATTGTAAGTCTACTGTAGTGGTTCGATTTCTACACCAAAAGCATGACAAAATGTACAGCAGATTTCAGAGAGTCGACAAGAAATATGCTGCGGTGCTGAGAGTCATGACAGGACGGTGGTTTTAGCACGCTGCGCTGGAACCCGAGAGGCTACGCCCATGTTCTAATCCCGCTCAAGGCTTTGTACACATTTCTGATTGCAGAAATCCCCACGCTAGCAGGACTTGCTGAAATAGTCGAGTGAGGTCAAGTTCTGCTTCCTGCTGACGAATTATGTGAATGGCATAAAAAACTATGACATTACGTAAATGAGTATTTGTATGCTGGAGCAGAAAACTCTTTCAAGTTTTAGAAAGTAGAAAAAGCTTGAACCTGTAATCAAGAAGAAAAAAATTGAAAAACACAAGCACTGAGAGTATGTTGCTGACGAGAATACTGCCGTATCAACTTGCTTCTAGAGGCTGAATATGCGCACAGATTTATGTGCTGGATGTTATCAAAATTCAGAGAATATACAGAACGCAGTCACCATGGTATGACATACCCTGCCTTTCTGCATTAAGATACAGAGGTAAGGCCTGCTGAGATATTCACTCATGTGACAGGTGTGTTTGGCCTGCGGAGAAAGTGGCGTATTTGGTTGCAGTGCTACAGTGTATCGCTCGATACACTGAGAATTGAGAAAAACACGCAGGGTTCTTTCCAAACTCAGTTTTCAGGCTTCAATTTGAAGCCTCCAACACTCCTTGGGCTTGGGGTTTTTTCTTTGAAAAAAAAACGAAATAATCCAGAATAAAAAAATTTCATTGCACTTTAGGCGCTAACCACTGCTGACCAGTTGGCATGACGCCCCTAATATTTCGCACAGAGCTTTCTTTTGCACCCAGGAACATACTATAATTCTTGGTTTTGCAAAGTTCGACTTGACGGTTGACGATGTCCCCTTTCAGAGTCCTTCCTGGAGGGATTTTGAGACTATCCACCCCAGCGGTATCTTCTTCAATGCAGGCCTATACAGGCTTACTAAATAACCAACATTTTGCCTTGTACTAACCTACAGGGGTGGTGCCTGCTCAGTCAGACATGTATGCTTATCAACTGTCATGGTGCCAACTCATTTCACAGTGCTATCTGGCAATCGTTCCGCACATGAAGGCTACCCACTCACCTCAAATCCTGTACGCTGCCCTCCAATTTTCCCAACAAAAATTCGATATCCTCTTGGAACTCGGCATCGTCGTATTTCTTGCCTTCCATCAACTCCAACGTTTTCAACACTTTGCATTGAACCATTTGCAAAGCGCTCTCTCGCACAATTTCTTCATCCTCTGGCTTTTCGATCAAGTTCTGCGAAGCAATAGATTAGCACGGCCCAGATGCCACAAAAGAGACTACACTCACCCGGAATGTGGCCAGAATTATACGAATGACCTTTTCCTTCGTCGACTCTGACATTATGTCAGCCAACGTCGGCACTACCATGTATCTGAAAATGTGCAACCAACACGTGAATAGACGCAGATTAGAAAGCGCACTATCTTCAAGCTTACCTGTTCATGCGCTCAGCAATGGTCGGATTGAAACTCATACACCAAATGCAGAAAATCAGCTGATATTGTAGTTGAAAGTTCGCTTTTCCAGAAAGCACAGCGATTATACTGAAATTAAAGCCATTTTACCAGGGCTAAAAAAGACAAAAACACTCACGTCGCCAGTCCATCCACATTCAAGAAAGCGTAGCGATATTCATCGATTCGGAGTAACATTTGCAAACATCGAGCGATCGTGTGGATGTAATCATTGCTCTACAACATACAGATTCCAGTCACGAGGCTAGGAGAGAACATGGGTGCACATAGTGCAAAGCTCCAGCCCAGTCTTAACGCTGAGATCATTGCAGTTGATGGGGTTGACAGGAAATAATTCCTCAAAAAACCCAACAATCATTTTTCCTATACTCCTTTCCAGGGGAGGGTCGATTTTCAGCCCCTTTCCCGCGAGCTAGGGGCTTGTTAGTTGTGCTATCTAGCCATCGACTAGAGTCATCCGGGATGCATGCTGGTCAAGGGTGCGAGTTAGTCCCCACCCCACGATGTGGGCGATTACCCCATGGGGTACCCATACCCTGCTCATGCCCCACGAGGGGACCCAGAGTCAAGAGCCGCCCGCCCCATAAGATCTCTTCTTGTTTATCGACCCTAGAGAAATGGGGGGGGGGGGGGGTGAGTCGCCCACCACCAGGCGCGCAAGGCGCAGATAGAATTTCGCCAAGTTCTCCGACAGCCTGGGTTGAACCCAGGCCGACTTATGCCCAGCTCCGCCACGCAAACTAAGACACACACTTTTCACCGCCACGCTAAAAGGCGGCAACCCAACAGACATGACTCACCGGCAGTCGCAGCTGATCTTTCAACCAAGTCAAATAATACATCAAATCCTGTCCATCCATTAGTTCTGGACCGCAGCAAGCCAGTTTAGCCACGATGCGGCTGGTCTAAAAATGAAAACAGTAAATGAATGAAATAATGAATGCCCATCCTTGGCCCCTACCTGGTTGACCACAAAACCATCCGTTCTTGTCAGCATGGCCAAAAATGGCGACCAAACGGATTGTTTTTGTTTCTTTGCATAACCGAAAAATATGTCCACTCGAGTGCGATCTTCCTGAAAAAGGAGGCAGAAGTGAGCTAGACGAGTGGAAACGAAAAAAATGAGGAGAAAGAGAATCATGAGGACTGATTTGCTTTTGTTCAGCGTAGATTTTTTTACATTAAACTACATAAAATGACAACTTACCTGCAGCATATCGTCCACTAAGGTCAAGACGTATCGAACAGTTAAATCCTTCGACACGTTGGTCATCAAGTTGAGAAATGTCTTGGCGCACTGAAAAAAAATTGTGGCTGCTACACCAGTAGAACCAAACTGTGGCATTGGATTCCGCAAGAGTATAAGCTAGACAGAAACAGTCAGATTCCAGAACAGGATGAGCTCCGCAAAGTATAAAATGATTACAAAGCTGCAAATAAAGTATTAGGATTCAGATCCTAGGAGATTCTAAAATTTCAAAGGTACCCCGTGGCTCAGGGTATTCGCATAATCCTTGTTGTCTGAAGGTCACGGCAAGTGGAAGAGAACTACTGACCCCCTGTGGATGGGAAACGTGCCCTCAGGTTGGTTTTAGCAGCATAGTCGCTCGTAAGACTAGACTTCCTCTATTAAAAGTTTCCGATCGACCGGCTTCAGTAGTTCATATCCTCTTCCGCCCTGGGAACGGAGTGTTGCACTTCAGGGCCATCAATTCTATCAGCCCTTCGGCTGGACCCCTGAGGCTTACAAACTTCTTGGCTAAATCGACACAACTGCCTCCTAACAGAACAAAGCTCACCTGATTTCGACTCTTTTCCAAAAGTTGTTTTCGCTCTTCGCCTTTGCTCATATCGTACGCAGTCACAAAGTTATAGTCTTCTTGGGAAATCATCTGGCTGTGCAAGTACGATTTCCAATTCGGCTTGTTGTTTCGAACTTCATTAGCCGCCTCCATTTGCAACTTACTCGTGGCTGTGATCATATCTGAAAAATGCAATTATGAAGGCTGCGCACGATATCTAAACAGAAATTGTCAGTGGTAGAAAAAAGGAAAGTGGAGACACAGAAAAATTCAACATTCCTTTTTACATTACAGAAATTGGCGAATTTGGGATAAGTATGCACACGCAAAACTTAGCAAAAATTCATTACAGTAGACTTGCAGAGGTTTTAACCACTACGACCAGTTTTAATAGCCTATTGTAATAACAAAATTTTTGGCTCCTCGAGTGCTGGTCAAGGCATCATTTCCAATCGATTCAACCGCAAAAGGGGCCATTCTTTTACAACTCAACCTTTTCCTTAATGTCGGGAAAAACACCAAAACAACCTTTCATACAACACTCACCAACTGCATGCCGATCCATTTCTTCTTGAATTTCAGCCACTTTCTCAGGCGGTATTGCAGAAGAGGCGCTCGAAGGTCCCGATTTCGATGCCATTATTTGTCAGTCGTCTTAATGGAATCGAATTAAATTTTTGACGTTTCTTCTCCGACTCGCCTCGAAGCAGATTTGACGACAAGACTGGACAGGAGCAGTCACGAGAAGTACACAATACATGGCCCAGCTATGCTTTCTTCCTGTCTGCTGGACGTCACGAGGAATCGCACAAGCGCAAAAGTTCTATTGTATCCAAAAAATTCTACTGCAAAGCGCGCTAATTTCGAAATTTTAAGAGCAAGAAGCTGAACTGAAAAACCCAGCAGTTTTTTGGTGTTCAGTCGGAAAATGAAAAAGCTTTCGCATTTTGTGTGCGGAATAGTTTCTGTTTAAAAGCAGTTTTCGCGAAAGGAAGGCAGAATACGAGGAGATTCAATGAGTGATAAATACTGTCTAAGCGAGTGAGAGATAGTGTAAATATTTCCCACGCATTCCGGGAGCCCAAGCAAAATCCGTTTGTTGAATGTTGGTTGACATATTTCAGGTGGGAAGATTCCGGCTCCTTCTGCAAATTATTTTTGTTCTATTATTTTTCGAACTAATTTTTGACAAATGAGTTCAATAACGGATTTTTTCCGTCGTCATCGTGGTAAGATAATTGCTGGTTCAGTAATCGCAGGAGGAACATATTTGGCTCAAAAATATCTTCGTCAATATTTGGAAGAGCAACGACAATTAGAAGCTGATCGTAATTTAGCAGCGGCTGCAACTCAAGCATTCGGAATGGATCCGCAAAGAATGATGTTACAAAATCGAAAATTTTATATTTTCGATTCAAATCAACGTACGTGCGACAATTCGATTCTTCAAATTATACCCTCCATAAAAAGTAAATTACAAAAGCGTTTCGATGTCGAATCGTCGGCGGATCATTTGAAAAAAGCTGCCGAAACGAGTACGAATAAAGTTGAAATATGGAACCAAATGAAAGTGGATGCTTTCACGCGGCTTTTATCAGCTTCGATTTCGTATACAATTTTGGTTTTGAGTTTAAAAGTTCAAATCAGTATATTGGCAGCGCAAATTTACGAAAATAGCAAGCAGTCGGTACCGAATAAATTCGAAAGTTGGTATTCAAGAATTTGGTATTCTTTGGGTGGTCGTATGGCCCAAGTGAAACCAAGAACTGGTGAAGCGAAAAAGAATTGGGATGTGAGTGGGCTGAAAAATTCCTCAGCCGTTCAACAACTTTTCCTACAAGCTTTGCAATTTTTCGTAAGCAAGGTAAGTGTTTGAATTGATTGCCGATTCAGGCTTTTCGAAGTGGCATGCAAACTTTTTTCCAGGGTGTCGATTCCTTGGCCGATTTTGCCCAACCGATAATCGTTGATCAATTATCCACAATGTCTTTGAAAGATCCAATCACTTATGATCAACTGAAAAAAGTTTTCGAAGAATTGCGTTCCAAATTGATCAACTCGGATACGAATGGTCGTCACTTTTCGTTTTACGTCGTTCCATTATGTCATACCGGAACCTTACCAGATGAGCCAGTCCTTGAAGAATTGCTTATTCTACTCAAAACCGTTTTGGAATCACCTGAGGCCCAGCAAATGTTCGATTACGGCCTAGATATGTTCCTTGATGGAGCCTTAAAATATGCGATCAATGCCGTGCCCGAATATCAACTTGATGGAGCACAGCATAAATTACGTTCGATCGAAAAACCATCAGCTGCTTCCAACGCTTCCGTGCCATTGGCTCGTTTGATCCCCGTTTTGACCGATGCTTTTCATGAAATATCCAGAATCAATTTCGATTCCAGCTTAAGCAATTTCATTATTTCGCAAGAATTGAACGACTTTTGTGTCAAAGTATTTGAACGGGATGAATGTATCTGGTAAATTTTATTCATCTAATTCTGACACTAGATTCGCATGGTTGTGGTTGGGGATTTGACAAATCGTATACCTTAGCAACACTGTAGGACTTGGGACTTGGTTGAGGCCAGGTTTCTCAACCAAGCTTAATATCCGAACCCTAGAATAACGTTGTAACATTTTTGAGTCCTCTTGCCATTGATACATAATCACAGACTTATGGTGACGGATGATTGATTAAGTGCAGCTTATTTGCAATTATTTGGGTTAAGTTGAGGGGTTCGCAGTGTGGCTCAGCCTGTAATTTTATAGCCATAGATATTGCTCGATTTAGTTTAGTTTTCTTGAAAACTTCTGTCTTGCAAGAGATTTGCGCCTGTTGTAAAAAGAATTATCGATCTTTTGGCTGTTTTAATCGAAATCGCCTCTTTTTTGCGGTAGGAGAAAAATTTAAGCGGCCAAAGTTGAGGAGATCATTGCAGTCACTCTTCTGCTTTGAATTTGCAGTCGAATTTGAGTTGCAGCGTAAGTCTTCTGGATGCAACTATTATATGCCAAAGTATTGACAAAGCTGCAATTACAACCGAATAACCGAGTACAATAGAGTGCCGCATCTCCGCTTCAAAAAGTGATCTTTCTCGAAACACTTTTTATTGTACACAAAGTAAAACACCAGAAATCGATTGGTGCGTGTTTGATTCCCGCTGAAGGATCATGGTTTTCTAATATCTAAATTGAAATCTGACGTCGAAGCATATTGTTTAGAAATGGCTAGGCTGCTAAAAACTGAGACTTCCAAGATTGAAAAAATTTTCAGTGCTGGAGCCCGTTTTGTCTATAGCAGCAGTCAAACCACAAACAGCAGCGGAGCACCTCCAAGCGGCTGCGGTGGTGCAGCGGTTTGGCGTTCGTCTATACGTATTGCTTGGGAGCGAATGGCTGGACTCGTCGCAGGTTCGATCCCCGGTGATGGAGGTCGGCTTGCGAACCATAAACCCTCGCTGACCTTGCACGCCAGGTCGTGGGTGACTCACCCGGTACCGCCGAGGCGCTCAGAATGGAGAGACGGGAGCCAAACAAGGAGACAGATGGGGCTGTCGAGCACCGACAGGGCACCAGGCCCGCCCGCCATCGTCCAAGGAAGTCGGTGTCCAGTCCAGGATGCCCTCGCGTAGAGGTGATCCTAGTGGAGACACGCAGAGGGAAGCTGGTGTGCGTGCTGGTACCCTTTTAGCCTACAAGGTTTGACTGCTGGCTGGCTAGAGACAAAACCGGGTTTCGGCTTACAAAAATTTAAAAGAAAAGCAGACCACCTCCATGCGAGGGCATCCTGAACTTGACACCGACTTCCTTGGACGATGGCTGGCGGACTGTGAGACCTGTCGATGTTCTCTTTCCGCCTCTCCACTCAGAGCACCTCGACTCGACGGTACCGGGTGAGTCACCCACAGGCTGGCGTTCAAGGTTGGCGAGGGTTTATGGCTCGCATACCGATGTTCGTCACCGGGGATCGAACCTCACGTTCATGTTCATGTTTTACCACATCACCAAACGCTTATGCGCTCTCCAGGGTGAAGGGACACATTTTACTCGGAATGATTTACCGGCCCGCCAGCCCCGAATCAAGTCCCCTCATACTCCCCAAATAGGGGAAATCGTTCTTGTGAAAGCGCCCGCTCCCAGAATGCACTGGCCCATGGGCAAAATCGTCGATTTGAAACGCGGTACGGATGGGCAAGTCCGCAGCGCCAACATCCGAATCTCGTCTGGACGAACGATTCATCGCCCTATCCAGAATCTGTATCCTCTTGAATGCGCCGCCTCGCATGCACAACAGTCAGACGTATAGAGCATGCAAACACGTCTGAGATCTATCTATGTCTTATCTAAAGGTCGTTCGTCGAGTTTATCTAAATACGTATCTAAAGTGTGATCTGAAAGTTCGGTTTTCGCATGAATAACTCTTCTGTAGTCTCTAAAAGCTCCCTTTTCTCTTTTTGGTTGACCCATCTCGCTGCAATAACAGTACTTTTCTGATAGAACCCCCTCGTGAGCCAATGTCTTAGGAGTCCATGAGCTCTGGTCCCAACTTCCCCTTTCCCTGGGCATCTCTCGCCCGCCGGAGTGTCGCGACGGAGCGCGATGGATTTCAAGGCTCACATTACAGCCCAGGAGAAGCATGGTCGATTTGTGACTTAACGATGTGATTCTTTCCTTTTTATGCTTAGCTCGCTTTCCTGTGGCTCAGTCTCTTCGTTCTGTCTCCGACCAGAGTGGTCGCCTGCTTATCTTTGTCCGTAAAAGACGGTGTAACGAAGCTGTGATATATTCAGTCTCTCTCCTCTAGCCGACCTGAGCAGTCGGTTCTCTCGTCGCTCTCTTCAACTACGCTTCCACAACGCCGCTCTCGCTACATGGGCTAGGAGTGTCTAACTCCCGGGCTATGCGTAGTAGCACTTGCTCTTCTATTCTTAATAGGGAGTGTTCGACCCGTGTTCATGTTCATGTTTTCATGTTCATATCTTACAACATCACCAAACGCTTATGCGCACTCGAGGGTGAAGGGACACATTTTACACGAAATGATTTACTGCCCCGCGAGTCGAACACTCGCCCGTAACTGCGCACCTGGCGTGAGAGGCAGACGCCTAACCCAGCAGGCTACGAGGCCGGTGGGTTAGGCGAGCTGGGATGAGCCCAGTGAATCGCAACCAAGTAATGTCAGCAAATTCCAACCAGTTGCACCACCGTGGCTAATAGACTGGATGGATGCAGTCCATCAACATTTCAAATGTATGATGCGCAAATGTAAGGGCTGGCAAGCAAAGGAGAGAATGCGACCTGTGGGACAGGAACTCCGACTGTAGCACACAAGTCTTGCGACTATGCCTACTGTATAGTAGCGTTCGACTGGGGGTGATTTTTTCGGGGACGGGGTTAGTCTCCCCCCGTTTGGGTCGGGGACAGGGACGGGGATGAGAGAAAGCTTTCAGAGTGTCAAAGTTTGCTTATATCTTAATTTCTTGACATGTTCTAAAAACTTCATGCAGTTTACCCTGCATTTTTACCAGAAGCCTTCACCCATACCCATAAATCGATTGCAGATTAGCAGAGACAAGAACACTATCAGTGAAAGCCTGGCCAAACTATTGCATGTCGATCTCATCTTGCGCCTTAGAATTATCAATGACCTCAAGTTTTTCATAATAAATTTTGCACCCTGATAATTTTGTGTCCACTTTGTCAAAATAGGACCACTTCGGACATTTTTCTATTTCAGAGGAAAGTAAAGCATCGGCAGATAGCTAGCTAGCTAGCCCCAACTACCAGCAATGACCTGATCTCACAGACCAATATGTGCGCATTGCACAAGGCCTCGTCACACCACACAGAAAGCAGTATTTTTCATAAGTAACCATCCCACAACACAGCACAAAATTCTGACGCTATGTTTAGTGGGTCTTTTCGACTGTCGAAGGCGGGAAAGTTTTCGGGGTGAATCCCCGCCACATCTTTTTCGGGGGCGGCGACGGGGACGGGGATGGCCATCCCCGCGGTCGGGGCCCCGGTCGAACACCACTGTATAGCTATAACACCACCTGAGAGGTTGACGTCTCCCAGTCATGGGATATCAGTGATGGTGGGATGGTGCACTGGTGGAAGTGTAATTGGTCTATATCTGCCACGGAAACAGTTCGATTCCTGACTGAGGAGTCTCTTTTTGTAGGCCATTTAATTCCTTATAATTTTATCTAGTATACATTACAACACACAGTATGAAATGCAAACCTGCACCCAAACTACTGAAACGCAACACAACATATTCAACAAGTAGCTCAAAGCGGCATTACTTGGCTGCGACATTGCCTGGGCTCATCACAGGCAATGTTGCTTGCAGGATGGATTTGAAGCCAGCTAGCATCATGCTTATTATCGCCTGATGTGAAAATTGAAATTTCAGGTTGTTAGTCTGAATGTTATTGGTAATGCTCACCTCCACTGATCTGAAAGGTTACAAATATGAACAGCATGACTAAAGCAAGATAAACCTGAAAATGAAACATGTATTTCTTTTAGTCAGCGACGATCAAGATTTTTGATTGAAAACAAATTTTTTTGCTCGACGACTTTTCTTCTCAACCAATGCTTCGTGACAATGGTTCGCTGTGGGTTGCAAATAGAAAGGATACGGCTCTTCGGGTCGAATAATGGCCTTGCCTTTGCAGTCACCATTAGAAGCACAACGTAATTCGCATTTGCCGTTGTTATAAACTCGAGATAATCGATATCGATAGCCGTAGGCAACGAAAATGGGCCATGTACCGCCCCGCACTAATTCGAAATTGGTACGAAGCTCAGGATCGTTGTAACTGAAATTATAAGAACAGCGTCAAGTAGGAACATTTTACAGTGGACTACTAATTGATAAAACCATATTTTGTGAACCACTGTGCGTGTCACTGATCAGCAGATAGTGACTTTTCCCCGACCCACTGTCTTTGACTGAACCAAAGTGTTGACAAAGGACATACTCGTGTCTGAACTGCGAAATATCGGCGATAAAAGGCGCGACAATGTACAAGACAATCAGTGATACTGTACCCACCTAAGCCGAGGCTACAGCTGAATTCGCACTCTCACAAGCTCTTGTCTGGCCACTCGAACGTGGTCAAGGCAGACGAGGCTTTTCAAGCTTGAAGCCCTAGAGTTCCCAATTTTTCGTATCCGAACTATTAGTAGGTTGACAGAGGGCTAGTGTGCACGATTTCAGGTCAGTTCTTCAAGAAGAAATCAAGTGCTCAGGGTTTTTGCGCTCGTTCGGGATCCCGATCTGGGAAAAATGGTCTGGATTGAATGCTGCGGAAATAAAAAATCTTACTGCTACAGGGAAAAAGACTGGTGTACGGGGAACTAGCTGTAGGGGCGAGAGTAACATGATGGCTTAGAGTTGCGTCACAGCAAGTGCAGTAGGCTGATGCTGACGAAGAGCTGCGTCATGTAGGTTAGGCATTTTTGCGTGGAGTGTACTGTATTTTGATTTGGTTCTACTATAAGAAGAACCTTGCTCAGTGCAAAATTGGAGACTAGCGATAAAATTAAGGTTGGCTCATCAAAATCGGCGAAGGGTCTTTAGACTTATTTAAAATCTCATCATTCAAAGGAATATTTGGTAGCAGGAGAGGAGAAAAAACTTTTGCATCAACTACTGCTTTTAAAAAAGCTTTGCAATTTATGAATTCGGAATTTTTCAGAAAAGACAATATCGCTGACTTCGTCTGCTGGGAGGGGGTCTGATTTTTCTCCGGGGAGGGGGGAGGGGAGTCGGACACATGGCGGCCCATTTTGGTTGCTATAAAATTGAATTTTTTAAATTTAAATTTTTGCCGCGAAAATTCAAAGTTAGTTTGGCCTTCTAAGGCAAAACATTGGGTCTTTTTTACTATAAAAAATGAATTTTTTTTGGGGAGGGGTGGGGTCAAAAAAAGCAAAGGGGCCATCCATGAAGGTTCAACCGCACAAAATCTCGATTTTTGACCCTTCTCGCCCTTGACCGCATGCCGACCACTTCTCGCGAACCCCCCTCAAAAATGGTCGACCACTTTGGCCATACCCCCCCCCCCTTTCCAAACGCAGTTTTGTCAGATGTGTTATCTTGTGCTTTCTCGGACTTGACAAGGTGCCCTCTCCTTCGAAGATAAATCTTTTATTGATTAATGGAGCGGATTTTGTGAAAGCCTGCACGAACTTTCCCCCATATTTTTTTAAAGGTTTTGCGGGCTCGGCCGCGTCGGGTCAGTTTCTTTACAGGACTTCCAATCATATAAGCTGGCCAGCAGTCTTTTGGATCAAATGCCATTCCAGTTTGGAATAAGAGTCCTGATGAACCCGAAATTGCATTGTCGAGAATGAACGACCGAGAAGACAAAAAGTTTTGAAGGTTTGAACGCGCACTACTGGTAAAGATGAAAGGTCTTTTTTGTCATCAACTAAAAATTTGCTGCGGTCGACCATTGGCCGCTACCCCTCCCCCGAACGCACCTGACCACTTTTTGCTAAACCCCTCTCCCCCTAGGCTGCGCTCGACCTTTATGGGTGGCCCCAAAGGTACCTGCGCAACTTCGCCGGGCGGGACAGGAGGGTCCGCCATGTAAAAAATTTTCTTCTGTCAAAAATAGTAGGGAAGGGGGTCAAACACAGTAAAGGTGGAGGGCACAGACTGCGTGACATGCACACCATTGCCGGGCGGGACAGGGCAGGGGGTCTAAAAAATGAGAAGGGTCCCCACCTTACAAAATTTTTTAGGGAGGGGGGTCTACACTACCTTGAATACCCAGTCAGCGATGTTGGGAAAAGAGCTTCCAGTAGTAAAGGGCGAGTCTTCTACTTCCTCTGTCCAGCCAAAAATTTTGGATTTTTTCTTGTAGCAGAAAAATTCAAACCTGGGAATCCAAAACAGAAAGAATTGACTTATTTGGCAGGCGAATGGATAGCTTATGCAGTGCTGCCATTCACGACTGTGAATAATTCTCGTTTTCGAGCTATCATGCTGCTAATCCGAAATTCTATCCTCGAAAAGATAGTTATTTCCGAAGAGTCATCATGCCCGACATGTGGCCGCGGTGGTGCAGCGATTCGGCATTCGTCTCTCAGTAATGCTCGGGAGCGAGTAGCTGGACTCGTGCTAGGGTTCAAGCCCTGGTGATGGAGGTCGGCTTGCGAACCATAAACCCTCGCTGACCTGGCACACCAGGCCGTGGGCGACACGTGGAGACACGCAGAGGGAAGCTACTGTGTGTGCCAGTCCCCGCACAGCCCTGCCCATATGGTTTTACTGCTGGCCGGCTAGAGGAAAACGGGCTTCGGCCCACAAAAGTTAAAACAAAAATCATGCCCGACATTTACAAACGCCCTGGCTCGAAACCGAGGCCTGCATCGAGCCCCATGGGTGAAAATTCTCGAGGATCTCCTGTGCATTTTGTCCCCTAACCCACAGGGTCTTATACAAAAGACCCTGTAGGCCTGAAGCGCTCGTAAGATGACGAAGCTACTATCGCTAGCTTGTGCCATTAAACGCGGTCTTCTTGATAAAAAAGTTAGAACTAGTTTCTTCGTCAACGAAGTCGAGTTTGATGCAAGCCACAGGATTTGCTTTTACCTCCACTTCCCTCAAACTTTGTCCATGTAACACAGGTGTGGTTACTATAACCTGCACCTACCAGTGTCCTGGTTCAAAGAGCTATTTCGCCTCTATATTTTCAGGGTAGACTTCAAGGGTCCCACGCACACACACATCACATTGCACAGGCCGAAAGCATTAGCAGCTGAAACAGCAGGCTACAGTATGTAGTGCACATATGTACTGTTCCCTTTTTTTTAGACCACAACTGCCTTATTTTTCTGGGTTTACGATAGACTACTAAAGCAGGCTTCCAACAAAAACCCACCGAAAACCCAGTTTGAGAATCCAATATGACCCAGAATCGACAGAGCCGCAGATCCGAGAAGCAGATTCCAGATCAGCAAAGAAAATTTCCAGGCTCATCAGCTGAAAAATGATAACTCGCACTAAAATTACAAGGTCTTAAAGTTGCTTAGGCGCCAGTTAGTTCTCTTGTCTTCTTTGAGGTGGTCTAATAGACATGGAAAGGAGGTAACAGAGCAGGCTAGCAAGGGTGTGGCGCCCATCTTATTTTAGCAGATCGGATCACGATTCAGCCGATCCAGGCAAATAAACGGACCTGTCGATGCTGGTTTCACATGTAAATTTCTAGCCCAGTTACGGGGAACAAAAACATGACTACAGTCGACCTCGGATAACTGGAGCCGTTCAAGACGCAAAAATGAGTTGCAATTAGACAAAGTTGCAATTATCCGAGGCTGGAATACGTTAACATACTGCAGCTCAAAAATCGGGGAAGGGGGAATTGTTGCAATTATCCGACGTCGACTGTAGCATGTTTCAAATAGAGACGCGTAAAACATTTACACAATGCTATCCCACCCGTGACTCATCGAAATTAGAATATCATCATCAGGCTACTTAATCAGAATGCATCCCAGTACCTCAGATCTAGTATTCAATCATAAGGGAGTCAGCACCCAAAAGATAACAGAAAACTAATAAAAAAAACTACTGCTTTTAATGCTTTTTTCCGAACTTACATGGAAACCATCTGCTCCACGGCCAGTGTTTTATTTTTTCTCGCTTGCTCGATTTTATGTTCTCTGGGTGGAATTAAAAAGCTAAAACACAAGAAATATAATTTATATGGGCACTGTTTCTCCCACTTCATTTACCATGACCCCGCCGACTTTGTGGCAGCATTTTGGGGGTTTCCTCGATCAATTGCATTAATAATAACTGGGTTATCGTTTTTATTATCCATCGAACTTTCATCTGCGTCCTTGATGAACACAATTTCCCGATATTCCTTCGCGTAATTGATTTCCGCTGCAGGAACAAACAATGGTTTGCATTTGCCGATTTTCGCCGTTCCAGAAATTTCTGCCGGTTCGCATTGCCTTGCCGAATCAGACTTCGATGTGGTTGGATGAATAGTTTCAGATGAATTTCGAACCGGAGGGATCGGAATTTTTTTTCGCTGCGAAAACACCGAAAGAATTTGGGGATGAAGAGTGGGAGCATCGCTCGGCACAAATGTTGTTGATTGCGGCGGAAAGCATTTGGCGATCAATTGCTCATCGATCGACGGCACCGCCCATGCTTCGATACTCAAAAAATTGGCAGCCTGACGTAAGTGATCTTTAACATGTGACAATTTCGCATCTGATGAAACGTATGTCTCACGCAGACCGAATTCGAAACACATGCGACAAATAGGATCAGGTGAATTTGTATCCAAGGTGGCCAATCCTTGTATATCTGACGACTTTTTAGTGGTTTCTCTTGTTTGAACAGTCGGCTCTTGTTTCATCCGCTTATTTAATCTTTCGACTGGCAACGGATCATCGCCCAGAATTTCTCCATAAACGCCACATTCATTTTCGCGTCGTTTCGAACTCATATTTTGGCAAAGTTTGGTGTCAAAATTTTTACGAATGCTGTGAATAAGTGGACAGTTTCAATCTGTCTAGTCAAGTACTGAAAGCGAGAAATTTTTGATTAGTGATTTTAAGAAATGAACGTCAAAAAATTGTCAAACAGTGTCGCCCCAATCGAAGATTTAAAACGTGCACTTCATGAGCACAGGAGCTCAAAATTTGCATATGCGCGCTAGGGTAGCAGTTGTCAAGTAAGATCCGCGCACATTCTAGTACATTGAAAAGTGCAATAAGCAGCTACGCGCCAAAGTGTGCGGATAGGGTGAGTGTGCGTAGCTGCTGTTGGGCGCGCTGATGCTGAAATGATTATTTCCAAAAAAGTCTGTTATGACAGACTCAAAACTTTTAGACCAGCCAATGCACAGAGTGAAACCAGGGCTTAGAATGGCTGGTCTACTCGACCACTGCTAAGCGCAACCACGGTTTAGGAAAAATGTCTGAGCAGAAGCTGCTTTTTCTGCATGAATATCAACAGGACGACTGATCCTGGTAGAGGGCCACACAATCCTGTGCTTGTGGTCCTCAAAGTGGGCTAGGAGTGTCTAACTCTCGGGCTATGCGTAGTAGCGCTTGCTCGTATCATTACTAGGGAGTGTTCGACTCGCGGCCAGGTAAATCATTTTGTGTCATGTGCCCTTTTATCCTTGAGTGTGTCATTACTGATATGATAAACCATGAGCATGAACATAAAGTTGGAAGAAGGGGAAAGATTTCACAGTGGTCATCGAGGCTTAGGCATGTAACGATAAGCAATATCACTTTGCTCCCAGCGCTACAGCTTTAGCATGCAGTGTGCAGGTTAATTGTGTGGAACAGCACAGCTGCCTTTGGGGAGCCTGTCTGAACAGCAGCAGTACATGCACCGAACACAAGCTTTGTGGCTTGGATGCTGACATATCAATGCATACATACATACAGTATATGTGTGCGAGCAATTACAAGCTGTGTGTGCACTGCCTGTTGGGGCACTTTCCCTTTTTCTTGTGGCCGAGTAGACCAGCCATCCTAAGCCCTGGTTCCACTGTGTGCATAGGCTGGCCTAAAAGTTTTGAGTCTGTCATAACAGACTTTTTTGGAAATAATAAAACCGTTTTTCGTTTTTTGCTAGAAACTATAGTTTGGCCCAAAACACTTGTTCCTACAACTGAGAGAATTGAGCGACTTGACTGTCATACACCTTCTTCCAAACCTCTTAAAACAGAAACATAGAGCGGAACGTTAACCCGCGCCCATGAAATTACTCGTAAAGACCGCCTACAGATCGATCGACCATTTCATAGTCAGAAACTCTCACCCGTGCCTGCTCATGAAATGCGCATTTTTTTGCATATATACTCAGATATACAGGCGGCATGAAAAACAATAAAGCTCATTCGTAAGGATTTCTAATTCGTAAGGACTAGCTCATGCTCGAGTGGTCTTAAGTTCTATATCCTCAGAGTATTCCATCAGAAGCTGAAACTGAATACTTAGGATCCGCAAGTTTTATAAGTTATTTTTAGCTCCTATTTTCCTCAGCCCATCTTCGTGAAAGCGCGCTAAGTGAGCCTAGCCAATCAATAGCGCTGCACCTCAACCCGTTCAGTTGATGTTTCTAAGCTGCGCGCCGAAAATGAAAAAAACAGAAACACCAGAGCCAGCTACTTTCGGTAGTCAATAACTCAAGAATGATTACACCAAAAAAGTTTATTTTTCGCACGCTTTGCAAGATAGGTCAGATCCGCTGCTACGTCAATTTTTATCAAAATCTGTTGAGTACTCGACAAGCGACGGGTTGAAAAAGCCAAAAAAGTGATTATTTTCTGGAATAACCTTTTCGAAACTAAAGCGTTCAAAAAACGAATGCCAAAAGGCAGATTCTGAAGATGCAAGCTTTCAGAAAAACTAATATTTACACCTGTACGACCTCTGGTTGTTGCTCTAGGCTGATGTTTATCCTCCTCCTCCTCCTCCTCCTCCTCCTCGTCTTCTCCCCCCTGAACAAGAAATCGCCTATCCTGGAATTCGACAATAGCCGGACGGATTTTGATAAAAATTGGCACGATTGTAGATTCGGCCGATTCTGCTATGTGTGCAAAAAATCAAAAATTCTCGTCAAATCGTTCTCGAGTTATTAGTCGGTGAAAATGGTCCTTTAGCATTAGGCGTCTGGTTGGCTGGTCTAAGCAGGCACTACCGTGCCTGCTGATAAGATCCGTTTCGCTCTGATTAATCGCAGAAAAATTCGCAGATGTGGCGCCTATCTAAAAGCATGCTTTCGAAGTCCATTCTTCACTAACGCGAGGGAATATTTAGGTGCTGGGTTAAGAGTGCGCAGTCAAACAAATTGTACTAAAACTCTGTATGAGGAGGAAACTACGTGCATATATCGAGCCTAAATTGCATAAGAGCTGATTAGGACATGCGCAGAAGACAATGCGCACGTATCACACGCAGCATAATGAAACACATTTTCCTATACACAGGTGACAGAGACTAGCTGACCTATTCTTAGAATATATGCCTGATGAGATTGACTGCGACAGTGCGCAAAACGGACTATGAAGAGGAGAGGTGGTGGACTAGGTCAGCGTGAAAACTTGGTGAAAATTGCTGAAAGAGAAAGTCAAGTCGCAATAAGTGTCTATGAAGTAAAATGAGTGGTAATATTTTTTTATTAAAAAAACCCGACAAAGATGATTTTTTCCCGCTTTCGTTTTTGCTGACAAATTTTACTCACCCCTTTTGCCCCATCTACGAATAGCAGCTGGCTCAAAAAATCGACAAAATAATGTTTCGTCTGAACGAAAAAAAAGAAAGCAATATTTCAGCTCCGAAGCTCCGATTGCACCGAAGTAAAGATACATCTTTCTTTATATATCAAATTACGAGGGGAGCTCAAAAAGTTCGTAGCCTGACAACATTTTAATTGAAACTGTACAATGCCGTGCTTATTCATTTTCGACATAACATCCCCTGAGACCAATGCGCTTGTTTAAACTTTGGTGCACCGCGTGCATACCCGTAAAAAGAAATATTACTCCAACCCATCAAAAAACGCTTCAGTCGCTTGTTTCACTTCCTCATCACTCGAAAATCTGTCGTCCCCTCATAAACTTTTTTTGGATTTTTCGAATAGGTAGTAATCGCTGGGTGCCAGGTCTGGACTGTATGGTGGATGATTAATTTGTTTGAATCCCCATTCATCGATGGCAGCCTGAGCAAAGCGTGCTTTGTGGACGGGCGCATTGTCAATCAGCAGCAGCAAAATTTCAGTCATACAGCCCAGGTACAATTTCCCTGCCAGAAGCAAGTCTTGTTATCAAGCAGCGCACAGCAATGAAGTTGCGCATCTGATTAATATTTCCCTTAGCTGTTGCGATTATCTTAAAAAATGGGAGAATGAGGGGAAGAAATAGAAAAACCAATTTCTTCTCCAATGGCAGAGTACGGTCCGTTTTCTTTAATTTCGCTAGCCGAAGAAAGGCCTTACATGCTGATAATTCTGTGACCCGACACACACTGTCGCCCAATTCACCTTTTATCATTCGCGCTTCCAAGCATGCCCCCTCTCAGTCGCTTGTACGATATTGTGACATCTTTTTTCCAGTCAACTCAGACTGCTGGGCAAAATAATACCCGAAAACTTTTATCCACCTCTCTAACCTACTCAGAATCTATTGTATTTCTAACATGAACACAGAATTGTGCAGCTGTGAATGGATTACTGCATGGAGGCCGATGTTATTTCACGGTCGACGTCTCTTCGAATTGGACTAACGCCTGGAGCAACTGCAACGAATGCTATGCCACCCTGGCTCAAATACATACCCAAGCCGAAGTGAAAGCACTCAACAGTTGGATGAAGATTAGACAAGGGCGCATTGCAGAGCTCTTGCAGAATACGCAGTTGTTAAGCTGGGGACGGGTTAGTGGGGAGCTCCAGTATCTTCACTCAATGAACCTGTTGCCAACTGGACTAGGCTCCAACACATGTGTGCTTCCATAAAGTCTGACATGTAGCTGGCTTTCGGGAAAACTTTCTTCTCTTCACCTAAAGCAGGTGAAGACCAATTTTGGTCCCTGCTAAAAAAGCCAAGTCTTTTTCTCTGCATAACAGTGGAAAAAACAGGGCAGAACCGTGTCAAAGCGACTGGAAAATCCGAAATTCGAATAGACGGACTTTAATTTAAATTGAATTATCGAAAGATTGGTTTAAAATTTTTTTAGAGCCAGAACAAAAGCACAAATTCATATTGGCTGGCGCTCCACCGGGATAATACCGTTGATCTGAACGGAATATGTGTAGAAACACAAACCTCGATGTATTATTTCGATGACTCAATAACACGAAACTTGAAAATGGCAGCTGGCAATACTTGGATAAAATATAGAATTTGCAATGACATGGGCGACTTTCCTGGTGAATTTTACGATTCTTTCTACCAGGGTGTAGCTTACCCGGCGAAAACTACCAAAGCTTTGTGCCATTTTAACAGAACGCATCACTTCTTTGCAAAAACTAATTTTTAATCTTTTTATTTGTTTTAGCGCTGGAGCAAAACTACACCAGAAGCGGCGTCTGCGTGACGAAAATTTCAATCGAGACCATTTTCGCCCAGCAGCCGTGCTATTGTTCTTGCCCATGTACACAGAGAATTTGGTGTCGCAGGTTTAATTTCATGAAAGATGTTGCGAGCTGCTTGAGCCACAATTGCCAGCTTTTCACGTGGTCAGAATTTTATAGACCTGGCCCGAGCACAATTCCAAAACCAAGTAATAGAGAATGCATGCACTACAATTTTGAAGCCTGCAGAGGCTTTTCCGCGCTCGCTTTCACATGCGATTTCCCAAAGCTTCCCTTTCGTCCTAAGCATACTCTCCAGAACTTATTTGCTTTTTGTGGACGCTGAATCGCATGAAGTGTGCTTTGACTGTGTTGTTACACAATGAAAACTTGACATGATATATACTGTACGATATATACCGGGTGTTTCATAAACAAAATACCTACTTTCACGTCGATTATATATATACATATATATATCACGTCGATTATATATGGAGGAAAAAAAAAATATATATATATATATATATATATACTAAAACCATGGTTATATACTATGTGGGCCGCAGAAATGTCGGAATTGCAGAAAAAGGTTAGACCTCCAAAAATAGCCTCAGCAGACACAGCATTCCACAAAACCGTCGACAAAATACACCCCTTCTTCTCCGAAGTCCATCTTCTTTTGCAGAATGCAGCAATTACCCTCGAATACTGTTTTGCTTTCGCAAATTTCCTCGCCGTCGTTATTTAATGCATACAGTGCAAAAAGGCGAGTAAACTTGAAGAAAAAGCAACTACGAGTCAGGACGCCTTGCCATGGCGTAACAACAAATCGTACAGAGAGTCGAGGCTACACTATGCTCCTTGCTGACCAGACCTAGGGACTAGGTGTCATGGGTGTTCATTCCTTCAGCGTACCGTCGTTTTATGCATCAGGCGCGAAATCAACTTTTCGGCTTTTATGTATTCGTGTAGCTTGCGCACTTGTTTCGCGAAATGTCAATACGCTGAACTCACGATCAATCTGCTCAACTGCCCGAGTCTGAACTATAAAGTGTGATCCCTGAGGAAGGCTGAGCCTCATAAACTAGAGCACCGAATGTCCTGATAAATATATCGATAATAATTTTAATTTTCCAAACTATGTTGACGTCAATGACTTGGCACCATTGCCAGACTTATTTTTTTTATTCGAGCGGGGACCCTAGTCTGCTAAACGAGCACTGAACGGAGGTACCTAAAGGTACCGACATATAAGGGCGGAAAGGTAAGTGCCTAGTATCCTTTGGCGATCAGCCAACACGAGGCCTACTGTGCACATTTCGAGCGGAAAATAATGATTTGAACATGATAGCAGGGTTTCCGAAACATTATTTTGGAGAGATTTCTGCTGGAACTAAATTTGAAGGGGGAGTCCGTTGTGGCGGTAGCTCTAAAGAGCTACTAAAAAAAAATACATTTTTTAGCTTATTTTAGCACACAGCTCGAAATTATTTTCTAACAAGGACAAGACGGCTCTTCAAAAGTAAAAATTTCTGCTCAGGCGCAGACAAGATATGCACATAATCTAGAGTCAATTGCAATCAAGGAGCAGAGTCCATTTTGAGACAATGAATCTTGTTCTATCCAGGTGTTTACGCGCCCCACGATTGCGAGCTAGCAGTTTTTTGAGCATTGAATTGGAAACACCAGTTTTCTCTATCCAAGTTTTACTGCATATCAGTCTCTGCAAATCGGATCACTTCAAGCTAGTGTTAGAAATAAACTCAAGGTCAAAGTCAGAATTCTGTCAAAACCCCGGTTGACCGACCCTTGGTCAGAGTCAGGGCCGGCCAAAAATTTTTTTTTGAAGGGGCGGTCAAGGTCATGGCCAAGTGAGAATTTCTCGCACCAGGTCAGAGTATTCTGACAGCGAAAGAAAGTAAATTGAGTGGAATATTAATGAAGGATTTAAAAGATGCTTTCTTCCCGTGCAGAGAGCACAAAGTAATTTAGGTTTCTGTCCTGCCGATTGAGTCTCGTCCTTTTCTAGAAGTAGAGAGCGTGAAAAATGAACGACTATTGCATTGTTCACAACGATGGTGCTCGTAAGAATAATGTGCCGTAGATAATCGAGAAAAAGTGCGCATAAAAAATACAAGGTATAACTGTGACTGCTGCTAGGTGCACGGGTAAATGATCAGCCCTATCATAATTTCCTACTTTCCTGAGGTCATCACGAATTTCCAACACTGAATTTTTCACAAAGATCTCGTCTTTAAAAACTTCAAGATAATGTCATGTTTCAGATTTCATGAAGACTGTTGGGCGATGATAGGATGTATGCGATATTGATCCCAACAAAGCCAAAAGGCTGCAGCAGTCCAGTATACACCCTCGACGAACGTGGTAAGGGTCATTCCGAGATATAAACCTAGCTGGTCTCCGATCATTGCAAAGAATGACATCAGATCGATTTTCAATACATCCGTTTCCACGCGATACTCCGGATCGAGGGTGGCAATAATCTTGTTGACAACTGAAGTATTCTCGAATTGGCCCTCTAGTGAGACGAAGGTTGTGTAAACTTTGTGCTGCCAGGATTCGCAGAGTGGAATGCACTTTGCCACTCGATTATGCAGGAGTTGAAGCTGAAGAGAAAGAAAAATGCATTTTATCATTCCTATTTGGTTCTTTCGGGCTGTGCGCAGGATGCCACGGCTCCTCATCCAGCTTCGACCAAACCACCATACCGGGACTACCGTTTCAAAGCCAAACGAGAACCAAACCAAGAATCAAACCAGGACCAACCCGCGTGCCTTGTGTCATTTAAGACGACTGACAAAGCAAAAATAAGATTATTATTAGTACAAATAGCTTCTAGTGAAGGGACATGCATAAACTATAAATTATCGTGGGTGTGTCTTCATCTTCACTGCAATTGAACCAGCTGTTGACATTTGCAACAATTTTGTCTGGTCTAGCCTGACTAGCGGCAAAAAACCTGTGGTTTATTTTGATCCTGGTTCGGTAAAAAAAAACTACTTAGACCAATTCGGCTTCGGGGACCTGCTTCGTCAACAAAAGCAGGTTCGGTCAAACTCCTCATCGGCTCCCCATCGGCTTCCCACCGCGTGGTGAGAGATCACTCATTCATGTAAGTTCGCCTAAGTTAAAAAATCTTTGACAAAAGTATGTACGGAGGGAGCTCAAAAATTTCGTAGCCTGAGTACCTTCCGCATGAGCTGCAGCAGTGAAATTTGTACTTTACACTGCCGCACATCCCACTAGAATCCCTACAAAACCCCTGGGCTACGAACTTTTTGAACTCCCCTCGTAGACCTAGAAATCACTTATTTTTGGCCCTTCAGTTCCAGACATAATTTAGTTTCTCGTGTTGGAAACGCTGATTGTGTGACGAAGGCTAAAAATTCTCATAAAATAATTGCAGTGAGCATCACAAAAAATACGCGCGTAGGCGGACCAAAAAATCGATACTGTTCACCCAGGGGAGCATTTAACAGTAATCCCTCCGTTTCATGTTTCAGACGTCTTTCCGGTTCGCTCGGAAAGTTCAGAACTTTATCAAAAACTCACTCGCCGCCCTACACAGTATAGGTCGATACCCGTGTGTGACACCCTTTCCTAAGCGTTTCTGGTACAGTATGTAGGGTGGCTTACCATATCACCCTTTTGTGTGTCATCTCTGATTTCTGTCTGGGCATTGAATGCGCCTTGCAGGCACCTGTGGATGTGGGCTGGTGTGCAGATAACTGAGTCGTTTGGATTCAGCGTGTCGAGGTGAGGCACACATCCGCAGCCGAGATACAGTTCTTCCATCAGATGAATATGCATGCATTGGCTGATTGTGTATCGATCTGGGCCGATCATCTCTTCGAAGTATCTAAAGAAAGGCAAATCAGACGACACTTCGTTCATTACAGAGGTTATCATACTGGCGTAAGTTGGAATCGCGAGCGCGATGGACCGCTCTGTCAAGAATACGGAAGTGATCTAAGCAATTGTTCAATCGCTTGCGCTTGCTGGCTTTGATATTGACAAAAACCATTGTGTTTAGAGGCAAAAAATTTGCAGGATCAAAAGACGTGGCTGGATGATTGCCGATGTGGAATGCCAATTCTGGTGCTTGCCCATTAATGTTTTCAAGAAGATGCCGGGTCTCGATATCGGCTTTTATTGTAACTTTCCGACCTGTTTTGTTTTTGATCTATAAGTCAATAATTTTTAAGAAAGTTACTACTTTTCAAACCAAAGAAGTTTTTTAATCGTGAACAAACCGACATCATTTGAAGGCCCACTGACACGCACTGAGCGTGCTAGACCTTAAAAAGTACTGACCGAGAAAAAAAAAATTGAACAATCCTTCTTTTTCGGAGTAGGTGTTCGCATGAGAAGTCGTTTAGCAACTTTAAATCCTGCTTGACCTCGAAATTGGCCTCTCACAGACATAATTTCTCGCTAGTCTGTGACACAATATGTGGGAAATACCGACCTGTGTCAAGGCAAGAAATCAACCTCTGGAACCAGCCAAAAAGTAAAGTCCACACCCTGCCAAAAAACAAACGACTTTTTTATGGATTCTGACCGACCACACTTTCAAACTTCAAAAATTTCACCTAACTGATCTGATCTGATCTCTGACTGCGAGTCGACAAGAGATCAGATAAGATCGATATCATTAGCTGACAGATAATTTCTCAGCCCGACTGACATGTCGATTTAGACTAGCTGCGAGTCTTTTTATCTACAAACATCTTCGAGCTCTCCACGTGACAGGTACAGTCCGGGGATCTCATCCGAATCAAATTGGATACCATCAAACCTAAAAACTCGCCATACCCGATCCTAATTTCAAAGGCTTCGCTTTTCGCAATAACCGCGGGCAACAGTCAAATAGGACTTCCTTTGACTACTCTACAGTATAGAGTATGTGATCGATATTCTGCGTTGATGTTTTGATTAATTTGATTGATTGCAGGTGGGAACTTCGAAGAGAGAGACTCTGCTGTGCAAAATGGTCGTCACGAGTGCTCGGGTATGGACAATACAAATTGAAACTTCAGTGCACAAACTTTGGAATTTGGTCCACAAATGTAAAAAATCTGGTAAAATGCCAAGATCCTGTCCGGTGAACAATTACAGAAAAGCAAGCGGACTCACTTCAAATATGTAACAGACATTGATGCTCATAGTAAATTCGTTCTTGCGATCTTCTGGACAGCAGGGGAATTCGACATGATTGAGCGCACAGTTGCTGAATATTGCTTCGCATGGTACAATGCTCTCCTCGTAAAACGTGCCGTAGCCAGGCCATGCAGAACCACTGGCCTTTATACCTCGGTAAAGAGCTTGATTTAATAGGGCGACCTCGGTTTGGTTGAAAGGGGACAGCCTATCAGGATGGTGGGTCACGTAGCGGGCGATCAAGTCAACCAACAGATCAGTGGTCACGTTTAATCGCCGGGCGAGCCTAAAGACGCTCGAATCCTTCTCCAGTGGGCGATTTACAATACCAGTCACTTTTTCCAAGATATAGGCGGAATTCAAGGCGCCGTTAACACAAATGTAGAAATTAGGGAAACTCAGGCCATGGTCGACGTGATCTTGGATATCGAGCACTTTCGTAAACTTCAAAAGCTCGTTTACAATCGGGATAATGTAGGACAGTGTTATGGCTGCTAATGAGACCAACACTGTGGCCCAAAACAGCTTTTCCTTCTTCTCAGAGGCTTGAAGATAGTTGTGCAAGCCAGCGATCGATATGTGATCCAAATAGGAGCGCGGTGTGATCAATGGTTTTGAAGGTTTGTCCATTGTGATGCCTAAAATTTGTAAAAGTTTGTCTGTCGAAGTTTGTAGAATTCCGGCCGAATTATGCGGGTGCATGAGCAAGGCAACCTGCAAAATGATGAATAAGAAGCCATCAGGGAAGAAACCACACGCGCGATGCGAAAATTAAAAATTGTTTTCTGGGGCGAGACTCAATGCAGGCAGGAGTGAGAGCAACTGTTGAGAAAGATTTTGGTAAGAATTATTTTTAGGTAGACAGCTGTTTCTGACTAGTGCAAAGTGTATAGGAGGGACGAACGATTGCCTGAACTTACCCTTTTATTTTCACATTTATACGAGCGTGCGCTGCCAAGACTACATGTGCGTCATCTGATCGTCATAACGATCTCGAATGTGCCTTGCCCGAATCAAAGGCAATACGTTTAATGGGATCCTTTCGTATGGCATGATGAGCCATAACTTTGACGAACTAGGGCGGGCGGCGCCAGCGTCGTTGCCCTCGCCTCCCCCCCCCCCCCCCCCCGGTATCCGACATGCCTTTATTCTATAGTGAGTGACATAATCAGACAATTGTAGAAGTGCAGCACCCCTTCTCGAGACAACACTCACAAACGAGGGGCGTTAAATAAGTTCTGAGAATGAGCCAATTGTAGTGGCACAACAAGCATGATTTTACTTCTAGTTTTTAACATAACATCACTTGATACTAATGCACTTTTCCCATCTTGCTTGCAACGAAACTATTCCAAATCCAAGAAGAACGAATCGGGAAGGTCTTTAAAAAATGCCTTCACGCAAGACATGACTTCACTATCATCTTCGAACCGCTTTCCACGTGAATGCGATTTAAGATTTTGAAACAGGTGATAGTCACCGGGAGCCAAGTCTGGGCTGTAAGGTGGGTGGTTCCGTTCAACGAAGCCGCAGTCACAAATAAAGGCCTGAGCAATGTGGCTCTTGTGCGCTGGCGGATTGCCGTGCAAGAGCATGACACCATGGGTCAACTTTCCACGCCTTTTTTTCCCTTGGTTGCATAGCGCAATTTGCACATAAAATCGGCATAGCTGTGGCCAGTACTCGTAGGTTTTTGTGTCAGGTAATCGATCAGGAGGATACTCAGCACTTTGGAGTCCCAAAAAACTGAGGCCATAATCTTCCCTGCTGATGGCTGGGTGCCAAATGTGATGGGTGAAGAAGACTGCCTGTGTCTCCATTGCTTTGATTCGTGCTTTGTTTGGGGGTCTCAATAGTGGACTCAGGTTTCATCATCCGTCACCACCTGCCGACAAAATTCTTCTGCATTCGACCTTTACTCAGGCTAGGAGTTTGGAAGCGCATTCGACCCGTCATTGGCGATCAACTGTTGAGAGGTTTCTGGGTACCCATCTGGCACAGACTTTCGAAAGAACGTTTTCAACTGATCGTGAAGAATGTTTTCAACTGTTCCAACAGAGAGTCCCACCTCTGCAGCAATTGGTACCACTTTCAGCCGGCGATTTTCCGATACTAGATTCCCGATTTTCTCTTCCGAGGCCGCTTCTGTTGGTCTGCCAGGACGTGGATCCTCACCGAGTGATTCTCTGCCTTGTCCAAACAATGCAGCCCATCGGGCAACTGGTGGCATATGGAACAAGACTGTACGCATTTTTGTGAACCCTTCGGACTTTCGCTCGCTAGCAGACAACATTATTGCAACGTGACAGTATGCAAATATACCGTGTTTATCTCACTGCATGTTCGACCTGCCGGAGAAGCGACTACGATTCTACGCAAAGACTGTCTATTTGGAATGAAGAAAATTTTGAAACGACCGTGCTGCGCGAAAAAATGTGTGGAATAGATTCATCTGCATTCTCGGTCAGACACACATTTTCCTAGACCTGGATCCCGATCCCGATCGGATCAGATAACCGATCCACATATCGTTTTGGCTAATGGGGGCTTGTTGGGTCGGATCAGAAAAGTTTCGGATCGGATCAGATCATGTAAAATATCCGAATCCGATCAAATTTTTGGATCAGATCAGACAGGATATCTCACAGCCGATCTGGTCTGGCGGTGAGATGATGCGAGCATTGCATTCTCAGAGTATGCATTTTCTACGTGGCTGGGAGGTCGGAGTCAAAAAGACGCCTTTTTCGGTGGACTCACTCTATGCCTCTTACCAAAGCAAAACTAACAAGGGAACATCGCTGACCGTCAAGTCGAACTTAGGAAAATCGAAAAATCCTAATATGTTCCTAGGTGCAAAAGAAAGCTATCCGCAAAATATAAGAGGCGTCTGGCCAACTGGTCAGCAGTGGTCAGCGCCCAAAATCCTAAAGTGTTGTGTGGTAAGGAAGCTGAGCGTTGAAGAAAACACGCAGAGTTCTTTTCAAACTCGGTTTGTGGGATCGGAGTTTCGAGTTAGCTTTCAACACTTTTGTTCGGGGTTTTTTCCTGAAAAAAAACCAAAACAATCCAGTGGAATTGAAAAACTTCACCGTACTCTAAGCGATGGCCACTGCTGCACCTAGGAACATATTACAATTTTTTGTTTTCTAAAGTTCGACATAGCGGTCGGCGATGTTCCCTTGTTAGTTTTGCTTTGATTGTAAGATTTGATCCTATGGCTTCGCCATCAAAAAAGCCAAAATCTGATCACTTTCCTGCAAAGAGAGTGGTGGAGCTCGAATCAGGAGCTGCCAACCGACCACTGAAAAATTCTAGCTAGCGGATCCTTGTTTATTGTCCATGCGTTGCGAAACAATGTCTCAGGTGCTGCATCATCACAGTGTGTTCCGACTCAACTTTGTGGAAGAGAAACCACGTAAGTTGAACTCGGCAGGAATTTCCTCATCCTGATACAAGTCCCACGAAAACCGAATGAAGTTCCACCACGTTTTTTGTTGGGTAGTGACTTCATTTGCGATGCCCACGCCACGCGCCCGCTTGTCCAGTGTCAACCTTTGCATCTAAGCATTAGCGCGCCTCGACATCAACAATGTCTGCTAGCGAGCGAAAGTCCGAGGGCTCACAAAAATGCAACTGTACAGTATCTGACCCATAAACAGCAGCAAGCCGATCATAAATATGTTTTGTTTCAACGGTGCTCGTTTCTTAGAAATTTAATGATAACGCGAATTTCAAAATCGCCAGAACTCATTTTTTAGTGAGTAGGACTAGCTTCATCGACTCAAACTCCAGAAATAAAAAAAGCAATAATGATAGCACTTGATGTTACGGTTAGTTAGATGGCGACCTGCAAACCTGACCTTCATGCTGGAGTTTTCTAGAATAAAAAGACTTTAATCACACACAGGGTTCGGCGAGAGGTGCCTTTGTACTTCCTGTACACTTAGCATGCGCGTTATTTTAAGACGGCCAGTCAAAAAAAACGAGAGCGCTCCATTGCATCGAGATACACTTAAATTCAGCAAGACACAAAGATGTAAAGACGCATCGTCACAGTAGAACACTGTTCATGCAAAAAAGGGCTGGTATAATGAAGCTGTAGTCAGCATGCTGTTATGTCACTCTATTTACTGTCAATCACTTTAATTTCACAGATTTCGCGGATGGCTTGGATCGCGAAAAATTTCTTTCCGCGAAACTTTTATGCAAAAAACATGGATTTTTAGATAGAAAATATAGTAGTTTTGTGGTTTTACCTTGTTCTCAGCCACCTGCTCATAACCTTAACTCGAACTTGAACCCAAATCAGTTTCCATAAACGTTCAAAACCATCTTATCAAAGAGTCACGACATGAGTCACATCATCAATATAGTAATGCACTGAACAGCACTAAAGATACCAGTCTGTTCTCAGCATGCGACCGTTCTGAACAAAAGCTTTCAAGCGTCTTCAGAAGTCTTTGAACATGCATAATTTGACCACCGGTAAGCTGAGATCCACTTTTAATAGTTGCTTGCAATGTTTTCATTTCTTCCGAGTACCATTGAGTAAACTCTTTTAATGCCCAGCTATATCCATTCACAGTCTACACCCGGTTCCGGATTTGGTCAGAAAAAAATGTAGGGGCAGGCCCTGCTCGACCATCCGCACCAAATTTTTCCGACCCATCCTGGTCGTAGCAGGGGAGAGTCGATTTTTGGCCCCTTCTCCGCGGGCTAGGGGGCTTGTTAGTTGACCTGATCTAGCCTATGGCTAGAGTCAATCCGGAATGCATGCCAGGCGAGAGCCGCGATGTCAGCGGTTACCCTCTGGGCTAATCCTACCCACCCGTGCCATGTGAACGGACTGGATGTCAGAGCCTCCCGCCCAATATGGCTGCTCCTCGTTTATCGATCCCGGAGGGATGAAGGGTGAGTCTTCACCACCAGGTGTTAACTGCCCGCCACCGCGGCGAGAACTTTGCCAGGTTCTCAGATGACCAGAGTTGCGCCCAGGGCCGATGGTCTCCAGCTCTGCCAAGCAAACTGAGTGACAGACGCCTTTGACCGCTACACCACCCAGGCGGCTCCTTGCGCATCTAATGGTTGCAGTTCCTACGTGCAAGAAAGCAGGCACACAACGGAAGCTGATATTGTGTCCTTTAAAAAGATCGAACATTCCCGCATCAGCGAGCGATTCGTCATATGCATAACTAGTACTGGTGACTGACGGTCGACCAGGAACCTTTGAAAATTAGTACCCGCGGAATTTTCCGAAAGTCCACAACTGCAAAAATTGGGTACCGCGAAATTGAAAGGACACAGTATACTGTCGATAAAGATATTTTTAAGCTTCTGTGGCTTTCGCTTGCAAAACGTTCATGCATTGTGTTGAACGAAATGCAATAGAAAGCTTTTTTCGGCTAACAAGGGAACATCGCCAACCGTCAAGTCGAACTTTGAGAAACCAAAAATTTTAGCATGTTCCTAGGTGCAAAAGAAAGCTCTGTTCTGTGCAAAATATCAGAGGCGTCTGGCCAACTAGTCAGCAGTGGTCAGCGTCTAAAGTCCCGGATTTTTGTGTGGTAACGAAGCTGAACGTTGAGAGCACCACGCGGAGTTCTTTGCAAACTAGCTTTTTGGGTTCGCCGTTTTGAGTTTAAGCTTCTAACATTCGGGTTCTGGGTTTTTTGGGACTCGATTTTAACGTCTGCAGTTCTGGGTTTTTAACGTCTTTAAGGTGATGTTACGGAGCGCTGCATGCATGGTAAACAGCTGTAGAAATAATAAACGCTGTAGAATAAACAGGCACTGTCTTTTACGGAAATGGACCACAACCAGCTTGCCCTACATAAGTTTTTATGTGGAAAAGTTGATAGCCGATATTTCTGGTCCCCACTAATATTTCTGTCATCCGACTCCGAAGTATTTGCAAAATATAAGTCATTCATGTTTTCGTTGGACTCAAATAATAAGAATGACAAGATGACTTGTGACTCTCATCTTGAGGAGAAAATGCATCAATGCGGGTTGATCTTATTTCATTCATTACAGTATATGGAGAAAGATTGTAATAGTTCCTTGATTGCAAACACCGTTGACTCAAAATTTCTGATCGGAGAGTTCAGATCGGATGATCTGATCCGAATTTTTGGATGGTAATTTTTCGGATCATCAGATCGGGTGCCATCCATTTATATCAGATATCCGAAACGGATGGCATCTGATTCGATTAGGGTGGTCCCGTGCTCGTTGCTGCCCTGGTCACACCTGTTCAAATTATTGAAGGAGTAGGTGCCATACGTGTAGAATCTTGCAGCATGTAATCTTATGATATGGCGAGAAATTCATATTGACTTTTACCTGAGATTGCATAGGGCACACTTTACCACAAAATGTCTAGATGTCGAGCTGACTATCTGCTAAACTGCCCAGGTCTTTACAATACTGTGTGATCCCTGAGGAATCGTGGGCCTCATAAACTAACGTACCCATGCCCTAATAACGATATCGATTATAATTATAAGTTTTCAATTCAATCTCTGTTGACGTCAATGACTTGGCACCAATGTAAAACTTATTTGGTGATTCAAATGGGTTCACTAGTCAGATAAACAAGCACCGAGCAAAGGTACCTGTAGGTACAAAGGTAGAAAAAAATAGTGCCTAGTGTCCCTTAGCAATCAGCCGACATGGCGGCCTACTGTACTTTTGGAACGACAAGCGTGATATTGAACACAAAAACGGGGCCTCCACAACACATTGCTCGCTGGAGAGTTTTTTCCGCTGGAACTTATCGTTAGTTTAGGAAATGAAGCTGAACAAAATTAAACACCGTCGCTCCACTCGGAGCACCCTTCGCCGAAGAAGTGACCACTAGTGGCCAGGGTCAGTTCTTCGGGTTTTAAATTTTTGTGCAGTGAGGAGATAAATAAAGGAAGCTCGCATTTTTACTAAATTTGGTTTTCAGGTTTCGGGCTTTTGGCTCCGTGCTCTACACTCTGGCTTTGAGGGCCCTTTTTTTACTTTACCAACAATCGCCACTTTTCCTTGTTTTCGATTTCTGTTAGCCGTGTCTTGCCCGCTGGATGCAGACATCGTCTTTACTCGTTGCGAAAATTTCGCACTTGGCGCGGCTTGAAGCTGAAGAGAGAACACCATTAGATTGAGAGGCGGGGGTGCTTGCCCCTTCGCTATCCTAGCAAAAGGACACATGGAAAGTGGTCGATAATATTGGAATTCGCCCGAGCTGACCGAGGCGGAGGCAAGGGTCGCTGGTGGGGACAACTGGTAGGTGCCAGCCCCGCCCTAACTCGCGCGCCAGAAAACGGAAAAGAGGGCTGACCGAGGGCGATGGCACCGGCCAGCCCCGCCCCTAACTCGCGCGCGCGCGTTCGTTAGGGCGGGGCTGGCCCTTTTAGCCTCCCCCTGGCCTAAGCCTAAGCCTAAGAATATAAATATCGAAACAACACCCCCTTATTCGCTCAAATTCACCGACATTTATTTTCACAAATTACTAACCGGGTACAACTTGGCCACAGCGGCCCAAAAATTGAAGAATATGTCTTACCCCCAAAATTTCGGCGCCACAAAAACTCGGCCAAATTATAACCCAGCATTTGCCGATGCGTGCCGAACCGCTTCTTGTGGGCCATTTTCAGGTGGGGCCATAAGCCTCCTTTGACCTTATTCGTACATGCACCGGATTCCTCGTCAACAAAATGGAACGCCTAGAACTACCAAGAATCGCTTACTTGTTGTGATGACCGTCTCGTCTATCTCGACGACCTTTTCAACCCCACCAATCGCTGGCGAATTTCCGTAAAAATCAACTGTCGCATCACAAAAAAATTGATGCCAATCAACAAGTCTATCTTGTCTTGTGAGCTTGTCAAGTCTAACAACCTAAAGTGTTGCTTCTAAATGAAGAAAAGAGGAGATTCATGCTCGCAAAGCGTTCATACATGCGCACAAAAAGTTTTTGAAGAAAACACTGAATCAATCAGACTCTTTTGGGATTAAGTTAAGTGAAACTGAATCTTTCCTCAAAAGCTGTATCAACGCGACTGTGCAAACAGTCTGACCCAATGATGCACTTATATCACATGCATAGTTCACAAGAATGGTGCTGGTAAAGAAACTAGTTAGGTAAAAGCGCAGGCATAAAGGTACAAATAAACAACTTTGCTCCGCCTTGCATGACTGGAAAGCTCAGATTCGATGCATCTTCAAAAAGAATGCGAAAAACCTAGTTCCGCACAAAATTCAATTGCGCTCAATGCGCGCACTTTTTACAGTGAAAAACCCCTGCAACTTTTGTACACCTTTTCCTCGAAATATTGGCTGTCATCTTGGAAATCTTGGTTTTTTTGAAGAGAAAAGGAAGAGCTCGATAATTTTTTACTTCCAGTAAAAAATCGGATCTGGATTCTGGACACAAATCGATGAATTTGAGGAAAAAATTGCGTAATCAAACAAACGTCAAAGCGGATAGCGCGCGATGTTCGCTGAGCGCGCGATGTTCAGTTCGAGCATCAGAAATTATTCTTGAAAGCTAATCATCTCCAGAAAGACAAGTTGGGTTCTCAGGAATGCAACTCAAGACTGGTGCTTATGGGATAAAGGGTTGAATTACCGCGCAGCTGTTATATGCGGCGGCATGTTTAAATTATGAGTCAGCGCGAGTTTAAGAGCGGTTGGTAGACGGTTCGTTGGGGTCAGTTGTGAGTAGTATGTGGAGCCGTTCAGTAAACGGTTGATGATGTCTGAGTGTGCCTCTATGCGCATAAGACTCTACTCCAACGCAGGTCGATAACGCGACATTAACTGGCGACGTCGATTCGAACTTGGGCGAGGAGGGCCTGGGAATTTGAAATTCGGGAAACTAGGTGTTTTGGCTGAATTTGGAAATTCCAGCTCCTGCGAGTTGGTCGACTGTGTGTGTGGATTCCGTCTGGCTAGAGATTTCATTCCTTTGCAACGGCCTGGGTTTCTGGAGAGTAGGAAAGAATGGCGTTGGCGGAAGCGGAGATAACAGCGTTGAGGAATGCCATGCAGCGATTTTCGTTCGAGAAATTCGACAAGTCCCAGGACTCTTGGGACGACTACATATTTGCATTCGAGCAGCAATGCAGAGCAAAAGGACTGCTCTCGACACATGCGGGTGCTGAGCATGCGAATTATGCTCAAGCTCATCGGACGCTACTGTTAGCATCAGTAGGTTCCGAGCCATTGAAGGTGGTCAGAAATCACTTTCGACCTGGCAATGTGAATAAACAGACCTACGACGCTGTGACTGCGGCATTGAGGAATTATTATAAGCCTAGATTGAAAGTGTTTTCGGCTAGACTCGATTTTATGAAGCGCAACCGCATGGATGGCGAAAATTTTGATCAATATGCTAATGCTCTAAGGGAGTTGGCGGATGGAGCCGAGTATGGTGCCAATGTCATTGATTTCCAATTGCGTGATCGGTTCGCAGCAGGCGTTCGCCATGAGAAGGTGGAAATCGAGATCCGTCAGAAGTGGCCTGATGGGCGCGATGGCGGGCATGAAGTGACCTTTGAGCAAGTGGTTCGTCTAGCGGAAGCTATCGAAAGGGCTGAAAACGAGTGTTCGAAAGGCCGAGTAGATGATACATCGGTGAAAAAGATGACTGAGCGCACTAAGCGAATGAATCGTCAGTCGGGGAAAAATAGCTATTCATCAGGTGGCGGAGCGAAAGGCACTTGTGGAAGGTGTGGCGGTTCTAAGCATGATGATGAGTCGAAATGCCGAGCGTTGGAGGCTACTTTCAACAAGTGTGGCAAAGTCGGGCATTTTGCTAAGGTCTGCCGGGAAACTGCACTGAAGAAAAAGCACCTGAAAGCTAAAGTGAAACGTGTGTACGACGACGAATCCGATGTGGAGAGTGAATCAGAGGGCGCGGAAGGCTATGATTCAGACCAAGCATCGGCGTACAAGTCCGTTCGGAAAGTGGAAGTATCGTCAACTAAAGCAGTAGTTCGAGTAAAACTGAACGGCCGAAAGGTCACAATGGATTTTGACACAGGGGCGTTACAGTCTACGATTGGGAGAAAGACGTGGAAGGCTATCGGCAGCCCGTGTTTGCGTCCAACCAGAGCCCTTCATGTGTATGGAGGTCCTCCATTGGAATTACTGGGGGAGACGATAGTGGACGTCGAAGCTTTCGGACAGTTTCGAGTTATGAAATTGGTCGTTGCTAACGTGGACGATGTGCCGCTATTCGGATTTGACTGGGCAACTGCGTTTGGGCTTATGGCTAAATTGAAGGGCCTAGGCATCAAACAAGTGCGTACAGAGCTGACTCAGGTGGGTGAGCCAGCTAGCCCCATGAACAAGGACTTAGCATCGAAGGCTAAAGCATTGATGGCCAAGTACCAAACACTCTTCTCTGGGGAAGGGGGCCTGATCAGAGAGCATAAAGCCGTTATTCGCCTGAGGGAGGGAGCTACTCCTAAACGATTCTGAGCTCGCCCTGTTCCGTTTGCGTTGCGTGAGCGAGTGGAAAAAGAAGTGGAGCGGTTGATTCAGGCGGATGTTTTGGAAAAGGTTGATCCATCAGTCACACCTATTGAGTGGTGTTCACCAACGGTCAACGTGGAAAAGAAAACTGGAGAAGTGCGCATTTGTGGCGACTTTAAGGTGAAAATCCTGATATGATCGTGGATGAGCATCCTATGCCAACTTTTGAGGACATTACATCGAAATTGAATGGTGGCAAGAAATTTTCAGTGATTGATCTGAAAGACGCCTATCTACAACTGCAAGTGGATGAAGAATCGCAAAAATATCTTATTATTGCTACACACCTGGGATTTTACAAATACAAGCGATGCCCATTCGGAATTTCGTCTGCGCCACAACTTTTTCAATACATCATGGATCAGATTCTCCATGGACTGCCAGGTACAGCTTGTTACTTGGATGACATTCTTGTTACTGGACCCACGGACGAGGAGCACATTCGGAATTTGGATGCAGTGTTTGCGCGATTGCAGACATTTGGACTGAGAACGCGGCCTGATAAGTGTAAGTTGATGCAAGATTCGATTACTTATCTGGGTCATCGTATTGACGCGTCTGGTGTACATCCAACGGACGATAAGATTGTTGCTATTCGAGATCAACCATCTCCTACCAATGTATCCCAATTACGGTCATTTCTGAGTTTAGTTAATTACTATTCTCGGTTTATTCCACGTCTCCAAGGGATGTGCGCGCCGTTACACCAACTTTTGCAAAAGGGGGCGCAATGGGAACGGCCAAAGGAATTCGAAGTTCTGTTCCAGAAAATTAAAAGTTGCGTAACCAGGGATGCTACCTAGGCACATTTCGATGAGAACTTGAAATTGGTGGTAGCATGTGACGCTTGCGAATATGGATTGGGAGCAGCGTTGTTGCAGCGGTATCCTGATGGCACTGAACGACCAATCGCGTTCAAATCTCGCACCTTAAGGAAATCAGAACGAGCGTATGCTTCGATTGACAGGGAAGCATTGGCGTTAGTTTTTGGGGTGACTAAATTTCATCAGTACACCTACGGAAAACGGTTTGTCCTGGTCACTGATCACAAACCTTTACAGCACATTTTTGGGCCTAACAAGGAATTACCAAAAACTGCGGCTAATCGATTAGCACGCTGGGCCATTCTGCTCATTGGGTATTCTTATGACATTGAGTATCGATCTGCCAAGGACAACGCGACGGCGGATGCTTTGAGTAGATTACCGTTACCCGATACTAAAAGATCATTGGAAGAAAGAGAGATTGCTAGTGACATTCGACATATTGGAGAACAGAAACTTGAGGACTTGCCAGTGGATAGCAGAGAGTTGAAAAATAGAACAGGTACGGATTCGATTTTGGCAAAAGTGTTGAATTGTATGTCAGCTGGGTGGCCTGAAAAAAGACGTGTGCCTCCAGAGCTGATGCCGTTCTATGAAAAACGAAATGAACTATCCGTGAATCATGGAATAATTATGTGGCATGGACGAGTCGTCGTTCCTAAAGTATGTCAACCGAGACTTTTGAAAATGCTACATTCAGGACATTTAGGAATAGTGGCTACGCGTGCGTTAGCGCAACACTATGTGTGGTGGCCTAAAATCGATGAGGAAATCGAGAGATTCGTGAAATGTTGCAAATCCTGTCAACAGACTAGGAACTGGCCTGCTGAAGTGCCATTGTATTCATGGAACGTGCCCGATGGACCATGGGAAAGGGTGCATGTGGATTTTGCAGGACCAATCGATGGGAAAATGCTGTTTATTCTAATTGATGCTTTTTCGAAATGGACAGAAGTCAAAGTTATGAGAAAAGCAACTTCAGCCAAGGTAATAAACATTTTGACTGAATGGTTTGCTAGATTCGGATCTCCATCACAGCTGGTGAGCGATAACGGTCCACAGTTTATATCAACGGAGTTCGGCCAATTTTGTAAGCAGTGGGGTATCACTCATATTCGGACCACTGCCTACCACCCGAAAACGAATGGATTAGCAGAGCGATTTGTACAGACTTTGAAGCATCGTTTGTCTGCTTATGACAAAGGACCTTTAGACCAGCGAGTACAATCCGTCTTGATGGCTTACCGTATGACACCACAAAAGACAACTGGTCAAACTCCAGCGGAAATGTTTTTGAAACGTCGTTTGCCTAACTTGCTGGACAGATTGAAACCTGATCCAAAACGACGTATGCAAATCGAGGTTACGAAACAAAAAGTGGCTCACGATCAGAATGCTACGGAGAGATCGTTTTTGCCAGGAGCGCCTGTTTGGGTTCAAAATGAAAAATTACTGGATGTACAGAGGGTATAGTCCAACGCCAAACAGCAACGCATTCTTATGAAGTAGTGATCAATGGCGACTTGAAACGGAAACTCGCCGATCAGCTTCGTGAACGTGTGGTTAAAACAGGAAGTGCGATGGAAACAAAACCAACTATAGAATCAGCTGTCGCACAGGCTGAACCAGAACCTGCATTACTGGTAGCGGGATCCTCTGAGGTCCAACCGCCATCTCCACCAAAGGAGGCACCACCATTGCGTAGATCAACGCGCGAGCGCCGTCCTGTAATTCGGTATGGATTTGAAGATCAAACATCGATCAAGACACTCCATAAACCGAAGAGGAAGCCAAAGGACGCATAGCTAATTGGCTGGGGGAGATGATATGGGATAAAGGGTTGAATTACCGCGCAGCTGTTATATGCGGCGGCATGTTTGAATTATGAGTCAGCGCGAGTATAAGAGCGGTTGGTAGACGGTTCGATGGGGTCAGTTGTGAGTAGTATGTGGAGCCGTTCAGTAAACGGTTGATGATGTCTGAGTGTGCCTCTATGCGCATAAGACTCTACTCCAACGCAGGTCGATAACGCGACAGTGCTGTTATTTTTTTCCTGGAATTTCGAGCTTTTTAGAGGTGATTTTTGTCAAGAAAGAAGAGCAATTACGCAAAAGTACTGTAGAAATGATGTAATACCCAAAAAAATGATAATAAAAGTAGCGGACACAGTAATCCGTAAGCTGCGCGTGTCGAAGAAAGACTCGGATTGAAGTAAAATAAAGCGCGAGGACCGCAAAAAATCGGAGCATAGTTTCCTTCTGGGCGAAATTTAAAAAAAATTAGCCTGTAAAATTAGCCTTCGCGGGCGAAATTTTCAAAAAATTAGCTTCTCGCAGACACAATTTTACACGATTCTTCAAATAAATTTGCGGGAAATAACCTGCTTTAGGTCAAGAAATCACTTTCTTTAACCCCGCCAAAAATTCAAGCCGGGGCTCTCAAAACAGAACCCCTCCTCCCCTGTCAAAAAGCTAAAAGCTTCTGCGTAGATTCGGACCTTCCAAAATCTGCGCAAAATCTTTCTGATCGTACAGAAGCAATGAGTGCCATCTTTGTCAGCATACCTTACTCACCATATACAAGAAAATCCTTCATTGTTATCAACTGGGTCCCCACTCTGGCCACTTCTCTGGTTTGAATGGGGACCGTTGACTGCAATGCCACCCGCTGTGCTCGCCACTGGGGTTTATCTCCGCCCCGCCGGAGGCGAAAAATTTTAATCTTGCACTGATAAAACACAAAAATGTATTGAGTGGACATGCAACCAAACGCAAGGCCGGGATTGCACGAGGTTTGTTAAAATACCTACCTTTACCTTAATTTTCAGGGTCGTAGGGGGGGGGCTCAAGCCCCCCCAAGCACCCCTCCCCCCTGCGTACGCGCCTGTAGTAGGTAATTCTTGCGAGTACTGTGCGAGAGGCCAGTGGTTTCGAATCTCGCCTGTATCCGTGTCTTTTTATTTATTTATATTTTTCTTCCCTGTGCGCTGCCGAGACAGACCAGCCCACTGTTAAGTAATCCCTGGTCAGTGCGTGTGTGCACAATAGTGGCTGGGCTAAGCTATTTGGCGTCTGTGATAACAGACCTTTCTTGGATATAATCACACTGTTTTTCGCCTATGCACTTCCCAGGAAAATTTATTCTATGCAGGTAGAACTTTACTGGCACGTCTGTAGTTGTAGTACCTATTTTATTCACTCGCAGTATGTACTGTATTGTTGAAGAAATTTTTTCCTGAGACAGCGGGTTTTAATCAGCGGGTATATATTTATATGCACATTCAAAGAAGCTATTCATAATTGCCTGTTCGCTATTTACTTCACTATTCACTAATTCTCGAGTCACCGAGAAAGTTTCTTTGTACCAATAGTGCATTCATATCTAAACCATTGTGATTTGACTCGATCGCATGTGATCACCTCGAGCTGCACAAAAGGCACTGCTAAAATTCAAACAAGCTCACCTTTCTGTGCATGGACGACGATCCCTTGATCTACTGTAAAGGTGACTACTCAGCGAAATGTCATTGACTTCTGTTGCCCGCCCAGCACCACGTGGCGGTGGTAGTCATTTCTGAGCACCCGTCCTTTTATTTTAGGAAATTACTGCAAACAGGACAGGGAGGTACAGGAGTTACCTCACTAAGCTGGCCAGATAATGTTGAGAAATGATTTTGATGTTTGCTGGCCAGCATTCGTTTGCGGTGGGCAATATGCTTTTTTTACATTTTACCTATATTTACAGCATAGAAGAACACATCTATACAGCACATATGTTACTGGCACTCTCATTTTTTACAGCGAGGACTTCAGTAGCATGCTTATAGCGGATCTTTGTCACGAGGTTTTTTTGTGTTTTAGATTTTTATATTATTCAGCTATATTTCAAGCCTCTCTTACGCTTTGTACATACTGCACGCTCAATATACCGTACTTTACAACACGACCTACATTACTAGATGCTGATAGTGACAGCAGGGCGAGGCGGTTTTATCCTCTCCAACATCAAGAAACTTATGGTTTTCAGACCGTTTGGTATTGTTTCTTCACTGACCCAGCTGTCATTGCACAGCCACCATGAGCTGCCACGTCGTGCATAAGCACGATACAGACCAGAACCCGGGTCAAAGCCGATGTGTTCGATTGCGGCGATTATTAAATTTTAGATGATTGTGAACTTTTAGTTCTACTATCTGCACAGAGATGCATTTGGCTAGCATCTTAGTGTCGGTTTCTAAAAAAGTATCTTCGCGTTTTCGCTAAGAAAGACAGGCGCGCGTGTCATTCAAATCATGTAAATGAGTTTCGTGGAGTCTTCTTTTCTCTTTTTTTTTTTTTAAACTAATGAATCAGAAAGACCGCAACTTTCTCTTTTGATTCTATTACATATATGTAGAAGGCATAACAGTAGGTCACCAACAATATCACGTTTGAGAAAAAAAGCTTTTGTTTCATGGTGTTGTCCGTGTTAGTCGGCACGCCATCGGCTGTTGCCTAAAGGAAACCTGAATTGTTTCATTCGGTGGTACACTAAATTCTTTCTGATTTTGAAATGACGTTTCGCGCCGATTCAGCTTCTAAGCGAATCTGGCAGAGAGGGACGCAGGATGACAAAAAAAGATTGGGATGAGGGCAGAAATGTCGGAATTACAGAAAAAGGGAAGAAACCTCCAAAAACAGCCTCAGCAGACACAGCATTCCATAAAACCGTCGACAAAATACACCCCTTCTTCTCCGAAGTCCATCTTCTTTTGCAGAATGCAGCAATCACCCTCGGATACTGTTTTGCTTTCGCAAATTTCCTCGCGGTCGTTATTTAATGCATACAGTGCAAAAAGGAGAGTAAACTTAAAGAAAAAGCAACTACGAGTCAGGACGCCTTGCCATGGCGTAACAACAAATCGTACAGAGAGTCGAGGCTACACTATGCTCCTTGCTGACCAGACCTAGGGACTAGATGTCATGTGTGTTTATTCCTTCAGCGTACCGTCGTTTTATGCATCAGGCGCGAAATCAACTTTTCGGTATTATGTATTCGTGTAGCTTGCGCACTTATTTCGCGAAATGTCAATACGCTGAACTCAACCTGCTCAACTGCCCACGTCTGAACTATAAAGTGTGATCCCTGAGGAAGGCTGAGCCTCATAAACTAGAGCACCGAATGTCCTGATAAATATATCGATAATAATTTTAATTTTCCAAACTATGTTGACGTCAATGACTTGGCACCATTGCCAGACTTATTTTTGTAATTCGAGCGGGGACCCTAGTCTGCTAAACGGGCACTGAACGGAGGTACCTAAAGGTACCGACATATAAGGGGGAAAGGTCAGTGCCTAGTATCCTTTGGCAATCAGCCAACATGAGGCCTACTGTGCACATTTCGAGCGGAAAATAATGATTTGAACATGATAGCAGGGTTTCCGAAACATTATTTTGGAGAGATTTTCGCTGGAACTAAATTTGGGGGGGGGGGGAAGGCCGTTGTGGCCGTAACTCTAAAGAGCTATTCAAAAAAAGACACATTTTTCAGCTTATTTTAGCGCACAAGCTAAAAATTATTTTCTAACAAGGACAAGACGGCTCTTGAAAAATAAAAATTTCTGCTCAGGCGCAGACAAGATATGCACATAATCTAGAGTCAATTGCTTGAGTCAATTGCAATCAAGGAGCAGAGTTCATTTTGGGACAATTAATTTTGTTCCATCCAGGTGTTTACGCGCCCCACGATTGCGAAGCTAGCAGTTTTTTGAGCATTGAATTGGAAACACCAGTTTTCTCTATCCAAGTGTTACTACATATCAGTCTCTGCAAATAGGATCACTTCAAGCTAGTGTTACAAATGAACTCAATGTCAAGGTCAGAATTCTGTCAAAACCCCGATTGACCGATCCTTGGTCAGAGTCAGGGTCGGGTCAGAAAATTTTTTTTGAAGGGGCGGTCAAGGTCATGGCCAAGTGAGAATTTGTCGCACCAGGTCAGAGTATTCTGACAGCGAAAGAAAGTAAATTGAGTGAAACGTTGGTGACAAAATTTTCAAGCTCCCGCCTTCCTGTGTGGGGATCTGAGGGCAGTCTCACAATTCTTAATCCCAAGGCATGTCCTAACTTCTTCGACAGCCCTAAGTCATTTCATAATTAGCTTGGTGTCCCACCGGCGGGACACCAAGCTGGCTTGTGTTCAGGACAACCTCGACCGTATCCTGAGACACTTTCTGGTGTCTTTATTTCCCAATAGCGCTGCCAGGCGCAGGGCAGATGCCCTTGATCTAGAGCGATTTTCAGGGTGTCTTGAGATTCTGTCGCTGCCTCAGCGTTCTCGACCCGCAAAAATCGTTCTTTTTTGGCTGAACTAAAATTTTGTCCCCCTCATTTAGCCATTGAGGACAAAAAGGGACGGCAGAATCCCATCATTGTCATTTTACTCCTTACCTAAGCAAATATATGCACTTGACAGGGGAGGGAAACAAACATGAAATCAACCGACTCATACGCGTGATAAAGTAACTAGCAAGCATAATCCCATGGCACAGAATACTGCAAAACAGCTGCAGAAAACATAAAACTCTGTATCTGGACTCAAAGTTATGTGGCTCACAGAGTCTCCTGCTTGGACTTGGAGACTTGGAGTTTTGTGTGGCAAGGAAGCCGAGAGTTGAGGAAAACGTTCAAAGTTCTTTCCAAACTCAGTTTTGGGGTTCGGTGTTTCGATTTAAGCTTCCGACACTCTGGTTCAGGGTTCTTTCCTTCAAAAAAACCCCAAAAACTCCAGTAGAATTGAAAAATTTCACTGTACGCTAAGCACTGACGACTTCTGACCAGTTGGCCAGACGCCGCTAGTATTTCGCACAGAGCGTTCTTCTTCACCTACGACCATATTACAATTTTTTGCTTTCCAAAGTTCGGCTTAACGGTTGGCGGTGTTTCTTTGTAAGTGCAGACAGCCTGACCATACACACCGATATTCCATGCTTAGTTCCCGAGAATAGCGTTTGTGAGAAAAAATGGTAAAAAAAGCGCACTTTTAAAAAAGTACAACTAATGAAGAACTTGCTTCGCCTTGTAGAGCCGGATTGGACCACTACAAACATATCGCATCGAAAATTTCATGAAGGCATTAGCATAACGGAACGTGTGTGGGTGATTCTCAGTAGTGCATTTTTCCAGAAACCATATGGCCCACACAAGACCAATCGCATGACTAATTTTAATCGGGCATATACAGTACAGTAGGTACACAAATAAATTATTCGTAGTTTCCAAGAAGTGTGCTCGTTCGTAATCTCGAGAACCGCACGGAGTATATTCAGTGTTCATGAAGCATGTGGGGCTTAAACGGTTCAATGCGACGTCGCTCCCAAACGAGCCTCAAGGCCGCAATAATCCAGTAAATCGCCTCAACAAATGTGGTAAGTGTCATTCCAAGAAATAAGCCCAGCTTGTCTCCAATCATGGCAAAGAAGGACATTAGATCGATTTTCAATACATCCGTTTCCACCCGATATTCCGAATCGAGGGTAGCAACAACTTCATTGACAACTAAAGTATTTTCAAAATCTCCTTCCAATGAAACAAAGGTTGAGTGAACTTTGTGCTGCCAGGAATCGCACAGCGGAATGCACTTTGTCACCCGATTATGCAATATTTGAAGCTGAAGAGAAAGAAGAATGCATTTTATCATTCCTAACTGGCTTATTTTGAGGCTGCGCGTAGAATGACACAATCACAGTACGACTGGCATTGTCGAAGTACGAAGTAGATAAGTTTGATGATAGCTGATACCCCAATAAAGATTTTATTGCTTTACCAGAGGAATAAGGAAAGAGATGAGACGTTCGCAAAGAATCTATGTTTTCGAATTATCCTCGAATGTTATACTGTAGGCTGTACATCTGATAAAAGTCAGCTGAGAAAGTACACACCGGTCTTTATTTTTGGCATCAAGAAGTCTACTAACTAATATTGCACAAAGCCTGCTTGCGTTGGTTACAAGCTGGTCCTACCTCAGAGAAAAAATCATCATCATCCTGTTTTCTCCAGGCTAGATGGAATGCCAACCCAAACGAGCTGACGTCTGTCTAACTGTGTAGCTCACTCAAGGAAAATGCTAGAGTAGAGGCCTAATCTTATTTTTATTCTGAGCGTAGCCTGTACGGTACTGTACAATGCAATGTCGACTGGCTTACCATATCGCCCTTGTGCGCGTCGTCGCTGATTTCTGTCTCCGCAGTGAACGCGCCTTGGAGACACCTGTGAATGTGCGATGGCGTGCACATGATGGAGTCGTTTGGATTCAGTGTGTCGAGATGAGGCACACAGCCACAGCCGATATACAGTTCTTCCATCAGTTGAACACTCATGCATTGGCTGACTGTGTATCGATCTGGACCGATCATTTCCTCAAAATATCTAAAAAAGGGCGAATTAGACCGACATTTCCTTCATTGCAGAGGTCGTCTTACTGGCGTAAATTGGGATCGCGGGCGCGATGCATCGCTTTGTCAAGAATTTGATATTGATCGATGCAGTCGTCCAACTGCTTACGCTTGCTGGCTTTGATACTGACGAATGCTATTGTGTTCGAAGGGATAAAATTCGCTGGATCAAAGAACGTGGTCGGATGATTGCCGATGTGGAATGCCAGTTGTGGTTGATGACCATTAATGTTTTCAAGCAGATTAGCAGTCTCGATATTGGCTTTCACTGTGACTTTTCGACCTTTTTTGTTGCTGATCTAAAATTTCAATTATCCAGTAAAGTTGGTAGCGACAAAGAGTCTCAGATACAACATCCGCATCAGATTGAATCAGCAGGGGCCATATCCACAGTCATCCCTGTCTTTCAAAAAGACTTTGCCATGGCCGGGACTTTCTCCTCAATTTTTCAGTGAATGTATAGCTAAAATTACGTAACTTTATGCTGGCAGTTTTGTACAGCAGAATATGCCCCGCCAGACATTTGTGACCAACTGAAAACGCCTGCATACATCCATACGATACGATCAAGATATATACGTTGCACTCAGTCAAGATAAAAGCACGTTGGCTGCTACAAAGCCGAAGATGGCGTCGTTCAGACTGCTTACGTTAAAAGTACTGAAGAGCGCTTTTTTGTCATGGCAGGGTCCGTTTGAGCGACAGTATACTTATAGATATGGACTCTGATCCAATTCATAATCCATTATCTCTGTGGGTCTAGGAGACCTGAAATCTGTTCCGTCTGTCAGTAGGCCTTGCGTAGGCACATCGTCCCCGGTGAGACGAGCGTGAAGATAATTTAGAGACAAGAACTATACTGCTCTCGAACACCGTTTGCTCCATCATCCCACTGGCCTGCGAATATCATAGGAAACCCTCGGCGGCGCTGCACTTAACGAATAGAGTAAAAGAAGACACCTCTGCCTTGTTATTCGACCGTCTCATAGCTGCTCATCAAAAGTGACCTGTGCAGACAGCATAGAAAGAGAAAACTTGTTTAAAATTGAATCAATCCAGCTTTTATATCGAGCAATCAGAACATCAAGCAGACTCACTTCAAATTTATAACAGACGTCGACGCCCCCAGTATATTCATTCTTGCGATATCTTGGACAGCAAGGGAATTCCACATCCTCTATCGCACAACTGCGGAATATCGCTTCACACGGTACAACGCTCTCCTCGTAAAACGTGCCATAGCCGGGCCATTCAGAGCCACTGGCCTTGATTGCGTGGTAAAGCACTTGATTTAGCGCAGCGACCTCGGCTTGGTTAAAAGCAGACACAACAGATGGATGGTGGGTCACATAGAGGGTGATTAATTCAACCAACCGATTTTTGGTTGCATTTAATCGTTGAGCCAGCCTTAAGAGACGGGGTTCTTTTTCGAAGTTACCAGTCACAGTTCCAGTCACTTTCCCCAATATATAGGTGGCGTTCAAGGCGCCGTTGACGCAAATGTAGAAATTGGGAAAACTGAGTCCGTGTTCGACGTGATCTTGGATGTCAAGCACTTTCGTAAATTTTAAAAATTCAGTCACAGTCGGGATGATGTAGAAAAGTGTAATGGATATTGATGAGAGCAAAACTATTGCCCAAAAAAGTTTTTCGCTTCTCCGATAGGCAAGCAGATAATTGTGCAAGCCAGCGATTGATATGTGATCCAAGTAGGAGCGCGGTGTGACCAGTGGTTTTAAAGTTTTCTCTTTTGTCATTCTCGAAGTAATCATTTTGAAAATTAAAAGGTTTTTCAAATCCAATCAATCTGATAATTTAGTTAAATAACACTGCAGCTCGAAGGAAAAATAATTTAACGATTTTCTAAAAATTCCTCGTACAGTATACCTCGAACAAAGGGCCCGGACCGGACCTCAGTCAAAGCATCGAAAGTGTAAGTCTAGCTTCCAAGGGTTTCTCTACTGGTAACTGGCGATGAGTACACTGTATCGAAGTTCCAGGGGGAACGGCCGCGAATGCATACTGTAGGTTTAACCATATACGTTTCCCGTAAAGTGTGTCGCCTTGGCGACCCAGTAGCCAAAACTCTACGTTAGGGCGCCAAGTGATCTGGATCAAGCCTATTTGGATACGAAAACTCGTAACCCGTCGAGGGATATAATCCCATCGCAAGTGAACACGTCTCGAAGAGAGGGACTGTAGAGCTTGGGTGGGTTCCCACAAAGGGGCTCTACTCGATTAAAAGCAACTCTTTATTGGCTTACCGGAACTCACGAACAGGCTAAAGCGCCCTAAAGACACGAAAAGACGAGCTTATATAGGTTTCGCAGAACACGCAAAGATAGCATGATTCATGATTAGACATAACAAATGTACTAATGCCAAATAAAAATAAAGGCAACCATATTCAAAAGGCAATTCGCCTTAAATATGAAACTAACATCATGCTGATCACTACACTCTCCTCTTCTTTAAAAACGGACGCCCCAGTCCGATCACAAAAAATAAAACAAGCAATTAAACGCAAAAAGGTCATGATATACGCTCTTGTAAATTAGATTAGATATTACGATAAACTAACTTACGAATCATGCTCATAAGAGAACAAATAAGTCCTAAGCTTCTCTTCCATTCTTTCCTTGGCGTCTTTTATTCTTCCTGTTCCTCTTTCGCTCTTGTCTGGGGGTGTCTTCATGACTAGCCTGGGCAGCGTCAGCCTGCGGGGCCAAAGGGCTGGGCCGCTGTGCTTGCTGACAGCGCGGACGCAAATTGCATGGGCCATTAGCCCGTCTGTCGCTACGCTGCGAATGGCTAGTCGAGGGCTTACCAAAGTCTGCTATATTTGATTCAGCATCAGACGAATTTTGTGGGATGGACTCCTCATCGTCCGATGTATCAGCTCGGGCTTGAACGTTAGGTGATTTTTGTTTCGGGTCAATATGTGGGATTGTACGTCGAATATTGATCCACTGGGCAGCAGATCGTGCCTGTTGTGGGAAACGGACTTTGATGATGGATTCACGTACATCGTCAATTATTTTGGGGCCAACATACGGTTCTTGAGTGTACTTTTGACCTCCCTTGTCATACTTTGGATTCCTGACGAAAACCATTTCTCCGACTTCGTAAGCATAGTTATTGGCGGTCTTATTGTACTCTTGCTGGAGGCGTTGTGCAGTGGTGATGTTTTCTCGGGCTAATGGTCGTATTTCATTCAGTAATTTGATAACGGTGTCTCCATAGTCGTTTTGGTCAACACGGTGGGGGTTGGTTTGCTGCAGGACTGCACCGTCGCAGGGAGTGCGGGGCTTCCTCCCATAGTTCAATTCAAATGGCGCATACTTGGTGCTCGACTGATACGTGGTATTGTGAGCAAAAGTTGCATAGGGGATGTATTCGTCCCAATCTGGCTGTCCGAGAGCATGCATGCGTAGATAGGTACCTAGCACACGATGCCAACGTTCAATAAGGCCTTCGCCTTGTGGATGGTAAGGTGTGGTGAAAATTCTTTTTGTACGACATAATTGGCAAATGCGCTGCAGCAATTCTGCAGTCAGGTTCTTTCCACGGTCGGACAGTTGTCCATGCCGAAGAACGACGTTTTCCATGAAGGCGCGGGCGATGGTTTCAGTGGTAATATCTAATGCGACAACGCACTCAATGTACTTGGTCAGGTGGCAAATGAAACTGATTGTGTGACGGTTTCCTTTCGTTGAAATGGGGAGTGGGCCTTTCATGTCTACTGCTACGACTTCCCACGGTAACGTGGGTGGTGGAATTGATTGGAGCGGTGGTTTCAGGTGCTGATGCGGCGTTTTATGGCTCGCACATATGTATCAAGCAGGCGTTGACATGGTCGGTCACGTCATTGCGCATTGTTAGCCAATGGTTATGTTGCTTTATGCGCTCGAGTGTTCTCTTGACGCCTGGGTGCCCAGCAAATGTACTGTCATGAGAATGCAAATGGAGTACTTTTGTGGTCATTTCTGCCAGCACGGCAATACGGGTTTGTTGGCCAGTGGGTTGTTCTTCGGTGTTGGGGATTTTATAACGCAGTAGGCGATTTTCCAGTATGTAATTCCTTGCAGCCTTAACTACTGCTGGGTTCGGCTGGGCACCTGGTGCACGATAGTGGGTGCATGCATAGTAAACGTAAATTGGTCCTAAAAATATATCTTCTTTTTGCGCCTCGATAATTTCTCGCATTTCCGGATAGATTTCGTCAGCAGGACTCGGTTGCGCGTTTGGTTCTTTCGCGCTGACTGACAAGTGGCCATGGGCAAGGGCTTCTTCGTTGGGTGGTTTAGGGACACGCGAACGTGTGGAGAGCATGAGTGTCAAGCTGATGTGGTTCTGCTCAACCGACTCAGGTTGAACACGATCGACTTCTGGTGACAGTAATGGCTGGATTTCTGCCCAACGCAGCTTTGCGGTTTCCGAGTCAATGTTGGTTGGCTCATTGGTGAATGGTGGGCGAGACAACGCATCTGCATTATTCTCTTTCCCTGGGCGATATTTGAAGCTCAGTTGGTATTGCTGCACAACGATGCCCCACCGGGTAATCCGTGGGTTTGGATTGGGCTTTTCAAAAATTGATTTCAGAGCAGTGTTGTCGGTTATGACAGTTACTCGCTGCTCATAAATGTGTGGCCGAAAATGGTTCAAGGCTGAAACAACGGCAAGAGCTTCCAGCTCCCATGCAGCGTAGTTCCTTTCAGCCTTGGTTAATGTACGGCTGTAATAGGCTACTGGGTGGTCCTTTTTATCTTCATGCTCTTAAGACAGGACTGCGCCCATTCCCTTAAAGGATGCGTCAGTCTGTAGGATCCAGGATTTCGTAAAATCGGGATGGGCCAGGAGAGGTGTTGTCGCAAGAGCCTGTTTCAGCTTCTTCAATGCTTTGCCGTGTACATGTGGGAGCCAAATAAAATTGGTACCTTTTTTCACGAGGTTCAGGAGTGGTGATGCCATCTTGGAAAAAATCGGGATGAATCTCCTGTAATAGGAGAGAAGGCCATTGAATGCCAAAACTTCCTTGACGCTTTTTGGTTCGGGGCAAGCCAGGATTTTCAGAACTTTGTCTTGGTCAGGCGCTACGCCTTCTCCCGAGACGTGATGTAAAGGTGATATTGTCTCGCAGGAAACAACATTTGGAAGTTTCAATTCAAGCCCAGCGTCTGAGAACGCTTTGAAGACCTGTTCAAGGCGGTCATTGTGTTCTTGGAGTGTTCGACCATAAACGAGGACATCGTCGAAATACGCAAAAATCGTCTTATGAATAACCAATTACTCTCTCATTGTCAATTCCCGAATAACATAGAAACTTCTACCTACTACGGTATCAGGGCGATTGTTCGCCAGCAATTGCTCGCAGGGCAATGGTTCGCCAGGCCAGGGCATTTTTGGTCAATGAGAGGAAGCTATTTCGTGAACTTTATCGTATGTATATGCAGTACGCTGCCCTTTACAAGACGCTGCTATCGTTCCTTTCATAGGTACCTGTCCCTGACGTGCTTGGAGCTTGGGAATATGGGCTAGTCGAAGCATAGAGGAGCACCTGATGTCACATCCGCTAGTCTATTTCACTGCGACCGGAGGGTACTATTGCAGGCATTTTACTTCTTCTTAAGCCACTCCTAAAGTCACTTCTAAGTTCACTCCAAAGGCCAAGATACAAAATATTCGCTAAATTTCACTGACGTCTTTGGTTTTTAAACATCGGGTCAGGCAAATCAGAGAAATTTCGAAAAGAAGTGGCTGGGTTCGGCGTTTGTTGCGCATCGAAGAGGAAGAGGTTTGATTAGATCAGCACTTCTGGTGGCCCTGGTCAGCCATTGATTATAGCAAAATCACTGGCCGAATGGCTGGCAGGAATTATCGCTGTTTTAAGTTAAAGCCACAGAGCGACTATCAGCCAATCAGCAATGGGATAAGGAAATCATGAGCTTGCCCCAAAAAATCAGGCAGTCACCCCGGATGACGGTACTAGTTTTTCTCAATGTATTGCCGACATGCTTTGTGTTTTCAGTGAAAGGATCAGGGTTTTCTGTCGACAATTTTTAGGTCCAGGGTGCTGCCTTATCTTCGCATAAAATAGGATCCTTACAAAGTTACTCAGCCAACAATCGCACAGCGAACAGTTGCCCTGGCAGACCATTGCCCGGCGGACAATCGCCCGAGAAACAATTACCCGTGATTCACCTACTGCAAAGAAATGGCATAGATAGCGCCTGCAGTGCACACAGTTACATACATACTTGTCACCAAAGGAAATAACCAGTGCAAGCAAAGCGAGACATTTTTTCAGTTTATTTTTCGATCCATATGAGGCTGATCTTAATATTTATATCGGTACCTCGGCCTCGAAAGATAGTGATAAACATAAGGATATTGATATCGACAATATGATAGGAAGATTGTGAACACTAATCCAAGTGTGTCGCCGCGTCTGGTTCGCGTGTGCTGCGTGTGCAGACAAAGTGTGCTCTAGGACTAAAGTTCCCATTTCCAAACCCTTTTTCTAGGGCGCTTACGATTAGTACCTCATCAATGAAAAATTTTGCTGAAATCCGTTTATTTTTAGACCCATCCGCTGCGGAGAAATCCACTTCCAAACTTTTCCCGAAAAAGCGCCCGCATGTGCAGGGTTTAAACGTGGCGTAGCGCTTGTCGGAATGGTCCGTGTCAAAACTGTGCGGCATTGCGCGCCAATCTGATTGCTCGTGTGCGAAGGTAACTTTCCAAGGCGGTATTCCTTTAAAGGGCGCAAAGCGCGCGGCGCACACACTTTGCGGGAGGACCATTCCGAAAAACCGTACTCCACGTTTGAGCCCTGCATCTGCGGACACTTTTGCGGGAAAAGTTTGGAAGTGGATTTCTCCGCAGCGGAGGGGTCTGAAAAAAAAGGATATCAGCAAAATTTTTAATTGACGAGGTACTAAGCGCCCTACAAAAGGTATTTCGACATGAGAACTTTAATCCTAGAGCACACTTCCTTTTTAAGTCATCGTCAGCCAACGGCGCTTCCATTATCTGTGAGTTGCTGCCTTCCGCCAACCTTGTGTTTCATCTTATGTGTGCCTTGTTTGCCATCCTACATAGTGCCTGACTCTGCACTTGCTCGATTTAGCCCTCGCATAAGCTAACGATAAGTTTGACACAAACCAAATAGGAAAACGGATGCGCGGCTTGAAACTAGCACAGTCTGTCCAACATTTTTTATGAATGAACTGCAATGCTGGTTACCTAAAGCGTGATTTATACTCCTGGGTGTCCGTAAACGTAACGGGTACGAGTAGGGAAATTTACGGATAGGGGCACGCACCTGTGGGGTGAACGTTTCGGCTCCACCTACGTACACTCAAATTTTGACGGATACGTGTACGACGACGTGGACGTATTCGAAAAAACGACAGTATGCCTGCCCGTTAAATCAGCCTGAATGTGCGCAAACGGGTATGCGAATTCGAAATTTAGTTTAGTTTTCAGCTCAAATACTCAATAGTGATTAGATTCTTGTCATCAAAACTTTTTGTTGCTCAAAAAACCTTGCATTGTAGAATTACGGATGAAATTACAAAATGTTGAAAAAAGCGAAAAAGAAGAAAGTTGCGGTATTGTCATTGACGACGATCGCCGTTTGTATCGAGGAGGAAGAAAGTCGTCGACAAATCCGAAAATACTACGTTCGTCCAATCAATCTGCTACGACCGATACGGGGCGAGTACGAAACGTTGATCGGTGATATGAGGCAATTGAACGATGAACAATGGAGGCGAGAATATCTAAGAATGTCGGATGAGACGTTTGGGGAGTTGTTAAACATGGTTCGCCCATTGATCGAGAAACACCCAACACATTTATTGCCCATCAGCCCGGAAACAAGACTCGCATTTACAATCATGTAAGTGCACTACATCTAAGATCTTTGCGTACTGGTTGATTGGGATATTGAAGGTAGAATTAGCTAGATGGAATTTTGTCATTGTGCCAACCAGTGACATAAGAATTTTCGTTTTTTGAAGGATGTTGGCGAGTGGTCACTTGATCAAATTCGAGCATAAACGATTTCGCATCGGATATTGTACGGCTGTCAAGATTTTCCACGAGACATGCCTAGCGATCTGGACGGTCTTGAAGGATCGCTACTTGACTCCTCCCACGCGTGATCAGTGGGAACAAATTGCTTATCGATTCCAAGAAAGGTGGAACTTTCCAGGGTGCTTAGGTGCTATCGATGGGAAGCACGTCGTATTGCAAGTAAGTAATGCAAGTTTGCTTTGTGATACAGTGCATTGCTAACTTTACCTCTTTTTGTTCTAGAAACCATCACGAGCCAGCAGCCAGTACTTCAACTACAAGAAAGACCACTCGATAGTGTTGATGGCAGTTGTGGATGCGGATTACAATTTCATCTTCATCGATGTTGGGGCGTATGGTCGCGAAAGTGACAGCGGGGTTTTTAACCGTTCGAGATTTTCGGCAGCAGTTTATGATCCAGCAAATTCGTTAGGTCTGCCAGGCCAGTTTCGACTCCCAGGAACGGACAAGATTAGCAATCATGTATTTGTGGCAGACGACGCGTTTAGCCAAAGTAAGTTCCTGATTGCTTTCTGTTTTTGACGCGTTCTGAAACCGCATTCTATTTTCAGGCCATCGGCTATTAAACCCGTATTCGGGACAACAATCAGCATTATCAGTCAGTCATCGCGTATTTAACTATCGGCTATCTAGGGCAAGACGCATTGTGGAGAATGCTTTCGGCATTCTAGCAACAAAGTGGCGTATCTTCCGAAGACCGATAACATATGCACCATCGAAAGCCATCAATGTGGTTAAAGCGTGTTGTGCTTTGCACAATTACATACGGAAGTTTGATCACGATCCTGACTACGTCCCACCCGGGTTCGTCGATAGCGATGGGAATGTCGAGGACGGTCAGTGGAGGTCGGCTGCATTGCCGAAATCAATTTTTGATGATCTAAATCGAACGCAAGGTTCAGAAGTGGCCAGGTCGAAATCGGGTTTAGCTTTAAGGGAAATGTTACGCGAGTATTTTGTCACCGAAACCGGTTCAGTTTCTTGGCAGATGTCAAAAATTTGAGTTTGAGTGAGAATTTAGTTATCTTTAGCTTTAGCCTCTTTAGTGTATCTGTTGATTGATTGATTGGTCGATTGATTTAGTGTATCTGTTGGATGCTGTTTCTAGAATTTGTGTCTTCCTGCATTATTGTACTTCATCATCATTATTTTCATCATCCACTTTCACCCTAATTCCACCCTCGAAAATCTCCGAACTTCTCTGGCTGGGCACAACCTTCTTCATACGTTTTTCGTATACGTAATTTCTGAAATTACGGGCAGCCAAAATTACGGATACGGGCCTGTTTCGTGTCCGTTGTACGTTTACGTGACCGGCGCGAAGAAAACGGTTTATACTTTTTGCCCGAAAAACGGTTACGCTTACGAAATCGACGTAAACGTAAAAAATAACGATTTATACTCGTCGGGTACATTTGCTTGATGCTCAGGCAAAATGTTTGTCTGCCCGACCGTTTGCGCGGCAGTTTTCGTACCCTTTACGCTTACGGGTAGCCAAACGGATAGAGTATAAATCACGCTTAACTGGCACCTACTCTCGTACTACACACATCGCCTCCCCCTACTCCACGCTGCACGAATGTTTACTATGCGTCCTTCATCTGTCGGCGTTCTTCGTTGCCAAGTAGCAACTGGGACTAGGAGGCAGGTTGAAATTTCATTATACCTGTATCGACCGACGCGGCACCTGGCTGGCCCATACAACACGTTTTCGTGTCCGCCCTTTTATTGTATCTTCGCATGAAAACGTCCACCATACGAAAAACAGCATTCTTAATTTGGAATTCGGCTTTTTTATGAACATTTAAAATGAATATTTCTGATCAGCGGGTTCGATATAGACAAGAGGATGGACGGCAGAGAGAAGCAACTGAAATGACATTCAGCGGGAAGATTTACCCCATGAGGTGAAACTTTTCAAAAAATTTTTAATTAATATATAATAGTTGGATTTTTATTTTAGGCATTGTCTAATGATTAGTGGTGCAGTCTTGATTGTGATCGATATCGGATTATTCCTGGGAGGAATTGCAATAATTGCGGCTGGCATTGACATGGATACTTACGGGTAAGCGTGTTGGAAAAGGAAGTTTCACAGGATAAACTATATTCTACTGCACGTATCCGTCGACATGATTGGATTTTCTTGAATCAAAATTTGTCGAGCTGCCTCCTTTTACTTTTTTCGTAAGACATACTGCAGGTCATTTTTAGTTTTTTTGGCAGAATTTTGAGAAAACCAGAGAAGCCTGCTCATAATGCGTGAAACAGATTTTCACACAGGTATGTCTAGTGATCTCGAACAATGCTGATTTGCAAGATGATCCAGTTCAAACCATATCTGACTTCTATGTTTACATTATTACACATATTCATTATGTGCACTCTTTCCACTCAATTAATTTCACCATCGCCCACTTTTCTAAGCGTAGCTTCACCGCAATGATCGCATTTTCGGTGCTCACAATGATCTTCGCATGTGCAGCGTTAGTCTGCGGCTGTCGTGCTCAGCCACCTCGGGCATCAGTTTATGTCAGGACAAGCCAACAAATCGATCACCCAGTGCATTCTTCACCAACAATTCAAGGGTCACCGGAAAAAATTAGGATTCACCCACCGCAGCGGCATTGGCAGCACATTGACCAGCATGTTCAGCCGTCATATCCACCTCAAGTGATTCGAGTGCAATTCCAAAGGCCTTCAATCGATGCTTCGTTATCTGAGTGCAGGTAAATCAGTGACTGCGGGGCACTTATAAGCTCGTTGCGCATTAGATCTTTCCGATTTATTGCTCGGGCTTTTTCGCCCATGACTTCTGAAAACCTGTGATCTATCGATAATCGATGAACATTTGTCCAGATGAATTTGTGCTCAACGTAGAAAAGGGTAGAAATAAGCAATTAAACAAGGGTAAAGTTATCCTGTGCTAATCAGTGCTTATGCGCCCGTTCAAAGCCTGCCTTTATGTCGGCATTGCCTGCAGCCAAGGGTGTTTCTGACAGACCAGAGTTAGGGCCGAACATTTTCCACCCTTGTTATTCAGGTACTGTAGCAGCGTAAGCGCAACTTGCAGTTGAACGTGTTACATCCTTACCTCGGGGCAGCATGGGCACCCCGCCATGATGTTTTGGATGGAGAAGAGAACGAAGAAAGTGGGAAACAATGTGCTGTAAGCTGAAATTCGGACATCCTTGGCTGGCTATGTCTAGGAGCAAACACGTCGGGCTGGCGACAAAAAGAAAAAAACTAGTTTTTCCACTGACATCAGGGGTCAGAATTTTTGACAATCCCGCTATGGTTGACAATGGTCGAACCTTGCATGAAATTTTATACTGTTTCCTGTAATTTAAAGATATAATATGTTATACTGTTCTTTGCAGCCACAATGCAACGTACGGTGGAAGCATTAATGGAACTGCGTACGGTAACCAGCAAGTAACACCTCCTTCCCGGCAGCAGCCAGTGCGAACAAGCATTCTAAAAAAGGTCTCTGATATCTGAACTGATGCGGTGCTCTGAACGATCAAGTACAGAGGTCGCAAATCTGGCTGATTTTACTTTGTAACAACAACCGCTTCGACCTCATTCCATGCATGTTTTGTATATTACGCTTTTTTGAAATAAAACTTTGCATTGTGAAGTTTCTCTTGTCAATTTTTGTCAGAAAACATTTTCGCCAATACATAAACAGGTCGTAAGCCTTTCCGCGGAACAGTGCTTCTGGCCCAGCATCGACCGATCCACTGATCCGACCGAACTGATCCGCCAATTTGGGGGGCTGATCGGTTCCCAATACGATCCGACTGCTAGATTGGCAACTAAAATTTTTCGCGCTCTTTTTGCTAGATAATGATAGGGTGTGGCATAGTATGATGGGAAGATACCGTTTTTTCCCTCGAATCAACCACTAATCCAGCTTTACGCGCTGGTTAGCGCTCTTGTGTCCTTTTGAGATGACTGAAAGAAAGTGAGTGACAGCGATGAAATAGAGAAGGTTGGTGAGGACGCGGAGTCAAATACTGCGCGTCATCACCATCAATCTTAAATGTTTTGAAACTTATTGGCCGGGTCTATCCAGACCCTGGATCAGATCGGGATCAGGATTTAGGATCAGGGTCGGATCAGTCGATGCTTGATTTGATGCAGAGGCCCATAGGGGTGTTTTTTAAACATCTTTTTTCATGTTCCCAATAAAAAGTTTTGTCTTCGATACTGTTCCTGCATTTTTATATCTGCGGCCTTCACATTGACGTTTCAGTGCATGCAGTGGTCAAACAATATCTTATTCCATTTTAAATCATCTAGCAGAGGGTAAAAAATATTAAATTTTTAAGTTTGTCGTAACCAAATGTCTTAGACACATGAATTCACGACCGTAAATAGTGTACCATCCACATAGCAGATTCAGGTATGAATTAAAAATGGTAGCTCCTTTGGAGCCAGCCAATCAAAATGCATCATACCCATAAATTAAGACCCGACACTAGCTGCCTGGATTAAAGCTTCCCGCCGTTTCAGGCTTTAGTGGTTTATACCTACTGTAGCAGTGCAGTGCAGTGCCACCCTTTTTCAATCCACCAAGCCTACTTCATTTCGATGTGCAAGACAACGTTTTTTGTCGGAGCCGTATTTTTTCCGAGGGCAATCAACTTTTTAGTAGCTCGACGAAACTGACTACTCATGATCGCCAAGGAGACAAAATCCACAGCGCAGCTCAAAACAACCACCTGACTTCCGTATCTACTGGCCAATAATCGACCAATGCTGCCAGAAAACTTATCCATGAGAAAAATAACGAACTTTGCAGCAAGAGTGCAACTTTGTGTGATCACGATGGCGCTGATTGCTTTCAGAAATTTCATATCAGCATCCAGTTTGGCCATTTGTCGACGCACTGCAGCTGTTGTTTGACTTGGAACCACACGAATTTTTCTCTTTTGCTTTTTCACACCATAAATTAGGATAGCGTGTAAGCTGATCACAGCGACCGACATGGTGATTTGGATTGCCGTCAGGACTGACAGACTCTTCGGGGACACTGTGTCTTCGATACCACACGTTTCCAGAACCACGTCTGCACCCAACCACGAATCATTCAGATGGACTGCGAGTTGTGCCAATGCGAATAAAATGGACAAAAGGACCGATGGAAGCGTTAGCTGACAAAAAGACCAAGCTTTATATTTTATTGGGCAAAAAATGGCTATGATGCGTTCAATAACCAAAGCGATATTCATGCCGAGCGACCATATTTGGGCAAATATGAGCAAGGCTAGTTCTTGACAGCATTGCCACACGTCAATAATTTCCCCTGTGCCCGCGAAATGGCGATGTACTCTCAAAGACGACCTGGCCAAGTAGGTCACTCCGACCAAGCAATCTGCAGCAGAATTGAATGCGAGCAGGGCGAAGCACTTTGTTCGTAGCTTCTTTGAAGCAATGATAATAACCACTGTGAGAATATTCAAAATGACTGATATGGCGCTGGACGGTAAGATTAGCAGGTTAGGAACGAGTGTCACCTCCATCAGAAATTTCGAATGATTCAACATGTCTGCGCTGACATTGAACAAAGTTGCTCCGATCGATTTTTTCGACATGTTCGTCTGATTGTTGGAGCAGCTTCTGCCAAAAAAAAACAAAATTCAGTGTGCTCTTCTAGTTTTCTCAAATAGCAAAGCGTAAACTAGTCTCGGAATTTGTGGGTAAGGTTACAGTACGTCTTGCTGACAGAGCCAAAAAGAATAAAGACATTCGTATTTCTAGTGCGACAAATCTTTTCAGTCTACAGACGGACATTTCTTTTGGGGGGGGGGGCGATGTTCTTGAAATGTTACAAGAAATACCAAGTCAAGAGACGTCCGACCATTCAGGCATGGTCGGCATGATCGTCCGATAGCCGTGCTACGAGGGCACAGAAGAATATTGCGAATATTTTCTAATCTTTCACTTCTCAACCTCTCCAGATCACATTATAGGTTGACCTTTTCAGGCATGTTTTAATAGTTGCGTTAGGCCCCTGTATTTATAAATGCAACAAAAGTGACGCAAAGAATGACTCATGAGCTTGTCAAAATGTCACCTTGTGGCAATTTGTAAATATAAAGTAAGGTTAGAATGATATATTAAATTCAAGATGACGCACAAGCTGCCAAGTTGGTCAATGTCTCAGAATTACTGTAGCTTTCTATGTTTCAAAACTACACTTTGCCCGACGAATAGGTTAAAAACACTTCAAACAGATTTTTTAAGAAGGCAAGAAGCTGCGAGAGCTTCCAAAATCGCTCGGGACCCATCCCACGGGTCTTAGGAACTTTAGATTCGAGTACACAGAAATGGCGCCAGGATGCTGATGGGCAATCAGAAAAAAAGGTAAAAACGGTGTTGTTAACGTAATGTCGCTCGTTTGTTTAGACGATGCGTAAGTGTGCCGCATAAGGGCGCTTGTGCGTTATGGTAGGATTCCTGGTAATGCCTGAAAGGAAGGACATAGATGGAAAATATCCCACGATGTAGTGAGGTCCATATAATGTAGTGAGGTTGTGTTGCCCTTGTGATATGGCGCTGGCTTTGAATATGGGCCTGTTATTGTCCTGCTTATCAGTGGTGTATGCTAGTGAGCGGGTGCGCATGAGGATGAGCGACTGTGGATGGAGTTGGAGAGCTTGCTCTTACGTCAGGGCGGACTCGTGCAGCCGACCAGAGTGGCCGGTCTTTCTTTACGAGAAGGAATAAAGAGAGCCTGCACGATGTTGGGGTCATTCTTCCACGGTAAGTGGTGCTTGGGGCTCACCTAGGTTGAGTCTCCATATACTCGATCTAGGACGTTTAGCACAGCGAGGTTAATAACGACATACAGTGCGTGCGTGTGTGTGTGTCCGTGTCGCGAACGTGCAGCTACTGTAGAAGCGGATAGCCGATCTGACTGATGAATGAATGATGAGAAGATACCATGTTTTGGGGTCTTCCAAAAACCACTGTTAAAAATCAACCAGCATGACTATAAAGTCAACCGAAGCATTTTCTCCGCGCTGTCAAACAGCAGGCAGCTACGTAGGAAATGGTAGTGAATTTTAAATAGAAAATACTGGGATTGGGTTACATGTAGATGGACACGCCCAGCAAATTTGCGAAGGAAACAAAAATCTCTACAAAAACTCGGCAAGAGGCGCCATGTGAACTTGAATTTTCCCAAGTTTTGTGTTAACTTATGTCTACAAATTAGATGCTGCTCCTGGTCTCGCGCTATATTCATTGAATGGTTTCATAAGAACTTTCGGTGGGCCCGAGCGCCTCCCATCTCGAGCGAGAGCACAAAGCCCGATGCTCCGGATCCAACTGCATGATCTCAATAACATCCAGAACCCTGCGAACGTTCTCCGTAATATAACGACGAGCCACCAAACCAGTGTGCGTGCCCTTGATCACTTCCGTCAGATGCTTATATAGCCGCATGGCCAGGAGCTTCGCAAAAATTTTCTAGTCGCACAGTAGTTTAACAGTATAATTGGCCTCCAATAGCTTTTCTGGGTCGGATCTTTCCCAGGCGTTGCAATCAAAGTAACAACACCTTATTTCTTGGATACAGAGTGTTCTTTGGACTTTACATAGTGCCACGGATAAGGATGTTGCGAACAGTTCCTTGACCACCTCTGAGAACGTTCGATACCAGTCAACTGCAGTCTATCCCGACCAGTAAAGCTTTAAAATACTCATCCATCTGCTTAGGCTGATCAAGACGCTTTTGCTTCGTCCGACAGCTTGTGCTGATCAAACACGTCGATTTTGTCAAACCACTCGTCAATCTTGTTTGGGTCAATTTTGTTAGGGTAAATTTTTGTGAGATACTGCTGCACGTCTTGAAGGATCTCCTGGGAATCTGTAATCGTCTTGTCATCAACCACGAGCTTCGCAATACTTTTCCTCACCGATTTACGTGTTTATAAGCCTGAAAATACTTTGTTGGCTTCTCATCATTTAGCAGCGAATGCGCTCGCGAGAATGGCCCGACGCATGTCCCGAATGGCCCGACTCCATTAAAACTACGAATTCCTGTTTTGTTCTTGATATGGAATCCTTTTCTGTCTCCAACAACGTGGCCTCTCTACTTTCCGACTTATCAACTGGTACTTGCAGCTCCAGCTTGCGTTGTGTTTCCCGCCGATCTACGTAGCACAATATTGCATTAATCGATCACGTGCCATTGTAAGACGTCAGTCTCACAACAAGTCAGATGTTGATATAGATTTACTCGCCGCACCGTACGCCAAGAGTTGCACCGAGAAGACAAACTGGGATACCAACAGGAGGTTATCAGTGCAAGTCACAAAACAAAAGAAACAAGGGAAACCAGTCAGCATGACCTGTACCCGATGTTGACTTAGGCCTAACAGGCAAAGGTGGCAAAGGTAGCATGGGCACACCAGACACAGATGACATTATCATAGTGCACCAATAACAAGATCTTACATCCCCTTACACCATCACGTACATTGCAAGTACTTGCACAGTTGCTGACTATCCCAGTCGATTGCTTCAGCCATTGCGTCTTCTATTGTTTCACACACTGCCTTCACATATGGTCCGTGCTGTAAGGCCACCGTGTTTAGGCGCCAGATACCAGGGCCCCACGAGCGGTAGTGCGTACACTTGCTCTAAAAGATAACGCATTCATGATCTGTAAGAACCAGATTTCGTGACCACCAGTCCTTAACTTGCGGTATCAGTTCAGCTGGTAGAAGCCAGTAGTCTAATCGACATTTGACTAAGGATTAGGGCGTTTCCGGGAGTACAGTCGCGTGTACGGGTGCAAGTCCAGCCAACAGTCCACCAGGTTCCAGTCCGATTGAATAAGCCGAATCGCACTGACCTCTTCGTGTAGTGCGAACCCCCTGTCTTGCCCAGCTCTGGGTCAAATGCTACGTTAAAATCACCCACAATCATGACTGGTAACTTCATATCTTGCTGTCGCTATTCCAGATGCAAATGGCCGATATCTACTACCTATCAGCCACATTTGCGCCAGCTCCCATGACCTCTCCCGCTCGATATGAGCTTCGTAAAATCGGATCAGCGGACACCGAGGCGAACAGTAGTGTAAGTGAGCGGATATTATTGTTTGGCAGTAGGGCTTCTTAGGTGAACATCTGAGTGGTAAGGGTAGGTTCAAGAACAGGTTAGGATAACATAAACATAATCGAATTATTAGCAGAAAAATAGGGTGGTCAAAGAAAAATTGTGCATTAGTTGACATCAGCTTGAAATCTCAGATTACCTTGAAATGAACGACATCCGATCCGATCTGGACGTGAATGACAACAAAGAAGATAGTATGCCTCCAATGCCCCATTTTCCAGTCATTAATGATGATATCCCAGCGGCAAGATATATATGCATACAGTATATACCGTATCTCCTCGAAATCCTCCCCCCGTCCGGACCCAGACTGAACTTTATTCTCCCCCCTCTGGAAATCCTCTCTCGGGAAAGAATTCGAATTACCGCACAGAATCATCAGGCGAGGAAAATGTGGAGGATATGAGTGTTTGCGTGATATAAAATATGTTTTCCTTGAAGAGTCAGATTATTAGGACGAGCTTGAAGACGAAGATGTCGTGCACATTGATTGAATTCGGCTATGAGTAGCATGAATGAAAATATATCTTACGTAGTTCCATGAAGGCTTTTCTATGCAAGTAACGCTAAAAAAGTGGGCTACAGACAGTTTCAGAGGCCATTTCTAAATCGAAAAATTTTGGTCCATCTGTGAGTCCATCTGCAATCGGGGTTTTCTGGGTTCCAGAATCAAACCCGACCCGACGCGAGCCCGACTTTTTCGGGTCGGGTCTTCGGGTAAGGGTAAGGGTCCCGATGCCGAACGTGGGAGCCCCATCAAAACTTTGAATGGGATCTTCCATCAGAAATCGTGCTGTTCTGATCTTGAGCGAGAAAAGCCATTATGCAACTCCATGTCAGTGACGATGACGGATTTGTTGACAGTTTTTGTGCGTCATCTTGCCGTTATTGTCTTCCCGAAGGGCGCTTTATAATTTACGCATGACCTTTAAAACGCGCATGGACCATTATTTGCGTCACTTGTGCTGAATTTGCCTATCGAAAATGATAATGCAAGGCGCAACGAAAAAGCACCGACTTGAAAGACTAGGAAGAATGATTAAAAATTTTCCGTTACGCACATTTTCCATGGCGAACTTGAAACTATATAAACGTATGGGCCATCGGTTGGTAATCGTGAGAAGGCCGACTGGCAACTGGAGTTTTTGACTTGAATTAGAAGAATTTCTTTCTACTTATCTTCTCTGAGTGAAATAAATAGCGTCAGCGGTCATTTATCGACTGTGTTCCATGCTAAATAAACGTTTTTGTAGTCCAGAACGCAATCACCTCGCAGCTCACTGTCAGACCAGCCAAACGTCTACTTCCAAGGCAGTGAAACTTATTCGACCATGGGGTCAACGTTTGAAGCCAACTTGGACACGTCGAATCATTCCAAAGCCCTGTTGGAATCGACACTGCCACCTAACTTGATCGTCATACCATTCAGCGCTGTATCAATCATTCTGAATATTCTCACAGTGGCCATTATTGCTTGTTCAGAAATCCTGCGCACCAAATGTTTTGTCCTGCTCGCGGTCAATTCTGCTGCGGATGGCTTGGTCGGAGTGACCTACTTGGCCACGGCATCCCTCAGAGTATATCGTCACTTTTCCAGTGTAGGGGAAGTCATGGACACGTGGCACTGCTGTATGGAATTGGCCTTGGTCATATTTGCCCAAATATGGTCGCTTGGCATGAATATCGCTTTGGTTATTAAACGCATATTGGCCATTTTCTGTCCAATCAGATACAGAACCTGGTCCTATCGCCAACTGACAATACCGCTGGTTTCTTCGGCCGTGTTATTCGCGTTGGTGCAGCTTTCAGTTCATCTCGTGAGTTCATGGCTGAATGCAGATGTCCTCTTAACATCATGTGGTATCGAAGACACGCTGTCGACTCCGAGTCTCTCAGGCCTAACGGCTATTCAAATCACCACATCGGTCATTGTGATTGGCTTACACGCTGTTTTGGTCTATGGGGTAAGGAAGCAAAAAAAGAAAATTCGGGTGGTACCAACCCGAGCCACAGCTGTTGTTCGTCGACAAATGGCCAAGTTGGATGCTGATATGAAGTTTTTGAAAGCTGTCAGCGGCATTGTAGTCACACAAAGTTGCACAATTGCCGCAAGATTTGTGGTGTTTTTCATGGATATGTTTTCTGGTGGCACTTTTCGAGTATTATCCAGCAGATACGGTGGTCTCGTGGTCGTGATGAGCTGCTCTGTGGGCTTTCTCTCCTTGACGGTCATGAGCAGCCAGTTTCGGCGGGCTGCTAAAAAGCTGTTTCGACTTGAAAAGGTCATGGTATCGGCAACAAATGTGGTGCTGCATCTCGAGATGAAATAGGCCATTGAACTATGTACATAGCGCACGAAAGAATGAGCTCTCAGTGCTGCATGCGAATTCTAGAACCTGTGTATCTACACTGTACCCAATGCTAGTTTGCGGAAGGCTCTGAAAGAAGGTCCAATTGCGTTATTCGCATTATTAAGCATAAAAAGTTGCGGCAGACAGGTCTTGTAGACCATTTCACAAAAATATACGTTGCTTCTTTTGCAGACACCTATATTTAAAATGCCCTTTTGGGAAGAGTGAATTTTGTCACCGAGAGTGAATTTTGTCACTGAGCTGCGTGACAAGTGAGTCGAGTGCCTGTTCGTGGTAAGGTGCCGTGAGCAGTGATATAACTAAGACTGTTATTTCTATTCTGAAATGATGCTTCACCTGTCTTTTTCAGGTCACATACTGTATAAGTCATAAGAGCAGCCAGGGTCTGAAATTCAGACACTGAAAAAAACCAATAAAATGAATCATGTCTGCGCAAGAATGAATTTCAGCTTTTAGGTATATGGGATAGGGCATCACCCTAGTCGTCAAGGAAGAGGCTGGCGATTGATAATTGTCCGTGCGGCCACTAAGTCCAAACTTGATTAAAATTTAACTAAACCATTCTTCCTGCGGGACACCCCATCACGAATACTGTGTACTCCAAGCGTGTGTGTGGACAAGTTGACGGGGGCTGAAGCTTTGGGAAAGAGCTTGATATGCGTGATGAAATGAGATGATGTAATACATATGTAAATGTTCAACTAATTGACAGCTGGCGCCAGGATTCGTGAGACGCATAGTCTAGACAGTACAATGTTAACAACAGTCTAGACATAACTGCTTGAGGAGCCCTACATTTGCAAATAATATATACACATGTCCCATCGAGCGTGGAGCGCATAGGTTTCCAGAGCATCTGGAGCGCCACCACGCGGACAATGCTGACGGGGCGCGGTGGAACGGCGTGGTATCCACGCCGGCCGATATCGCGTGGTGCTCTGTTGCACAGAGAACGCATAGGAGCAACTGCTATGTCTAACGGCAATTTTTAGGAGGCTTTGACAGAGAAGAAAAGGCGGGATCCATACTCCACTTGCTGTGCAGCATGTGAGCAGGCGTGTGTCCAGCCAGACCCAGGTAGCCTGACGTGCTCCCTTCTGGGCCCAGGGGAGTTTGGAAATATGCAGAGAAAATGTCATCTCACGCTATTCACAAGCGAACTCTAATATGAGAGGGTGCGTCAAGACCTTCGTGATATGAGAATGCAAATGCGTTCCGTAGAAATATCATATGCAAATGACGTTCCAGGAAAAAGGAGGTTGCCGATCAATAAAAAAGAAGAAGATCCATTAGAAAAAAACATGCGTGCCACTTGAACTTTCTCACCTAGCGCAATGCAAGGGTTTCTCTACGGTTGTCAGCCCAGATCGAGACCCAGAGGATATTTCACATAACCCGCACGTTTTTATGGAGGCAAGGAAATCTTCATGCAAAACTCTGAATTTTTTCACGTAGGTATATTTTAATTGCACAGCTGACAAAACCTATAAATGCATTTTTCAACGGCTAAAATCAGCGCATGCTACTTGGCATTTTGTGCCGTGAAAGTTTCACTCTGAATCAGCTCCGTTATCCAATTGAATCTGTTTATATCCACTTACAAACTGTGGTTCCGACAGACAAGCTGTCTCATAAGCCGATTTATGGTTCTCTGGTTGATCTTCCCATTTTGTGTACCTATTCAAATTATGTAAGTCATCCATTCCATCCACCCTAATCATCGGTGGACTGGGAGTTTCGTTCAGAATTGCATAGCAGGGATTCGGATGCATAGCCTTTGGGTCAATCATGTACTTGTCCATGGAATGTGCAATCACTGGCGTCCTCTCAGCTGCGATATTTGTTCCAATCAACCGCCATGCCGCGTTCAGTTGTCGAAAAGTTGGCCGCTCAGACGGTTCTATTGCCCAGCATTGACGCATTAGCATGCACACATCTGCGGGAGCCTTTTGGGGGTTTTTGAGAGAGTGACCATTCTTCCAAAAGGCAAGAACAGTTTCGGCACTGGCTTGCCTGATCTCGGGGTATGGCGCTGGGTGGTCGGTTTCCAGAAGTGAGTACAATTCCCAAATGAATATTCCAAATGACCACACGTCGCTTTCATTGGAAAACTTTCCTTCGAATCCTTCTGGTGCAGTGGAATGGATATGACAAACCACATCTTTGTTTGAACTGCAATACATGCTCTCACGTTTTCCAACATCGCGAGCTAACCCGAAATCAGTCAGTTTAGCGATTTCCGGTTTTCCATTGTGAATATTTTTCCTGACGAGTACATTCCTGGCGCCGATATCTTTGTGCACTACGCGCATGTTAGCCATGTGAACGCAAGCCTTGATGACATCTCGACATACGCGTATCAGATCAGCATGGGTCAAATGCTCTCGTTCACACTTGATATAATCAATACAGTTCCCGCCATTCATATACTCGAGAACGAGTATCGGCGGCCGTTGCTTATAGTTCATGCATAAGCCATACGCCAAAATAATGTTGGTATGGCGAAGAAAGTTCAAAGCCACAGCTTCTTGGAAAAAACAATCGGCTGATAATAATGTCGATCGATAATTATATCCATCAGATTTTCGCATTTTTAATGCAACTTGTATAACTTTGCCAGTCTTATGTTGTCGAGACTTTGGATCAGTGGGGCGATAATGAGCTAACCACACTTCACCAAACTCGCCCTCGCCCAACTGCTCGACCAATGACAGCTCGCTGGCGTCTATTCGTTCTCGGCGCAGAAAATCACGCACTGCTTTTCGTTTCCGATACCAGCAAAAGTAAAAGATGATCAAAAGTGCTGCGACCGCAATAATAGAAACAGCCACACCAATGGCCGCATCTCGTCCCCAATGTTTGTGCGGTACTTGAGGCATCTCCGCAACAAATGGTTCTGTGAATGTTTTGGCATACTCTTCGTTACCAAATATGGAGGCCACAATGGTGATGTTGTAATGATGACCTAAAACGAATGGACAATTTATTTATCGCTATCGCGTTCGAGGGATATGCCATGTGTTTTTTAGAGATGCAGTCAGTGCATACTTGTTCCGCACAAATTGAAAAAGCGCGCAGTGGGGGAAGATATAAGAAACCAATCAGGTGAAAAAATCAGGCGTAGCTTAGAGGCACCCGATCAGAAATCGATTTGTGGACTTAGCAGGTGAGAAATACTCCTTAAATGCAATCAAGAACTGCATAAAGAAACCATGATACCATGATGTTATAAATATGTTATCTTAATCTTGATGAGTGGTTATACTGTGTAATAAATCAGACATATCAAAGTGTGATTTATCATATAGCAATATCTTGATGGGAAGACACTTTTGTCTGATGATACCTAGCACTCTTAGCGTGTCATGTGATACATCACCAGGGGCACGGCTGTCAGTAAAACCATAACTAGGGAGGAGGAGGGGTACAAAGATATAGCATCTGCTTTCGCTATCGCTACAGTACAGCCCTTACCTCTGGGCTGGCCAGAAAATATAGGGTGGTGTGGAAAGATGTTATCATACTCCATTCATCTTACACCGCTCACCTTTCACCAGCCTTTTTAACTCGGTCGTATATCTTTCATCCCGCCCACGATACAAATTCACTCCGATCAGACAAGCTTGTTGGTTGCCATAGGATGTACACCATAGTTTCAACTGGGGTGGAGGCCTGTTAGTCCTTTGACAAATGTCGGAAGTATTCCACACCTTCTCAATGACCACAATAGCATTGGTCACATTCGACATGGTGACCGTGACGTGTAGGTCGGGTATTAGGCATTCCATCACAAACGGGTATGGTCGAGCTGCGGGTGTGTACTTAAATAAGCTGACCATATAGTTCATATCTTCATAAATAGGTGATGTTAAATTATGGATTTCTTCTTGCTGTTCCGCATTATAAATTCTTAACTTATCAAATATTGTCGTATTTCCTGTTTTCCAAGCTATCGCTCGAATGTCATAAGCTGATCCATTAATCCAATAAAAATATGACCAGTCCATATCAAACTGTAAAATCTGATTTGGAATGTTGTCGATCTCTAAATCTGGTAGCCCCAAATTATCTAAATCAATAAATTTTGTACAAGTATCAGTTATTATGTCATAGGTCCATAACTCTAATCCAGAAATGAAAACTAGTTTTGCCTGGCTGCTCAAGTTTCCATTCCAGTATGGTCTCCAATCGAAGCTTAGCCAATAATGGGATAGTGGACGGTTACAGCCTTTTGAAATTATGGACTGGTTGATGTCGACGACTAGGTGATATTTTTGGATTTTTGTGTCATAGCGAAATAATCGATAGCTTTCAGGTGTGGTTGCGGATGAAGCGGTGAAGAACATAAGAGCTAGCGGGGAGTAGCATTGCAGGTGCAGAATTTCGGTATCAATACACCCTGCGAATAGCTCGGGTTTCATGTACAGTGTGTCGACTTTGACCAAGCAATTTCTGCTGGTGGTATTCAATCTAAACGAGAAGCGAGTGAGAAATTAAATGGGAGAAGTTTGCTGCGAGACTGATTTTGAGAATTTTTGCAACGTGGCGAGGTATGAGACAACTGGTATGAGAGAACGGGACACTTACCCCACTTGTCTTGCCTCCTTCTCTATGCAACCTCTGGATGCAGCCCGAAAGACTTACCTGTACTGCCAATTTGCCACCCAGTCAAAGCAGAGGGGTGTCACATAGCTAGCCAGCGCTCCTTGCCCGTTATAAGCCAAATTGCAATTCAAGTCAAATGTTTGCACATCCGTCTCGTTTGGTGTATTGGCCGAATCCACATCCAAAACTCGAATCAAGTGGGATCGACCATAATTTTCAGGCGGATACAACAGAGCCTGGCACACAACCAAGGCGGGTCTGGGAGAAATGATGGAATTTTCACAGGACAACTCAATTTGGCCGAATTGACTCCACGATCCAAAATTAGATTGATCAAAATCGGATATCCTTGCGCGACACGAATATCGATTGATATTTAGAGGCGTGTCAAAAAATATGGCCTGATATGGTTTGACTTTGGTGGTTTGATTGCCTTGCCAATCAGATTTTTCACAGGATTCATTACCAAAGTTAGTCTTTGTACAATTCTTGTACCCGTAACATTCAACGTACACCCATGAGTTCAAAGGAATTTGGATGGAATCATAGTCAAATACGACTTCTAATAATCTGGTTGAATAATTCCATGGTCCAAATTCAGGGTAGTACAAATATCCACGAACATTGGATGGCCCCCAGGTATTTGCTTTAGCTTCGATCTTTTGCCAAAATAGCAAAATTAAGATAAGGATTCTTTTATCACTGACTTCCATTTCATACTGCCACTGCTGAGCCAGAACTCACACGCGGCAAACAGCAAGATACGTGTTGCTTACGAGTTAGCTAGCTGACTTGACTTTGAACGGGCAAATTTTGTATGGCGGGCCTAAACATGTCACGGCTGTTTGTCGGCGGTGGTCGTCCCACTTGCCCAGGCGGACTTTGTGAGCCTATTTCTCACTTTTGAAATTGAAACGCCTGCGTGGGTGGTAATAATACCCGTAAATATGTTGTAGTTGGTGAGTGTGACATTACACTAACATGATAGGTACGTACCTGAAGGAAGCATAGTTCGAGCCTAGGATTGTCTTTATGTAAATACGAAGACTGTGAGATATTTTAATAGACGGAACAGCCCTACATTGGGGAAGTATCGAGCGGTCAACCAAGGCAATAAAGTCCACTACTTTCTCCACAGCCCAAAAATGTCTAACCCAATATTTACCCTTATCGATCTCATGGTACATTTTGGCAGCACAAAACTACGTTCACGCAATCATTTCAACGCGATGTTCTTGTTTTATTGAACTCTCGGGGAATGTTATAATGATGAATGCAATGAATTAAGGCCGCGTGCGACAAAAGACCGCGTTTTCATACTTTGTCACATATGAATCACTGTCACATGAGAGTAGCGCCTAGCTAGCTGGCACTTTTGATGTTTGGTCCCCACCCAACATAGGTTAGCTTAGGCTTAGGCTTAGTCTGGTATAAGACTTGAGCTTAGGCTGATATCAGGCTTCAGCCAGCCTCATACTAGCCTTTGCCTGGGGACCATGCAGCAAAAGCGCCTAGCCAGGTTCAGTCAGCTGGTACTCACGAGGAATGATTAATACCCCCCCCCCCCCCCCCAGCGACCGCGGAGTTGCCAGACTTCCCCGATGCCGCGTTCTTTGTACAATACCGTACATTTCAGCGACGGCACTCACGCCACTGCACCTTTCACTGTGTCTGATAATCCAACAGTTACCACTGCAACATGTTTTTGCTTTTTTCCTTGAGAAGCAGAAGCTTATTTTTCCTTTTCCAACACGATACTTTTCATCTGTTTTAGCTGTATCAGGAGCTGTGTGCGAATAATGACTCCTTTGTGACTGCGTCGTTAGCCCTCTGCATCCGAGCAGGACACTTCGCCTTCTTATAAAATATGCATTTCCTGAAAATCTTTCCCTCTTTCCTTCTTGACCAATCATTCAGGTATCCGTGATGAAGGAACGAATCGCAGTCTTTCTGACTCTCGATAACAGCCAAAGGCAATTCATAATAACATCGGAAAACTAGCAACATCAATACCCTATCTATCTGACCTCCCTTGTTTATTTTCGGTCTTTTTGTGTTCGGTCTTTTCTACACGATGTATTATGACCAGCGGTCAATTTGTCAGGTGGTCTTATCTCGCCGCGGTCTTTTGGACGCGGTCTTTTGTCATGTAACCTAATGAACCTAGGGCCAGGTTTCACCAGGCCTCAAGCTTACAAGTAACAAGGTAGCAAATGACGAGTCATAGTCTATCGTTTTGTGTGTCACCAAAGCAACGGGATCATAGCAGCTTCAAGTTCGCGACCACAACGGATGGGGTTTCGTCGGATTGGATCATATGAAGTCCTTGTAATTTTTTTGACCAATCAATAACGCCTCAACTTTTTCGAAACGGCCGTTTGAACGGGATTAACACCTGACAATAGTTTCAAGATTTTTGGATCGGATCATATGAAATACTTGTAATTTTTGGAATAAAAAATAACGCATTGGTAATAATGATAATAATAATTGGGTTTTGAATCAAATGAAAGCACTCCAAAAATATCAGAGGCGTCTGACCCATTGGTCAGAAGTGGTCAGCGCCTAAATTCCGGGAAATATGACAGAATTCTTTTGGATTTTTAGGTTTTTTTTGGAAAGAAAAATTCGAAAGTTAGGTGTAGAAGGATAAACTCGAAAGCTGAGTTTTTAAAGAGCCCTGCGTGTTTTTCTTTACGCTCGGGCTTCTTCACGCACAAATTATTAAAAAATTCTCAGGACTTTAGGCCACCGCTACTACTGATCAGTCGGCTGGACGCCTCTGATATTTCGCTGAGTTTTTTTGAACCTAGGAACAAATTACAATTTTTGGTTTAATGGTCATCATTGCTGCGAAATCAAACATCCATTCTTCGAATCTTACAAACAGTCTTTTTTATACTCGACACTACAACATTGGAATGCATTGACTGAGGATGTGAATTTTAGTACATTTCTTAAATTCAGGGACAAGATATGTTGTATGAAATTTTAGTGCTCTTAAACATTTTTAAGTCTTGACATTTTTTTTGACACTTCAAATTGTTTTTGTTTTTTATTATCGTATGTGTCTTTTGATGGCCTGAGTGCACAGCTAGTGCTTCGTCAAAAGTAAAGTATCAAGTATCAAGTATCAAGGTTTTGTAAAGTTTGATGTTCACTTGTGAGTCATCCATGCTTTCTTTGGCCTCGAAAAAGAAGAATGAGAAGCTGACTTGCGACTCTAAATGAGCAGAAAAAAAGGAAGCATTGATGCAAAGATTGATCTCATCTCATTAATTACACTAGAGTGGTTGGAAAAGAGGAGGGCAATACTGAGTTTTCTGCAACTGGTTCTGCAAACATCCTCGACTAAGGATGTCCGTCAGATCGGATAGTTCTGATCAGATGATATGATCCGAATTTTTAGATGGTGATCTTTTGTTCGAGCTGGATATCCAATCTGAACGGATGTAATGCTTAGGTGTACTATCTCACCTACTCGCACTAAATTGCCAAACAACCACCTTTCATTGTTTATTCACGTAGAGGTAGCTCAGAGCCGAATCCTAGCGATAGAAGAGCATGAACTAAAGCATGATTAATCCCTGCAAAGTTTCACACGGCATTCAAAAGGTAAATGTTAACTCGCGGTTTCCGCGACAGGATGGGATGCGATTTGATCCGGCCGTGACATCCAGTGTTTCTGGGTTGTCACAAGAAGTTGCTGTACTGTTATCAGTGATCCATGGGTTCATGAACTTCCAGTGCGTCTTCAGAAGAAGTTTGGACCTGTAAGGAGACAGAGAATAGTGAGTGACCTGTAAAGAATTTCTGAAAAGACAAAAAACGTTTCCGAACACTATTCGCTTCCATCTGTTTGACCACAGATTTTACGATAACCTTTTTTTCAAATGGCTTGTGGCTTCGTGAATCATGATATTTGCGGATAGGTCACTTGAGGCGCTTGGAATACTTGTTCGTCAAGATGATCATTAGCTCAAAGGCTTTTTATACAAACTTGCGTGAATTTCTTTCCGTGTGCTTGCATGAATCTTGCTTGCTCGTTTGCTCGTTTGCGGTACAGGCGACGTTGTTCGAACTCTTTCAGGTCGGCTAGAAGAGCCCTCCAACTTCGAGTCCACCATTCGAGCTGCACGAACTTTCTTCGCCCCAGGCCTCGGCTTTGTGATACAAAAGCAGCACGAGGAGCAAGAAGACGAACATTATGGCTCAAGGAAAAGACGGCTCCAGGTTGCACGCGGTTGGTGGAGTTATTAACTATAAAGGTGGAATGACGGAGAGCGAGCGACCTCGGTATCGAGGGGAATGAACGAGCGACCGATAGTCAAGGGCGGAAGTTCCTGTCTGGTCAACACTGCGGCCTTGACTGCTGAGTGAACCCCGGCGACCGAAAGCCCAGCAATCACCTTACTCATAGGTTTCTCGTATCTTCAAGTCTTATCGTTAGTAAGGGAGTTTTACCGGCCTCGTGGCCTGGTGGGTTAGGCGTCTGCCTCTCACGCCAGGTGCGCAGTTACGGGCGAGTGTTCGACACGCGGGCCGGTACATTATTTCGTGCAAAATGTGTCTCTTCACTCTTGAGTGAGCATAAGCCTTTGGTGATGTGGTAAAACATGAACATGAATATGAAGGGCCGCAACTTGGCTACAGCCTAACTGGTTTCCCGCTGATTCATCAGCAAGTCAACATTCTTTCGATGCCTGCGACTCAGGAGGCCTGAGCACTGAGCTTCCTATCTGTGTTTTATGTGTTATGAAGTTAGCAAAAAGACAATAATCATTACTGTTCGTTGCTTCTGACCAAATCTCAGGTGTCCCTTGCCCCGGCTGACAAATGTTAAAGAATTTACGGAGAAACTTGAAGGGTTGACTTTGGTTTCATGCTAATAAAACAAACAAGCCGCCTTAACTCTAACCTGTTACAAGAAAGCAAATTGCGAGGCCTAGTCTTATCGTCAGGTGTTTTACTAAAAAAAAACCGGATCATTATCAGCTTCTACTTAGCGACCAGATCGGGTGAGGGCTTGTCAGATCAGATCAGGAAAATTTCGGATCGAATCATGAAATACATGTGATTTCTTGAAAAAAAAGCGCATCAACTTTTTTTGAGAGGTTGCTCCCCATGATAAACATAAAGTAAATTCATTATCATGGTGCCATAACACAACCATGGCTATGGATCCTTTCTTGGATCTGATTGTGAGGTAAAAGTTGTTGAATAAGCTGCTCATAGACATTGATTTTTTATTTTTATTCCCTTAACAAAGACTGATCGCCTGCCAAAATCATATTATCAATCACTTCACCTGTCGGAACGATCCTATCACCCTAAAAAATAAGTATTCGACATAAAAGAGTGTGAAACAGGATAGGAGTCAGAAGATGCACCCACTTTTTAGCCCTTTGTTTTCGATGGGCGTCGACTAACTGGAATTTGACCCTGGACCTGTTTCACGGCTTTGATAACTTTAGGCTTTATGCCACGCGTATTCACCTCAACTAGTTCTTCTAGCTCCGCGTTATTGTTCTGCTCTGAATTGGCCATCGTATTTGGTCCCAGAAGAAGCAGAACGACGGACAGCACCAGGATCCATGGGAGCACCTTCATCTTTGCTCAGTCTATGGAGCGGTAGACTACCAGGAAAAATGTTCGAAGCAACTGACTGGCCCAGATTTCCACTTCGCTTATATATTTATCAAAATAATAGTCGATATTTATCCGGTAATACAATAAATGGTTTGTCCAGCTTTCCTATCCGCTTGATAATAAGCCCAAGGTTTTTGAAAATGTTCAGCTTTACCTAGCCAAAGTAAAATTACAATCTTCCAGAAGCAAACATCAGAATACCAGGATGATGGCAGAAGTTGTCGCAGCCCTCTCAGAGAAGGACAGTATATACTAACTAAAACGAAACTGTAGTCTTGGCAGGAGGGAGACAGCACTGTGTCGATATCGATGTCGATTTCCGCGTTGCAATTTTCTGAAAAGTCAAAAATGATGAAGTCAAGGCCGGAATGAAATGCTCATATGTGCATCTTCAGCTACGCATGCCTCTTCCCTCCTTTTGTCGATATGAAAACCAACACTCTGTTCGTTGTCGAACAAAGGTGTGTAAAGTTTTTCGTCAAGCAGTTAGCTCGATTATACAATATCCGTACGCTACACTCCCGGACACCACAGGCGCCAGGCACGCACAGTATGCACTCGCTCGACGCGGAATGCAGGGACTTACATACTGTAGGTTAACCCGACCTGATCCTGCGTCTATACATGGTGCCGTTGCACGAGCAGCGCTTCCTGTTGATAATTGGTTGGTAAAAGATTTACAGTGATTGATAATATTTGGCATTATTGACTGTTTAAAAAAAATTCAAGTATGAAATTCACATAATCGGATCCGAAACTCATCTGATCTGAATGGTTCCAATCCGCTTCGAAACTTTCCCCATGCGATCCGATCTGACAAACCCCCATCCGGTCCAGCCAGGAGGCGCATCATGGAAGTCAGACAATAGACAGCTTCGAGGCTCGTTATCCAGTACATGCTGTCAATTCTGTGTCTACTTTCTGCTGTGGAGAAGTCGTCGCATAGCGTACGAAAAATCGTGAGTTCAATAGCAACAGTGTAGATGCGGACGTTATTATGGTGACAACTTTTGCAAATAGCCTTGCTACGCAGCAAACTAATGTGATAGATGTCATTAATCAATCGACTATGTTATAAAAAAAATTGTGAAAGTTTTTTCCTATTGAGTATATATGTTCTAGAATGCAGCCATATGAGAAGGACGGAAAATACCGTATTTCCTCGAAATTCTCGCTTAGGGAGAAATTTTTTCAAATGGGCGCCAGACGGGGTAAAATAACCAGAGGGGGAGAATAAAACTCAAACATTTACCAGATGCAAGAAATAAACTTTTCATTGCCGCACAGCGCATCATGGATCCCTGATTATTTACAACCTGACAAAGTAAAGATCGGATCCATCCTGCTCATAAGTGACTGCTAACACAGTCACAAATTTGTTCGCACGCCAGGACAAAGATATTAGGGGCGTGGGCGACTTGACTACGACGCGAAAGAAAACTTGGCAATCACGCAGATCGCACTAACTAGCTGATTGGATGTACAAATCGAGAGAACGAATTTTCCATGCCTACGATATAAACTAGCGTCAGGTGCACCACTGAAATGAGCAAAGACTAAACTCCTTCTCGCTCGGCCCGGCTTCTCGAAAGCACTTATAATTAAGTCGGGATTAATTTCTGGGTAATCTGGCATTAACTTTGCGATCCGTTTTTCGAAGTGACTTAAAATTGAGGTTGGCCTTTAAATTTAGCAGCTGAGGCTCGAAAAATAAGGTACCTCCGGAGGTACCTTATCCACAATAAGCCCTCATTATCGGGCTCTGTCACAGCTTTTGCTTGATCAGGTGCAAGCATTTTTAAATCTTCTCGCGATCACGCATATGAAGGAGAGCCCTGGTCGTGGCCCATCGTGCCCATCGTGCCCGTGGGATTTACTTGGAAGTCGTTGGTGACCTTTTTTGCTGTCTCTGAGGTGAGGAGGCTGCATGACTTCGTTTCTGTTCCTTATCTGATCTTAACCTCAATGGTTTTACAATCAGTGGCATGCTAGGCGTTGCTGGTGTTATCGAAGGCTGTGTGGCGCCGAAGCCAGCATTGAGCAGTGTGTGAAGTTGCAAAGTGAGGGTGTTTTTGGAGATGATGAAATCAGGAATGAAAAGGACAATTAGGACAGTCGGACTGTGGTTACCAGCGAATCTGAGGGCACCGCTGGAAGTGGCTCGTGCTGGTACGCGCGTCAACCTTCAAAGCGGGGCCCGGGGGGGGGGGGGGCGAGCCACGCCATCTGATTATTTTTCTCCGCAGTTTGGAAAGCAAAGTCGTGCACATTTGCCGTGCAATCGAGCTATCAGGTTGATTGCTTGCAAAAGCAAGTGGATGAATATGAAGTGTAACCGAGCCTGGCAGGCGTCAGAGGAAGGTTGCCAGGACGAAAACTCCGACTAGTGCAGGCAAGTCTTGCATAAACTTGTCAACCCTAAAACCGCGAGTACATGGGACCAGCCAGTAGCCACGCAGGATCTTTCTCGATCACTTTTTGTCAGCCTGGATTAGCCTGCTGCTGAAGTTATGCTCACGCCTGTCTACGAATATGTGACCAACCAAATAATAACGCCTTGTGGTGTCACCTGATCCCGAGTATCCACACCCAGGAGATTAATATTCCTAAACCTTGAGTGTGATCGGTTTTGTTAGAGAGTGAAGAACGGACTGCAAATGTGCTATCATAAACAGAGTTTTCTTTGCTTTCTTGTGTTAGTCAGTTAGTTAGTTAGTTGTCTTTTTTTTGAGTAAAATCAATTTGAACTTGCCTTTTTATTGTATATCGAATTCATAATCATATTATCTTAATTATATACGTCACAAACAAAATCAAGATTATTCAAATCATTGTATATATTATAACCGACTTACCTTCAGAGGTCAAGAGACTAATATTAAATCCTGTCAATGAATAGAAACCAATTAGCCAGGCCCCCCAAACAAAGTAAGCAACGCTTCTACGAAGAAAGGAACTTGGTTTCTCTTTTTTGCCACCAGCTCCTCACCTGTAGATTTACTAAAAGACACTGGGAAACTGTCAAGTTCCAACTGCTGCCCACCCTTATCCAGGGGAATCACCTTCGTGACGATTGCGTAATGTTTTCCCACAGCTGCATTCGGAACATAAATGAAAAGCTGCTGCCTCGGCTGGATCGGCTCTGAAAATTGGAACAATTCGCGTCGTTCTTCCAAATCGATAATACTGCCCGAAATATTGGCGGAGCTGAATGGCAGGTCTGACGTGACAAAACGTAACGTTGCACCACGCCGATCGAGAATGGCATTGGCATCGAGAACCCACGACGAATAAATAAATCGTGCTGGACTGATGCGGGTATCGACGCTAGCACGAACCATCGCGCATTGAGTGCATATTCCGTCGGGATCGGTGTCAAAGTCAGCACATACGGCGTACCATCCATTCTCACGTGCCATCAGATCTGTTGTATCGAGGAGCAGATTAAAATCAAATTCATTTTCATCGAGTTGACAAGCCGGTGCGTCGCTGATTTCCGATACTCGTTTGCGGGATAGGCGACGTTGTTCGATTTCTTTCAGATCAAGACTGAAAGAGCCCTCCAACTCCGAGTCCACCATTCGAGCTGCACGAACTTTCTTCGCATGGATCGGCAATCTCAGAATCCAGTGCTTATCGTTGTCCGAATTCGAACCATTCGAGCTGATGCCGGCGCAAATATCCATTCGCCCCGCGGCGTACTTGCATTGTGAGCTGCTCGCCAGACCCTGGACCTCGGTTTGGTGACACAAAAACAGCACTAGAAGCAAGGAGACGAACATTGTGGCTCAAGAAAAGGACGGCTCTGGATCGCACGCAGTCGGTTGACTTATTATAAAGGTAAAAATATACACTGCAAATGACCTCGTAATCGAGGGCAATGAACGAGTGACCAAGAGTCAAGGGCGGATTTTCTCGCCTGGTCAGCGAGTGCTCAACACTGCGGCCTTGACTTGTCTCCGTATTTTCATGCTTTGGACAGAATGGAGGTGCTCCTGCCCAATAAAGTCTGCCATTTTGATTTAAGTTAAAAAGAGGGCAATGAAAGTGACAAGATCCGCCAGGTGGTTTGTTTTATCAGCATGATATGATTATTGCATTAGTCAACAAAGCGGGACTCGTTGAGTTTCTCCAGAAAACCCTTTTACATCTGTCAGCCAGGTGAGACAGTCGTTCATCCGGTATCGGAGGCAATGAACGAGTGACTAAGAGTCAAGGGCGGATTTTCTCGCTTGGTCAACGGGTACACAACACTGCAGCCTTGACTGAGGAGTAAACGCCAGCACAGAAACTGCAGCAGTCGTTTGTGCTATATTAGCTGTCTTCGTATTTCTTAGGTATGGTACTATGTAACTAATGGCCGCAAGTAGGCGAGAGTCTTGGCGATTTTTTAGTGATTCGTCGACATGCTAACCCGTTTTCTTCACCCATGACTTTGGGAGAAATAGAGTATAACAGACATAATGCAGGTAAAGACATTGTCCTGGTCGCTAACACGATAACCCATTAAACGCAAATATGTAGCGCACCAGAATAATAGGATGGAAGGCTGGTGCTTTCTAATGGATTAGTGTGGAATCAACGAGGGTCTACTTGTGGTACTTTCACTATTATGTCTGTTATGACAACCTCAAAATTTTCACACCAGCTAATGAACATAAATGATAAGCAGGGCTTTGGATGGCTGGTCTACTCTACCAGTTGGCTTGCAAATATGCTTAAGGGGCTTTTTTGCATGAATATCAGCAGCACGACTGAGCAACGAGCAGATTGTCTTGCAAGATCCAACTCTGCTGGTCTACATAGTGGGCTGAGAGTGTCTGTATCTCGGCTGGGTGGCACATGTGGCATGGCAGGATGTGACACTATCCCCTCGTGGCCGAGTAGACCAGCCATCCTGAGCCCTGGTTAACCCCTACGTGCATTAGCTGGTTTAAAAGTTTTGAGTCTGTCATAACAGACTATTCTAGAAATACAAGTTTCTAAACCTTTTCCGTTTTTTTATTCGTACTGTTTCCGACCAAAACACCCCGCGCCAATACATATATCAAATAAGAAAACTAGTTGGCAAGCACACTATTTTTTAAACCTCTGTAAAACATCAGCCTGGGTTTGGAAAGCGCATTTTAGCTTGGCGCAGGACAGTCAGTGCCAAGAGACTTTTTGCCACGAGACATTTAGTCAGGCAGGAAAGCACCTTTGCTCCTTATTAGCCAGCACCAGAGCCGAGAGCATGAATATACACAGAAAAGTCAAGGCCGCATTGTAAACCACCCGCTGACCAGGCGAGAAAATCCTCTGTTGACTCTTGGTCACTCGTTCATTGCCCTCGATAGCGAGGTCGTTCGCTGTCCAGTTTCACCTTTATAATAAGTCAACCGACTGCTGCAATCGAGTGCTGTCTTTTCCTTGAGCCATAATGTTCGTCTTCTTGCTTCTCTTGCTGTTTTTTTATCACCAAACTGGCTCAGGGTCTGGCGAACAGCTCAAAATGCAAGTACGCCCTGGGGCGAATGGATATTGTTTCCAAAAAGTCTGTTATGACAGACTCGAAACTATTAGACAAGCCAATGCGCACAGTGGAACCAGGGCTTGGGATGGCGTGTACTCGGCCACTAGAAAAAGGAGAGGTGGCCCAACATGCCAGGCACTGCACACAGCGTGTAATATTCGCTGGCACACACATACTGTATGTATGCATTGAGAGGTAAGCAAGCAAGCAGTAGAGCCAAATAGTTTGTGTTCTATGTACTGCTGCTGTTCAGACAGGTTCCCTAAAGGATACCAGTTGTGCTGTTACACATGAGCAACCTTAATAAGCCGAAGCTGTAGCGCTGCCAGTAAAGTGATATGGCTTATCGTTAGATGCCTAAGCCTCGAGAGACACTGAAAAATCTCCCCCAACCCTTCTTCCAGCTTTATGTTCATGCTCATGGTTGATCATATCAGTAATGACACTCTCGAGGATGAAGGGAACATTGACAAAAAATGATTCACATGCGCCTCGTGGCCTGGTGGGTTGGGCGACTGCCTCTCACGCCAGGTGCGCAGTTACGGGCGAGTGTTCGACTCGCGGGGCAGTAAATCATTTCGTGTAAAATGTGTCCCTTCACCCTCGAGTGCGCATAAGCGTTTGGTGATGTGGTAAAACATGAACATGAACACGGGTCGAACACTCCCTACTAAGAATATACGAGCAAGTGCTACTACGCATAGCCCGGGAGTTAGACACTCCTAGCCCACTATGTGGACCCCGAGCTCACGTTTTCATCAGCCTCTGCTCGTTTCCAGGATCAGTCGTCCTGTTGATAATCATGAAGAGAAAGCAGCTTCTGCTCAGACATTTTTCAAACCGTGGTTGCGTTTAACAGCGGCCGAGTAGACCAGCCACCCTAAGCCCTGGTTCCACCGTGTGCATTGGCCGGTCTAAAAGTTTTGAGTCTGTCATAACAGACTTTTTTTGATAAGAATAAAACCATTTTTCTTTTTTGCTACAAACTAGTTCTGCTGAAAAAAGCACGTCCTCACATAGATAAACTGAGAGAATTCGGAGACTTGACTACTGTAAGCCTTCTTCCTAACCTCAGAAAAACAGAAACAGAAAACGTAACGTGAACCCCCGCCCATAAAATTACTCGTAAAGACCGCCTACAGATCGACCATTTCATAGTCAGAAACTCTTACCCGCACTACCGTGCCCGCTAATGAAATGCGCAGATTTTTCCAATATGTACTCAGATATACAGACGGCAGGAAAAACAGCAAAGATATTTTTCTGATGCCTCTATCATACCCGATACCATCTTTGAGTTGGCAAAAAGTCCAAAAGTAAGACCGCTCATATTCCTTGTCCACAAAACATGCTCCATTGCAAAAATATGCTGACATTACTGACAGTACGAGAAGGCAAGCAGACGCAGACCCAGGGAACTAAAAAAAACACCCTATCAAAGCCGGAGCCAGCCCAAAGAGAGCTAGCTCATTGCTTGGGGTGGTCTTAACTTTTTTATCCTCAGAGCATTCCATCAGAAGCTGAAACAAAACACTCAGGATCCGCAAGTTTTATCAGGTTTTAATTAGCTCTAATTTTTCTCAACAATATTACCTCCACATCAATTAAAACATGTGCTGCCCATGGAAACTCTTTCCACATCATTTATATTCGTTCACATATTCTCAATTTATTATCGGCAAATTTATTGGTGCACGCGAAATTCGTCTTCGTGAGAGCTTGCTGAGCCTAGCCAATCAATGGAGCTGCACCTCAACCCGTTCAGTTAATTTTCTAAACTCCGCGCCGAAAAAAAAACAGAAACACTATAGTGCCAGCCACTTTCGATAGTCGATAACTCAAAAACGGTTGAACCAAGGAGTAAAAATTTTGCATGCGTTGCAAAATAGGTCAGATCTGTTACTGTGTCAATTTTCATCAAGATCTGTCGAGTACCTGACGAGCGATGGGTTGAAAAAGCCGAAAAAGCGATTATTTTCTAAAAAACTTAAGAAACTAAAGCAGATTCTGAAGGCGCGAGCTTTCAGAAAAAAACTAACATTTACACCTGTGCGACCTCAGGTTGTTGCGCACCTGATCTTTATCCTCCTCCTCCTCCTCCTCCTCGTCTTCTCGCCCTGAACAAGAAATCGCTATTCTGGAACAAGACAACGGCTGGACAGATTTTAATAAAACTGGCACGATTGTAGATTCAGCCGATTCTGCAACGTGTGCGAAAAATCAAAAACTTTCGTTTAACCGTTCTCGAGTTATTAACCGGCGAAAATCGTCCTTTAGCATTAGGCGTCTGGTTGGCTGTGCCTGCTGATTTGTGCCGGCATCAGCTCGAATGGCTCGAATTCCGACAGCACTAAATTCTGAGATTGCCGATCCATGCGAAGAAAGTTCGTGCAGCTCGAATGGTGGACTCGGAGTTGGAGGGCTCTTTCAGTCTGGATCTGAAAGACATCGAACAACGTCGCCTGTCCCGCAAACGAGTATCGGAAATCAGCGACGCATCGGCTTGTCAACTAGATGAAAATGGATTTGATTTTAATCTGCTCCTCGATACAACAGATCTGATGGCACGTGAGAATGGATGGTACGCCGTATGTGCTGACTTTGATACCGATCCCGACGGAATATGCACTCAATGCGCGATGGTTCGTGCTAGCGTCGATACCCGCATCAGTCCAGCACGATTTATTCATTCCTCGTGGGTTCTCGATGCCAATGCCATTCTCGATCGGCGTGGTGCAACGTTGCGTTTCGTCACATCGGACCTGCCATTCAGCTTCGCCAATATTACGGGCAGTATTATCGATTTGGAAGAACGACGCTAATTGTTCCAATTCTCAGAGCCGATCCAGCCGAGGCATCAGCTTTTCATTTATGTTCCGAATGCAGGTGTGTGAAAAAATTACGCAATGGTCACGTATGTGATTTCCCTGGATAAGGGTGGGCAGCAGTTAGAATTTGATGGCGTTCCAGTGACCTTTATCAATGGACAGAGAAGGGCCAGCAAGGAAAGAAGGGTGGCCAGCAACGACATTTTCTTGTTGATGTAATACTCTGCGTGTATGACTTGTTCGGTTGAATCGATTGTCGAGACTGATGATGAGCATGAGCACACTTTTTCGCGGCATTTTGGAAACAAACAGGTTTTTTTCGGCGATAGGTAGGGTACATATATATATGTTTGGATGAGGATGGATTACTTTGATGAAAGATTAAGGCAGAACGTCTGTCATTTAAAAGTTTTTTTCATAAAATACACAACATATTTGATGTGTTTTGAAGGAGAAAGTAGAGAAGGACGCTGATAAAATGCAGTAGTTAGAAAAAGAGTAGGTTTTGGGCAATTCGATTTGTGATTTCATATTGATCATATACTGCAAAAACCCTACCGACTTATTACTACTGAGCCCTTTTTCTCGATATGGCATTTATATGGAGGTCATACTTGTCATACTTTATCCATAGCCAAGAACTATACAGCGCACTCGAGGGAAAGGAACGTGTATTTGACAATCATTTTGTACCCAGGCGGGGATCGAACCCTCCCTTGTAAGTGCGCACCCATCGTGAGAGGCAGACGCCTTAACCCGCTTAGGCCACGACCTTGGTGCCGTCTTTCCGTCTTTGACGAGAACTATCTTTTAGGAATGCTAGCTTTGGTTGCTTTGTGCATAAATGCAGGGTAGTTTAAGAAATGCAGAGAGTATAGTGAGATCGTAAGTATAGTGGTGGAAGCTGTGAGATTTATCGTGGTTGCTTGCGATAAAAGTTGGGCAGCTATTAGATTTTCGCTAATTACGGTTTTTTTGGTTTTGGATTATTGGTGAGTGGGATGGACTTTTTTTAGTGGGGTTATAAAAAGGTTTTAGTATAAGTTAGAGTACAATAGTGATAGGCGAGGGGGGATGCAGTATGTTTTCAATGTATGTGCCCTGTGGAAAGCATGGTGGAGGGACTGGTGGAAGTCGGCGCAAATGGCAGTAGTATAACACGAGGTGTTTGGGATTTTGGCGTTTTTGCAGTTCGTCGCCCAATCTTGTCAATGTAGTCCATCTTAGCGTAAGGCTAAAACTAGGCTATCGTAGGTTAAGGCTAAGGCTAAGATAATGGTAAACCAGCCGACCCTAGTTTAATCCTCAAGTGCAGTCTATGATAGCCTAAGCCCTAAATGCAGCCTCACGTAGCCTAAGCTTTTCGAATTTAGCGCATTCTAGGTGGAGCGCCAAAACCAGCCTAATCTAGCCTAAGCCTGAAGCCAGCTTACCTTAGCTCCAGCAGAAGCTGGAAATCCAGCGCATTGTAGCTAAGCTCGAAATCGTGCCTATCGTAGGCTAAGCCTAAGACATTTGGGGGACAAAGTGCAAAAGTGGCGCAAAATTAGCCGACTTCTTAGGGCAGGGGTGGGTGTTATTGCGCAATATGATGAAATGTGCAAGTTTGTTGCGTTAGAGTGGAGTTTGTATTTTATCGCAAGTTTTAAGGATGGAAGAATATAATTAAGATTGTAATAAGTTATTTTGAAGAATATTGTAGGTTATTTACATTGTTAGTGGAAGTATTAAATGTGTAGGCGAATAGGACAAAACAGGTTGTAATCGTTAGTGCGGTAGCGGTTAGTTTAGGAATAGAGAGTATCGTTATAGGCGAGGAAAGGGGCGGGTATGTTTTGCGTGTGAGCTCTGTGGAAAGTATGGTGCGGTGTGGACACGGATGTGTTGAAGGAAAGGCGGCGGATGGCAGCGAGGAAATTATAGGATGACTGTTTTTCGGAAATTTTGAGTGCTGACATAGTTGGTTTAGATATGAAGTTTGTAGAGAAGTTTTCGCTGTACAGTAGAAAAAAAGGGTAATTTTTTTGACCAGTAAGCGAGACCCCCACTAAAAAAGGTCCATGAAATGGACCAACCCCTAGGTGCTTAGGAATAGAGAACACAAACCTGCCACCAAAAAACCGTGCGAAAAATTTCCCCTCTCCTCGCGCTTCTCTATTCCTAAGCCCTGACAAATGATACCGTTGTGCGTTGCTGCAGGAACGCTGAAGCTTCGTGGCATGCGGTCACTACACTCACGATCTATGTATAACGTGAAATAAACATTGCACAGGAAGCTTGCTCTTTGACACAATGAGTAACCGACACAGCCATTATATCTGCACACTTGGCATTCTATTAATGCTTACAGCTTGCAGTCGTAACATGCCTACAGTTATAGTGACATAACGCACTGTCCATTTACAAAATGCATAGTTTACTTGAAAAACTAAACGAATCACTGCAACGAACCCATAACAGCAAAATCTCATGCCTCCAACCATGCAAGCAATGCAGCAAATGCTTCTATGCACTATGACCCGGCATGCAATGTATTCTCCACGCTATACCTAACGCAAGCGTATATCAGGGCTTAGGAATAAAGAAGCGCGTGGAGAGGGGAAATTTTTCGCACGGTTTTTTGGTGGCAGGTTTGTGTTCTCTATTCCTAAGCACCCAGGGGTTGGTCCATTTCATGGACCTTTTTTAGTAGGGGTATTATAAGAGTTCAATTTCACTCATTATTAGTGTAGAACAGTGAACCCTCGAAAATTTTCGGTGCGGCTTTAAGTTTGAGGTGCTTTAAACTCGCGTCCAAAATTTAAAACGTTGCGAAAAGCCAGCGTTCTAGAAATATTCTAAAAATACATCAAGAAAACTTCTAACAAACCAATCTGGCTCGTAACAGCCGCAATGCATATGTTTGTGTCCCACGCAGCCCGAACTTTCCTGCGGCGGTTCCTTCAGTCAAGTCCCAGTCTTTTATTCTAAACGTAGACAACGGATGCGCCTGCTTCGTTCTTCTTCTGCAGAAAAATACTGTAATTATGCAAAAGGAGTTTCCCATCCAAACAAATCCTCAAAAAGTGCCTTTGAAATCTCTGTGGCCCTTGAGAATTATATCAATAGTTCAACTGATCTTGGGTGTTTTGATCGTACTGTTGGACAGTATTGCTTTAGGGATAGTGCATGAACATTATTTTTTGCAGCTGTTGCACATCGTTGTTATCGCATGCTCATTTGGCACTGGAATTTGGGTCGGTGCACTGGGGATTATCGCTGGTGCATTTGGCCTCGCAGCCTATCGGACTGGACATGGGAATAAATGCTTTATGACCACTCATTTTGTACTAAGTATTTTCGCCTCAGTAGGCGATGGCATTTTGTTGATCTTCACGTCACTTTGCTTGACTGCGTTTCCTCACCTTGTCAACCGGAGTGGCCGAAATTATGGTCCAGTATACAGTGCTAAAGATGCGCAGTTATCTATATCATCTGACCTGTTGCACGGATCAATCGCTGTGGAATCCTTTCTTATTATTTTTGGTGCAGTGCATTGTGAGTACTTCTGACTCTTTTCTTACTCGAATAGCAGCACATAGCAAAACTGGTTTTCTGGACGTGGTAACTGAAATTATTGTTTCAATTTTAGTGAGGATCTGATATCTAGCTTTCACTTGCCAGAAAATTTTGGAAAGCACTGTATCAACGCGATTTTTTAGTGTCTTTGAAAATTCCCAAAAGGAAATTGAATTTCAATTTGTCTAAATCTCATTCGTTTTTTTTCTCGCATTTGTCTGAAGCGCATTTTTCAATGGAGGTTGTTCTTTTCCCAGACCCTTCGTTGGGACTCGTACTCATAACCCAAGCAATAAGTGGGTTGTGGGCTGGGTTAGGCCAGAAAAGTCAAGTAAATGCAGGCCTCTGTCCTAGATTGCCGATTCCATGTCAAAATATCGCAGTAAAAAGGTCGCACGACAAAAGGTCGCAACAAAAAGATCGCAAGGGCATAAAGATCGCACGACAAAAGATCGCAACTAAAAAGATCGCAAGGACAAAAGGGTCGCATGGTATAAAAGGTCGCAAGAAACAAAACCATGAAAAACAATGAAGGTGATGACAGCTCATTTATGTCCCCCTATAAATTTAGCTGTCGATGAAGGTTTTAGCCATTTCAGCTGTTTCTTAGAGTTAGTTTGCGATTCTCTTTTTGCTGCAAGATGCCTTTAGAATTCGCAAAAAGTCAGAAAGGGAAAGATCAGCTTTGTTATCGCGGGCACTTATTCGGAAAGGAGCGGGAAAGCGGAAACAAAATCGATTGGAAGTGCGTGAATTTCAAAAACAACAGGGGAAACTGCCGATCCCGAATGCAAACTGAGAACGGACAGGTGTCGAAGGAGCCAGGCGAGCATAATCATGCCCCCGATCCAGCTAAGATAGCTGTGAAAAACGTCGTGAACAACATCAAAGATCGAGCCTCAGGAGCCCAGGAATCGACCCATCAAATTATTGCTGCAGTTCTTGCCAAACAAGACCGAAGTTACGTACACCAAGTTATTGGCCGAGTTGAAGGAGCTGAATGCAAATCTGAATCCAACTTCCATTATGACTGATTTCGAGCAAGCGGCGATCAATGCATTCGCTTCTGAATTTCCTCAGACGGAGAGGCGTGGATGCTTTTTTCATTTTTCGCAAAGCATTTGGCGCAAAATCCAAGCTGCTGGCCTACAACATCGCTATGAGAATGATCCGGACTTTGGATTGCAAATGAGAATGCTGCCCGCATTATCTTTCGTACCGATTCCTGCGGTGGTGGATTCGTTTGAGCAATTGGCCGCATTGTTGCCAGCAGAGGCACAACCAGTCGTCGATTATTTCGAGGACACTTGGATCGGCAGACCAAACCGCAGAGGTATAAGACGTGGCCCATTGTTTCCAATACCACTTTGGAACTGTCGTGAATCGGTTATTAATGGAATTGCGAAGACTAATAATTCGGTGGAGGGGTGGCATCGAGGTTTTTCTGATCTAGTTGGCGCCCATCATCCATCGATTTTCAAATTCATCGATTCGTTGAAGAAAGAGCAAAGTCTGAATGAAACCAAGATCGAACAGTATGTCGCTGGCCAGCAGCCGCCTCAAGGCTGACGAAAGTATCGGGATTGCGCGGAAAGAATCGAAAGAATCGTAAATGATTATGATAACAGAGATATCATGGATTATTTGCGCGGTGTCGCTCATAATTACAACTTCTAAAATATGTTTTTAATGCAACCTACTCGTATTATGTTCCACGTTTCATGACAGTGGGTGTAAAATGTAAAATTATGGTATTTCTGGCCATTTTCGACATGTTATGAGAGTGAAAATAAATTTTTTTAACGCAGTGCTCTAATTTGCTTAAAAATTTATATATGCGATCTTTTTAGTTGCGATCTTTTGTCGTGCGACCTTCTTGCCTTTGCGATCTTTTTGTTGCGATCTTTTGTCGTGCGACCTTCTTGCCTTTGCGATCTTTTTGTTGCGACCTTTTGTCGTGCGACCTTTTTCCCGCGATCTTTTGACGTGTCACGTAGATTGCCAGCCTACCTTGTTCTTCAGCGGATTTTCAAAATGACCTTCATTGTCAATATTTCGCGAATAATCAAATTTTTCTTAGAGGTTTTGTGCTGGTTGTGTTTTAGAATTCAGCGCTTATCAAGTGTCCTTTACTTTTCAGTCGTAATCAGCATCTCGTCATCTGCCTTCATCTGCCGCAACTGGTGTGGCGGTCCGACCACAAAGACTATTTCTGTCGTTTATTTGCCTCAACCAGACGCGCATGCTGGGAAAGACAGGGAACCAATATCTGTACCAGCTAACACTCAAGTAACTGGGCTTTTCTTGTCCCACTGTCCTTTCAGCACTTGCACGAAATTTGTTTCAGGTTATTTTTATACCAGGTCAGAATGCGCAATCGATTACCCAATAGATTTCCCAATAGATTTTACTTTTATTGAAGAAGCAGCCTGGTTTAGCTGAAACATACTCTTGTGATGAAGCAACTATTTTCTTATCGTAACCGCACATATACGTAATTCCACAAAGGTTGCGCCTATTACTTGTCGCTTTGGAGGAAGTAATGTCCTGCTCTGCTCAGAACTGCTCGGTTCATGAATGCTAGCGGACAGTAGATGTTTCGAGTGGTCTGCTCGGCACAAGGATGCTCCAAAAAAGTTGCTGGTCACGGTTTTTATGCACTTTTTACCCGCCTTCCCCCCCCCCCCCCAAAAAATTTTTTGTGAGTACCATATGCTACCAAATACCACGCGGCTTATATTTCGCACACTGTTTAGTTGATCGGAGGCACCTTAAGAGGAAGGGGTGCTAGGACTTGAGAACAGATAGAGTGTCATTGAGTGAGTGATCTGCGGGCAATAACTCTCTCTGTGCTTTTTTTCGAAATGAATGCATTTTTTCTGAGACCATTAAAAAAAAAAGAGTTTACAATGATCCAGCAAAGGCAAGTTCCGAAAAAAAACCGAACGACTATGATTCTAGATATTGTACGTCAAAGTGAACCTATAGGCTGTCTTTTTCTGAAACAACCAGAACTGCAGGATAACAGAAACTAATTTTTATACAATTTTTCAGGATTTTTCAAACCTTATTGACCCAAGGCATGGTGTACGTTTTAAATATTACCAAGGCTAATGCTATTGTCCTAAGAAAATACCAAACTCTAGCTCTTGATCTGAATGCACCCGCTTTTTCTTAGTTTTGTAAGAAAAACCGTGGAATGGGTCTTGCGCTGATCCACTTCCCCATAGGACTTCCAACCCGTTTTGCCGATAGCCAGCCAGAAGTCGTGATACGATAAGCGATTGTTTCGACCCAATTATGCAAGACATGGAATCCGAGCTCGTTATGATCAGACTTACCAACATACTGTACTGATCAGAAGACATCGTTTAAAAACCACTTTGATGGTGGACCACTGGGCGGTGTCATGATTTTTTTGTCCCTATCACACTGATAGAAATCGGATTTCGGTCTCTAGGGTGCTGTAAAATCAATCGACGCGCGGGAGTAAATTAATGCGATTGCGACATCGCATCCAAGATCAGTTTGACCTACGAAGTTTATGGGTTGCAAAGCTGGAGATGTTAAAACTCATGTCTCCACTTTAGTCTTCCAATGACCTGGGTTTTTCACTGTCTGACCTGACCGTGACCTTGAGCGACCCCTCAAAAAACTTTCTAACCTGACCGTTGACCTGCGAGGAATTGTAAATTTCCTGGCTCTGACTTTGACAGTGATCGGACAAAAAATTTTGCTTAACCGGCACCAGCAACAAAGCTTCTCTGTGTTTGCAATTTTACCAAGAAATTTCACTACAGCTGACAATTTTCTGGCATTACGTGAAATTTTACGGGCAGACCAAGAAACTGAATTTTTATCAAGCTCAAAAAGATATCCGAAGCTGTTTTCACGGCTTTGGGAAAACTAGAGAAGCTGACAGTGAAAATCAAAGATAAATCTCATTCGCTATACGTCAATTCCTGCTCAAACTGCCTGCTGCATGATCGATTTCCTTGCCCCGTAATCCGAGGAAAAGGTGCCTTACCAGGCTGGAATTGGCTAGTACAGCCAGAATACCTCGCTTCAATGACGCCAAGTTTGGATATGAACAAATGGGAAGAGATAGGGATGGCTAGGCCACGGATGGATGGCATTCGCAAGCACAAACTAGGCTGGCACACAGAAGTCTATGCTGCTGGGCATGTAGGGTACTGTACGGGTAAGACAACTGCAACAGCACAAACAAGGGACGACAGAACTCACAATCAGCAGGGGCCAGTTTTACAAAGCGATTCTAATTTTTCAGAGTACGAATTGAGGGAACTATTAGACAGCAACTTGGGACAACGCTGAGACACCAATTTGGGATGTGTCACAATAGCTGTCCTAGAAGTGCCTTATCCGTAGACTTGGGCACGTCCTACGACAGGTCTTATCTTGTTTCATAATTAAAAAGGTTGACTTCAGACATTTTAGCAGACCACAAAATTTAATGCGCGAAATAAATACTGTACGTGTAAGCTGGGCACCCATTACTGGTCGAAGGTTGCTGCGCGATTATGACTGAATATTTTTATATGCTCTGTAAACGTGCAAAATTAGGTTTTTTTATAAGGTTTACCATGGGTATCATGATTTGGGAATCCTCGTTTTATGCAAAAAATCTGACCGCCGTGTCAGCAGACTGCGCGAACCACATCATTTGTTTTTTTCAAGACATAATTTTTTGTCCACAGAGTTTTGTGTTTTCTGCGACTGTTTCACAGGATTCTTTTCCATGGGATCATGCTTGCTAGTGACTCTATCACGCGTACAAGTTTTAAATAATGATGTGTTCCCCCCTCCCCTGTCGAGTGCATGTATTTGCTTGGGTTAAGTAGGAGTAAAATGATGATAATGAAATTCTGTCGTCTCTTTTTGGCCTGAATGGTTAAAAAGGACGACAGAATTTTAGTTCAGCTGAAACAGAACCATTTTTACGGCTGCAGAGAGCAAAATGCCACAATCTCAAGACGCCCAAAAAGTTGCTCTAGAAAGATCAGCTCAAAATTGCCATGGATCAAGGGAAATTGCCCTGCGCCTGACAGCGCTGCTTAGAGATAAAGACACCAGGGAGTGTCTTAGGACGTAATCGAGGTCGCCCTAAACTTACTGCATGACTGACTGGTGTCCTTGGGTGGGATACCAGGCTGATTGTGAAATGACTTATAACCTGTTTTCTTTGAGAATATACACGTCCTCCACGTTACCGCAGAGGCCGCGCGTACATTCCCAAAGAAAACAGATAGTAGGACTGTCCTAGGTTTTAGGACATGCCTTGGGATTTAGAAGTGTAAAACTGCTCCCCCCCCAGATCCCTACTCAGGAAGGCAGGAGCTTAAAATGTTTCCACCAACATTTCGTTTTCATTCGCTGTCAGAATGCTCTGACCGCGTGAAAGAAATTCTGACCTGACCCTGACCTTGACAAGACCCCAAAAAATTTTCTGACTTCGACCCTGACTTTGACCAATTGTCAGTAAATCGGGGTTTTGACAGAATTCTGACCTTGACTTTGAGGTCATTTCTAACACTACTCCACTTGTAAGGCCTCTCGTATCAATTCAAAACCTGAAGCAGCATCTCTTGAATCGGTGGATGAGATCGTGTTATACTGTAGCAGATGTTATTACCCTCGTTGCGATCAGTAATACAAATGACCGGTCACCATGACAATATCATTTATGTTATAGAGTTTATTCTGATGACACCCCTAATCAATGTTGTTTTGTATTAATGAGAGGGTGGGAAGAAAAAAGAACCAATTTTTCACTGGTGGCTATCATTCTTCCTTTTGTGGGACGGGTACAGGTACAGCATATTTAATTTTCTTATGAGCGCTGTACCCTTCCATTCGCAGTTTGGGAAACAACCTACACTACCTCTTGTGGTCTGCCGACGAGTTCTGCTACGTATTTTCTGTGACACGCAAGGATGCTCTTCATGTGCTTATGCACTTTTGCAGCGTCGCTGATTTTTCTGTCGTACAAGGTGGAAGCGCAAGGTAAAAAGCGCCCTGTCAACTTTTTTTTTGATTTCTGCAATACAGATATCATTTTTTAAGAAGTTCGAAACTGTACAGCTTTAAATGGGCTGCTTCATGGGGGTCGATGTTTCCTCATGACCAACGTATCCTCGAATTGGACTACCGCATGGCAAAATTGCCAAAACTTAAACGCCACCCTGGCTCAAGTACATACTCAGGCGGAGCTCAGCGCACTTGTCAGCTGGATACAGGTGAGCTAGGCATGAGCTAAAGGAGCCAGTGACACCATTACGTCAATACGGATATTTTGAGTAGGTTATATAAATAATAACAAGCCGCAAGAATTGTCGAGTTTCGCTCGAGGAGAAATTAAACAGGATTGTTTTAAAAATTTTTGAGAATAATTGAATAGCTCGCAGTGCGAGGTAGCTCACGAATAATTACGTGCAACACAGTATTATGTGGGGAGTGATAACCTGAAAACGTGTACAAATTCAGAAAACGTGCACAAGTCAGTGATTCTTCTCTAGAGCCAAAACAATAGCGGTGTAAAAATATGGCTGGCACTTCAGCGTGATAACAATTTTGATACTAATCGATCTTGCGAAGACACGAGAAGCTTTACTTATTGGTATGATGAACCTGAAACTCCAAACTTTCACATGCCGGCTGGTCAAACATGGATTAGAAATAAAATTTGCAACGACTACGACGACGTTCCTGGCGAATTCTGCTACTTTTTTCACATCGGAGGCACTGGCGATATGACGTGCTGGGCAAAATCTCCGCTGGCTTTATGTCATTTCAATAGTATGAATCAAAGCTGTATCATAAGAAGGCTTGACACAAAATAACTTTCTGCTTTACTTTTGCAGCGCAAGAGCAAAACTACACTCGAACCAACGTTTGCGTAACTGAAACTCCCATCGAAACAATTTACGCCCCGCAGCCGTACTCATGCTCTTGCGCATGCACGCAGCGACTCTGGTGTCGCAGTTTTAATTTTGTGCAAGATCTGGCTGGTTGCTCGACTCATCAATGCCAACTATTCACTTGGTCAGTTTTCGATAAAGCTGGTCCAAACACAATTCCAGAACCGGCTAATGGATCGTGCATCCACTACAATTTTAAAGCCTAAACAGTCTATCTGATTTTCGTCTCGCCAATCTTTTTATGTTATCGCTTGTCTCGCTGTATAAGATCCAAAAGAGCACGCGTTGCTGAGCTGCCAAAAGCTCTCGTCGAAGCCATGTGTCTTGGGTGATCTTGTGACAATGGGTAGTTTTTCATTGTCACAGAGTAATTCTTGCCAAGGCTGCAGATATAATGGTCCTCTCAGCTACAAAAGGCCTGTAATTCGACCTGCAACAATGAGTTGATACACCGATACACTTGCACCGGTTTTTAAAGATGCTGTTTATTTGTATTCACAAGGTTTTCGATCCATCAATTTCGTCAGAATCGATGGCTAAATATGGATGCGTGTAGGACGCTAAGTGAAAGATTCTAGGCTGTGAAGTTTACAAGTGAATGCCATTTGCACAAATGTTGGAGCAGGAGTCCACATTTTTTCCGCCCTGTAGCTAGCCCTCGAGTTGAATGTGCATAAAAATGTTCAACAAGAAGCCAGTCCGACCGAAGCAACAGAGACTTTTCGCTAAATGATCAAAAAGTCTCTGCTGTAGAAATTAATCCACGGCGTATATGATTTTTAGTGGGGATTTTGCATGTGAATCTCGAGAATCCGGAACTTGATGATTATACTGTTCTCACTTACAATTTGTGTGGTGAGTCTGAATTAAAGTACAGTATGCCTGCCCCTTCCCCTTTGTATATGTGATAGGTTTGATGATGTGGTAATACAATACGTGATATTTTCTTCATTTAATAGCAAGATTTATTTTTGTGACTTATCTTCACAGCCGAATCAATCTTACTTGAATAGTGCTTGTGAAAATAGAGGGGAAAAAGTAGCGGTCACCACGTGCTAGAAGTTCGCGCCTTTTGAATTTCCCGCCCCACGTGCTGCTTATGACAACATATTCTGATTTTTTTGAGGGCTCACAAATCAGTGTACGAAGAGCACAGCAGAATGACACCATGACCGTTTTGTAGAATCACCGCCAGTTTCAGCTCTCGATTATGATCTGTTGGAATTTTGACCATTTTCAACCACGTCATGAGTGCGGGTGCGGGCATGCTCAAAGAACACCACCCACCTAATGCACTTGCTGCGCAGAGATTTTGGCTGAATCTGGACTGGCTGTGCACGAACACTTGCAAAAACCCCACCGACACTGCTTCGAAAGGGAAACTGGCCAGAAACGGATTCTGGCCCAAACGGGTTGCTGGCTGAACCAGGATGGGGTCCTGAGAAATAATCCATGATCGAACCTAACAGATTTCTCCCCGAAGACGTTTTTTGAACTGACCATAAGCGGCAGCGACAAGTTCTGCGATGTCTTATGTCTGTTGTACTGATGTGGTGGTTGACATTTCAGTTATGGACATACAGTTAGTTAAAGTTTATGACTACATGCATCATTAGCTATTGTAAGAAAAATACGCAATACGCAAACTTGTATGCATACTTTGTGGAGTACGCAATTTGCGTATACGCATACGCATTCAAATCAAGTATTTTTACCAACTGTAGTTGAGGGCATAGTGCCAAAGACGTCACCCCGATTTATATCTTATTTCTTTAGGATCTTCGATTGGGATCCACGCCGATGGTCAGATCAACTGGTGCTGGTACTGCTCAGCATTATCTCTGGCGTCCCAATGACGGAACAAATAAATGTTACCCAGGCGCCAGTGGACAATGGCGAGTGGGGAAAGTATCGATCCTCCTTCCTGCCAGGTTCAACTGAACTAGCTTTTGCAGCTGAACCATGACCAGACGACCGAATCAGGATCGGAATAAATTGCAGCTTTCATGCTGCCAGTCAGGATGGACTAGACAAGTTGTAGCAAAGCTCAACAGCTCGCTCGATTTTAGTAAAGATCAAGGGACACCCCCGATAACTCCTAGTTTATGATTGTCCTTTCACTAAAAGGTGTCAGTCAGTGTGAAATGATACAAGGCAGCAGGCTGGCCCTGGTTCGGTTCGGTTCGACCCTAGTTCAATCGGCAGGCTCGGCGGCGGCATTCGATCTTAGTATCGTGGTAAAAACTGGAATATAATCGATCTTAGTCACCCAACGAACAGTCTTTGGATCGACGCTTGATGATTTAAATATTGGTAATTATTTTTCTAGAACCCTTTCAGTAATAAAAATCTTGCTAATTTTGCGAGGTATCTCCCACCAATTTTGTAAAGTGAACGTCCCTTTGGCTTCAGCCTCCCCCTCCCCCCATCCGCCTCTGTCGACATTCCGCTCACCCCACCCCCCCCCCCTTCCCCCCTAGGGTGGACGTCCTTTATGGATGGCCCCATATTTTATATCAAATGCAAAGCTGAAGTATTAGACGAGACGGGTGGTCATGCTGAAAGCAAGATGGATAGGGCACATTTTAGGCTGGTCAAACCCCATCTCCCAGTTAGCATAAACGAGCAGGAGGCATAGAAGTCATAAATTTGGAGGGTACCTCCGACTTTGACGCCCAATATCTCGAGACAGGTGTAAGGTAGAAACTTTCGATTCGATTCCTTGTTCATTGGTGAACACGCTGATGTGTCGTTGATCAGGAAAGACTGAAAGATCAGTAAGTTATAGCCGATATCACCGGAGCACTTTAAAATACGTTTTTTGGATAATCCCATAAAAATCGAGTGTGCACCAAAAAAGAAAAGCATCGTTGCATCACTATGATCTCATTCGCACACCTACTAGGTAATAATAGGTTTCAGGGATGCGTAAAACATCGGCACTTGCTAATCTTTCGTGTCCAAATATGCATCGTCTTTACGCACAACCTGAAGAACAATTTTTCGTGCTCTCTTACAATATTTCACAAAATTTCTTGACTTGACAAACGGTCTGACATGGGACACAATATACAGCACGTCGTATTGTAAACTCCAGCACTTTCATCAGTGCCATGGTATACTTGCGTAACCATACCGCAGTAGCAGTACCACGTCGAAAACGCTTGGTTAGTTTTGCCCTTCCACATAGCTCATTGACCGATAGGGTTTCACACACACACACAGTAATCAAAAGTACTTAATTGAATAAAATCACTTTACATGTGTTTACCGAATAGGATACTCTACCACGTGACAGGTGTCACAGTGCAGCCCGAGAAGCCATGTCGTACCACGTGGCTACCACCATTTTCCACAATGGAAAACACTTGGAACCACGACAATCCACGCGATTCCACTAAGGTTCCATGGTGGAATCCACTCGTGGAAACCGCACCGTTCCACGTGGTTTCCAGGAATTCCATCTTGGATCCACATGGCAGGTGTGGAATCCATGTGGAGCCATGTGGAAGTATCAGGGATCCATGTGGCCAGCATGGATCCACTCGTGGATCCATCATGGCACGCCGTGGAGCATGGAATCTGGGTGCATCTAATTCACACATGAAAAAAGAGGTCAGAAAATTTGACTTGGCAACCTAAATATGTATCACATCGGTCGAACATTACAGAAAGCCTGTCTTAAAGCGGCCGCAGTGGTGCAGCGGCTAAGCATGTCTCTCCGTGGACCACCGCATGGCAGAATTGCCAAAACTTAAACTCATGGCGGAGATCAAAACACTTGTCAGCTGGATACAGGTGAGCTAGGCATTATCTAACGGAGCCAGTGACATCAGTACGTCAAAACCAAAATTCAGAGTAGGTTTGATGAATAATAACAAGAGCAAGTGGCTGTACTCGTCCCAGGTTCGATCCCCGGCGATGGAAGTCGGTTTGCGAGCCATAAACCCTCGCTGACCTTGCATGCCAGGCCGTGGGTGACTTACCTGGTGCTCCGAATGGAGAGACGAAATCCGAACGAGGAGACAGTCTTCACCGACAGGGTTCACAGCCCACCCGCCACTGTCCGAGTAAGTCGGTGTCGAGTCCAGGATGCCCTCGAGTGAAATCACGCAGAGGGAAGCTGCTGCGTGAGCAGGTCGCCTCACGGCCTCGCTCATCGTCATAACTGTTGACTGGCTATAGGCAAAACGGGTTGAAAGTCCCTTGAGGGGACCCACAAAAATAAAAAAATGAACAAAATTGCGATTCTCGCCAGTGGCAGAACCATACTGCACGTGGCGAATTTTCTCGACATACCGGCGAAATGGACTCGTTTCCGAAAATTAGGTGGTGACTGGAGATTCGGGCGGGACGATGTACGCGGGTCTTGACTCAATTACCCACCTTCACTTCACTTCGCAGTACCATTTGGTCTTCATTGTACCTATGAGCTGCGGCTTAGAAAAAAAAGTTAGCGAGTCTTTACGGGTTGGAAATCACCTCCGTCATCAGGGTTAGACCCTGGCAGAGCCCAGCCGCACTCTATCTTGTTACACAACTAGACAAGCGCCAAAATGCTGACACCACGTCCGCAAAATCAGCAATAAGTGTCATGCAAATGGTTCCTTCGCGATGGTGTGAGTGCGATGTAATTTGATTTACAGCGAGATAGATAACATTGAATACACACTATGCTAAACAACATTCACTTTTCAATCATAACTCACGGTCATTAGCCGCGGGCAATGGTTCTTGTTGCAAAGCATCGTCTTTATACCCAAATCCATGCATAATCTCAACAATACTCTTGCCCTTAGTTTCTGGAAAGCAGTAGCAAGCAATCATTGAAAATATGCACAGTGGCGCAATGTACATGAAGAAGCTGTAGGCCCCAATAAGCCCGTGTAGAGGCAAAAAAGCTAATCTTGCCGCCATGGCCAACAGTAAATTTGCCGCATTAATCAATGCCAAAGCGGTGGAACGTGCATTTTGTGGCATTACCTCAGAAGTAATCGTCCATTGCAAAACTGCTGGCCCAACGCCAAAAAAGAAGATCCATACAAATTGCGTAATCACGCACAGATATCCGAACCAAACATGACCATACTTGGCATACAATAGCGTCAGGACCATGAACAGTGTATTCGTTAAGGCGAGACCAACTGTGGTCACCAGAAGTAAGGGACGTCTTCCAACACGATCCACCATGCAACTAGAAACCAGAGCTGCAATGAATGCCTGGCACGATACTCCAATAGTCGCATATCTGGCCGCAGTTTCTGTAAATCCCACGTCCATGAAAAGACGAGTGGAAAAGAAATCAATAATTTCAATTCCACTAAAGGTGCTAATAAACCAAACGATGGCACCCAAAAACAGAGCCCGCCTAAGGTACGGTTGGTAAATCAGTTCTGTGAGGGTTACTCTGCTTTTCTGGCTCGAAATTTCTTGAATAATATCTTCTAGACTCTCTTCAGGTTTTGTGTGCCGAAAATAAAAAAGAGACTTGCGTGCTTGTTTTAGATGGCCTAAAAAATTACGAATTCGAATTAGAAGAAACAGAATTCTATCCTAAACTCACCTCTAGCCGCTAGATATTTTGGAGATTCAGGCAAGAATGGCAATCCTACCCATAAAATTATAATTAACATAGTTTCCGTCACGTAGACATACGGCCACAATTCATCAGTGCCAAACATTTCAGGCAATGTCATCACAGCCCCAGCAATCAGACCAAGTTCAACGAACACGCCCGTAATGCCACCACAGAGACCACGCAATTGCTTCGGGCTGCATTCACTCAAATACATGGTTTGCAAACCCACCGTCCATCCATCGCCAAGTCCCATCAAAAATCTCGCGAATGCAAACAGCTCAAATGAATTAGCCCATTTTGATGACCCTTCCAAAATGAACGACGCTCCTAGTACGCCTGTGCTCAAGAATAAACCTTTTCTTCTTCCTAATTTTTCCGCAATAACCACCAAAAACGGCGCCCCAAGGAAATCACTCAATATGGATAAACTGAGAGTCACACTCCAAATCACTCGATACGTTTGATCATCTAAGACAGAACTAAAATGAGCGAAGTAAGAAGCATTGAGAAAACGTCTAAACACAGTTTCACTTGGATTAACACTCGTTAGCTGATATCCAAAATGAAATGTTCCACCAAAACTAATCAAAATCGATATCAATATCATTCGACATTTCCCATTTTCTTTATCCATCATCACACAAAAATATACGCTTGCGAGGACAGCCGCATGCTTGCGTCACATATTCTTTCAAAAACAAGTATAAACATCAGAGACGTGCATGCGGTGTTGATGTTGCCGTCTGCTGGAAAATAACTAGTTTGCTTGTTTCATACAAGATCCGGGATACTAATCGATAAGAGCCATTTCCTTGCCAAGTTTATGCTAGATGTTCTCAAAGAATGCTTAGGACTCAACGCAGAATAATACGAGTCGTACGTAACGTGTTGGATAGCATTGCACAGAAAAAAACAACGCATCATCCTTTTGCACTGTAGATGGTAGAAGTGCAATCGACGGTATTTTCCTCGCTTTGTTGCTCATAGAGCGCAGGTGCAATCATGCATTTTGTTCTAACATTTACAGGATTCTCTTCGAAATCCTGCAAGATGTGAGCAGCTCTTTGGTTCTTGGTTTAAGGGAAAAAACATAAGAGCAGCTCGCACAACAAGGGGTATAACATGGAGCAGAAAGCTGTAGCCGCCATTGACTCCATTTGAGAAAAGGAAAGACACTTTGTTCGCTGCAGCTAAAAAATTATAAAAGAATTTCAGAAGGCGAGGTGTCGATTGGGCGTTCTGGCATGACCGTCGACCGTAAGTAAGTGGGCTTTGGAGGTTGAAGCAGTAAATTAGTGAAAATGCGGACACCCCAGAAATTGCAAAAAGGATGGGTAGAAAACGACTTGTACAAAAAAGGGGGTAGACTGTGAAAAAAACATAAGATGAAAGAAAACGGATTGTACTTTATCCTTACTTATGAGCAAGGGGAATGATTAGACTGAGGGGCTAGAAGTAGGAATTGAACTGAAGGTCATGAACAAATGCGGGAAATCCAGGCCTGACAAAAAGCAGCTCCCTACTGGAACTAGCCCGCCTTATCTTGCTGTCACTAACTTAAGTGTCATTGATAGCAAAAAATAGCAAGGAAGACCACAGTTTGTTTACAGAAAATCAAAAATGCGAGCTGAAAACTGATCTCGCCACTAATTTACTCTGCCACATCGGCTGTAATCCCTTGGAACTACGATAAGGCTAGTATTTCGAAAGGATATGGGACGAGGGAAATCAATAAGGGGATATATGCCAGGACTCACGACACAAATTTCAAAAGAATTTTCTGAAAATGTTTTTGCATTTAGCAAAAAGCATTTATTCTTATGACCCTGACACAGAAAAGTGGTTTCTTTCTGTAAGAGAAACAACTACTGAGTGGAAAACAAAAGGAAAAATTAATCAGGATCCCTCAAGCGGCATGGCATGATCGCCCCCCACAACTTGCCGCCATGCAACTGGCCCCCGGCCACATCTTCCCCACACCCAAATCATTTTAGGTCAGCATTTAGCCTGAGGTCAGCAAATTATCAAGCGACAAAAGCGGGCTATGATGGGGGGGGGGGGGGGGCGGGCGATTGCCAAATGCCCATTTTGGTTGCAAATCTATTGATTGGCGCCAAACTTTTTCGAAAAGGCTGCGAGCTTAAAGAACCTTACAGAGAAAAACAAAAGCTGGTACGTGAAAATCACGTTTTCGTGCTCTCGAAAAAGACGAAAACTGAGCTCAACGGAATATGGGTTTGTGAAAAGCGGTCTAGCTGCAAGGGTCGAGTTTGGACGGATGGAGTCGATGGAGAAGTGGCCAAGACCGCCGCTGAACACAATCATCCTGCCGCGTCCAGAGACACTGCGAAGTTTGGAGGAAGTCGAAGCGAGCAACGACCACTTGTAAATTGTCACTCATGAAAACGTCACTCCGCCCTTCCCAGGAAAGATTCCTTTCGAAATGCCTGAAACAGTGCTGACACACCTGCTTTGCCAAAAAATGCCAAATAGTTATTTCCGCAGCATATCAGGAAATCACGGTAAATGGCTAGAATTAGCGTTTTTTTATGTGTGATTCTGGTTACGAACAGCTCTCACGATCAGACATTCAATTTGTTTGATAGCCAGAATACGCAATGCACGAAATTCAAGCTCACGATCAGACCAGCTTGGATGACTTGTTCTAGCCCTTGATGCAGCATGCCGCCTTGTTGCGGAATCTTTCAGCGTCGAACGACCTCGACATTTCATGGTGTACAGATTACAACATTGCTATGCCACCAGCCTTTGCCTACTTTTTCCAAACATTACCAAAGATATGCAGAAAGTAATTGGCCAGGGTTGCTTTGGGTTTTCTGTACTTTGCCCCACTGCCTGTTGACAGAAACTTTTTCTGAGGTGTTCATATGACGTTCTAGGGAAGGAGTGAGAGTGATTTAAACAGTATGAGTTTTTTGCTGGAGCAGCGCAACCACTGGAACATAAGGCGTCAGCAGTGGCGCGGTGTTTGGACGTTTCCATGCTGCTTTCTAGCGAGTAGCTAGACATAGGCTTAATCCTCAGCGAGGTGCTCCAGGGCCGCGGGGCGTCACTAAACCGCCTCCTTATAAAGTCCGTGTGCTAGCTGGCTAAGCTCAAAAACGGGATCCGCTCGAATGGGCCGCAATTTTTTCAAGATGTTTCCCATGTTCATGTACTTTCAGACATAGAGCGCCTGCAAGAGTTTGACCTTGCTGAAAGGTTGCCATGGCTATAACCCATGGTCTAGAGCACCGTTCCAGAGCAACAAAACTGATGGACATTTCATTCGCACATGAGTACTTGAATATCTTAAAAACGATACTAACAAAATGGCAATAGTATGAAGCAACAGATTGTTGAATCACTCTTGCCCTTCATGAAATATATCAATCTACAGAACTTCGCTCGTCCTCACAGATTGCAGATGGAGTGGGAACAATCGTGCTTTTTCTTCTTGGACATCGCGCAGGGCTGCTTTTGAAGTCCTGCACGATGTGGGCCGTGCTCCGGTTCTTTGTTTCAGGAAAATAGAAAAAGATGAGGACAGTCAGCACGGCGAGGGGTACGACATAGATCAAAAAACTGTACCCACCAATGACTCCATTCAAGGGGAGGAAAGACACTTGGTTAGCCGTGGCTAAAAGAATAATAAAAGAATTACAGAAGGCGATAGCTTTCGATCGGGCGTTCTGAGGCATCACTTCCGACATGACAGTCCACTGCAGCACGGCTGGCCCCACTCCATACAAGAATATCAGGGCAAACTGGACAATCACGCCGACGTACCCGAGCCAGACAAGTTTGAATTTGGAGTAGAGGACGGTAAAAGTCATGAATAGCACGTTTGTAACGAATAGGCCAGCAGATGTGACCAAAATTAGCGGACGTCGGCCCACATGGTCCACGATGAAACTGGAGAGGAATGCTGCCATTAAGGACTGGCAGGATAGTCCAATAGTGATATAACGTGCCGCCGAGAAACTCAGTCCAACATCGGTCAGAAGGTGGGTGGAAAAAAAATCGATTGTAATATTTCCACTGACAATCCCAACAAGCCAGACCGCAGACCCGATCAGGAAACCACGGCGCAAGTGAGGCTCTCGGAGAATATCTCGCACACTCGGATGCTCTGACTGGTGAGACACCTCATCGGTGATGTGTTTCAGGCTTTCATCCACATTCGAGTGTTGGAAAAATTTCAGTGATTCTATGGCTTTATCTTTGTGGCCTGGAACGGAAAATGGAGTAAGGATGTGGTGAATTTTCAAAAAGATATATAAATCCTCTAAAGCGTGGAATGTCTTGCAGTACATGCCACTCTCAGACCATGCTTCGTAAGCCAAACTCATTCTGAAAGCCAAATCGGTTTTCTCTAACGTTCACCTCTTGCCACAAGATATTTCGGCGATTCGTGAATAAAAATTAACGCAATCCACGTGATCAATGTTGGTGCACACTCGACCAGGAAAAGATATGGCCATAAGTGCCTCGTCCCGAACACTTCAGGGAGGGACATGACTGCACCAAGGATTAAACCCAATTCCACAAATACCTCAGTCACACCTCCGCACATGCCCCGCCATTCATTGGGGCTGATTTCACTGAAAAACATGGCCTGGATATCGATGGCCCAACCCTGCGCAACCCCTCGAATAAATCGTCCCACACCAAACACCTCGAAAGAGTTCAGCCACTTCGAGGATGCCTCTATGATGTAGGCCACGAGGAGCAGCAAAGTAGACAAGTACAAACCCCTCTTACGGCCAAGGCGCTCCGAAATGGTCACCAAAAGTATTACGGCTACAAAATCACCAAATAAGACGAGTCCAGTCAAAAATCCCCAAATAATACGATTCGCATTTTCATCCAGTTCGTGGCCATAATGGCTGAAAAATGACTGATTGACGAAAGAATGAAACACATCCTCGCTCGGATTGACACTGGTGGCCTGATAACCGAAATGCAAACTTCCGCTGATAGCGATCGAGGTTGTAATTAACAATAAATGCCATCGACCTTTCATCGCCATTTTGTCGATGTAAAATAATTCGGAATATTTTAAATTCAAAAAACTGATTCAAAAATTTTAAATATAAGAGATGACAAATGGATTTTCCAACAACTTTGTATTCTCACTCTTTCTTGAGACACGAAATTAAGAAGGCTCGATTACTGACTTAGCCATCCAACGATTCATCAGCAGATCCCGTGCAGGCGAGTGTTTTGAATTTTCGACTGGACAACAACAGTGTGCACGGCATAGGGAGCATTGACACACCTGATGTACCAAGTGCTCGAGTCCAGTTTTTGGCGTTGATCGATTACGCGCGAAAATGAAGTCTGAGACATTTATCAATAGGATGGCTGAACCTGATATTCAAAATAGCTAGCTCCTTTTGTCTTTTCATAAAGAAAACGGATAAATACTTTTTGACATTCGTCTTCGGTACATATTTCCTTGTGTTAGAACCGCACGTGTGAGAATGACCGGTTCAAATACTAAACAACAACTTGAACCTGTGAAGTCTGTTCTTCAGGGGCCTGTTTTCCATGCTTTGCCAATTTACGAGTATCGTCAGCTGACTTTTAAGCAATTTTTTATTTTGGTTTTCTAGCTTGAGCCCACTCGGGCGGGTCCCGTTTTTTCACCTCCACTAATCCTGATGGGAAAGATATTTTTCTTGACAAGGTCAGGATGAAAAGTTAGGACAGTTTTTTTAGCTTCAGCTAGCAGCCCGACTGTGTGCGCACTATGGCCTCACAGTCGGCCGTCTCGATTTCATACTGCGATATAGGCCATGGGTGAGGCAAGACTCAAAGTGAACCCTCTAGCTAGCCAGGCTAGACGGGTTATTCTTCAAGACTGCTCTAGTCTCCACATCGCGAGCGAGTATCGTGCAAGGTTGGCAAAAATACTTGATTTAAATGCGTATTCGCATTGCGTAACTCGTAAATTGCGGAATTGCGGCAGGGTTTTTCGTTGGTCAGGCCATACGTGCGACTGCACGCAACCTTCGTCAGCATGTGAAACAGAGTGCTGTTAGAGCATGAGGGACCATCCGAATTTGAGTGAGCTGTCAGCTTTTCTCTATTCGTAACACCGATAGCTCAGTGGTACGACATCGGGATCGCAAGCTCGCTTGCGGGATCGAATCCTGGTGGGCGTGGTACATTTGCACTGAGCGGCGTCAATAACGCGGATATTTCCGGGGTCGCTTGTTTAGGGTTCCAGCCTTGAAGCGGTCCCTTCTAGCTACGACAGGGCCTCTCCCTGTAAAGCTTAGTGGGTTATATTATCACGTATAAGTCTTTTGTTCATTTTTGAACTTCATGTACCGAACATATTAGGAAACCTTGCGGTTCGACTGGACATGGGTGGAAAACTGGCGGGTTTCTGTACTTATTGGAGAATTCTATCGCAGCAAATATTCGATTCCTGATGGTTGTTCTCTCATTTTACATGTGCTCATGAATTCTGATGGCGATGCTATGAGGTCAAGCTCGGGCATGGTCAAAATCCAGCCCCTCCTAGCGCCAAGAAGCACAGTTCAGATTACAGTGCAGTTCGACTCGCTTCGTGTATAATCTGTCGATTAACCGCGGGATGCGCTAACGGGAACGCGAGCATGAACATGTGTCAACACATTTTTTATTCAAGTGAGATATTCAGATTCAGGTGCTTATGCAATATACAGTACGAGACATACAGTATGTAGAATGATAAAAATTAGCACAATCTACTACACTTTGATTCGAAATTATTACCTACTTCATGTAATCACTAAATACACAGAGCGGTCAGTCACACGAGGATACACAAATTTTCAACACTCGCATTCAAAACAAGCCCGACAAATTTCATGCCAACTTGTAAAAGAGTAATCACTGGTGGGGTATACTTGATTGTCAACGTAAAAGTTATCCAGCTTTGATTAGCATCAAAAGAAGGATTGGCCAGATGGTGGATAATCGCAAGAATTGATCTTATTGAAACGCAAATAGTTGCTAGGAAGTTCAAAAATATGGAAATAATTTTCTGAAATATACAGTCACCAGAAAAAATATTGCAAAGACCTTATTCCTTACTTGGACTTGAACAGCACTAGGTTTCCCACTTGAAAGATTTTTCCATGATCTGATCTGAATGATGAACCTGAAGGGGGAAAAATTTTTTATCCAACACTAGCATACCTTATTGTAGTATCAGCATTTCCGAATGTTCCTAATTTTTTCATGGGGTGTGATCTCCTTAAAGGCCGGTTTACAAGAAAAATGTGGCCTTACTCATAGCAAAAACCGCATATAGCGATTAGAGGACAAATAATTGCACAAATCGAAAAATATAAGTTATGACTTGTCAAATCAGGATATATAATTTCGACAGCGTTAAGTACTGACTGCATCGATCTCAATATGAGAAGGTACGGCAATGATTTTAGCAACACACCAATTCTTTTTGCAGCATCTAAGAAAGACGCCATTCTATAATGCCCAGCGCTGCTTGAAACAGGGCGCTTTTATGTTGCGGATTTGAATTTTTGAGGGCACTCTTTTGGATTGCTTGGTGCTCAAAATTATTAAAGGGACAGAAAGAATGGCTGAGCCAGCAATCTCTTCTTTTTAAAGCTGGCGTATTTTGTTTATTTACAATCTCTTTTCTTTTGCGAAGTAATAAATTAAAAGGAAGAACCTAAATGATGATAAACAAGATGTAATGACATTTGGATTGATTCACACCACGACATCGTTCAACAACACTTATGCATATGTTAGTTTACTGGCTGTGAGTGCCTTTTTCGATTGGCTGAATTAATATTTTGGATTACCGCCCATATTTTTCTGGGTACGCTTCCCTTCATTTTCTGAAGTATGTTCGGAAAGACACAGGCTGAAAATTTTCGCACAAAATAAAACTACTGCCACATCGAATTAAAATGATTCACACCAAAAACTAAAATTTGAATTTCCCGCGATGTTCTCTTTTAATTTTTTTTGCTGCGCAGTCATAGGTATTTGTGCTGTCACATCGGTAAGAAATACTGAAAAATTAGCAGATGTTCCAGCTCGCCAAGACTAGATCGGCGGTCATGGTCATGGTCAAGATTCTTATTCGAACGCCCATTTTCTTCATATTCCTGACTTTTTGCGTCGGTTTAGCCAGCGGTTAGTTGAAGACCATTTTCTCTCAGTATACCACGTATTTATAAAAGTGCTTCCGAACAGTTTTTTGAGTATTGGGTTATCAATGGCTTTCCATCTGATTGCCATGGGTTCATGTGCCGCTTTTAGAAGACATATCCTTTTTGTAGTTTCTTAGATATTAACCATGATTGTTGTTGTTTTTTATTCCATGTCCTCTTCCTTATGAGTGCAAAGATAAGTGTCTGGCGTGAGAGTAAGTAGCAAATAGCAAAGCGAAAAGCATGAGAGAGAGAAAAGCTTAGAGTTCAAACTAATCACTTTGCCCTTTTCATTTAACAGAGTTCTCCTAGAGAATATGGCAACTTGAGATCGATTGACTTCTTCCTCCTTCCATTAGGGGCCATTAGGGGAGGCCATTAGGGGGAATTCTCCCTTTCCCCTAATGGCCTCCCCTTTAGGTGTTGTTTTTTCAGGAATCTCAAGCACTGCACTGGCAGACCCAAAATCAGAGCGAGGTCCAGAAAGCTTCATAGAAATACTGATATACTGCAATGAACTAATTATGAAGACCTCGGCTGTATGTGAACCGTTTATCAATAATCGAATGTAGCATAACAAATTATGTGCCACGCCGTCATATACGCAGCATATCGAAATTTTTACATTTTGTGCCAGTCTCAACATCACATCATCATAATCAGACATTATATAAGGCTGATTATCAGCCCAATCTAAAATCTTTCCGTAACATGACCTTGTGCCGTCGCTCCGACGTTTCTCGCTTGTGTGACCAAAATATTTGAAGAATGCGCAATGCCCAAAAGCAATTTGGCTGCTCCAGCGCGAAAATCAGTGCTCATTTTCAACAGCAGGAAAAAGTGCAGGACGCTGTTTACCAATGATAATTCCCTGCCGCATCGATTGGCCAGCCGACTGCTTTGTTCCTGCTCGCATGTTGTTGCTATCACAAAAATAATAATGCGGCCAGACAAATGTGTCACCACGTGCAATATAGCGATAGCCGTAATAGCTTTGAAGATTTTCACTTCTTTTTGATGCTTTTTCGCCACCTCTAATGCCTGTACTCCCATCGATTGGCAAGATGTAGCTACATTTTGTATTTTCACCTTATTCTTTCGTACCCCATAAGCTAATAGACCATTAAGTAGGATCACTATCAGGGATACACTGATCTGGATGATTATAAGCACTGTTAAGTTGCTCCGCGAAACACTGTCCTCGATGCCGCAGCTGAGGAGCACAGTGTCCGGGTCCACAGCCGAATCGACGAAATGGACTCCGACAATCATCAGACCGAACACGTTTGCCAAAATGACGAGGGGCAGAGTCAGCTGCCTGTAGCCCCACGACTTGTACTTGTAGGAGCAGAATGTGGCCAGCAGTCGGTCCACGACCAAGGCCATGGCCATGCCCAGCGTTATCATCTGAGCGTAGGTGATCAGGCAGACTTCCCAAGCGCATCGCCATCTCGTCATCAATTCCCCATGACCCATCCGATATCGATGTATGCGGACACTGCCAGCAGACACATAGCCAGCCCCCATCGTGAAATCAGCCACCGCATTCGCCGCCAGCAGAACAAAGCATTTCGTGTGAAGTTTCTTCGATTTTTTGATCACAATGACGGTGATAAAATTGACGACCATGGCCGCCACGCCCAAAGGAATAAACAGAGCATTCGGCACAAGTGTGAAGCCCAGAATTTGTTTGGATCTCGAGAGGTCTTCCATGGTCGTTGCATTCAGGTAAATAGAACTGGCCATGTTAGGTCCTAGAACTGTTTCACTCATGTCTCACCTATCCAAGGGAAGTCTTACAGTGAGACTAGTTCAACTTATGTTCACGGGAATCTCGTGATATCATTTGAAATGCAAATCTATATTCTACTTATTAGCAGGATTAAACGAGGGTTCCGAAAAGCGGACATCTCTCGAAGTATCCATTTGTATAATGAAGTAGAACCTGTTTCTATGCGACAAGAATCTGACTGACTAACTGCTTTCTGCGCAGCCGTTTCGAAAAGTGCACCTGTGATTTGATAAGTTGGGGAAACATGTTTTGCCCATGTTTACGATTCACAAACAGGTGCCAGGATTCTAATTGCCTAAAACTTTGAATTGTTATCTGGAAATTTGCGTCGCAAGAAAATGACGTAAGTAGTTAAGACTTTTCATGTTGTGTTTTTCATCTTCATTAGGACCAGGGCGGGCCAAAACTTGAACCTGTTCATGTCGAAAAGGTCAGATTTCTTGCACTTAAACTGCTTTTAGAGGAAATATGTCAAAACGCCCACACCTGCCAATAAATTCATGACGTGCCAGGCTAGCCAGCAGATGTTAATCAATTTTATATTGAATTCCTAGTCACCTATTAGCTGCGAGTTTCTCGAGTGTATTAGGTTTTCTCTGCTAGGCGCCTCTTCGTTGTGTAAAATTCATGTTTTTGTAAAGTCCCGCCCACTCACGAAATAACGTCCTGGCCCAACCCGGGGCTAGAAGTGGGCAGACAGGGAAGGGATAGGAGAGATGATTTCCAGGCGTACTGTAGTATTGGAACATGAGCCACACAGCTAACATGAGCATAAAAACAGTGCAAGAACAAGGCCACGCAAATACTGTAGTGCATGTACTTATTCTTTTCCTGACTGTATTCCATGAATCATTGAATTATTGCAGTATGTTGACTAGAATTCCTCTTTGTCTGTACATAGAGTTTTCTTCGCGTCATAGTCCCTCACTGATTTGACCCGCCAGCGCAGACATCTTTGCATTTAGTTATCGGGTTTATCTCTAACTAATGAAGGCAAGTCTATAAAGAAATGGTCGCGCACATTGAATCTACAGTAGGTACCGCTTAGGACCCTCAGCTTTGCATCTTCTAGAAATCTGCGAATCATGCGTATCATTTTTTTTCCTTAACCCTCTACATTTTTGGTTTTGGTTTGGCAATCAAACCTTTTAAGAACATCTGTGGGTGCCAACACATATAGCAGCTTGCCTATCTGCGTTTCCATAGTAAGCTTTCCTGAATTTGACACCAACCTTCTTGGACGATTGCGGGTGGGTTGTTGTCGATGACAGACTGTGCCCTCGTTTGGATCCCGTCTCTCCATTTAGCGCATCTCGACGGTACCTTGTGATTCGCCCATGGCCTGACGTGCAAGGTCAGAGAGTTCAAAACCGTCCTTAATCACGTATGGCTGGTATGGTTTCTGCTGGTATGGCTAAATAAACTCAGATTCTAAACATGATACCTTCTTAAATTTTAATTCAAACTCGGCCGTGTCGATCCTACTGCACGAAAGAGGATGAACTCGCTCGTATCGAAACCTAGCGGTATTGGCTCACCGACTACTCTGTCCTCACAGTAGACTTCCTAGAACTGCAACCGCCTTGACCGTCACATCTATTTAGAAAATCGTTGTGGGCCCAAGCCCGTTCTGGCTCTAGCCGGCCAGCAGTCAAACCTAAGCGGGGCTGCGCGGGTACCAGCACGAACACGTCTCCACTTGAAGCACCTCCACGCGAGAGCATCCACGAGGACATTGACTTCGTCGGATGATGGTGGGTGGGCTATGAACCCTGTCGGTGTTCGACAGCCGAGACTGTCTACTCGTTTGGCGTCCGTCTCTCCCCACTCGGAGCACCTCTCGGGTACCGAATGAGTCTGCCACGGCCTGGCGTGCAAGGTCATCGAAGCTTTGTGGTTCGCAAACCGATTTCCGTCACCGGGGATCGAACCTAGGACGAGTCCAGCCGCTCGCTCCCAAGCAATACAGAGTCGAATGCCAAGAGCACCACCACGGTCGCTATGACCGTCACATCGACCCAACGCGTCATGAGTAAAACCAGCAGTAAAAGATGAGTTATTCAGCTAACATCTGGAGTGGAGAGACGGAGGCCATAGAAGCAGTCAGGGGCGCACGTGTTTTGGAGTGTGTTACGTGGCTCTAGAAAAATGCTCAGTTTCAGTTAAGCTAACTGAATCTCCAGATTGATTCAGTTACAGTTGCACTTGGCGCTATCCGCTCATGCATTATTACAGGCGAAAACTATGTCCAGTTCAGCATGGCATCAGGCATAGGCGCCCCGAATGAAGAGATTTGATGGATTCCTTCTCGGCCTCGCTTATATGAATTTTAGTCGCAGTCTACAGGCAAAACGGGCTCTCAGAAGTAGGCAAAATCAAATTCACAAAATTGAAAAGTTAGCTTACTACGATCAGGGGTCTTACCTCTTTTCTTCCGATCAGGACGAACTGTCCGTGTCCACACTGGGCGCCAAACTTCCAAGAACCAAGAACACGAATAAAAATTTGATTCAACGAAGTCTGCTGTTGAGCTACTAAACTATTGATCCCGTCAGTGTTATCGCGTTTTTCACTAATGCTTATCCGAATCATCTGAAAAACTTACATTTGGAGGTATTTTCCATGAGAAAACAATAATTGCGAGATGCTCGTTTAATTTCGTGTTGATCTCTTGCTGAATGTATTGCCATAAAATATTTTCGAGCCTCTTTGTTTAAAAGAATAAAACGGACGGTATTTTTGGCAAGGCCACCCATATACAACAAGTATTTTTGGAACATATGACATTTAAATCTTGGCACAAAATGATCTAAAATGAGGAAAACATGTTTGGACAAAACTTATTGTTTTCTTCAACAAAACAGTTAAATAATGACTTTTCTCGAGCTGACGAACATCTTTTCATGTGACGAGCAACTCATACATTGTCAAATAAATTATCCGCTCAGATGTTCTGATGATGTTCCATGCACATGTCACGTGCACAGTCCACTCGACGGTAATGAGGAAAACATGATTTTGTTCAAGCAGAAGTCGAATCCGCCATTGCCTTACTTCCTCGTCGTCATGGACAGAAAGAAAAAGGTTTGTTTGCAAAGAAAACTGTGAGACCTCGCACTGGCTCCTTGGCTGCCGCTAGAAGCGGTCGCGTGACTGGTGGTGTATTTCCTACGCTGGCATATTTCAAATCAAAAGAAAACAGATTACACTGGTTTTAAGTGTGCAGCCTATGATTTACATTAGTCAATGATCATGTTGTGAGGCGGTGTTGCAATTGAAGAAAAAAGGAAAGCTGGTACAGAATGAAGGACACTGCTCAATGAGCGATTTTCATGTGTGCACGCTGACTTTCAATAAAATCCTCAGACCACCGAAAGAAACTTAATGCCAATGTGTTGCACGGCTTATGAATTTCCCCGACCCTCTACCCCTCAAATATTTCCCTCGCGAGAGAGGGAAAGCTGTAGGAAGATAGAAATCAAAAGCTCATTCCTACGTCGAAGTGTCATGGCCGATCCAAAAAATCAACGACCGAAAATTCGGATCATCCGATCTGAACTATCCGATCCGACATTCTACGCCGATGGCGTTTGGAATGACCGCTGGCGAACAATTAATTATTGCGCAATTTTTCCCTGGCCACTCTAGTGTAATAAATAAGATGAGATCAATATTCGCGTTGATGATTCCTTTTTACTGATCATTGGAGTGATTGTTATCTGACGTCGTGAGACCAGAGGAAACATAGACAGCCCAAACGGGCACATCGGCAATCGTCAAGTCGAACTTTACAAAATCGAAAAATTGTAATTTGTTGATTGTTCTTAGGTGCAAAAGAAAGCTTTCTGGAAAATATCCGAGTCGTCTGGCCAATCAATCAGCAGTGGCGGCGGCCTGAAGTCCTGAGAATTTTTTAAGTTTTTGTATGGTGCGGAACATGAGCTTCGAGAAAAACACGTGGGGCTCGTTCCAATCAAGATTTTTCGGGTTTTAGGCTTACAGTTTGAGCTTCCGACACTTGGGTTTCAGGCAAAAAATCCAGAAGAATTTAAAAAATTCCTGGGACTGTAGGCGCTGACTGGGTTGAAAGGAAATTCATTTCTTTTCCTGATGAACCCCTTTGACACATTACCAGTCTTGATGGTCGCCGATTCTCGAGTTTTTTTCGCTAGCTAGTCAGAAATTTCTGTTTTCCGCATTTTGATCTTATGTATAAATGGATAAAATGGGTGACCAAATCGAAGAGAAACATGGTTTTATTAGCTCAAGTTTGCTGAAAGGTACGCCAGTGATTGTTCCTGTATGTGAAGTCATGGATTTCTCTTGCTGGAAAATCGAAATTATCGATTATTGATCAAGGTTGATTTTTTCCCTTGACCGCTGATCACTTTTTTTGAGTTTTTGAGTTCAATCAATTTGTGTCACTGAAAGAAAGCAGGAGAAATAATATCCTTATTCGTTTTGAAATATCTTCGTAAAACTGATCACTTCAAAGAGGCAAGTGATATCGAATCAAAGCACGTCTCGATCATAAAATTTCGAACAAAACAAAATCCACTCACGCAACCCAAAACACCAGGAGGAAGAAAACATCCACACGGCAAACAGCACACAAGCATCTTTCCAACGAAAAGCCCACTCTCTCGGCTGCATCTCGATGTGCAGTTCGGACAGGCTTTCGAAGATCAAAGGAGCTATTCACATTGTGACCAAACGTCCTACCCTAAACCAACGGAAGAACTTTGAAACGATTACGCTTCTGCAAAAGGGTCACACCGATTCAAAATTCCACCAAATCCCACCTCCATTCCCCCTCCCCTCCTCAACTTTTTTCAGTTCCTGATGATGTCTGAGATAAGACGAAACGTTGAAAATACGAATAAAATGCCGATCTTGAGTTATTGTTTGGTTTTCTTGCTCCTTTGGAAATGTCGCTACAAAGACGTCTCAATGTCAACACAGAGCCCAGAAACAAAACAAGCGAACGCAAAAGTTGGCAAGGTTGCCTTTTCAGATTTTGCAAACGTTTGGAGTGGGACGACAGAAATATTAGTGAGGAGTGAAAAGAAGTGGAATTTTTCGTTTTTATAAACAAGTTTGAAGTTGTGGTTTTTGCGTCATTTTAGGAGCAGCATGGATCTTCTTTACTTTATTTTATCAGCTTGTAAAGTAGATCCGTGATGAGCAGTGTGGTAAAGCGTTGAGAGGGACTGTTTGTGCCTGGCACCATGATAATAAATATTTTATGTTTATCATGGGAGCAATCTTTCGAAAAAAAGTTGATGCGTTATTGATTCTTCAAAAAAATTAAAAGTATTTCACGTTACCCAGTCCAAAACTCATCTGATCCGAAGCATCCGATCCGACAAAGGGGCCGCACAAATACGACGTCGTCCGCCAGGAGGGAGGGGGTCGCCAAAAAAACGATCTTGTACGACAGGGAAAGCAAGCAAAATACGACGTCGTCTATGCACTGCATATTCCAAGGTCATACTACTTGCTGTACAGACTGCAAGCCTCTGAGCAACGCCAACCCATGTCCTGCAATTGGTCCCAAACCCACCGAAACCCAATGGGTTTTTGGGTTGTATTGGGTGTCATGTCCATAGGTATCGGTTTATGCTGGGTGGGCTAGTAAATTCCCAGGCCTGGGTTGGGTCGGAAAGCCAAACCCAGATAAACCCAACTTTTTTAAATCTCGGCAAATTACGCCTCCAGCGGATACAATTAAAAAATCACGCCTCAAATTATCGTCACTCCGTCAAATCACGCCTCCCTATGCAAAATCTGGAAGAATGAAAATTACTTGTTCAGGTTTTTGAAATTTGGCTTTGAATTTTTAAAACTGAAGATACTGTATGAGGTGACAACGGTTGAATTTGGGTCCGATTTTTTAAAATGACTTGGGCCTTGGTTTGAGGTGAATGTGGCCCTCGAGGGTCTGGGCTTGGGTCGGCGGTGTGTGGTTTCAGATTCAATGCTAGACCTGGACGCTAACGCTCTGTGAATTTTGGCCTGCTGTCCTCAAAAACTTCAAAAATTTTGAACGCTTCAGAAAATTTTATCTGATTAATCTCCAAAAAACCACTTCTGAATGGGAGTTAAAAATAAAGAGTCCCTAGTACGCTCTTGCTACTGTACTATAAGGTACCATCGTCAACCGGTAATTCAATTTCCTCTCAATCCTCTCACTTAATCTTGTCTGAACAAAGTGATTGGCTGCAGACATTGTACAATTTTCAAATTTCTGAAAACGGTGATTTGCTTCATAAAATGGATGACACGAATGCTATGAATTTTTTCACCAAAACTCGGGTTTAATCCAGGTGAAATATAATGGCATGTGAGTATTTACAGCAACATTCTGTTCACACCACTGACAGCGTCGGACGCAGCGTGGGGCGCCATGGGACAAAAGAATCAATTTTGTTTCTTTATCGACCAGGAAACTTGTTTTCTTTCATGGATGGCCAGGCCTTTGGAGCAGGCCTCTTCGATCTCCCATCTGTCTTCACCTGCCGATAGCCCACTGGAATTAAGTCCTCTAGAACAAGCACGGGAAGAAATGGTCCAAAAAGTCAGCATAGCAGGCTGGAAAGAAGCTCTCGATGAAAAAATATTTCCAGTTCGAGTCATGTTTCAGGTAACCCTTCTCATATTCACCTGCTTCTGTCTGCGAGACACCGCAATGATCATCGAGCATTGGCGGATGAGCGGGTTCACGGACGAGGTGACAGTCGAGCGGGAACAACATAGCTTTCCATTCAGCAATGTGACCGTTTGCGGTCAAGTCGGCATCAACTCGACGTTTGTCAAAGACAACCTTCGAGTGCGGCAAAAAATTATTGAGACTTACACAAAGGGGACTGGCAAGACAGCTGACGACTTTTATGAAGACCTGGCTGTATTTCTGACCATCACTTTGCGCCCTCCTCTTTTCAATATCCTAACATTAAGTCTATTCTCTAAAGTTATGATTGACAATCCTATCATGGGGAACTATTCTGACTTTATTCCGAAGGCGTATCCCTCCTGCAGTAGTATGCTGAAACGATGCTGGTTCGATGGAGCCGAGTTCTATTGCTGTGCCAAAACTGTGCAGTCCATCGATGACGATCACATTTGCTATTTGATTCCGGTAAGTGAGACCGCAGCAAAACAAGTTGGACTCAGTATACACGCAGAGTTAAATTGCAGCTTAATTTTGACAGCGACAATGCCGAATCTTCGCCCATGACAGTTTTACAGTCCAGTCCTGGACCCTTGCACGGCCTAACAATCGAGGCTTCTCTGTCAGTCGAAAAGATGCCATCTGCTGACGAGGTGGCTGGCAATGGATTCAAGATTTTCGTAGATCCTATCCCCATGAAGTGTGCTCAATCACCTCAGCTAGCCTCACATCGAATGAGACATTTATCAGAGTCGTCCCCGCATTTCGTTCGTTGACCACAGATTGCGCTGCATTGCGCGCACTGAAAACCAATCTGACCGCCGCTGTCTATCATGATCCAGACTGCATTTTATGTGGATCACGCTATGACGAATCCTCCCAGTTCCTTGGTTGCAGGCAAATTTTGTTCCTAGAACGCCCTCAGAATGCTTGCAGTGCCCTCACAACATACCTTGCTGCACAAATATTAGTTGATCCAGCCGCAATGCTTGGCAAAGGAAGTGCGATTGTGTCACTGTATGGCGAGGAAACGGTAAGTCTGAATACAGCGATTTTTTAATTCACATTTCGATTTTACTCTTTCAAAAATCATTATACTGTAGGTTGCCAAAAATATGCGAATGGTCGATCGCGCGGTTTCATTGGCTACTCAAAACATTTTCTGCCAAAAACACTGTCAGCGTTGGACCTATATCAGCACAGGCAGCTGTTATGAATTGGAACCTGCAAACGTCAACTCTTCTAGTACAGGGAAAGAAGAACCAATGTACAGCAAAATAAACGTGTTCTATTCGGATTTTTTCTATCTGCACTATCAGCAAGCCAAGGAAACCACGGCCTACCTCGCCTTCTACGATGTCGGTAATGTAGTGGGTCTGTATTGGGGAATGTCCGTCATTGGCTTCTTTCATGTGATCTACTATGTTCTCAGATATTTTTATATTAGGTTTCGTGAGCGGAAGACTCGGGTCGCTCCTGCTGCATACTAAAACAGTAGTGATGACTGATTTGTCAATAAGCTTTCTCTTTCAAGGCGCTTCCAACTTTACTCCATGAGATGAATCGCCAGCTGCGGCAATGCGCTCTCTACTGTACATCGACTGACCGTGAGCCCAAAATATAGTTCGATGCGATGCGCCAAATGAGCGCGTGATGCGTCAATTCACATAGAGCGCTAATTGACACAGTCAACCCTCATTCGCCGCAAGCAGGTATACTATCATAATGGTGATTCCGCGTCAAGAGCGCGCTCGCATTGTTCCGAATGCGAGGTCGCACTTTTTTATTTTCTACCCTGCTACGGGCACCATGCGACTAAACGCGTCAGGCGACTATTCGCAACCGCAACGAAAGCGGGTGCGAGGTCGCGTGCGGCCCTGTATGTGGCGTCTGTAAGCGTCTGGCTGGCGAGCTGGTCCGCGCTAATGATGTAGCCTTGTTGTGTACGTCTTTGCGTTTTGGTTGATTCAGTGCCTTGCGATTGCATTTTTTAAAAGCTACCTGTAAGCTCTAAAATTGTTAGAGAAAAAGCTGTCGTGCCCTTACTCAATGTAATTTCGAAAATGAGTAAGACATTCAGCATGGGATTACTGATTATTCTGAATCATCGTTCACAAGCTGGATTGTCATTCAATGACTGACTGAAATTTTCATACTGCTTCCTGATGCGGCTGAACCAGGTTATGTTACTGCCGCATGGCATGCAAAAAATTGCGAAGTGCCATATGTATCTCTGGAACTGAATTGCGGTTGACTGTTGAGTGATACCCTTCCTTATAAGTAGTCGTTGCTGCCCGTTCATTTTGGAAGTGATTCCAAACGGATTGTTGAAATTGATGGCCATTGATCCAAGTCTCCCGGAAATAGGCGGCAAAAATTACGCCACGGACCAATATCTTACTGATCCATGAGTACGGGCAGAACAGTCCGCTCCTGGTCGAATTCGAGGACATGCCAACCCAAACTAACCAGTTTCTATCGCAGTAAAGCTGAAGCTTTGACTCTTCTAAAGCACGCTTTGACTGGATGTTCGGCGGGTCGATTTTCAACTTTCGTTAGATATTTTCCCCTTCGCCCTTCATGCCTCACGGAAGCGGCAGCATAAACCAAGGGCGCCGTTCCGTCTTTTAGCGCTTGAATGTTTAGCTTGAATCGTCGAGGCGACAAAATTACTGTACAGTAATATGGAAATGGTTGTAATTTGACAAATTTATCATATGTAGCGATAATGAAAAGATCTTTTAAGACATATAAGTTTTCTTGAGCGTACTAATGATAAGATAGGCCCATGAATGACCCGTGCGCGCTGTTCACAGCGATTACCGTGGCGAGGTGACCTCGCCTTCGGAACAATGCATGCGTGCTCTTGACTCAATACTGCCTCAACTATGCTGTCGCGCGGCTGTGCATCGCATCGCTTGGATTTAGCAATTTGACGCATCGCATTAATACTGATCGCATCGCACGCAACACGTCGCATCGCGTCAAACAGTTTCCTCCTGGTCGAATTCGACGACCTGCCAGCCCAAACTAACCAATTCCAGTCGCAGTAAAGCTGAAGCTTTTACTCTTCTGAACCACGCTTTGACTAAATGTTCAGCGGGCTGATTTTCAACAATCGTTAGATATTTTCCCCTTCGCCCTTCATGCCTCACGGAAGCGGCCTTTAATGGCTGTGAATGATACAGAGTGCTAGTCAGCGGCTATCATACATAGACTGCTGGCATATCTTCTAATATCCCCGTGGTTACATTTGCGACGACAGAATATTCAGGAGCGTCTCTGATCGAAAGCCCTCTTCAACAGCTCTGTCAGAAAAAAAATTGCTGCCACAACTTCAAGCGCTTTGAGATACCCTAGCCCTGATCCAGTCAGGTACTTTTGCGTGGGTCGAAGCGGGTAATCTTTTTGAATAACCGTGTCAAATGGGTCAAACATTATGCAGTGTAGCAAGTTCTTGCTATTAACAGCTACAAAAAGTGTTACATCTATCCAAAAATTTAGGTAAGGAGTAATTAGTATACATCCATGCATGAGTCTTTCTATTCTAGGAATTAGGTCAAAAACCTATTCCCAGACATCTTCCCCGTCTTCTTTTGCGCCTTCAGCTACCTCCTTAAATGACTGGCTTCTAATGGAGGCTGTTGCAAAGATTGGTTCCCGCTGGTCGATGTCTTTTTCTTAGAAAAATCTGTACTACGGACATCTGTCAGTTATGTGAGGAATCTACAGACACAATCGAGCATTACTTTTTTGAGTTTGTGCATAATCAGTCATTTTGGGGGCTGCAGTATTGTGCAGTCTACTTCGTGTTATCGAGAGATGTTGCCACCTTGTGTTCGATCGACTTGTCATTGCCCTTGAAGGTAATACTTTTGTGGGCGTGTTTTTATCTATAACTGTAAGAGGAAAAAAGATCCTTTCTTTTTGGCCCGTTCTATTAGTGCCATTCGCAGCTGGTATAATGTGCTGGTTTTGGCTGCTTATAGATCACGGGGTAAGAAGCTTTTCAAGTGCCAGTGGAAGGACGTCTTTACTCGCCTGTTCATAAATGACACCTGTGCCATTCGTTAGAAGTTGATTCTTGTCTTTTGGCCGCCTGCTTTGTCTGACTGTCATGTTAGTAGGCGATTGTGTGAGCCACTTTATTATTCCGAGTCATAATTTAGGGTCCTACAAACGAAGTTTTGTGTTTTCTGCAACGGATTTATGGAACTCTGCACAATGGGATTACGCTCGGTCGACTTTTCGTGGATTCAGTAACTTTATCAGGCATATGAGTTTTGGTTAATTTTATGTCTACCACCCGTCAAGTGCATGTATTTGCATGGGTATAGAGTAAACGATGATGATGATGATGGACCAATCTGGGCAAGTATCCCAGATGCATGTGAGCAGGAAGCAGTGAAGTGCACCGTCTATTGCAGTCAAGGCTTCAGCTGTAACCCACGATGTATCCGCTCTATGATGATAACTGGTGTGCACGAGAGGGGAGTGGAGGTGAACCAAGTTGAACGAGTGCTTGAAAAATTGGACAGCATCATCTTTTTGTTTGCATTCATGCCTTCTTTGCTGTTTTGTTGTACGTGTTCCCGCCAGAAACTGGGTTTTTCTGAGGCCACACTAACATCCATATATCATGCTTTGGCAGAAGTGAAAAGCTAAATAAAAAACGTCTTGCACTCCCACTGCATTAATCTGCAGCAATAATGTCCTTGGACTACATTCATGTCATCTACATAAAAAAATCAGCTCAACCTGACCCGAAACTTTTCTTCCACTCGAAGCGGAGGGAGCTTTCGAGTGGATGAAAGCCGTCTTAACTAAACTTTCCAATATATATATATATATGTTTCATTCAAAGTTGAAATGAGACTTCTCGGTGAAAGAAGAGATGGATAATCACGAGAGCAAATGTGTGGCTGTTCAGAACGTATGCGTGTGCGTGCGTGCAAAAGAGCAAGGTCTTTCGCGAAACATCGTCAGCAGGTAACTCGTTATTACTGTTCACGAATAGCTAACACATTTTCAAAAACACGCCTCTGCATTTAATCCTCTTTCTAGCATGGAGCCATGTTTTCCAGCACATGTTTTGAAAAACCATGAAACAAAAATAGTCCATCCTCCTCGACTATCAAGTCACGGGAACACAATTAATTATTGCCTACTGTACAGTAGTATGGTAAACGGAAACTACGGCACCTGCGCAAGCTTTAAATTTTTTTCTGGCAGCATCTCGAAAAGGGCTGCTCAATATGAGCAACACGAAAAAGTGAACAGCGGCATTGAAGACGACGACCTCCCTGCCGTATCGGTTGGTCAGTGCCTTGCCCACGTCGTCAGAGTAGAGAGCCATGAGGACGATGACCAGTCGGCCGCCCAGGTGGGTGACCAGGTGGGTGAGCACGATGACCGTGATGGCCCGCACAATCTTAGCATCGGCATCGGGCCTGTGCTCGTGCTGGTCCGTGTTCTGGGGTCCGATGGCCATGACTTGGAATTTCTTCTTGCGCCACCATATTCCCCAGGCCAGGACGAGATTGAGTAGGACGATGCAGCCGGAGACGGACATCTGGAACGTGGTCATGGTCGACAGGGTGGATGGGAAAACGGTGTCCTCGATGCCGCACGTTTTGAGCACGATGTCTCGACCAGACCACGAATTCTCAAAGTGCACGGCCAGCTGCACGAGGGCGAAGGTGTAGGCGCCGACGACCAAGGGGATGGTCAGCTTCCGATACGTCCACAGCCTGTACTGGTGGGGGCACAGGGTGGCCAGGACGCGGTCGATGACCAGCACTGCAGCCATGGCCAAGGATATGAGCTGGGCGAATGTGATCACGCACACCTCCAGACAGCACTCGAACATGGTCACCAGCTCCCCTCGCCCGGCCAGGTGCCTGTACACCCGGACCGACCCCGTGCTCATGTAGCCCGCGCCCAGCAGGAAATCGCTGAAGGCGTTGAACGCCAGCAGCACGAAACATTTTGTGTGCAGAGGCTTCGACAGGGCGATGATCAATATGATCATTGTGTTGAAAATGATGGCCAGTGCTCCCAGGGGTATGAACAGAGCATTCGGGGCCAACGTGGCACCCATGAGGAAACTTGATCGGTCCAACATATCGGACAGCGACTCGTTGCTCGCCATATCGCCTTTTTGTGCTCATCAGGCACAGTCCAGAGGATGGAATGGAGTACTTGAGGAGGTCAAGACTCCTATATAATCCGATAGGAGACAATTCGAGTTGCCTACGCTAACAGATTGCTTGCTCCCGAGATGCTGATAAGTCGTATTTAATTATGCACTTGGCAGCAGTTACTATACACATACTAGATTTAGAGGGGGTATCGCATGACGTCAATCGTGATTTTCAGCTTCCCTGTTTTCATTGAAGCACAGGAGGGCTAGGATGATTGGAGGAAAGAGGCGGAGCTGTAAGAGAGAAATAAAGCTGCTTTTTGCCTAGAATAATAATCCTGTTAGATGGAAGAGGCTGTAGCGATTTTAGTGAACAAAGTTTCTGTCACAAGTTATAACCCGCTCACAAATGTATATAATGCGATTGCTCGATATTGCGAAACTGCGTTAATTAGAGGCCCCAGATATCGTCCAGGGTGTAAGATTCAGATGAAGCTTTGATTGGGAAGCGTGGGCCACAAAGGCCAAGGGTGCAATTGTACTAAAAAATCACGAGCTCACTGACTCGGAAAGCTGTATTTTCAATCGCCGTCCCTTGTGAAGAAATTGCATTATTTTTCAGTTGATAGACAAAATGATGTATGTGCCTGACTCGCATAATGGGTGCAAGAAAACTTGTTCCAAGAAATCACCTGGGGCTTGCTTTTACGTTTACACTTTACTTTTACACACTCTGATTTTACGTATTTGGAATGCAGAAAACATAGTCCTGTGTTCGGAGAGAAGGGTGTATAGAAAGTGTCAAACGTAGAAGACCCTGGGTACAAAACGTGCTTCAATAAGTTTTACTCTCCCCGAAGAAGAACTGCGTTACTGTCATCGTCTTGCGCATATTTAACCCTTTAATAACATCATGACGCTCACAGCTCACCGCTCACAGATCATCGCTCACAGATCATTGCTCACAGTCGGATGTCAACGTCATAGTGCTTTTTTCTTCTTCAGCTGATCGTTAGAAATCCATGTCATGACAACAATAGGGCATTCATTCTTGCTTTTTAAAAGCAGTCATGGAAACAATAAGTTGCCGGGTTCTGGGCAAGCTTACGGGACCATGGACCGGAGCATGCTCCGCCAGAAACCAATATCATCGTACCATTCGAATTGAGACCACGAGAACCAGTCACTGGTTGCAATCTTGACGGGGGTAACGTCAAGCGGGTCGAACCGCTCTTGAGGCTGCGGTGGACCATTGGCACGAGGATCGGGATTGGATCGAGCATAGGCGGGGCACACTGGGATGACTCCAGTACTAGGTTGGTGACCACCCTGGGCAGAGGAACGGATATCAGATTGATTGCTTACTCTGCTCTGCCTTTGTTTTGGCCAACTCGGTCTGCATCGCCTGAAGTTGAGCCTCGAAAATAGCCATCTTCAACCGTTCTTGAGCAAATTTCGTTCGTTCTTCGGCCCGTTGCTGCTCTCGACGTTCGATCGTGTTCTGAATTGCCTCGGCTCGACGTCTGGCGATGTCAGCTTCCATGACAGCTGCAACGGCGCGTTCTCGTGACTCGGACACCTCTTCACGGAGTTGCTTAGCCTGTGCAACAGAGATAAGCTGTCGTCGAGCTGCGGCAGCTGACCAGTCGAGCTCATCGGGAGATAGATTGACAGCCGTGATCTGAACAGTGGATTCTTCGATGGGATTTTCGTCGGTGGCCTGATCAGCATTTTGCGGCTGATCGGCCATTTCGAGAGGAATGATCGGCGAAATCAATGAGTGGCTTGCAAAGCCTGGCCAGTATCGGGCGGGAGTAGCATGGAGAATCGGTGGCTAGGATGCACGGCTCACACGGGTTGGAGACCGGCTATGGGAACCAATATAAGACCTCGTGTCTTATAAGGAGATGATTCATTACTCGATCGCACCGAGTACGCGCAGGCATAAACACTGATTAGAGAACGAGCATCGACCCAAAGAGCAAGAGTGCGCTGGCACAGAACAAACAAATTACACATCAGACAAAGGGAGACCAGTTCCACTCACAGCAATCACAATATCACCGAACAGGCCTAACATCAGACGAGGTCGTACTCATTTGCATAACATGATCTTCATTCCCCCTCTCAGAGCTCTACACTACTTTGGGAAATTCGAGCATATTTCAATTTTTTATAATGGTACTAAATGTTAAAACGAGAAAAATAACGACATCTGGCCTTTTCATATTGTCCATTTCCTCATGCTCCTGTCAACATTTTTCATCGATCGGCCCATGTTACCAGTGTTTTGTATTTTGTTTTAGCCGCGTTCCCAAGTATTTTATTGTACCCATCTGGAGGATATTCTCCTGTCGACCTTGTGTTGCGATTAAGTTTCCGTTTTCTCTGCAACATTTTAGATCCTGATCATTTCAATTAAACCTGGATTTTGCTTGGGAATCTTTGTGCATTACTAATGCGAAAATTAAAATGATCGAAAAATCTAGCGATTAGTTGCTTATCTTACGTTATCGTCTGACTCTTGCCCGGCCCACGAGTCAAAAATTATAAGACTTGGATCCATTACTGGCATATATTGTGAACTGCCTCCAATTAAAAAGACCACATATATTTGACCAGACCCACTTAAAGCATTATAGTAATCAACGGCTGCTTGTTTCTGTTTTGCCCACACTTTTATCCTTCACAGTGGTGCACTAGTTGATTTACCATATCTTTTTCTGGGTTTTAGAAGTAACTAACAATTCCCTTTCGATATTTAAATAAGCTTCAAGTGCAAGCTCTAAAGCCAAACCACAGGTTCAATAAATTTGTAGACAGGTTCTCCCCCTCTGGAAATCCTTCCCCGGGGACGAATTTGAATTACAGCACAAAATCATATGGTGTGGAAAATGTGAAAGGCATGAGTGTTAGCGTGATAGAAAATGTTGTCCCTGAAGAGTCAGATGAAGATGAGGTTGAAGAAGGAGAAATCGTGCATATTGAATGAATTCGGTTATGAGCAGCATGAATAGGGGAAAAGAAGTATTGAAATAAACAAAGTTAGCAGTACCTGTTGGGAAGCTTTAGACTGTCTATCTTTCTATAACTGATATCTATGCGAAGCAGTTTCTTCCTGGCAACTAAAAAATGTTTCAGTTTTATTCTCCCCTCTCTGGAAATCCTCCCCCTGTGGATATTCTCCCCCATCCAGGAAATTTGAAAAAATTTTTCCTCTGGAGAGAATTTCGAGGAAATACATACATACATATTTTATCAATCGCCAAGGGGCTAAGGGCTGAGCCGGGGGCTAAGGACCACATATTCGACAATCATTTTCACCAAGGCGGGAGTCGAACCCTCCTCTGTAAGTGCGCACCCAGCGTGAGAGGCAGACGCCTTAACCTGCTAGCAGGGGCGTAGTCAGCAGGGGCTGCAGGGCTGCCAGGCAGCCCCTGGTAAGAATTTTCGTGCACAGGTCCTTCTTGGTGCACCTTGGCACTTTTTGGTGCTCTCTTCAGCACTAATCAACAACAAAGAATGGTGAGAATTTCAAGAGTCCCCCTAGTGCTGCTTATAGTTATCAAGCACGATGGGTCCTCATTGAACAGACACCTGCGCGTCGCGCGGCTTGTCTGGTGGCTTTCTTATTTGTTGACCAACTAGGGGGAAGACACCGGAGAAGTAAAATTGTCGATCACGATCCTTGGCGCTGCTGTGCAGTTTTGTCCCTCTTGGTATTGACAGCAGTTGGCCGGTTTGGGTAACAGCAGTCACTTTATTTTTGATTTGAAATTTAAAGCGACCTTTGCTCGAGGGGTTTCGGGTTTATGTGGAGATTGGTGAATTCGATATCACTGATCAATTTTTCTTGCATGAGTTCAGGCGATGGCGAGACAAATGGGTCAGGAAACCAGCAAAAGATCCACCTAAAAGTTCGTCTGAGGGTCGCGCCGCAAATAGCTGTAAAATGTAGTTTAGGATTAGAGCGAAAAAACAAAAAAAAACATGGAAAAATGTTTTCTGGGTCAATTGGGGTTTTTGCGATGGTCACTTTTATGGGGTTTTTGCGATGGTCACTTTTCTGACGGTAGTAGAAGCGTTAAACGTCAGTTCTGTCCTGCTTCTTTTTTGGTGGTTTTGGTTTGATACTTATCTGAATGCTATTTCTGGCTCAGGAAAAAGCAGAACTCAATCTTTTAAAAAAGACTTAGCGGAAGTAAACAAAACCCGCCTTAGTACAGTTATGTACATTTGCCACAAACCACGAACTAAAATCTTTTACAAAACTGTGAGGAGTTGGCTCAGCATGTCTTGAAACGACATCAGAACAAACGACTCGAAAGGATACACAAAAATTGCTAAGATAAACCTTAGTACGTAAACTTTTGGTCTAGGCTCATGAATTTAAATAATGCGTGCACAAAATGTCAAAAATTTGTTGACTTCTCGCGAGATTTTTGACGTTGACATTGACTCTGACAGGGGCTCCAAAAAAGTTTTGACTCTGACAGTGACTTTGACTGAGGCCAAAAATTTTTTTGACATTGATATTGACTTTGGCGGAATTTTGAAAACATGCGTTTTCGATAGGATTTTGACTTTGATATTGACGTCAATTGCAACACTATACTGTACATAGTATGAACTCACTCTCTTTCATTTACGGGCAATGTCACAGTGAGACTGATCAGTGATACAAAAATATTTCTTTTGAAAGGAGTTCCATTGCTATTACTTGCATCCATAGATTATTGTAGTTGTAAAAGACAACCTACATAGGACGGTGAGTCATGTACTTGTTTTTGTCGTATACTATGATCGCGAGTTCGCTACTCACACAAAACAGGCTTCACTTTAGAAGCACCCTGAAACCGTACTTCGCCCCAGTAGGACCATCGAACTAGCACACACTGCTCTAGCGCGTTCCCAAAAATGTACCTGCTGAAACTCGGTCTAATGACTGCGAGTTTAAAAAGCAGCCTTGTCAACTAACGCTGTTCATACACTGCTCGCTTTCCATGGATAGTATGCAAATAACCATTCCCATTCCGCCAATTTGCACAACGGTTTGAGCCTGTTTAAATGTTGAAAATCAGCTCGCGAATTACATTAAACTACGCCAATAGAAAGAGATCAGGAGAGATAGAGTGTGCACCCGCACTTCACTCCATTACATCCGTTCTCTCTGGGCGCTATGACTATTGGAGAGCTGTTGACTTTATTCTGCTCGGCAGTGGCGCCTTATGCAAGTCTTGTTACTCCCTTTTCCCTCTCGGCGAATGAACCCTACTGTAAATAATTTAAATTTTAGGCCTTTTCTTACTTTGGCGCATTCTTTATTATGACACCTGGGGCACTGGAAGAAAATGTTGAAAGTGTCAAGGGAAAAAAGTCAAATGAAGCTCGTCAAACGATGTGCTCAGTTAACAATGATGAGCATTGCTATGGATTTAGGTATGCTTGTGTAATGTGCAAGAAAGAAGTTCCACTTACGTATTACGGAGGAACTTTTGATTACCCACTTCTCAATGCCATTTAACATAAAATGATTCAAGCATATTCTTATGTGAATAGGCATACAATCACACTGACCATGGCAAGCTTTTCGAAACGGGTACGTAATTCGAAAAAAGCACTAACGTTAGCTTAACAACTAATCGTAAGACGAAGTGCACTCAAGAATCAATGTGCGAAAAAAGAGGATGATATTCAGATTCAGCACCAACGTCAAGCCAAACATGCAGTGATTCCTTTTTGGGTGCTTGCGAAAGCTATGATGCACAGTTTTGACGCGTACTTCTTTAACGCTTTCTCCAGCCTTCTAAATCGATATCAGTTTACTGAACCATAGAATCTGTGCAACGTAGGCATGCGCAGGTGATTAGACCTAATCGTCAGGTCACGTACAGGTGCAAATAAATCACTCCGACGACCTTTTTTTGTATCAGATGTACATATAAAATCAAGTGGATTTTAGTGCCATCGTTTTCAAGTACCAGTAGTCTTTAATATTCTTTAAAATGTGTAGGAATCAGGACAATCCTGGACAGGTTTGTCCTGATTACACTCCGCTTCATTCTTCCGGAGTCAAGTTTGATGATGAAGATTCTCAGCTGACGTGTCTGGTTTTCAGATTTGCGTATTCCTCAGGACTAGGTCCGTACAGGACCGTATTTCCTCGAATATCGTACCGTATCGTACGACCGGGGTCGTAGCCTTGCCAGTGGCGTAGCAAGGTTTTTTTGGGGGAGGGGGCTGCCAGAGGGAAAGAGAAAGTCAATGGCAGCGGTCAGTGAGGTAAGCTCATTGCGCTCGACCGAGGGTGCTCGGAATGTCGGATCAGATATTTCACATAAGATGATCCGATCTAAATTTTTGAGAGGTGATTTTTCTAATAGGATCAGAAAAATCCTAAAAATTCGATCCGATCCGGCTGTGACACCCAGCTTGGCCGTAGCCAACCTCCAGACTTTGGCGAAGGTTGCGGAAAGGAGGGGCGACATGCGAGCTACCTGGTGGGACAAAGGGCGTGTCTACGGAGCCCTTTTAAAATTTTTGCAAAAGGTCAATTTTGAGTCAATGTCAACGTCAAAATTAAGCAATTTTGCGCTGTCAAGTCAATGTTAACGTGAAAAATTTTTTGGGAATCCTGCCAAAGTAACAATAGAGAACCGACGTCATTCGCAACACAGTAAGAGTGACAAAATCAGAGTTTTCTTATGTGGAGGCGGCAGGAAAAGAAAAACGCTTTTTGTGAAAAGCTTCAAATTAGAATTTGATTAGTGATTGAAAGAAGCTTCATCATGGTAATCAGTGATTCTTTCTGTAATCAGCCGTCCGTCAGTATTCTGGGATTTTTACTCGAATGTTTGGTATTTTAAGTTTTAGATAACGCGTAATGGCACAATCACGAACTTCAGATTTGAATGACGCAATAAAAATTTCAGGGCATCAAATCTGATTGAGTCTCTCATTCGTATTGACCACATCACAAAAAAGTAATTTTTTCTGAACTGGTACAGACCAATCAGAGGTGAGACGATGAGACGGTAAGTTGAGATCGTCTCAAACGTAAATACTCGTTGCAGGCTTTGGATTATGCCGTACTCCTTCCAAAGCAACCGCAATGCGGTGGCACACGAGAACGTAGCTGAGACATACACATACCGCCTGCGCATCGATCGATAGGCCTGCCGAGAGAGCTTGTACACATGATGCTTCAGCCAATTGGTTTGTATCCGGAGTGCTTGTAGCGGATAGTGTGGTCACATGTACTACTTAAACCAGATTTTTTGGAAGTCCAGCAGCAGCTGCTGGCCTGCTTGTTAAGCTCTTGTAACGCGCTGAAAATGACGTTTCGGACAACAGAACATAAAGAGACAGAATCCTGAAGACATGTGCACGTTTATTGGCTGAACTTGCAGACATCATATCCCGCAGCTAAGTAAAAGCCTCAAAAGTCGTACCCACACACACATCAATATGGTAATGGCCCATCATGTATCCAAAAACAACTCAGTAATCCTACAAACGAGAAAAAATGACGCAACTGTGGTGACATGGAAGAATACGGGATGTCATATCTTATATCGTGGTATGATACACAGACAAAAGCGTAGCTGCGCATATTCTAAACTGCTTCTTAGCAGCGGCTCGAAAAGGGCTGCTCAATATGAACAACACGGAAAAGTGAACAGCGGCATTGAAGACCACGACCTCCCTGCCGTATCGATTGGTCAGTGCCTTGCCCACGTCGCCGGAGTAGAGAGCCATGAGGACGATGACCAGCCGGCCGCCCAGGTGGGTGACCAGGTGGGTGAGCACGATGACCGTGATGGCCCGGACAATCTTGGCATCGCCATCGGGCCTGTGCTCCTGCTGGTCCGTGTTCTGGGGTCCGATGGCCATGACTTGGAATTTCTTCTTGCGCCACCATATTCCCCAGGCCAGGACGAGATTGAGTAGGACGATGCAGCCGGAGACGGACATCTGGAACGTGGTCATGGTCGACAGGGTGGATGGGAAAACGGTGTCCTCGATGCCGCACGTTTTGAGCACGATGTCTCGACCAGACCACGAATTCTCAAAGTGCACGGCCAGCTGCACGAGGGCGAAGGTGTAGGCGCCGACGACCAAGGGGATGGTCAGCTTCCGATACGTCCACAGCCTGTACTGGTGCGGGCACAGGGTGGCCAGGACGCGGTCGATGACCAGCACTGCAGCCATGGCCAAGGATATGAGCTGGGCGAATGTGATCACGCACACCTCCAGACAGCACTCGAACATGGTCACCAGCTCCCCTCGCCCGGCCAGGTGCCTGTACACCCGGACCGACCCCGTGCTCATGTAGCCCGCGCCCAGCAGGAAATCGCTGGAGGCGTTGAACGCAAGCAGCACGAAACATTTTGTGTGCAGGGGCTTCGACAGGGCGATGATCAATATGATCATTGTGTTGAAAATGATGGCCAGTGCTCCCAGGGGTATGAACAGAGCATTCGGGGCCAACGTGGTACCCATGAGGAAACGTGATCGGTCCAACATATAGGCCAACGATTCGTTGCTTGCCATATCGAGTTTGGTGCTCGTCAGATTCTTGAGACAAAATGGCATTAGATAGATTAGGGGCTCCTTTATATCCCCAGTAGGTCAGTCGGTTCACCTGCCAGGGAATTAGCATAATGTTGTCTAGATCTTCTACGCCAGAGGGATATTGCGTGACGTCAATCCTTGACTCGATGTAGATTACATTCCTTGTTTTCCGGTTGCTCATCGAACCATGAGTTAGATTATCAGTAATCGAGGTTCAGGAACGTCGCAGGCGGAGAGGGCTACAAGATTTTGATGCCTCCTTAATTATCCATCGCTCGCTACAAGAAAGTACTTGTCGGTATTTTCGTTTTAGGAAGACTTTCAGTAGTAAAAAATCCTAGAGAAATAACTTCGCGAGAACATGGACAGCGGCCTAAACCAAATACCAAAAATATTAACGATGGTAGAAGACATGGAAAGTCTCCTACAGCCACGACGAACTGCGTGTAGGAATGGGTAGGCATTGACGATGAGAGCATGCCGAGCTTCATACAGTAGGTAGTGTGGTGATAGAGGTCGCCATACCACATGCACATATCCCAAAGTTGGACATTTATGCGCGTATTTTTAAGACCCAGGCAACTGCAACAAACGATAAGGAGTTTTTTTTGACAGGCGATGCATCATAAAACATGGTGCAGCTAATGAAGACATATTGTAAGGTGCCCTTTTTTAAAGGCATTTTAATCGGACTCTTCTTTGAGAAAACAATTCTTTTTAAATTTAAAGGATGAAGGAAAGGTGGTTATTTTATAAAAATTTGTTCTAAATCCACGCCACACGTAAGGAGCAAGAAGATGTGTTTTTCTATTCCCTGTCATCTGGGCCCTGGCATATTTTCGTGTCACGTTTTGCTAAACTGAAACATCGATGACAGGGATAAGAGAACCTTATTTTATCACGTATTTATCGACATGCCTCAAAAATTATTTCGAGTTTGTCTGGTGCAGGGATTAAAGTCCACTGGGGCGGGGTACAACCCGTAATACAATATCACTTATCCACAAAATTAAGAACATCAAGGACATTATGCAAAGCTATTGGTAAGCAATTTTCAAGAAAATAAGATTTTCTGGAAGTTTCCTATTTTCAGAAATTGTCAGAAATCAAAACATGCTAATCGTGCTAGTCGTAAGTCTAGCTAAAGACCTCTTTGCAAGTCGTAGCCCCTGTCTTTACTCTGCGTAGCCTAGAAAGAAAGGGTACCAGATCCTGATATTGTTGGTGAAATCGAAAGCAGCCAAGATTTTTGTCATTTTTAGGGAATAAAAGATGGAGGAGATAAATATACATTTTGTCTGCATTCATATATTCTGTGCGCTACTACGACAGCGAGAAAGTCCAGTCGTTTTTACTAACCCAGTCAGCCATTTGGTGCAGTCACTACATATCATCATTTGGGCGTCGTTCATATGAAATGTAGAATTCGGCGATTGACGCGGTGGTGTGCATTGGTTCGTAGCAACGCTGCTCAGTTCACGTGGTCTCAAGTTACTCCACTCTCCCAGAGAGAGAATCACGTGGAAGCAGGACATAAAGATATAAATAGATATGTGCCTGCCTTTCCAATGAAAAACTTTTGCTGTTAAGTGTGAGTGTTGAGTGTGTGTAAAAAATGAACTGAAATATGCTAAAATCCTAATAGAGCAGCATATCAGCAGGCACAGCCAGCCAACCAGACGCCTGATGCTAAAGGACGATTTTCGCTGGCTAATTTTTTATAACTTTGGCAAAGCTGGAAAATCTGCGGCAGTTTCAATAGTGATTCAATTATTCGACGACTTACGCGAAACAGGTACTTAGACGAGGCAGGTATAAAAAATAAGCGTCATTGTTCACTTAAAGTCTTGCGCCTGCGGATTGTAAGAGTATAGCCACCAGTAGTGAAAACGCATACTGACTGCTCACTTCAAAAGAGATCATAAAAGTAGCAAACCAACTCTCAAAAGCAGATGGCTCAACAACTCAATTTGCATCTATTTCTTTCTATGTATGATTTTGTTGCTTGCGACCTTCCATACCATTCGACCCTTTTTCCTTTCGCCCAGACCTTTTGTCATTCGGATCTTACTGTCCTGATCTTCTGACAATGGAATCTGCTCATTACATGGGCTAAAGCTATTTTTGCACTTATCCGAGTACTCTGACAGTGTGAAGCCCCAAAATCCCAACTGCACCGATCATCTTCTACTGTTCATCTACTTGATTTTTCAATATTGCACTTTTCAGTATGGCTGACATTCGCGGTTAGCTGTCAATTTTATATAGAATGGATACAGTAACTGACAATCAGACTGGAGTCAAGACACAAAAGCAGGATGAAAACATGAGCTGGTCGGAATCGAACCCGCATCTCGTAGGTTACTAATGTCCAGCGTACAAGTCCTAAGCACTGAGCTCCGTTAAATCTTATTTTATGAGAGATTTTGTGTTGGCAGAATTTTTAAGGGAACGCGCGGGTTTGAGAAATTTTTCACGATGGGCCGGGGGGGGGGGGAGGAGATGGGATAGGAGGGCCTTTTTTATAATGCAGTAGGAAGTTACCGTAGCAGACTTTTCTATGCCATCTTTTCTTTACATATGTACATCTGTCAAGCTGACAAGTAAATTTTAGTTTGACGTTAGAAAAATAGCAAATTCTTCTGCCACCAATGGAAATGTTTGTTTCTTTTTTGCTCGGCTTGACACATGAATCCCTCCGATCCATTCATGCATGTGATGCAAATTTTTAGGAACTTTACTATTAATATATAAATCCCGTCACAATGTAGATCAGATATCTCGAATCCATGTGTGTGTGTGTGTGCACGCAATACAATGAATCACTACTACATACGTAGAAACTTCGCAAGTGCAACACATAGTTGCAAGACTTTAATTCAAAAGAACCGACAGCCTTTATTTTTGTGGCGCATAAGCTTTGCAGGATGTCCAAGCTACTGAACACCGCTTGGCTCTAGTGACCACTACTTATCTGTTCACCCTCGAGTGCGCCTGCCTGTGCTTGGTGATGTGGTGAGCTAGGAACATATAAACATAAAGTATCGCAACAAAACATTTTAATATCGCGATTGTGTGTGTGTCTGATTTCCTGTGCGAACAATCGCAGTTTCCTTCTGAGCTCCAAAAAACTTTTTCGTTGCCACACGAAACTGACTGCTCATTGCGAAGAGAACGAAAAAGTGCATGGCTGCATTGAACACCACAACTTGCCTACCGTATCGATTCGCCTGTGCTTTACCATTTTCATCAGAAAAGACAGACATGAGATAAATAAGTAGTCTGCCGCCCAGATGGGTCAGCACGTGCGTTACCACAATGACAGTGATTGCACGAACAATCTTGGTGTCAGTGTCAGCACTGCCCGCATCTTGATTCGTCTTCGGCTTGTTTCCGATATGCGCTACTTGAAATTTCTTTTTATGACGCCATATTCCAAGAGCTAGTACAATATTCAAAGCAACAATCATTCCCGAAGTGCACAACTGAAAAGTGGTGAGTGCTGACAATGTGGACGGGAAAACGGTTTCTTCAATCCCGCACGTTTTCTGTATAACATCTCTTCCAGCCCATGCATCACAATAGTGCACAGTCAGTTGCACCAGTGCGTATGTGACAGCTGATACGATAAGAGGGACAGTCACCTGGCGACTGGTCCAGTTTCGGTAATCTTGTGGGTAAAATGTAGCCAAAACACGATCAACGACCAACGCTGCTGCCATGCCCAGCGAGAATAACTGAGCGAAAATGATAACCGTACATTGCAAGCAGCACCTGAACATACCCGTCAGTTCCCCATTTCCCATGAGATGTCGATAGACTCGGATGGCGCCGATGCTCATGTAGCCAGCGCCCATGATGAAGTCGCTGACAGAATTTGCTGCCAGCAGAAGGAAGCATTTTGATCGCAAACTCTTGGATTTTGCGATGATGATTAGAATGAGTGTGTTGAAAATAATAGCTAGGGCTCCCAGAGCAACGTAGAGGGAATTGGCCAGCAATGTGACTTTCAACGATTGGATCGATTTTTGCAGCAAAATGGACATTGTACCATTGTCTGAAGTCATTTTGAAAATAACTCTCGCTGGTTCCGAGTGCTCGATTTGTCCTCTAGAACAGATAGTTTGACAGAATAGATCAAGAAAAAACACACCCCTTTTATGTCCCAGGCTCAGGAATTCTTTGTCACCTTCCTTCTTTCACAGTCACTTTGGCTAAATACTGTTAAGAAATAGTTTTCAGGCGGGAGGCCACGCAACCTTACGTGATTGGGCTGAAATGTGGACAGGGAGGAAGGGTAGGGCAGTTCCTATAGACTACTGTAGCCCATGTTATCAGTTTGACCCTCCCATTCGATGCAAATGAAACATCTGCGGACACTCTTAGCACGCCGAATATTCATAACTTTAGCTATTCAATCCTCACACAAGATGCGTATGACCGCCTGGTTTTGTGTGGCTGGCATGCCAAGAAAAAGGCGCCATTCGACTCGGCAAAATCCTTTTAAACTAGTCTACAAGGAAATGTCTCAGATACTGTATCTAAGCAGCCAGCTTTACGGGACAACACTCGTACGCCTGCTGTTACAATTTAATCCAAGAAATTCCGTAAAGAGGGGAACCTTAAAAACGGGGGATCAAAAGCTTGTGTTAGCTAGCACGGAGAATAACTAATCCAAGTAGAGAAGCCCTGGTGAGGAGATCAAACAGACAGCTGTCTGTTTGATCTCCTCACCAGGGCCCACACAAGACACGGATCTCTGACTAACATGGTCTTTTCTAACAATCTCTATATTAGCATGTCGGCATAGCCACCTTCAAGATGAACACAAATAGGGCTCACAGCACAGGAATTATATTATTTCTTGAAAGCATGGAAGATAGCAATATCTAAGAAGGGAAGAGTCTCACACAACAATATACACTCTAGATGATGAAATCAACCCAGGGGTATCAGCCAGAGTCATCGATGGAGGTAACAACCTGAGTGTGCCTCCCCTTCATTTACAATAGCCTGTTCAAGTTTCACGAGACGGGCAGGGGGTGGTCTTTATGAAAAGGGCACTTTTACGGTTTGTATTGTGATCGAGGTGCACCTCGCTAAGGGCCACCACATCACAACGTAAATAAATCCTTGAATATGCAAAGTAATTCAGTGAAACAGTGTACCAGAAAGATCTCGTGTCCCAGGCTCAGTAATTCTCTGGCACCTTCCTTCTTTCACAGTCACTATAACTAAATACTGTGAAGAAATAGTTTTCAGGCGGGAGGACACGCAACCTTGCGGACTGGGAGGAAGGGTGGGGCAGTTCCCATTGACTCTTCTTTAGCCCGCGTAATCAGTTTGGCCCTACCATTCGATGCAAATGAAACATCTGCGTCGAATATTCATAACTTTAGCTATTCAATCCTCACACAACATGCGTATGACCGCCTGGGTTTCTGTGGCTGGCATGCCAAAGAAAAGGCGCCATTCGACTCGGCAAAACCCTTTTAAACTAGTCTACAAGGAAATGTCTCAGATGGCTAAGCTGCCAGCTTTACGGGACAACACTCGTACGCCTGCTGTTTCAATTTAATCCAAGAAATTCAATAAAGAGGGGAACTTTGAAAAGGATGGGATTGAAATCTCGTGGCTGGAATGAAGAAAACTAATCTAAGTAGAGATGCCCTGGTTCACGATTAAACTCTGTGTGTTTCGTTCGAAAAGAATTCAAACTGAAAAATCACGCAGTACCTACACGGCGACAAACTTCGCTTGATTGGTTTAACAATAGGTCGCCTCACAATTACAGTTTTTTCAACGTTGCTGTTCCATCTCAATCTGAAAAGTGCCCGCATGCACAAAAATAGTGGCTACAAGTTCCCTCTGTCAACTATTACTGCACGAAAAAACCATCTTACTAAAACTTTAAAAAAGTTCTCTTTGATTAAAGATTCTGGTGATATAAATTACTTTGCAAAATTGAGGCAGTTGAAGTCAGCATGACATGTTGATGAGAATAGTCACGACACATGCGCAATCTGGACAGATTTATGAGATTTCTTACCAATGCACTACGTTTGGCTGATTTCTCAAGAGACTCTGTAAAGCTAAAGAAGGCGTTTCGGGTATTAGTATTCTTGAAAAACGTGCAGACTTCAGCATCAGCTCATAATTTTGTAAGATATTCCAGCTAACAGGAAAAATATATTGTGCTTTTTGAAGAAGCCGTATCCTAGTGAGGTTTGAATAAGGTTGCAACAGGAAAGCATTTCCAGAACACTGCAGGGAGTAAATAGCATGATAAGCACAATTACACTAAACTGCATGATTCCACAAATCCCTCGCTGCCTGACCTGTTTTCCAACCTTATTCTCTTTGTATCTTGTGGCAGGTTTTCAAGAGGTTGTCGAGAAAAAAGTTTTGGTAGGGGACTTCTGTACATGTCTCAGATTGATAATTTCGCGGACTGCACGTAGAAGGTTTGGCGGGTCCACACAAACGCAAGCCTCAGGGTGGGCATAGCAGCATGTCCATCCGACGCGATGGTAGTGAGGAATAGCGAGGTACCGTCATGTATCTGCAACAAAGAAATCAAACGTGATCTTGACTGAAAGCGCTGAAGATTCAAGATGAAAACTCAAGCTTCAGGCTTCATGGTTCATCCTAAATTTATAATTTATGCTGCTGCCAAAGACCAAAGGCTGGTCCTCGCGATCCGAGGTTATCAAGAATATGGGTATGTATTCTCATCATATTGCTAGAGACAAAGTAGAGCCTGACTAGTGTAACGTAGTTCACTGGCCTAGCCTAATATGGACACAGTAAACTGTTACACTCAACAAGACTGCTTACCCAAAGATCGGGATGGATATGGACGGAGTCGACGTCCACTGGGCACACGGAACATTGCCCAGACAGACTACTGACAACCAACCGAAATCGTTTAATACGAGCCGACGTACAAGCGAGAAATACGAAGACCACGAATGACTACGACTGCTACGACTGCCTGAGCACCGCAGAAAGGGGTTATTATATACATTTCTGATACATACGGGTATAGGGCACAACTAGTTCCCTGACCTGGCAAGGACAAATCTAACACGCAATAGACATGCCTATAGTCGGATTAATCAGCCTAGAGGCGCTACGATGCACGGCGCCAGTCTGGCGGGGAGGCCCATGGCCGCGCGAAACACAAAACTAGTAACGAGCGCGCGCCTGAAAACAGGTTTCATGTATGCTAGGGGCGGCGTTTTTTCGAATTCCTAGCGCCAGATGTGTGATACCTTTTTTGAGTGAGGCCTTCTAGACAGCCGCATGACATCGAGAAGACCATCTGCACATTGATAAATGCAGAAAAGCCAATGTTTTTGAACCCAGCTTGATTTTGTTCAATGAATTTGTCTTTCTCCCCACTGCACATCCACACAGCAGGCTGAACTATCCTTTGCGAACATTCGCTACGGTACCTGAATTGGATAAGTCGTGATATATAAAAATCATGAAAACTCTATTTATAGTACCAATAATTTTATTACTATTAGTTCGCGAAAGCTAACATGGCGACACTGATGAGGACACCGAGCTGTTTACGGAGCCAGATGCCAGTATTTATATTGACATGGACACAAGTATGGATGTAGACATGAACATACCAGAAGTTCACGTCCAGTTAAACACAGATTTGAATTTGAATGATGGAGTGGATGGCGGATTAGCGTCAAAACGCACTCAAAAACGTCCATGTGGGATCACGCAGCATACCTTAAATTTATTCCTCAATTGCAAGCTGATCCCGCTGCAAATGAAAGAAATGAAGGCCACTCAGGATCATAAGTACCTTGTGCCAGCAGTGCAACAGATTCCCCACTTCAATGCTCCAAAGTTCATGTGGAAAAAATACATGTGCGCCCTGAATTTCACAAAGATGCTTTGGCACCAATCGAGAAATTCGATAGCCCCGATGTACAACTAAGGCTAGCAGTGATCAATGCAAGCCTTAATTTTTTCCGCCTTACACCCCGCCCCCGCCCGCCCTAAAAGGTCAATAAAATCCACCCCTGCCGAGCGGGACAATCCTTAGATACATGTCCTTTTGCTAAAACTCTCCCGCCCCTAGCATACAAGAAACCTGTTTTCAGGCGCGCTCTCGTTACTAGTTTTGTGTTTCGCGCGGCCATGGGCCTCCCCGCCAGACTGGCGCCGTGCATCGTAGTGCCTCTAGACTGAATAATCCGACTTATAGGTCGACCTGCAAATCAGGCGATATGCAAATCACACTACACACTAACCATGGGGGGGATCTCCTTGACTCACTATTAACAGGTTCGTGGCACGCCAAAAGTCAGGTCCCAACACATTATGCAAAATGCCCTCGACTCTCTAGATCTCTGTCTGGTTCTGCCATACTCTATCCCGATTGGACGTTGATCCCAAACGAATATTCAGTGGCGTGGTTGGAGGAAACAACATTGCACAAGAAAGCTAGAGACGGTCAGGTGCCGGTTCTTTGCTCTGTCCTAGACGAGATCTCCAAACGATGGATGCAGCTGTATGTAGCTAGCAAAGTTCAAATGAGTCAAGAAGCTCTCTGAAATACTCCGTTGTACTCTCAGAAGTAGTTCAGCCATATAAAGCAGAAATCAGCTATTTACGGTAACATACACTGTGGCTGCTTTACGATGAATCGTCTGTGTTCTGTATGTCGATAAAACACCCAACTTTAACAAGTACCAGGCTTATGTACCCGACTTTTCTCCAGTATGCCTTATGAAGGGCTCACCGCTCACGTTGACAAGAAGGTGATAATCTTATCTCTAAATCCTGGTCGAATCTTTGCCAAAGTACGAAGTCATTCAAGCTAAATTAGACAGGATAGTCACTATTCCTCGATCCTTATTTATATGAGCTTATACTTTCCTTCCTCCACCTCGAAAGTCAAAACACACATTTAGGGCAAAGTTACAATAAAGCACGCACCCACGCCCAGCGACCACTAGTTTCAAAATTTGCTCGAGGGGGGGGAGCGTTTTCAGAATGCAATCGAAGTAGTCTTAACAGCCACACTCCTTTCTTTGTTATGAGCGCAAATTTAAAAGTAAACTTAGTCAGATTTTCGGGCACCATGTTTCTTCTTGCGCGATATTGTGCAGGAGAAAATCTAATAAGCTCATTTTGATTCTGATACTGTTTGTTTTGGCAGATCTGGCAGAAGAGCAATAATCTGCACATTTAGCTGTGTCTTTTTATCAGATAGTTCCCAACGCCATAAATACGCTTTAATTTGTTCCATAAAGTTTGCATTTGCAGTCGTTCGTCGTGGTCTGGCTTGCTTGACTCAGTTTTTGATGTGAGATATGGACATGCAAGACCGGAAGCCTCATTTTTCCATGCTTGTCTAATCCACAGTGGTGGATATTTATTACTCATTGTATTAAAATTTCTGCACTTCACAGCACATATTTTGTAATCCTAATCAGAAAAAGGTGATCAAATTGGTTTGATAGACTACTGTAGGACTCAAATAGCTACTTTTAAGTTCACAAAAATACTCTTAAGAAATCTAAAATTTAAGCACTTATTTTTTCAGTTTCTGCAGCAGGTCCCTGTCCACCATGTAGTAGCCCATGCAGGGCTCTACACGTTTTAATTGAGCGATCAAATCAGAAAGTTCTTTGATAGAATCGACCTGCTCTTCCAAAAATGGGTCTAGGAAGTTGACCAACTGAAAACAAACTAGTTTTATCAACGTAGGCTGTACTTCTGTAAAAAGCTCACGCTCGGATCGCGGTGCTTGTCAGCTTGAAGAGACAAAGTACGAATGCTTCTGTACACATTGATCTCCAGCTGACGGGCGATGGTAACGGCTGTCAACGGGTCCCTCCAGTCACAATTCATGAGCAGAGAGTCTGATGTCTCCCGTTTGCGGACCATCTGAAACAAAATCCGGGAAACATCTTTGTGGAAAAATGCCAAGAGTTCTGTATCTCATTAGAATTATTGTCTCACCTTCACATCGATCCCATCGCACTCTGTGATTGGTCGGTAGGCCACTGTGTTCTCGGAGGTCAGCAGCTGTAGAACCGGAAACACAAGCTGAAGTCTACGATTGCTGGGATTGGTGTCATTGTGTCATGGTGAACTTGGAACCTGTCTGAGTCATCAGCTGGCACATTGACGACCAGCTGACTTTAACTGCTTTTTGCAGAAGCATAAAACTTTCTCATCACCCTCAAAGTAACCTAATGGAAAGGTAATCAGATAAGACTTCGCAAATGTCGCACTCTTCTAGCCTTCAAGTTAGCTTAGTTTATTCGAACAGAAAACAGGAGAATGACTTCATGGTTTTGGGTTACATTGGGTCTTGGCTCTATCGCTCGGTTGCATGTGACAAATCGCAGGGAATGTACAGTAGAACAGAATAGCCTTTTAAAACTTGCGGCAGTTCGTACAAAATTTTAGATTGGAACCTCCTGGAATTTCACGCATAGTATTTAAGCGCAATCGTGGCGACCTAAGGATTTTGTCATCTGCAACCACGTTGTGTTTAGAATGAAGGGACGTCAAATGGCGTTTCGTCATCTACTAGAAAATGGCTCTGTCCGCTCGCAATTTTCTACTTACTCGCTTCGCTCGTGGAAGCTTCTATTCAGTGATGGCTTATATGAGCGACACTGTGTCAGCAAAATGCAGTGCATCTTCAAAGAAGCTCACCAAAATCGCACAGGAAAGCAAGCGATGTATTGAAAAGATGACCGTAAAAGTAACTCATGTTCATATTGGGGTCATTCAATTGGCCCAGAGAGCCACCGAGGTTTGTAAAGTCCCTATCACAGCCACATGATAATTGTTCACTGTACTACATAGACTATGGGTGGCTCATATGGTTTCCCAGGTACTCCCTTACCACCACTTACTGAGTGTTCGCAAGGCACGCTCAAATTGCCGAACAAGACCGGCAGTCCCCGTTTGTTCATATACTGCATAAACTGTGTGGCGTGCGACATTTCTTCTTGAGCCGCTCTTTGAAAGAATTCATGGAAGCCGTGCAAAGCCACGTAATCGCGATCGAAATAGCTTGCCTGGAGCGGAAAAGGTCTTGGATGCGTCTTTATCAGTGAACTTTTTCTAAGACTAGTGTTTTAATGACCTACCATGGACGAATAGGTGTACCAGGCGTGCAACTCGGCATTGACTTGCTTGCTGAGCAAGTTCTTCAAATTATCATCCAGAATTTGATATTCAGGGTACTTGGCCAGTTGCCAGGGCACCTCCATTCGGAGTTCGTGGTGAGGATGTTCTAAACAGAAACAGGAGAAGATCCAAAGGATCTTAAAATAGAAACAGGAAACATCTTACCACGTCTCTCTTCATGACATTGTCTTTCAGGACACGAATTGCATCGATTTGCGTTGATCAATCCAATATGCAAAAGTGCAAGCAAAATTGGGAAAATTGTAGACATTTTCGAAATTTATCCAAAACCCGTCCTCCTTTGTGCCAACACTGAAAATGGAGAATGTACGAAATCGGGTTTTCCTTCCGACACTATTCAGCGCGCGTCCGTCAAAGTCAAACCGAGCTTGTCCGTCAGCAAAAATGTCCTTATCGTTGTTGTAATTATTCTCTTATCCTTATCACGGTTTGACCTAGACGACGACGACGAAGCTTCGTTCGAAGAACGATATTTGCAAAAGTGAGCAGCCTGTCATCTTTCTAAATGAACCTAAATACGGTACCTGCGCCTGCCAGCCTCCTCTCCTATGGGTGTCTGTATGATATTCATTCGTAAACACTTGTCTGCCACGGGGGACCTTATCCTACGAGAAGACGGGACCCTGTTTTTCGTCATGTAAATGGCCTAAAGTTGATTGAATGACAGACGCACATTTGGGCCAACTTACGTCGAAGATCTTGGAAGACTTGGCTGCTGATGTTTCAAAGAGTATAGAAGAGCCAGGCGACCAGTATAGCTCTGTTTAAAATGTGCAGTTAAATCTTTCATAATTTTTGCGCGGCTCCTCAGCGCTCCAATTGACGACAAAGCGCCACGAACACCCTGCCATTAGGCTTTCCTACGAGTGTACATTCTGAGTCACGGCCGGATCGGACTGGATCAAATCCCAGCCGTTCAATTTCAATTTTTAGATTCGGCTGCCTTTCACACTGTCTGCAGCAGTTACTAAGAAACCTCAGGCGTAAAGACAAATGGTCGGAGCGGTAAAAAGTGAAACCATGCTCATTCTAGTCATAGAGCAATACATAAGAGCAATACAATAAGCCGTGCTAGAATATAATCACGTTGGGCGTTCTGAATGGCATGCACAGCGCCACAAATTTTCTTTTTTGTGTACTCATACTCGTGTCTATATATCTCAATTGAATGATCTCCTATGACCCCTTTGAAGTCCTATGGCCCCTCATATATTTACCCTGGTGGTATATCCGTTATTCGAGCTAAGTTCAGGTGGATGAAATTGCTAGATGTGCGCCTCGTGAAGGCTTTTAGGCCTTTCCTAGGAATTGTCTAGGTATTTCTAGGTTTTTGGTGATGTTTAACGTTGCTTGTACTCGGTCTATTCTTGAATATGGCTGTGTCGCCTGGGGCCTATTCTAAAAAGGTGACATATCTAATCTCGGACGTGCACACCTGTATGCTCCCCAAGGCTGTACTTGACCGATTTTACTGTGTCTTATGCCGACGGTCTGCGGAGGGCCGAATGGTCCTCACTTCTTGATAGGCGTAACCGGTTAAAGCAGTGCCAGTTTTTTCAATTCTATCATGGCTATCATGACTTCGGGAACGCGAAACGGGAACTTCGAACAGTCATGACTTTATCATTTTCTGTGACAGTTCTGTCCGTCCTTACGATTTTTATCGCCACCATTTACAAAAATGCCCATTATTAGGGCCACAGGTGTCTAAAATCGGGTAGGTACTGCGGTGAAGTTGGTTTTTGGTTGATGGTTCACCTGTCCAGGGGTAGGGATGGCTGACAACTAAACCACACCAATTAGTGCTTACCCAAAGTACGGCGATGATAAGGCGTAAATCGGCGGTACGAGTTTCGGAAAGGAAGGCGGGCCATCAGTGACTTTTACTTTCACAATGAAGAACGTCCGACTCGCAAGAAAATACACGCCCTTATACACCTTCAGAAAATGCACCTAGCCTAGCCCGAAAACAGGTATGTTCGATAATTTGGATCTATGCAAACCAGGGAAATGCACAGGGCCTGGAGAAGGCGACCTGTTCTAGCAGAATAGGAAAGGATCCAAACTAATCTCATGCGCCTAGGCATCTCCAAGACAGGTTGAAAGGTCATTCCAGGACAAGAACTATATCACTGCTATTGGTCTTGACCAGAACTGTTGATTGTCGATAGATTGAGCGGGAAATCAAATATACTTCGTCACAGTACCTACCTTTGAACACATCACGCCAGGCCTGTTTGAAATCCCTTAAGCCCCACTTTATCTTTTCGCTCCTCCTGACGGAGCAGAAATCCGTCGGGTTCATGTCTCAGGTTCCTACGACTAGGTGGTTGCCTGGAGGGTTTGTCAGACCATCCGCTCTCCACAGCTTCTCCAACGTAGCGCTGCTCCGCCAATTACGTACATAATCCCAGTCGGACTTTTTGGCCCTCTAGCCACTGGGGCAACAACCGATTTACGGTACAGTATACAGTATTTCAGATGTAGCTGACAGCCTCAAGTTTTAGTTCAATTTTACTGGCAGCCAAGCGCCTGTGCGCACTCAAGGACCCCAGACATAGATAATGAATACACAATAAACCGACTGCAAAGAAATAAAAATAAAAATCATGAAGACGTCATCTTAGAAACCTGGTTATGAAAAAAACCTTGAAAAAATGAGATCTTCACTCAAATCATTACACAAGAGACCTGTCGACCATGAAAAATTTTGAGAATCTCGCTATCGGCCAATATATTTTTCAAAAAACTGCTTTTCGACCACTCTACATGGTTAGAACATGTAGAGTTGTCGAAAACGGATGTGGCATGGACGCTAAAAACATGCATGAGTTCTCACTTATATCTTAGAAAACTTTTTTTGGAGCAATATAAGCTGATTGCTGCACGTCAGCTCTCTCGTGGCGGCATTCTGTTCGTGTCAAAAGTCTCTATCGAATCAACTAGGTACGCACGAATGACAACGTAACGAGGTAGAATACATCTGGTACACCCACGAACTATCTACCGTTACGATGAGACTCGACTTTCAGGTCTGCCCATTAATAGAGTTACAAGGCTGCCCTTCTGAGTTCCTTCTAGCTGGCATGACATAAACAGGTAGATGATCAGTCCAATCGCTGAGCGAAGTGCTCGAGTTGCTGTAGCCTCTGCGATAAAATTGTTCTCAGCTGAAATGCTCCTTCCTAAAATGAATGTCACTGGGCCCGACGTGATCATAGCAACTGAATGTGTTATCATATCCGTGGCTGGGTTAGTCACGAACGGAATTCTATTCGTAATCATTATCTTAAACAAGGATTTGCGTCAAAAAGACTATATATGTTTTATTCTGAACCACACACTGGTCGATTTCATGAGTTCCCTGATTCTGGGCACTTTTCAACCATTGTCCATCCTGACCACCTCGACCTCGTCAGTCATGTGCTCTGCAGTTGGGTACATTCAGTTGGGAATGGCTTTATCGTCAGTTTTAGTAGAGCCTTTGCTGGCTTGCAGCCGATACATTTCTATTTTCCACAGCAATCTGTTTGACAGGTTTTACACTGGACGCAATATGATAGTAATGTGCTTGTGCACCTTGATACTCAGTTTTACATCGTTTATTCCCTACCCTGTGATCGGAGTGGCAGGAAGGGTGGAGGGGCTACCATGTTCGATGAAACTTTCATCAAAGACAGCTTTGGTATGTTTTTTCTCTTCTTCTTTGACCGTGATGGGGCTAGCTTTCGTGTGCTTCTTTAATTTCAAAATATACAGATATTTGAACTCGTACTCGAATCAGCCCATGACCAACAACCAGAAGACAAAATTGCAGAATGATCGTGAGATGCTTAGATTCATTTGCGCGGCAACTTTTGTTCCCTCAGCTTGCCAGTCATTAGCGGTAATTGGAGCGTTTGTTAAAATTGCCCTCCCGAGTATGTCTGCATATATTTTGTGTTCATCAGTCTCACCTTTTCTCTTCACTTTTGTGATTCACCCTGCTCTTAGTATTACGATGGTACGTCCTATTCGGAGAGAGTTCAGGAAAAGATTTTTTCGATCAGTAGGCCCTGTGACATAATTCCAGTTGGCGCTGTTTCGTCGCCAAAAAGCCTGCCTGATCTAAGAAAATTGACATTTGGTAGTTTTATGTCGTGTGATGCCAAAAAGTTATCACTATTCTGGGTACTTTGATTATGAGCTTGGTTGTCAACTTATAATTTTCTTGTCTGTGCCATGGTGCACCCATCGCGTCTCCAGTGTGCGTCGCATGAACAAACTGTTTACGCCACCTGAAATCGCATCAGCATTCTCTTCATCCCCTCCTCCTCCATCCTCTATTCATACGGGTATGAATAGTACGCGCAGTATTAACAGCCAATATCTCATGCGTCTGCACCCACTTGAGCAATATGTCCGTTCTGTGGGGGGGGGGGTTAAAATCGATGACGGCACTAATACGGATATATTGGAAAAGAATTATGCATCGAAAAGCAATTAAGATTTACGTCAATGATCGCCTACCCATTGTTGGCACCCAACAAGAACTCACCCATCACCCTCGTCCGTCCATTTTTTCGCCTATGACTCAACGTGGCCACTGTGCGCGCTGCCCCCCCCCCTCGAATTCTATTATAATTAGTGATTATCTGGTGATCAAGAGGAGTGGAAATCATTTGAAGGTTAGTTATGATGTATTACACCCAGATTGTACTTAATAAGTTAATTAATTAGTGTTAATTAGTGTTAATTAGTCAAATTAAAAGACTGATCGTTATCTTGGGGTATAATTATACCCCACGGGAGTACGAGGCACTAGATGCAAAAAGTGCAGCTCATGAATTAAACAATATTTCGTTGATGAAAAAGAAAATTTCTGAAAACCTCAGTAGCTCACGAAACACGCACCAAACATCAGTCTCAGAGAGAAATGCTAACTTAGAGCGGGGTACGTTGTACAAGCTGAACCCCAAACCGCTATTCCCGCGACTTTGAGCTGCAAAGCACGGATCTGGTAAGAGCTGCTCGCAATTGGAGTACCAGTACGCAGCTCTTCAAGCTCCGTCAAAGGATCGATATATCGATCATGATGAATCTTTGGAGTGCTGAGACCAAAAAGTAGTAGACATACGAGTATCTCGTCGGTTGCAAACATCGATTGTGCAATCTGCGTAGCAATGCATCTGGTATGCTAGAGCTGACCACGACCCACGTCGAAAAGTTCGAAAGGAACTCTTGCCAGAAATCTTACAAGTCTAGCCTATAGGCCTCACAAGAGCGGTCGACGTGGGAAGGAAAACGACAGAAAGATTAAGCAGTGGGTTTCACTGTGAAGGTCGTGCGTGCGGGTGTGTGCGTGTTGAGTAAGAGAGCAAGGTATACTGTACAGGATGTACTAATCGTAAGCCGTCAAATGCTTCGCGAGCATTTTGTAAAGCCGTCTTCAACCTGATATGCTTTCTTCGAGTTAATCGAATCATAAGTTAACCCATTGCGTTCAAGGCTGTCCACCACTGCCTAGTTGTGCTCGAGAGTGGGGTGAAGATGGTACCGTAATCTAGCTTGGTGCTTAGACTTTCAATTTTGATTCCAGATACGCTAGAGCTTAATTTTATGAAAAGCTTTAGTCTGCCATTATCTGCCAGGAAAGCTGTGCAAACTTGTCATTGTGTCGGGATAAACATGGGGTAATTGTTGTTATATACTGCATATACGGAGTGAAAGTCGGGAAATGTCATTCTGCATCAAAAATTCTTCTGCGCCTTCGGCTAAGAAAGATGAAACCCATGTTTTGGACGATCACGTTGCTACTCGCTGTTCTGCTCATGCTGGGACGAAATGCGATTGCAACCCGAACGAGACAATATTAATGAAGCCGAGCTGGAAAACATAGAAGCGGACCCACCACCATTTTTTGATTTTTATTACTTGACATTCACTAGGACATGTAGGTACACTTTGCTATGTGTTGCTCTGTGACCGTGTCATTATGCCTAGAAATCAATTTTTCTGGCGCAAAATTGCAAGGCTTGACAACGAATTCTTCCCCTCCCCCGCTACAAACTTCTGAGTTTGAAAGTAGTTCTTCTTCAGCAGATTACGAAAATCACAAGGCGTTTTGCCATTCATCCACATTATCACCAGAATCCTGTCTTGCTTTGGTGAAAAGTTCATGGGAAAAAGTTTACTTCACCAGGATCTACGTGGCTCCATATAAGTTTCGATCAAAAATCACGCGATAGAATCCACTAGTGGAGTTCACGTACTTCGACCTGGAATCCATGCTAACGTTATTTCATGGTGGTTCTATGTGGGTGACATGAAACCCACGTGTAAAACATGGAATGTCATGAATCCACGTGGAAGATGTCAAAATAAGCTTTTCAAGGCGGATACGCGTGGATCCATCATGGAACTGCAAAGACATCATGGAATCTAGGACGCTTCTTATTTCGAACGAAAGGCGTCATTGAATTAAAACAATCAAAACATTGACTGATTTTCATCTTGGCATCATCATCAATGGGAAAATAAATGCGGGAGATGGATCCATCGGAAATCAAGCTAGCCAAGAACTCTTCGCGGGAGAAGAAATTTCGTTCAAACGGTAGGCACGATGGCTTCGAAGGTACAAGTAAGCTACTAAATGTGAGCAGACAAAATGACAACTTATATCACCTTTTTGATATTGCACGGCTTCAGGACATAACAGCATTTTTCGCTGGAACGTCAATTACGTCTATTTGAGTACAAAGCCATGGCGAAGTACAGGAGCCGGAACGACGACAATATGGAGAGTTGGATAAAAGTTATGGTCGTTCACGGAGGCGAAGCCGTATGGAGCAAGTTCGCAGCGGGTTGTAGTTGGTGGTATGTTCTTGCGAATGAAAAAGAATGACCAAATGCGATGCTGCTGGTGGCTGAACAGCATTGACCTGCTTGTAGGCACTGTAGCACCGACATGGACGCCAAGGAAGAACGAGACGGCGTACTCAAAAAAAAGACAATCTAATTATTGCAGCGCCAAGAAATCGAAAAAGGCAAACTAATGGAAGTGGCAGCATCATCTGCTCCTACCTCAGGACACCTTCATGGAAGACAATGTAACTTCTCTTCCCTTTTCCAGCTCACCCACCACCAACAAATAGCACAGTGCAGCTGCATGCAGGAAGTACTGCCTTGAGTGCGCGCGGTATGAGAAAATAATCGATCGATTATGCGCGAAAATCAAAACAAAACGGCATCACGACAAGACAGCAATCGGCATGCGGTGCAAGCACTGAATGAAAAATCAGCCTGCGCACTGGCGGCAGTTTTCTGGTGTTTATAAATTGTACGGATGGGCGCTCGATACCGTAAACATATCGGAATTTTTTTTCAGATTGCGGATGACGAAATGGATTCAGTGTTTCACGCCAGCAGATGTATGTTGCTTTGCACAGCTTTTGGCCATATGAACAAAATTCGGGTCAGCTCTTTGTTTTCAGAGATCGATCTCGATGGGACAAGAATCGTCAGGCTTTTTAAGCACGCAACTACAGTTCGAGCTAGAAATTATTCGGAAAAATTTTTTCAAAAAATTAAAAGTAAGCATAAGCCCTTGCCTAGTCCGATAGTAGTACTGTGAAAACCACCTGATTGCACCTGCCTAGTGACTCTTATGCTTTCAGGCATTTGGCCGAGCCTCTTATGCCTCTTCTGCTCTCAGGCATTCGGCCATTTTTGGCTTGGCATTTGGCTTGGAATGCCAAGCTAAATGCCAAAAGCCAAGAATGTTTTCTGGATCCATTTTTTGCGGTTTTTGGGAGGGTCACTTTTTTGACGGTAAAAGAAGGGTTAGTACGAGATGATCGAAACAGGTCACACACCATCGGAAGCTTTGACGAGGAAATGTAGCATTTGAAGATAGCGTTTATTGATGAATCAAAACCTATAGTTAGAAAGTTAAGTTATAAGAATTGGTCAAAAACTACACGATGCTGGTGAATATGAAAATATACGATCACTGAAATTGGTCCGGCCTATCCGGCTTTGTGCCTGTTCACGCAATTTTGAGTTATCATTGTGTGAGTAGACGACGAGTTGAGAGGATTCAGGAAGTACTCTGCGAAATAAAATACGGATAGCTGTACAGAAACAGTGTTATAATCGAATAGGATGAAGAGCAATAGCACAGGAATCGATTAGAATCTTATGAATTCTTTCAACCACTCTTATCAGACATTCGAAACATCCTGTCATTCTTAAAATTTCTTCTAATTATTCTTACCTAAATTTCGTTAAAGAAATTGGGCAAGTCTCAGCAGACTTCTTGTACGTAAGTCTTAGCCATGTTTTGATAGCGTGGGGCTGGTGCGTTCGGAGAATATTTTTGAAGATCGATGATGTCACCGACATATTGAAAGGAGTAAGGTTAAGCTAGGAAAGTGATTGCGACTTAGGTCAAAGACCACCTACTCATCGCACCCAACGGAAATGTCCACTCCGTTTAATGGGCGTTAGGTGCAGCAGTTTCAAATCATCAGCTGAACGATCTTTCGTAAATGGAAAAGATAATTTATGCAAGTGTCAGAACGAAAATCAAAAGAACGATAGGCTTCGGTAATATACGAACCAGCGAAAATTGTTACCTGCCTTCTAGTTTAAAAGAATATTTTGTCCTGCTCTATGTGCTGACCAGTGTCAGCTACAGAGATTTTAAAGTTAGAGTATGTACATAGCAGTTTTCCCACCCTTCCTCGCTCAGGCAAATCATCAATAATAAATCAGAAATCAGCTTTTGTAAGATGCAAAGAGAGAGAAAAAGGACAAGTTACATGTTGAGTTATGGACAATCTCTGTAGGCTATAAAATGCAAATGCCCTGTGGGCGGAGAGGAGCCAATCCTTTGTTAGCATTCAACATATTTAGGCTGTGTATCCAACGATGGGTCCTTTTTTTTAAGAGGCAGTTGAAAGCATTGTATCTGTCGAGAAAATTCCTTTATGTCGTCGCATTCCTGTCGCATTCCTATATTCTTTATTGAGCTCCTTTATTCTTTTCTTTGCGTCTGTTATGAAGTCTTGCATTTCTGTTCGCCCTGAATAGAAACGCCAGTGCTCCTATATTAGCTGGGTGTTTTCACTTCAAGATTCTGCTGATATTCGGGCCGAGCAAAGCCAATGTCAGCAAAAAATGCATTCAGCAACTGAAAGCCGATTTCCAAATCGTCTTCTGCTGCTGAAAGCTAGAAGCCGATTTTGCCAAATCGTCTTCTGTGGATGAAATAAACAGACAGGAAAATGCACGGCCCGGACTCCTCATCCCATGAGATACCAAGATGGGCCTACGTGGATACAGAAGTTTTGACGAGGAAGTTGCGGCTCAAACGTAATCAGCGCAATGAGAGAATTTCGAATGCAGCTGCCTTGGTGGACGCTTCAAGCTTGTAATCTCAGTTGCAGTCGCTGAAGAAGGAAAGAAGGAAGATTAGCAGCACAAGCTTTCTGATAGACGTAAAACAGCGCTTGGGGTAACGGCGCACATTCCCGAAAGAAGGTAAGTCACAACATATGTTTGTTTCTAGTGACCATAGGAACTAGTAAACTTTCAGGGGAGAGAGTTTGTGGACGAAAAACTCGATGTTGAATTCGAATTCGACAAAGCCATATACGATTAAGTATGTTAAGGTTGAAATTAGTGAGCTCGATATGGTTCATGGAAATGCGGATAATAAACTGAATAATATCTGTTTTAGCTCGCGCCCTTCAAAGTTTTGCGCTGCATTTTCCCATTTGGTCTTTCATTTATGGAAAACTGTGATGAGTTCAGGCAAAAGTGTGTCAGGACATAGTAAAATTCATACTCTAACAGTTGTTTTTCTTGTTGAAAATATTGCTGTAGGTTATTTCAGATATGACCCATGCTTCCCAGGTTGCAACAAGGGGGAACCACCTGCTCCCACGGCAAGCTCGCGTTGTAAATCGTCGTCGCGCATGGAAGCCTTGTGGGCCCACGTGGAGCTGGGGGCGATTTACATGGGCCCACTTGGGACCCATGATAGGATTTTCGATTCTGGGAATCTGGGGGTTACACTGCGGTCACTGTTGGGGCAATCTGGGCCAATTATATGCACATATCATACGGGAAAATTGTACCGCTCCAAAAAGTGCTAACATGCAGTATGCATTACAAAATTTATAAAAATTCAAAGCTGTATGTCTTGGTTTTGAATGGCAGTTTTTTTGTCCATCTGGGCTAAGATACAAGTAGGAGTATATGGAGCATTGAAAATGGGGGAAGGGCCAATAATTTTTGCGGCACAGGCTTCTTCACGACAGTAAAAATTATAATTTTTAGTATAATGCTGTGGTGAAGCTAGCCTCTGCGCAGACTAGGCTGATAACCATGTAGAACAGAGATAGCGAGTTGGACGAAATTGTAGTCAAAGAACTAGTCGATGACGCTTACACAAAAAAACCCCAGAAGGGAAAAGCTCTGACTCAAGAAAACTGGACTGCGAAAGCAAAGCTGCTCAGTAAACTCATTTTTCCATGACTGCGATGCTTTTCTATTGAAGCAAAGAAGCAAAGAATGTTTGAATCAGATAAGAGTCAGAATATCCAATTTTTCAATATGCGTCATCAAAGAAACCATACTCGCGCACAAACAGAATGCACTGCTGAGTGTCTAAAATCTGGTCTGTCATATATTTTTTAACCGTTAGAAATTCTGCAAATCTGCGCGCATGTTTGAATCGTTCCTTCAAAAGCACTCTCTCCCGCAAAAATTGCAGTGCACACATCCATTGCTCGCAGGCGACAGAAAGCAGCATTTGCGCGAGCGTTACTCGCTTTAGTTAGAACTACGTTGGAGAAGATAGATTCGGCCAGGCAACGAATGAGATACTGAAACCCCAGCCCATTATCTTCAGTTTCGACCTGTGGTGTTGTTTGTAAACGACACACCACGTGTGTTGCCTATCTGTCACTTATCGATACTGGCACTGCCAAGTGCTGACATCAGAGGAGCAAACTGGTTTCACCGACGTGTCAACTATGTCCTCCACGTTGTCCTTGCCATTCGAGGCTGGCCTGGTTTTGGCCCATTCGTCGTTATCTAGGCAGTCGGCCCAAATTTTGCTGCTTCGCTCTCTTGCGAAAAAAATTACCAAAGCATGGAGAATTATAATTTTTTACAATATGATTTGGATAAATGGATACAAGAAAATCGGGCTGATTTTCGACCACCCGTATGTAATAAATGCATGTACAGTGATCAATTGAAAGTATTCTTGGTTGGTGGACCAAACACAAGAAAAGATTTTCATTTGGAAGAGGGTGAAGAGGTAGGAAAATTGTATGAAGCAGCGAGAGAGGCTTGAAAGATTGTCGAAGTACCGCAGATTCTAGTTTTCTTTCAATCTTTCAGTCGGACAAATAAAATAAGGTCGTGGTTTAGGTGGTGCTTCTGGCGACAAGAACCCTCAGTGCCAGGCGCATTGCTATCGGCTACGATTAGAGAAACCCAGCAAAAATTGACTGTAACGCGTTCTGGTTTTTTCAGTTCTTCTATCAAATTAAAGGTGACATGTGTTTGCCAGTCGTTGAAAATGGTAAGATAATGGATGTTTCCATCAAGGAAGGCCACGTAAGTTATTATTCCAAATCTTCTAAGAAATACTACAAAAGCTAGCGATTGCAGGTTTTTATGCTACCATCGCGCACATTACATTCTCCACAACGATTTGAAGATACGATTGGACTGGTTGTGGAACGGACGAGAGCGCCTTGGGAATTTGACAGTTTGCGGTAGGGCAGAAAATGATTTAGAAATTGTTAGGTGTGCCTAAGATGCAATTTACGAATTATAGATACCACATGGACGGGTCTACGGAAATCCTATTTGAACGGTGGATCCACTTAAACGACGTGGTCAAGGATTTGCCACCCATCATAAAAGAGTACGTCAAGTTTGCTGAACAAATCTGCTCTTTTATTTTTGCCAACTAATCTGCAATCATGTCTAAACAGACGTGCCGCAACTCTCGTTGTTAGTGTACGCTTAGAATTCCATCGAAAAGCAGTGCCTTTTTAGGGATACCTGAAGCGAAATCTTAATGGTTTTTTGTCTCTAATCGCGGGAGTCTCTGTCAGCGAGAGGAGTGCATTTGTGGCCACAGATAGTTTTGCTTAGGGTGTTTTGTGTGCGTAGTTGCGAATCTCTCTTTTTCCGTGTTCTCTTTTCCCATGTCTAAGCTATGTGTACAGTCAGGACATGCTTTCGTAGCAAAACGAGAATTCGGGAAACTTAAGCGTAGCATCTCACTGCACTTCAGGTTCAAAAGGCGCTTCAGGCGAAGAAAACTTTTCTGCTATTCGCGCAAGTAGCACGTCAAAATGCTTCCATTTCGAGTGGCTAACGTAACTACGGTGCAAAATGTTGTGGTCTTAACACCAAGGAGCCTTTTATAAGTTTGAGTCAGGCCCAACAGTGTTCTTGATGATCAATGATTCGTCTCTGAATTTCAGATACTTCGCCTCTGAAGCGCATCGCACTGGCAAGCCAACAGCCGACAGTATCATCCCAAATCGTCCATACTACCCTGACCCGAACGTGAGCATCGAAGAACCTATTTTGCTCAAACAATGGATTCAAAAACATGAAGGGGAGTTAGAGTGAGGAACAAATACTGCGAGGCAAAGGGTTAGTTTTTAATCGATATCTTCCTTTAAAGGGAGCTCGGAGTAGTCGAGCTGTATGGCCCTCCGACGTATAAAACCCACGTGAAGATTCATGGGCGGAGCGTCCACGAACTTGGAAATCGACATGCTGACACGTTCTTATACATGATTGTGAGTTTTTCCGCGCAGTTTTTGTTCGGCAAGTATGATTTCGTTGACATTTCTTTTTTAGGATGGTAGTGCCAAGGTGGTAGCTCGAGGTGGCTCAGAGTATGATCTGACACAAAGTCATACTTTGCGTATTCCAGGAGGGACCAGGTGAAAATGCAGTGTCTCTCGCTTTGAGTAATCGAAACTTACGTTTTGCTTTCTTCCTAGTGCTGAAATGGAAATATTTAGTGGATATGCATTGACTGTAATCATGGAAACGCCCAGAGAAAAATCTCCCACTGGAATTGACTAAATTTAGTAGAACCATGCCTTTCCCGTGATTCCCTTGTACAGAATGGGCGCAATGTTCGTTTTCCTCGGGTTTATGGGGGATCGCGTCATGCGGGCAGGTCCATTGCACGCATATATTTTATTATTGCCCTTTATTACATTTGGCATATCCAATAATATTTTTAGCAGTCTATCGGGTAAACGATGGCATACTGTGATTGTAAATTATGCATGTGCCACAATAATGTTTTTAACTTCGCCCAATTATGTCATACAGTTTGCTGTGATTTTTTCACCCAGTTTGGTTCAAAAAAATTTTGTCTTGATAATTCTGTTGTGTATTTTAAACGAAGTGCATTTAAAAAAAATGGGAGCTTGTCGGTAGGAGTATTTTGGCAGAGAACTTTGCAACTAGGCGCGCCCGAAACTTGATGTGAAAAATATTATGAGGCTGCGGCAATTGCTATGGTGCCAAACACTATGATAGGGTTACATGCTGAATATTCAACGTTCGAGTAAAGGAAGAAATGCGTGAACTGCGGAAACTCGCTTTGAACTTTTTAAACGGACCCAGTTCCTTCACTTATCAGGTTCCGTTTAGATTAGTTCGCAGAAAGTCTGTCATGACAGACTCAAAAGTTTTATACCAGCCAATGCACCAAGTGCAACCAGAGCTTAGGATGGCTAGTCTACTCGGCCACAAGAAAAAGGAGAGGTGGCCCAACATGCTGCGCACTGCACAGTGTATAATCACTCGCACACAGATGCTTGCTGATGTCAGAATCAAATCCAACATGCTTCTGTGCTGTGTATTGCTGCGGCTCAGACAAGTTCCCAAAGACAGCTGTGCTGTTTCATACGGGCAACCTGAATATACTAAAGCTGTAACTAAAGTGATATATGGCTGATCGTTACATATCTAAACCTCTAGAGACACTCTGAACAATCTTTCCTCCCTTTTTCCAACTTTATGTTCATGCTCATGGTTTATCATATCTGTAATGAACCCAAGAATTAGACACTCCTAGCCCACTTTGTGGACCACGAGCACAGGCTTACATAATTTCTCTGCTCGTTCCCACGATTAGTCGTCCAGTTGATATTCATGCAGAAAAAGCAGCTTCTGCTCAGACATTTTTCCTAAACTGTGGTTGCGCTAAGCAATGGCCGAGTAGACCAGCCATCCTAAGCCCTGCTTCCACTGTGTGCATTGGCTGGTCTAAAAGTTTCGAGTCTGTCATAACAAACTTTTTGAAAATAATGAGACCGTTTTTCGTTTTTTTCGCAACAAACTAGGTTGGCCCGAAACACTTGTTCCTACAACTGAGAAAATTGGGTGACTACCATAGGCCTATAGATACAGATTAGTGTTACAATGACCTGGGTTTTTCACTGTCTGACCTGACCCTGACCTTGACCGACCCCTCAAAAAACTTTCTGACCTAACCCTTGACCTACGAGAAATTGTAAATTTTTTGGCTCTGACTTTGACAGTGATCGGACAAAAAATTTTGCTTATAATCGGCACCAGCAACAAAGCTTCTCTGTGTTTGCAGTTTTACCAAGAAATTTCACTACAGCTGACAATTTTCTGGCATTAAGTGAAATTTCACAGGCAGTCCAAGAAACTGAATTTTTATCAAGCTCAAAAAGATATGCGAAGCTGTTTTCACGGCATTGGGAAAACTAGAGAAGCTGACAGTGAAAATCAAAGATAAATCTCATTCGCTATACGTCAATTCCTGCTCAAACTGCCTGCTGCATAATCGATTTCTTTCCCCCCGTAATCCGAGGAAAAGGTGCCTTACCAGGCTGGAATTGGCTGGTACAGCCAGAATACCTCATGAGGCCAAGTTTGGATATAAACGAATGGGAAGAGATAGGGATGGCTAGGCCACGGATGGATGGCATTCGCAAGCACACACTAGGCTTGCACACAGTGGTCTATGCAGATGGGCTGGTAGGGTACTGGACGAGTAAGATGACTGCAATAGCACGAGACTCACAATCCAGCATCGGCCGAACACGGTTTTTGCACCGAACCGAACCATACCGAAGTTTTTCTCAAATTTCACCAAACCCGAACCGAACCGAACAGAACCGAACCGAACAGAACCGAATTTGTTCACCCACATCTCCCAAATATCTCTCTTCCGTATTTTTCGGCTACTGGCAATTCAACTTCAATATAAACGGAATGATTGACTGCGCCTTTACCCAAAACGACCAACTTTCCAAGGTCTTGACTCTTCTTTGTACAAACAACTGTCGAATATGAAATACTTGTGGACCGCCTGATGCAGAATTGAATGATCTATGTGCCTGTGCTAGTTAGTGTAGGTTTTACAACGCGACTGCTTCTGGAGATAACTAGCCCTTTCTGTGAGGGTCATTCTTTATGGCGCACCCGATATTTTCAAAATATTTGGAAGTTAATACTTTTCAAACCACTTTTTAAATTCAAAATTTTGAAGATAATGAAATGGTATTAGAAAATTAAAAAAGGGCCGCGAAATTCACAGCCAAAACGAAATCTCAAACAAAATCACCGTTCTTTCATGGACAAAACAGGGAATTCAAAATTGTTTGTTCATTTCGGTGGTTCGGTCCAAAAAAGCTGGTTCGGTTCGGTTCGGTGAAAATCGCAAATCCAGTGGTTCAGCTCGGCCGGTTCGGTGGTTCGGTCGATGCTGGCTCTTAATTAGCAGTGGCCAGTTTCACAGTGCGATTCTAATTTTTCACAGTGCGAATTGAGGGCACTATTGGAGAGCAACTTGGGACAATGCTGAGACACCAATTTCGGACGCTTCACAATAGCTGTTCTAGGGGTGCCTTACCCGTAGATTTAGGCACGTCGTACGGCAGGTCTCATCTTGTTTCATAGTTAAAAAAGGATGACTTGAGACACTGAGTAGACCACAAAATTTATGCGGGAAGTAAATACTGTACGTGTAAGCTGGGCGCCCATTACTGGTCGAAGTTGCTGTGCGACTGTATCTCAATAATTTTACTACGTCACGAGGATGATTTGGCTAAGGCAAGCTGGTCCACATTATATGAGCTCTGTAAACGTATGCCAAATTGGGTTTATTTTATAAGGTTTACCATGGGTTCAACGATTTGGAAATCCTCGTTTTATGCACAAAATCTGACCGTCATGTCAGCAGACTGCGCGAACCACATCATTTGTTTTTTCCAAGTCATAATTTTGAGTCCACAGAGTTTTGTGTTTTCTGCGACTGTTTTACGGGATTCTGTACCATGGGATCATGCTAGTGACTCTATCACGCGTACAAGTTTTAAATAATACTGTGTTTTCCCAGGGATTATTTAAACTGGGTTTAAATAATCCCTGTCGAGTGCATGTATTCGCTTGTGTGAGGAAGGAGTGAAATGATGATAATGGGATTCTCTCGCCTTTTTTTGGCCTCAATGGTTAAAAAGTGACGACAGAATTTTAGTTCAGCTGACAATGAACCATTTTTACGGCTCGAGGGAGCTAACGCAAAATGCCAAAATCTCAAGACGCCCAAAACGTTGCTCTAGGAACATCAGCTCAGTATTGCCATAGATCAAGGGAAATTGCCCTGCGCCTGACAGCGCTGCTGGGAAATAATGACACCAGGGAGTGTCTTTGGACATGGTCGAGGTCGTCCTAAACTTACTGCATGACTGCCCGGTGTCCTTGGGTGGGATACCAAGCTGATTGTGAAATGACTTAGGACTGTCCTAGGATTTAGGACATGCCTTGGGATATAGAACTGTAAAACTGCCCCGAGATACCGACTCAGGAAGGCAGGAGCTTGAAATTTTTTCGCCAACATTTCACTAAATTTACTTTCTGTCGCTGTCAGAATTCTCTGACCGTGTGCAAGAAATTCTGACCTGACCCTGACCTTGACCAGCCCTTCAAAAAATTTTCTGACCTGACCCTCACCTAGATCAGACCCCAAAAAATTCTCTGACCTTGACCCTGACTTTGACCAAGGGTCGGTCAATCCGGATCCGGGGTTTTGACAGAATTCTGACCTTGACCTTGAGGTCATTTCTAACACTAATACAGATCCCCATATCAACACTAGCTCCATTGCGTTATTGCGCAGTTTGAAAAGCTTCTTAAAAGCATCTGTCAAAGCAGTTTTAAGTAAGATGACTTACGACACGACTGTCTGTGACTTTAACTTGGCTATTGCTGATTGTCGGCTGGCGATCTGGAATACGAATCAACAGTGAAATGCCAACTCATGATAATATTTGGAAGACAAAAGCAAGCTTCAACTGTTCCCAGCGGGCGCTGTTGCGATCAGAAGAGGTTTGTGGTTTCTTACTTCTGAGGCTCATGTGAAAGCTGTTTAGCAGCAGACTCGTAGCCACATGCTTTTTTTCTTTTTTTTTTTCACTAAATTCCCTATACATCAAAATTTTAACTCCCCCATTAACTTTTAAAACTTCGCCCTCTTTTTTTTTCCCCCCTTTTTTTTGAAAACCTTCCCCCCCCCTCCCCTTTCCCCCCCCTCTTTTTCATTTATATTTTTTTTTTAAAAAAAAGCTTTTTATTATTATTTTTTTTTTTTTTTATTTTTTAATTTAATCTCTTTTTTTTTTTTTTTTTTTTCTTTTTTCTTTTTTTTCTTCTTCTACTCCCTTTTCTTCTTTTTTTTTTTTTTTCATCCACTAACTATCTTATCTACTTCTTTATACTACATATTTTTTTTCTCTAACAAATATTTTATTTTTAATTTTTATAATAAAACCCTCCCCTTTTTTTTTTTCCTTTTTTTTTTTTTTTTTTTTTATTTCTCTCTTTATTTTTTTCCTTCTTTTTTAGATTTTTTTTTTTTTTTACCCAATCTCTTTACTACCCCCCCTCCCTCCCTCCTCTACAAATATAATATTTTTTTTTTTTTTTTTTTTTTTTTTTTTTATATATATTTTTTTTTTTTTTTTATTTAATATTATATAAATTTTTTTTTTTTTTTTTTTTTTTCCCTTTCCTCCTCCTACTATTTTATCTTTTCTTTACTTCTTCCACCCCTTTTTTTTTTTTTTTTCTCACACACACACATTTTTACTATAAAAAAAAAAAAACATTAATACCCCCCCCAAATCTTTTCTTTTATTTATCTTCTCTTTCCTCTTTCTTCTCCCCCCCCTTCCTCCTCCTTTATCTTTTTTTTTATTTATTTTATTATTATAATTTTTTTTTTTTATTTTTTTTAAAAAATATTTATAAAAAAAAAAAAAAAAAAAATATAAAAAAAATATAATATAAATATAAACTAAAATTTTTTATAAAAAAAAAAAAATTTTTTTTTCTTTCTTTTTTATATTATTTTTTTTTTTTTTTTTCCCCCTCCTCCCTCCTCTCAATTGTAAGGGCTTGGGCCCGACCCAAAACAAGAAACCAATATCCACAAGTGCGTTTACTGGAAGCAGCCACACACCAACGAGCACAACGAGACACTGGCGAAGGCACAACAACACCAGACAGACAGGAAGTGGCTGGGCCGCACCTTAGGCAGCCGAGGACAAAGGCCATAGGCATACATTATGGCACTCAAGTCGACCCAACCCTAGGCTTAGTACATTAGCATGGACCCCGATGGTAAAGTATGGTTTCGGGTTTACCACCTGAGCATCACTGTACCTGAGCATCAGGCCCGAGCATCATTGGCGCCTCGCTACACAGCGGTTACCGTATTCCAATCGTATCCAACCCGTTACATCACTACCTCGCCCACCCTTCGCGGGCTTCCACTGCCCGCTGCGGAGGCCCTGCCTCTCGTTGTGCCGTCGTGGGGCCCTGCCCTACTAAGTGCAATGGTGCATATACATCACAATTAGCACACCAATAATCCCACGCAACACCCAACTACCAAAAACCTTTCCAACAACCCAAAATAACATACCAAAGTCGCCTGTTCCAAACATACTTCGGATCAGTCGCTCGTGGACCAACATTGAAGGGGTGGAGGGCCTTCCTCTCGATGCAACGACGATCCATTGTGCGAAGTGCCCGATGACTGGCACTCGCATCCAAGAGGCCATAACTTCGCAAGCGCTCCACCAACCAAAATAGTACCGCTCCAAACCAAAGGTGGACTGACAGCGCCTGCCACCAGCGCTACAGCTCCAGTAGCAGCGTTGGAATCTTAAATAATCCGATTACCATATCCATTACTACCATAAAAGGACGGACAAACATTGATGCGCGCATCGACACTGAATCCATTTTCCGTACCCTCAACCATAATCCATATAAGCCCTCTTCCATTTAGCAGCAGGCGGGACCCCAGGCACTCGTCCCTTCCCATTCCTGCGCCGTGAACCCCTCAACCATATTGCACACTCGGACGCGGACGAACACGTATGCCTTCTTCTGCCAGCGGAAATGTCGGGCTAATCGTACCAAACCGAGCGCGATAGCGAGGCCTCAGCCATCGTCTCCCATACGCAAAGCACGCCACCAGCCAGTGAGAAGCCAGGCTTTTCGACGAAGACACAGAATCCACCACACCACTTTCTTGATTCCACCACGCCCATGGAGCTAAAAGGGCCACCTTGGCCTACCCAACCTATGGTTCGGTCGCTGAAATGCTCGCTGCTATGCGCCTTCTGACTACCCCGCCATACGTCCCTCCACCCCTCCTATTCAAAAAATGACGCACACATACACCTTATAGCATATGACAGACCCAACCAGTGCAAATTAGATAAGCAGCCAAGCACACCAAAAAAAAGGGAAAAGAAAAGACATCAACTATACCACACCACAGAATCTGGGCCACCTTGGCCTTCATTACAGTGCTTTACCAGCTACTCCTGCGAAATCTTGTCGTCCGTCAATGTCGACGGGGACAACGATTCCCAATCGGGTTTGATCTCGAGCCGACTGTCATCTTTCGCATTCGCTTGCTGCACGCTCTTGGTAGCCGTTTCGAAGTGATTACAGCAGCACTTCTCGAGGAAGCGTGTCGTCTGACCTACCAGCATAAGAAACGGCGAATTTCCTTCTAACATAGCGATATTATCCTTTAACAATTGTTGGGCACACTGCGCCTCCTTCAATGACTCGCAGCCCTGCTCGCTAGTCATCACCGCCATGTCCATACCCCAATTGACCATCTGAGGTAAGAGTGCCAAATCAAATTGTCGATGCTGCAGCCGCATGCGGATGCCGTTGGGCGCCGCCAATCCATTCCGTGAAAACGACTCTTTGGTATCCCCAAACAATGCTTGTACAATTGTTGTCGCCGCCGAGGCTTCTGCCGCCAAAACTGAGACTACCTCGCCATTTTGCGACAGGGGTGGCACGTATGTTTCCAAAAGAGTGGCCTCCACCTGAAACACCCCATTCGGACCGAGTCCGTTCTGTCCTCTCGCCATGGAGACCATATGGCTAGCTTGGCGCGTTTTAGGTACCATACGCCGCTCCAAAGTCAGGTCACTTCGATAATCTGGGTCAGTCACCCCTGGTCCAACTGATATTATGTGCTGAACCGCCAGTCCCGATCGTGGGACAGTGCGACCATAACAGCCAGTTCCATATGCCAAGTCGGGCGGCAAGATATGGAACACTTCACCACTCTGCTCGACTGGGGACGCTTCGACGACCATCAGAGCATTCGTACCATCCAGCTCTGTTTTCAGAGTATCCATCGAGGCCCCTGGCCCTACCATTTTCGCCATCGCTCCCTGAGCTTGATCTGCCCTCGCTGCCGCAGGCTCCTCGCCAGGCGCTAATTCAGTTCCGAAGTTTTTCAATTGTCCATCTGCACCTCCAACCACGGGCCTGGTTACCGCCACTCCTAGACTCGCCATCACGCCTGTCACCATTGACACTCCCGTTTGTCGCACTGGCCGGAAAACAAATTCCTCCACAGCATATGCGTCCATATTGATGCCCATCACTTCTTTACCATCGTCCCCTGAACCATAATTCACGTACGGGATTTCCACATTGGGCGTCTCGCCAAATCGGAATGTGACCTTCTTTTCCTTTGCGCATATCGTGGCCTCGTACGCATGGAGCAGGTCTTGCCCCACTAGCATGGTCAATAAACCGTCCGGGTCCTTTAAAACGATAATCTCGTGTAGTACTGAGTACCTACCAAAGGCCAGTACCAAATCCACTGTGCCCAGAATCCTCGGGCTCGGGTTGTCCACTGTCCGCACTTTCACTGGGCATGGTTTGCACGATTCCTCCGTCCAATTGGGGTGCAGCTGCTTGAGCAAGCTGCTCGATACCAACGACACTGTCGCCCCCGAATCCAAGATCACTTGCACCCGCCGACCATCCACACCAATGATTACTTCTGGTGACGCATGCCGTTCCAATGGGACCAACTTTAACCGATCCATCTCCACTCGATTTTGTGCTATCTTGTCCACTGGAGGTGTCGACACCCAATCCACAGTCACTTGCCGAATGATCGCACTCGCTGGCTGTCGATCTGCGTAGTACATCGCTGGCGTGGGTTGTTGAGGATCCTGAGTCTGCTGTCCTGCTGTCCAGGTCTGCTGCGAATGACAACCATTGCCTGCGTCGATCAAGTCGTTCAGGTACAACAGCGGGCACCGCAGATTTCCATGGCCAGGGGCCCGCTTGCACCCCATCACGTCGCAGGGTGGCCGGTCGGGGCACAGTGCCGCTATATGGCCTAATTGCCGGCATTCGTTACAAGTAATATTGGCTGAGTCGATATGCGGCCGTGGTTGCACCGCAGAATCATATGTGAATCCCGTAGTTGGGCACGTGTAGATCCGTATCCCAATGCCTGTTGGTGGGGGCCTCCTAGGCCTCGTCGACCCATACTGTCCATCGTCCTGCGAGCGCCGCTGTTCGCCGTATTGCCGCTCGTCGCGCCCTGGCGCCCGTTGATGAAAATTTTCTTGCGAACCATATTGCCGATCTTGCCCACGACCCATACCTTGATCACCGCCCGAGTGTCCTCCCCCACGGTTCCCCTGGAACTGGGTGCCACTCGTCTGCAGCGGTACAGGGTTCTGCGTCGCTGGTGGGACCGACATGGGTGTCCCTTGATATCCATAGTGAGCCGGGTGCGTTGGCGCTCTTCCTAAAACAGCGTGAATGTCTGCATTATGATCCATACCCGATACCTCACCTTCATCGACTGCGACCGCAGCCGCGACGGCCACTGGCTTCGCCGTTGTCGCAGATCTCGTGGCCTTCGATGACACATCCAGCTCCCAATTCGCTGCGTACGTCTTGATCTGTTCGAACGAGACTGGGTTCCCATCGTCAGTAAACCGAACCTTCAGCGCCTCCTGCAGGGCGGCTGGCACATGCATTCGAAACGTGTCCACCAGCTGCCACTCGCGATCCTGCGGCTTATAATCAGGCATTGCTTTCATTGCAGCGCGCTCCAACCTGTTAGCATAACTCCTCAAGTTCTCACCTGGCGAAGGCTTTGTTTGCCGGAACGCCGCATACAGGTACGATTTATTCCGCGTTTGAAAGTGGGCGCACATGTCATCCACCACTTTCGTCCAGGTCATGGCCGACGGATCCGGGTGCGCGGTTTCGTATTGATCGAACCACTGACTAGCCGTTCCCTCCAGGTAGAAGGGCAACACCGTGAGCAGCTCCAGGTCGGTCGCTGCTTGCATCTTACGCATCCTCGTATGGAAATTCTTCAACCACTCGTCTAACGGAGGGGCGTCCGCATCAGCCGAGTAGGGCTTGATGTTCAGTTGGGGCGCCTTGCCCTTGGCCAAAGCCAGCTGCACACACGATCCCTTCCAGTTGAGCGGCGGGACACCCGTTAGCTTACCTGGTGGTGGCGCCTTTGCATTCAGCACTTGCCGACGCTCGTAATCGACCAAGTCCTCCCTGCTAGGCGGTGATGCCAACGACTTCACTTCCGTGGCCAACTGCTTGATTTCTGGCGCGAGCTGGGCCAACTGCGCTACGACCGGGGCCATGACACTGGCCAACGCGTTGGCCAATCCCGCAGAATCCCTCGTCCGCTCAGGCGCCCCTGGCGCTGTCGCACTGGCCGCTTGTTCCTGGATCGCCGTCTGGGCCAAGTCCGCTTGATACTGATAGGCCGCTATCTCTTCGCACAGCTGCCGCTTGGTCAAGTTCCGGTACTCGACGGGAACGTCCTCGTCATCGTCGTTTTGTCTTTCCTGCTGCTGACTGAAGGTGACCCTCCGAGTGCTACCCGTCCCCCGTGGGTTCCCTGAACTCTGGGGTCGAGGAGACTCGCCATGCTGAGGTGCCGCGCCCCCTCCTGCCATGGGCCCGTTCGCCAGTCCTCCGCCACCTCGTCCGCCCGCTGTTCGTGCACCGCCTTGTCCCGTCTCCGCTCCCAAATCGATCAACGGCGGGTCCGCCACTCTGGTCGTTGCCACTCTGGCCGAAATTGCTGACCCCGACGCCGCGCCATCAGCCACTGCTTCCCGCCACCACTCGTCCGGTGGTGGTTGGGCCTTGGGCAACAGAAATCGCTTCGTTGTTGGGTCCCTGGCCAAGGGCTCCCCCGTGTCCGGATCCAAGTATCGCACGTACAGCGTCCTAGGTGGTGTCACTGACACTGTCTGGAAGCCCCCGCTCATCTCCTGCACTGTTCGGGTGAAATAAAACTGCATATTACCTGATAATGGGCCGTATGCCGCAGAGGCCTCCCGCTGGGCTTTGGTTGCCGCCGCCACTCGTGCCGTCTGCCGAAGCGCATCGATCGTCAGTTCCTCGCCCACCTGAGGGTGTATTCCCGGGGCCAACAGGGAAACCAACGCCTGCCAGAATTCCACGTCTTTCGATAACATAAATTCTTCCCATCGATACCATGCACTGTCCGTGGTTACCTTTACCGGGCGATCCAGTTCGTCCTCCAGCCCCGCGTCAGACTCGTCATCGCGAGGCCCACTGGGCAGCGCAGTCTGCTGGCTTCCCACCGGCGAGGGCCACTGGCCTCGGTCCTGCTGAGCCTGAAAGAGACGGTTCTTTTCAGCTATTACCTGTACCCGCGCCTGGATCGCCTGAGTTCGCACTGTCTCCAGCTTCCGTTTTTCCTCTTCGATTTCCTTTCGCTGCTCCTCCACTTTCTTTTGCTGTTCGTCCATCCGTCGGCGCTCCTCGTCCATTTTCTTCTGGGCGGCCTCCGCCTGCCGACGCGCTTCCTCCGTCATCTTTCTCTGTTCCTCCACCATCCTCCGCTCCTCGTCCAATGCTCGCTGCATTTCCATCATGAGCCGCTGATTCTCCAGACGAGCCCGTTCCAATTCTGTCCGCTGGTGCTGGCCATTGGCCGAGCCCATTCCCCAAGTCGGTGATTCGCTGTCCATGACCATCAGGTCTTCGTCCGTCGTCGGCCCTTTCGGTGCCGTAGAGGACCCTGTCCCTTCACCCTGTCCATTTCCAAGTCCGGTACCGCCACTGGCGTCAGCCATATCGGCGCTTTCCTTTTACTGCTAATAAAAACAAATTTCCTTATAAAATTCAAAAATTCCTTACCAAAATCCAAGGCTCGTTGCTGCCTCGACACTTGCGGGTCTCGTTCCCGGCCGACGCACCAATGTAAGGGCTTGGGCCCGACCCAAAACAAGAGACCAATATCCACAAGTGCGTTTACTGAAAGCAGCCACACACCAACGAGCACAACGAGACACTCGCGAAGGCACAACAACACCAGACAGACAGGAAGTGGCTGGGCCGCACCTTAGGCAGCCGAGGACAAAGGCCATAGGCATACATTATGGCACTCAGGTCGACCCAACCCTAGGCTTAGTACATTAGCATGGACCCCGATGGTAAAGTATGGTTTCGGGTTTAGCACCTGAGCATCACTGTACCTGAGCATCAGGCCCGAGCATCATTGGCGCCTCGCTACACAGCGGTTACCGTATTCCAATCGTATCCAACCCGTTACATCATGGTGTGGCTCCCGAATCCAGTCGTATTACAAGTTCTCTCTTCGCCTGGTGCTGGGTGTCTCACACTGCATCCCCCCCCCTCCCCCTTCCCCCGTGGTCGATAAACGTGGACAGGCCTCATGGGGCGGGAGGCTCGCGAATCCGGGTCCCCTCACGCGCCACGGGCTGGGTATGGTTGCCCCACGTAGTATCCGCCGACATCGCGGGGTAGCGACTAACACGCGCCCTTGCTTGACATGCATCCCGAATTGACACTAGTCGATTGCAAGTTAAGCTGGAAGTATAGTTCGATGCGATGCGCCAAATAAGCTTGCGATGCGACGTTTTAGGCACCTTTTTACATTGTCAGTTGACCGAAAAATGCCGCATCGCACGCTTATTTGAAGCATCGCATCGAACTATACTTTGGGCTTTATGGTCAATTAACAAGCCCCCCCCCCAAGCCCGCGGGTAAAGGGACAATAATCGACCTTCCCCTGGACCGACCAGGATGGGTCAAAAGTACAAACGAACAACAAGTGTTCACAGTCTCACTCATCCCACACACCTTTCCCTTTGGCTGTGCGCGTGGTCTTTTTATTTGCAGACATATTTTACCTCACCCCACTTTGGTGCAATCTGCAGAAGCAGCAGTGAAAAGCTGCGAGCAAGAGTTGCCCTGGTGCCTTTACTAGCTTGCGTGGTGCATTGAGGATTACACGTCTACCTCTCACGCTGGGTGAACACTTGGCGGCGCGAGTTCGATTCGCGGCTGATCGCCATGATGCGTTTCTTCACCCTCGAGTGGAGTGTCGTGCCTGCGCTTGTTGCTGTGGTAAAACAGTGAGGTGCCCACCCGCTGTTACGGGGAAACCTACGTACACTGGTCTAGCTGTCTCGGATTACCACTAACTGCACTGTCCCTAAAGCCGCAGCAGCGACGTACATTACTATGCCATTGTGAACAACTGCACGACGAGTAGGTGGCACAAAAATACCCACTTTATATGACGTACTGTATATGAAAGAGAAAAGGTTGCTAAGGTTCTGGAGTCGGTACCGACTGCGCCACCCGATGTTTATCGACAACTGACAGGAGAGGGCCAGGATTCGTTTGAACTGCCAACAGCCGCGATTACCTTGGTTTTTCGCTCACGAGGGTAGGCCTGCTTGTTTTTGAGGTAGCGCTTCTAAAGGCATATCTTCTCGTCGCTCCCATGACCCACCCTTCTCCTAGGAGCACACACTACGTACACGGCAGCGATCGATACAAGTAATGCCACGCCATACATACGCTGTCACAATCAAGATCACTCTGAATGTCACACCGACGATTGCAACTCCGTCCAAGATGCCCAATCGTCGACGGCGAAGTTGGAGCTCGATCCATCGTTTCGTTTGGCCACGTAGATCCAGTCTTGTCTGTTTTCGCTGCTTGACTGCTCAGGTTCTCATCGTGACGCACCAACGAGTTGGGACTTGAGCTTCGATACCTGAAAAGCAAGCTACAAGTTAGGAGCCACGAGGGAACGGAAGAGACCAAACTTACCTCAGCGAGTCCTTCATTGTCGACCAACACGTTGGAGATATAAACGAGACCATCTTCATCCAGCCATGTGCCACTCGCACCGGAAGTCCAGCCTGAAAGTCAAGGCACTAGAAGTCAGTCTGCTGAGTAAAGCATCCCGGTACCCCTGGTCTCGTCCATCGCCCGTTGTATTCGACTTTCGATCCGATTGCCGCTTCGCCGATTCTTCTTGCTTGTGTGACGTTGGCCTGATCGGGAGACCAGTTTCCAGCTGCACCGCGGGGAGGTCGTCACATCGCAGCCATTCCGATACACAGACCCATCTGGCGTTGGCCACAAGACCAACATTCGTGGGCGACTGCAACGAGACCAGCCGGCGTGGGCAACAAGACCCACATTCGCTGGCAACTGGCTCACTCGCGATGGCAACGGACTGACAGGCGTGGGCAACGAGACCCACATTTGTGCAGCCAAGACCATCATTCGTGAACGAGCAGTCAATCGGAATGACGAGGCACTGCCAGCAGCGCGCTTATATGTATTGACCGCGAGACAGTGTAAAGTGTCAACAGTGCAGTGGACCAGCGAGGGCAGTGTAAAGTTACGGAAATGTACCATAAGTAGTAGGCTGCGAGACCAGTGAGGAGTGGCGAGAATGCGATCCCGGATCGGACCAATTGGACAGCGAGGGCTGTGGTCGTGTTTTCCGACGAGCTCCTTATCAGTTGCCGCAGACTGAACATGCACAGGGCTTGATGCATGTGCTTAGCGGGAGAATCACCCTCGAAGGCATCCTCCCATAGAGACTGATCGCTGGGCACCATCACATTTTTTTGTACTTCAACTGCAAACCACCCACTGATAAAGCAGAAGGGCACAATTAAAAAAAAAACCTTATGTCGAATAAAACAAGGCATAACGGGATTAAGAGGGGATGGGGATAAGGGGATCAGGTATCGGGATTATGCTAATAATAACGATATGCATAAGCATGGTATACTCTGATCCATCATATCTGCGATGAAGGAGTAGCGATGAAGAGGCAACAGCAACATCGGCTCAAATCGATAATGATAGCAACACTGATTTCATTCAGCCTCGGTAACCTTGCTGGACGCGTATCGAAACAGCAAATGTACTCAATTTCAGCTGATTTATAATGACTGAAACTCGACCTGATAAAAAGCTCAAAAAAAACCTGGATGACTAGTGAGGAAAACAAACTAATCTGCTTCGTGTGTGCAAATTTGCAATGTACGACCTCAAAAAAAAATCCCGATCCCGATCGGGCTTGCCCTGATTCCGACCTGGAAAAAGGTGATCCCAACCTGTCCCTAGAGGTGACCAGCTCTCACGGCAGGCTCCTTGTGTCTTCCCTGGGAGCACCTCCACACGAGGGCATACTGGGTGAGAAGGGGTTTTAGGCTTAACGATTAGCTTGGGGACCTTCCAGAGTGGTGTTCGAGGACAGTTTTCCAATGCTCTGCTTCTTTGGTAGGCGTCCACCATTTGTCAGTAGCAGGGGTGTCGCAGAGCCAGGCGTCCAAAGCCAGCAACGAGCTACTAAAGTGCCGTTCTCCGTCGGAATAGAACCTCGGCCTCCTAGCCAGGGTTGCGGGCCACCAGGGCGGATCAACGGCTTGACCAGCTGAGCCATCGCCTTCCAACTTTTCCCGTACGGATCAGATGCCAAACTAGACTAGTGCCTTGTTCATCCATAGTGAAAAGTGCAGCGACAACTGAAAATTAACACCGACAAACAATAAAAGTTGTGCAAATCAACCATCCAACTCGATTACTGCGTTAGCGCCACATTCCGCATAGAAGCAGACATCCCTGGTTTGTGATATAAGCAGAACGGTGCACATAGACTTGCGTTCATTTTGCCTGAAAAATCGACACAGAGCAGGAAAGGCAGTTTGTTCACGGACTTGCGCGCATGATGCGGCAAAACGGACAGCGCAGTTGAATTCAGCATGCGTGTGGAGTAAAGGAGTAAATAGTATGCTTAACTCAAAAGTGGCAAAATGTGACTTCTCCTTTTTGCACCGGGGCTTTCCTTTCAATTTACAATATAACGTGGTGCTGCAAGTGCGAGATTTATTCACTCGACGTCTGTATTCTCCTTCCAGCATGGTCTAGCGCCTCGGACGCGGCTGATCGTGAGCTGAGGCCTTCTAGATGGAACGACAACAAAAATTTTTCACTCTCCCAGGGGCGTATAATATGATGTCGTACGCCAAGCGGGGGGGGGGGGGGGGTTGGATCAGGCAAAATACGACGTCGTTTATGCATTGGAAATTCCAAGGTTATACTGCCGCCTGTACAGACGCTGATCACGGTCAGCAGGTCCTGCAATTGGTCCCAAGCCCACCCAGACCCACTGGGTGTTTGGTTGGGTTGGGCGTTATGTCCATGGGGATGGGTTTGGGTTGGGTGGACCAGTAAATTTTCAGGCTGGGTAGGATCAAAAAGCCAAACCTAGATAAACCCAAGGTTTTTTAAATCTCGGCAAATTACGCCTCCCGCGGATTCAATTGAAACTGTACAAAATATTTTTCAGTGATTTATTCTAAATGATAGAAGAATAAAAATTTTTCGGGTGTTTGACCTTTGGCTACGAAAAATTAAAACTGAAGATATGTAGCAACAAAGTTGGGTTGGGTTTGGGTTCAATCTATACAAATTACGTGGGGCTAGGTTTCAGGTGGATGTGGCCCTCGAGGGTCAAGCCTTGGGTTCGCTGGGGTGTGGTTGGGTTAGGTTGGGTCAAATTTTTGATCGCATGCAGGTCTTGGACGCTCACCCTCTACAAGCACGTGGGTCTTTGGCGTCCACGAATGTACTTCAAAATTTTTGAACGCTTCAGAAAATTCTATCTTTGCAATCTCAAAAACCAATTCTGATTGGGAGATCAAAGTAAGAATCCCAAATACGCTCGCTACTTATAAGGAAACATCGCCCGTCAAGTCGAACTTCACAAAACCAAAAGTTGTAGTAGTACCAACAGTAGTGTAGTTTGTTCCTAGGTGCAAAAGTAAGGTCTGTGGAAAATATTGGAGGCGTCTGGCCAATCGGTCAGTAGAGGTCAGCGCCTGAAGTCATAGAAGTAGAGAAAAGTAGTGAGTAAGTAGTGAGGAGCCCGAGAATTGAGAAAAACGTGCATGGTCCTTTCCAAACTGGATTTTTGGGTTTAAGGCTTCGAGTTTAAGCTTTCAACACTCGGATTTGGTGCTTTGTCCTCAGAAAATCCAAAAAAGAAAGCTTCAAAAATTTCGCGAAAATGTTGGCGCCGATCAATTAACCAGGCGCCTTACATTTTCCACTGAGCTTTTTTTGCACCTAGACACACATTGCAATTTTTGGTTTTTCCAAGTTCGACTTGACGGCTGGAGATATTTCCTTGTTAGTTGATCAGCTTGAATAGCGCTTAGGCAGTCTAAAGGTCCACCAAATTTGGTATTAGAAGCTGAGCGTGATGTTGGATTTTTCATAAAAGAATACCCTTACGTTACGGTTACATGTTTGGCGTGTTAAAGCGTCTGCCCTCTCACGCTGGGTACGCACTTAGAAAGGACGGTTCGACTCCCGTCTCGGTTAAAGACATAATTGCTAAACTATGCGTTCCTTAGCCACTGAGTGCGCTGTACAGTATAGTGCTTGGCAATGATAAAGTATGACATTGGCTTCAGGTTTGTTTCTTTATTGATTTAGCTTCGAATTCTATGTCAACGCCGACGGGAGAAGCCTCGTCCTTCCTAGTTTGCGACAATAAAGTTTACTATATTACAAAACGCGAGTGAATGAAGCAGCAATTAGGAAAAGAATCAAGTGTTCCATCCTTTCACTCCTAGCACTGCTAGTGCATGGAAGTTTTTTCAAATCACCTGTTTGATATCGACAGTCGTCACAAAATCTTGAACGACAAAGACAAGAAGAACCATCATAAGTGTGGTTTTACGGTTTGTGTGGTTTAGTTTACGATTTAGTGTGGTTTGTGGTTTAAGTGTGGTGTGGTATCCCGAACTAGAAACTAACATTGATCTTTGGCCGTAAAATAACATCTCACAATAAAAGCTTACCTGTATCAAGAGCATCTGTAGTTTTGGTACACGCACCCTGTAATGCGCTGTTTGGACAAGATGTTGTTTGATCATTGCTCAAAGCACTGCTGCAAGACGCACCAAACACAGTAGCTCCGAATACTGTAAAAAGGGACAAAGAAATATTATTCCAACGGCAAATAGCCGCTAACAATAGCAATAGCTAGCTTACCAAGAACCCAGAGCAGCACATAAACGGTTAATGAACTGAAGAACTTCATCTTCAAGACACAAAAGATTTGAGTTTGATTGCAAGCGCCCCTCGATATAGTTAGCAAGGCTATAGCTATCTCGTTATCACATCGCTATTGATAAAGCTAAAGGCACAAAACGTTCTGATAAGAAGCTAGTGGGTCAGAGTTTATGCAAACATTCTGGGCGTTGGTAATGTTTGCAAAAGAGCCTGCAGAGGCTGCAATAAAAGAGAACTAAAGCGATAACAAATTTTTTTGATAAACCTAGTGATTAATTCGTTTTTGATTAACTGATGATTAAACTGATTTTTCAGCTTCCTAGTGCCTGATATCACTTGACTGCATATGCCATTTCTAGTAAACAAATTTTTGAAAACACAAGTAAGCAAACACAGTAAGCATTTTAGTATACGTCAATTTCGTGTATGAGTTAATTATCACCGTAATTGGCATACAAGAGTGAAATGGCGCAACTACGAAGGGAGTCGGCGCATGGATACTTCAGAAGCCATAGAGAAAGAGCCATCATCTATAACGGACTCATAGTAAAAACAGACCTATTACCGGATGAAGCTATAACCGCATCGCATCGAAAATAAACGTTCCTGGAACCGATATTACCGTTGCTGTGCAATGCATCATAATTTCGGCTGGTGGTCTAACCGTGAACGGAATTCCTATCCTAACTGTAGTATTAAACAAGGAATTATGTGAAAAAGATTACACAGTTTTTATTCTGACCCGAACACTAATTGATTTCGTCAATGCGCTAATTTTGGGGGCATTGCAGCCATTAGCCATCCTGACAACCTCATACTCGTCAACTTTGTGTTCCGCAGTCGGCTTTATTCAGCCTGGAATGGCTTTAGCATCTGTTTATACGGAACCGCTCCTTGCTTGCAATCGATACTTCTCAATTTTTCACAAATATTTTTACGAAAGACTCTTCACTGCGCGCATCGTCTACTTGATGTGTTTCAGCACTTTAATCCTGGGCTTTCTATCAGTCGCTGTGTATCTGCTTACCAACAGCACAGGAAGGATTGAGGGTTTCTTCTGCTCGGTCAGACTTTTAACTAACACGATTTTATTATCTCTGTTGAGTGCATCCATTATGGTGGTAGGATTAGGCCTCGTTTCTTTCTTTAATTCTAGAAAATACTGCTTACTGAACGCGTACGCTAGCCAACCAATGACTAACAGTCAAAAGACACAACTACAGAGTGACCGCGAAATTCTAAGGTTTATTTGCATGGCTACTTTGTACCTGTCGCCTACGAATCTGTCTCTCTAATTGCTGTTTATGTGGAAATGGTTATTCCTAATATGGCAGCATATGTTTTGTGCGCGTTTCTAACCCCTTTCCTTCTAACTTTTATAGTAAATCCAGCGCTTTGTATTTGGATGATACGACCGATCAGGAAAGAGCTCAAGAAAAGAATTTCTCGGACTGTTAGTGCGGAACAAACTGCAGCAGCACCTGTCGGTGCATTGTTTCATGCCAAGCAACAGACTTCAGGTTCTGCAATGCTGAGGCGACATGAAACCCAGCGTGTTTCAGTGTTTTGAAAAATTGCGCTTTTTGTGCTCCAATAATTTGAAGCAATCTTTATGTAAACGTTATGTATGGTATGTGTGACACAGAGTATATATGATCTTCTACTAATTAAAAGTGGGACACCCTTGGGGTGTTTTGCTTTTACGTACAAATGCTTTTTTGAAGCTGGATTAGTGACATGCCATTTTCATGCACTTGTGTACAAGTACGTTCTCGTGCAAGGACACTTCATTCCCACTAGGCTGGCTGGCTTCAGCGAGCTAGTGTTCCGCTGCCTGTGTGCTGCTGCGTGGCAAAGGCTATTGGCACTGGCTCTCACATCAGACCCCATCAAAATTTTATCGGCCCTGGGCCTATATTCAAAAATTATATTCACTGCTCCACGACTGCGCAACGCCAGCCGCTTGATGTGCTATCAAACCGAAACAATCCCGGTTTGGTTCCACGTCTTTTGGCTCGGTTCGGTTCAGTTTTCGAGAACTGAACCGATTTGCTTGTGAGCCTGCAGTACACCAGTGGATCTCTGGCTGGTGACTGGTATCCTCGTTTTAATGAAAACTATGCTTTGATATTTCTTTGGGAAGTTAATCAGTACGACGTTGAATTTCCCTGATCTATAATTACTCGTGTAACCTGGCATGACCACTTTTCATTTCATATCACTTTGGCAAGCGGTAATCTAACAATTCACCAAACTGGTATTCCATCTCCAACGAAGCAGCAAGATTGATTCTCAGGGAGATATTGTAAAACGTAAAGCATGGTCATCGGCGACCAGCATTTGGAATTGACAAGTTCCATCTCGGGCTGAGAACATCTCTCAAGGCCCCTTCAGTACGACAGCTCGAGTGAAGTGCCGAGTTAGTACCACTTCGCGGTTTCGCAATTCATTCATAATCGGTTAAACGACTTAAAGTTTGGAAACGTCGTTGGGATATATTTGGATGTCAAGAAAGCTTTCGATCGTGTTACCCATGCTCCTCTGCTGAGATTCCTTCAATACCACCATAATCTCGCAAAAATTGTTGGCCATCATCTACTCTTATTTATCTAATCGGAATCAATTCGTTGCAATGGACTCAGCGAGGTCAGGACTTTCGACCGTGATCTCTGGAGTTCCACAAGGCTCAATTCTAGGCCCAATCTTATTCAGCTCGTACGTCGCCCCGATTTTGAAGGTTTTTGCATCGACCTTTATAGGGGCCAGATTATTTGCATACGCTGACGACAAAAATGTGGGTGGCCGTCGCTTTCCGACCGCCGTAAATATCTGAAGTCACTTCTATTTCTCAAGTTCTACCATGGATTTGGATTTTACCGTAAACTACAATAACTCAAATTTTATTCACAAATCGATTTCTGGTCAGCGTTTTAGTCAAAGAAATACTGCAAGTCATCATTTGGTGTTGCCGAAATCTCGAACGGTCACTTACTGACAGTCTTTTGAACATTCTGCAAAGATTTTATGGATTGACTTGACAGAAGATATCGCCTTATCATCATTGCGTCTTTTTATGACGAATATTCGTTTTAAGTCTTTTTCTGTGTGACATCTGTTTCCTTTTTTTTGTTATATGATGTCTGCCCCGTCAGTGCGCCTTGGCTGCTTGAGATTGCAGTAAAGTAAGAACTAAGAACTAAAAACTAGCAGACACCAGAACTGTTTCGCTAAAAACAGTCACACAAAATGCATAAGATTTAAATTTGCAGCGCTGTCATAAATATAAACCAGAATAAATTTAACAAGAACGATTACCCGTGCCCATACCCTTACCCGCCAACCCTTACGCAAACCCGGACCCGTACTAGTGTTCCAATGACCTGGGTTTTTCACTGTCTGACCTCCTTAACCGACCCCTTAAAAAAAACTTTCTAGCCAGACCCTTGACCTACGAGGAATTGTAAATTTTCTGGCTCTGACTTTGACATTGATCCAACAAAAGTTTTGCTTGTAATCGGCACCAGCAACAAAGCTTCTCTGTGTTTGCAATTTTACCGACAAAATTTCACCGAAAGCTGACAATTTCCTAGCATTACGTGAAATTTCACGGGCAGTCCAAGAAACTGAATTTTTATCAAGCCCAAAAAGATATGCAAAGCTGTTTTCACGGCTTTGGGAAAACTAGAGAAGCTGATACACATCGAAAATCAAAAATGGATCTCATTCGTTATAACGTCAATTCCTGCTCAAATTGCCTGCTGCATGATTGATTTCTTCTCGCCGTAATCCGAGAAAAGGCGCCTTACCAGGCTGTGAGTGACTTGTAAAGCCAGAATATCTTAAGCCAATGACGCCAAGTTTGGATATGAACGATTGGGAAGAGATAGGGATGGCTAGGCCACGGATGGATGGTATTCGCCAGCACACACTACGCTGGCATACCGTAGTCTATGCAGCTGGGCTGGTAGGGGACTGGACGAGTAAGACAACTGCAATAGCACGAGGCTCACAATCAGCAGGGGCCAGTTTCACAGTGCCATTCTAATTTTTCACAGTGCGAATTGAGGGCACTATTGGACAGCAACTTGGGACAATGCTGAGACACCATTTTGGGATGCGTCACAATAGCTGTCCTAGAAGTGCCTTATCCGTAGATTTGGGCACGTCCTACGACAGGTCTTATCTTGTTTCATAATTAAAAAGGTTGACTTGGGACATTTTAGCAGACCTCGGGAAATACCGTACATAATGTACGTGTCAGCTAGGCACCGATTACTAGTCGAAGTTTGATGTGCGACTGCATCTGAATAATTTTACTACGTCTCGAGGACGCCCTGGATAAGGCAGCCTGGTCAACATTATATGGGCTCTGTAAACGTGCTAAATTGGGTTTATTTTATCAGGTTCACAATGGGTTTAACGATTTGGGAATCCTCGTTTTACGCTCAAAATCTGACTGTTATGTCAGCAGACTGCATGAACCACATCATTTGCTTTTTAAAGTCATAATTTTGAGTCCACAGAGTATTGTGTTTTGTGCGACTGTTCTACGGGATTCTCTTCCACGGGATCATGCTTGCTACTGGCTCTATCACGCGCACAAGTATTAATTAATACTGTGTCTCCCCTTCCCTGCCAAGTGCATGTATTTGCTTGGGTGAAGAAGGAGTAAAATGATGATAATAGGATTCTGTCGTACCTTTTTGGCCTCAATGGTAAAAAAAGGACGACAGGAATTTAGTTCAGCTGAAAAAGAACCATATTTGCGGGTCGAGAGAGCTAACGCATGCCATAATCTCAAGACGCCCAAAGATCGCCCAAAAGGTTGCTCTAGAAAGGTCAGCTCAAAGATCCCTAGATCGAGGGCGATTGTCCTGCGCCTGACAGCGCTGCTGGGAAAAGACACCAGAAAGTGTCTCCGGACATAGTCGAGGTCGTCCTGAACTTAAGACAGCTTGGTGTCCTGGGGCAGGATACCAAGCTGATTGTGAAAGGACTTGGAACATGCCTTGGGATTCAGAACTGTAGAACTGCCCTCAGATCACCACACAGGAAGGCGGGAGCTTGCAATGTTTTCACCAACATTTTACTAAATTTACTTTCTTTCGCTGTCAGAATACTCTGACCGGGTGCAAGAAATTCTGACCTGACCCTGACCTTGACCGACCCTTAAAAAATTTTCTTACCTGACCCTGACCTTGACCAGACCCTACAAAATTGTCTGACCGTGACCCTGACTTTGACCAAGGGTCGGTCAAACGGGGTTTTGACAGAATTCTGACATAGAAATGACCTTGAAATAGGGTAAATTTTAGGTCATTTCCAACACTAATCCATACACGCCGGGTACGGGTTGGTGCGGGTTTGGGTACCCATGTAGGATTCTGCCTCCTCTTCCGGTGTCCCTGGCCCCCAGCATGCCCCACTTAAAATTGACGTGCACAGTAAGGGCGATGTGTGAGTGAGCGCTATTCGTTCTACTTCGCGTTTTATTTAAAAGTAGCCGCCGAAATATCGCTTTTTTGCGAAAAAATTTTTGCCGGATCTTTCGGCGGATTTCTTAGATACGACAGCAGAATTTTAGCGGATTTTCAGGTCCCTGGCAGCGAGTTTTCATTTTTGAATCTGGCAACGCTGTTCGTACAAATACGTAGCAGCCGCGCGTTCGGATTCGATTTTCGTGCGAATAGATATTTTGGAAATAGATTTATGACATTTTTTAAAAAGAATGGGGATTGTTTTCTTGAAATGTTTACTCTTAAAGTCAGCTCCAGCTTGAACCAGCAGCGGAGTTATGGAGAAAGCAGGCGTCAAAGCATATTCTGAGCTAGTGATTTGACTATAATAAAGTTCAAGTGTGTATCGGCCGTGCATGGGTCGAAATCACCAAGTGGTCGCCCGTCCTTTTTTATTAGACATAAACGGGCATCCCTAATTTTGATACAAATGGTCACGGAATTTGATTAAAATTTTAATTAAATTTTAATTAAACTTTCTTTTATCAGTTGGGACTCCATATCTCTGGTATCATAACTTGAGAAGTAATACCTTCCCAGAGTGTGGAGAGAACCCTGGAATACCTTTCGCAGTAACGTTCCGTTTAAGAATCTTATTGACCAGTGTATTGATCGCTTGGCTACCTTGTCGACTTCTATCAGGAAGAAATCGAGCATGGAAACCGTAGCTGTTGTTTAGTCGGGATGAACGACCACTCTTAAAACCAATGAAAAAGTCCGACGATTTGCTTTTAGTACGCTACGTGATTGTCATCGAGGTCTTAATGTCTGATCGCCACAGTCAGGGCCAGAGAGTGTCTTGGAAAGACTCGCGTGTGCGTATTCGCGACACTCATCAACTTGTTTAGCTCACACCATATCAACAAACCCAGCTAAGCACTCGAAGGTACGATCGTGAAGCGGTCGCAGTCTACAGTTGTAAGGCGAAGCCGTAATCGTAGTTGGCGAGACGCAAATACGCCTAGTGGTGAAGCAGGCATTAGAGTGCATGATGATTGAAAAATTGCTTCAAAAGCTTTTTCTAAAGCACTTTGTCTTTACGCTAGACAAATTACAATCGATTTGCATGTTCCCCCCTCGCTTTTTTCTTACTGGCTGCTGTATCTTTTCGAGTCATTTTTCAGTAGCATAGCAAAATTGTACGAAAAATCTTTGTTGGAACAGGCTGTATGTTCCAACAGGCTATTTGTAAGCACCGAAAACAAAAAAACTGCAACCTACCACTATCTGCTGAGTCCGCGAGGAGTTGCTGCATTGACATCATGAGCACGATTAGAAACATGAAGGGCACGAAGCACAGAAAAGTGAACCACACTTTCTGACATCATGTTTATCCAAAGTGAGTGCAATCACAACCACTGGGCTCGGCACCGCATTTGCTCAAGTCCCCACCACCATGGGCCACTTGTTCGGCACGACACGCGTTCCAGATGGAGCAGCTGAGTGTGCATCCCCAGTCGATATCATTGGCTGGCTTGTTGGCTCGTGGAGGCAAGGAGTAGACGAGGGCTACCAAGAGGACCAGAATTCCAACCGTCTTCAACATTTTCACTGGTTGTGGACTCGAAGTTGCTAACTTGACTTGGTACTTGGTGCTCGAATGGACTGTGATGATTGTGTGAGCCTGGGCGCTTATGTAGAGCACATGACGCAGCTTACTTTTCTTATCACCCGTTATCAGAGTGTACAATTCAACCGCAGCCGAGGGTGAGAGGGGGTTAGCAAAAAGTGGTCAGCTGCGGTCAGGGGAGCGGAAGGGGTAGCGGCCAATGGTCGACCGCAGTAAATTTTTAGACTTTCAATGACAAAAAACACCTTTTATCTTCACCAGTAGTGCGCGTTTGAACCTTCCAAACTTTTTGTCTTCTTTCCTCCTTGGTCGTTCATTCTCGATAATGCAATTTCGGCTTCATAATGACTCTTATTCCCAACTGGAATGGCATCTTATCCGAAAGGGAAAAGTTCGGAGGCGATAGCTAAGCTGATTCAGGCGTTGATCCGCCTTTCTGGCCCGCAAGCCTGACTGGGAGGCCGAGGTTCTATTCCGACGGAGGACAGCAGTTTAGTAGCTTGTCGTTGGCTTTGCACACCTGGCTCCGGGCGACACCACGTTACTGTCGAACGGCGGACGCCCACCCAAGGGGCAGAGAATTGGGAAACTGTCCTCGAACACCGGTGGAGAAGGTCCCTAAGCTAACGATAAGCCCAAGCCCCTTCTCACCCAGTATGCCCTCGTGTTGAGGTGCTCCAAGTGAAGACACAGGGAGCCTTCCATGAGAGCTAGTCACCTCTAGGGACAGGTCGGTATCACCTTTCTCCAGGATCGAGATCAGGGCAAGCCCGATCGGGATCAAGTTTTTTTGTTTGAGGTCGAACAGTTTGCACGCTCGAAGGAGATGAGTCTTTTTCCCGGACTAAAGCACACTTAAGTCATCCAGGTTTTTTATCAGGTCGAGTTTCAGTCATTATAAATAAGCTGAAATTGATGAGTACCGTATTTCCTCGGAATTCTCCCCGCGGGAGAAATTTTTTCAAATGGGTCCCAGACAGGGGAAAATTACCAGAGGGGGGAGAATAAAGTTCAATCGGGGTCTAGACAGGGGAGAATAACCAGAGGAGGGGGGGGGGAAGATTTCAAGGAAACACGGTACATTCGCAGTTTCGATACTCGTCCAGCGAGGTCAGCCTAGGCTAAGTAAAATCAGTGTTGTTATCATTGTCGATTTGAGCCGATGTTGCTGTTGCCTCTTCATCGCTACTGCTTCATGGCAGATATGATGGGTCAGAGTGTACCTGCCATGCTTATGCATATCATGATTATTAGCAGAATCCCGATGCCTCAATGTCAGGATCAGGATTGGTATCCAAACCTATCCCTCAGACAATAAACGCTAATGGGCATACACTCGGCGCCAATTGGCAGACACTGGGCGCCAATGGGCAGCTAACAGGCGCCAATGCGCCAAATAATAGGCGCTGCATGCGCGTCTCAGGTCCACGGGTACTATCGAGACCAAGGAGCGTGTGCAGACAAGGGTATTTTAGGGCTGATTAGGGTTTATTTTAGGGCTTTAAGTGGTGGCGCCGTGTTGTGTTCGGGATCAGCTAGGATAACAGGATAACATAGCCAAGATAACACTTACCAAAACTCTGATCCTGAGGGTACGGAATAAATCGATGACGATCACGTTGTTAGCGGAACATACTTTATCGTCGAAAATACGAATCCCTTTATGACAATGGATATTCCCGCGCCTTATATACCCTCTCTTAATCATGGACCTATTGGCACAAAACTGGTCCTAGAATCATGTTCATGTTCATGTTCATGTTTTACCACATCACCAAACGCTTATGCGCACTCGAGGGTGAAGGGACACATTTTACACGAAATGATTTACCGGCCCGCGAGTCGAACACTCGCCCGTAACTGCGCACCTGGCGTGAGAGGCAGACGCCTAACCCACCAGGCCACGAGGCCGGTAGAAAGCAAGGTCAATCTAATAAAACAGGATGTATCCTGCAACATTGTCCAGAAAACAACAGACTGGCCTAATCCTAGGGAACGTAATTTCGTTCCATTTATTAAGATGATCGTAGGCGCCAAAATCAATGTTCAGTGTATGTGTGGGCAAGATACAGAATGTCTTAATCAGTCGCCAGCACCTGCCATGAGAGCGACTGTCGTCTAGCGTAGAGTGGAGTCATTTTTGGCCTGTAAAGCTTGAATTTGTGCAGCTTCAAATCAAATATGGACTGCACTTATGGAATAAACATTGACTTAGCCACTCTGATCGCATACTTTCTTATCAAGTTTCTTATATACAGTAAAGCTTGCTCCGAACAGCTGAAGTCTATGTGGAGAGGAAAACTAATATACTGTAGGCGCTGGGAAGGAAGGGTTCTTAGTGGTTCAGCACCAGACTAATTCACATTCTCCACCGACTCAAAAAGTTACAGACTTCTCAGAGTAACTAATTTTGATAGCGACAGCTGGGTAACAATACAGTCGACTCTACCTATCAGAGAACGCTCTGGGCATTGAAGAAATTCTCTTATATTCGATTTCTCATAATCCGAGGGATGACAAAACAATGGAAAAACTTATAGTTTACTTGATTAATGCAAAAATAACTTTACTTGCGAACGAAGTTGATGTAAAAAAACAATCTCTAACGTAAGAAATTTGTGTTAGCGTCGTATTTTGAGCAGTTAGGGGCCGTACAAATAAATACGACGTTGTACGTCAGGGGGAGAAGCTCGCCTAAAAAACGATCTTGTATGACAAGGGGTAGAGGGGAGAGGGGCAAAATACGACGTCGTTTATGCATGGTATATTCCAAGGTCACTCTGCAAGCTGCTGATAGCGATGGTAAACAGGTACTGCAATTGGTCCAGTGGGCTTTTGGTGAGTTGGGTTGGTTATTGTGTAGATACCCGGTGGTTTTTGGCTGGGTTAGATGCCACATCGATGAGGATGGGTTTGGGTTGGGTGGACAAAACCAAGAATTGTAGTTTGTCCGTAGGTGCAAAACACTTGCGAGTATTGAGTACGTATACAATATTTCTCCGTAGTTTTTGTTAGTTGATTTCCTCTCCGCTCTACTCAAGGTAATGGAGCATACATTTTTATCAAGTGGCGCGAATACGGGAACGTAACGCAAGTGCACAAAATGTAGTGAATCAGACAATATCTTGGCCAAACTTTCTTGTGTGGGCATATGCTGACGATGGAAACATGTAGTGAGCCTAACCACCCATACACCCCAAATCTTTTTTTTTCTGGATCATTGCTGCTCCAAACATTAAGAAATATACCCCTAATTATCTACGGCTCCCTTATTACTCTAACCTGTTTTCGTAGAGTCAGCCGCGCTACATCGAACTTTGCTGCAATTCATAGAATAGAGCAAGTCTGAATTTCTTGAAGTTATTTTCGGTTATTCTGCACGAACTTTTGCTTCCTGAACAGTTGCAAACCATCAGAACTAAATATTTTTTATCTTGTTTTAAATTTTCTCTCCCATTTGTTATTTTTGCTGTGAATGGCGCAAATTTTAGTGGAAAACGGGCTTCTAGTGCCAACACAGCCAGGTATGAGAAATTTTTCTGTCACTTCCTATCTCTGTTTTTGAAGACAGCCATCTGAGAAAGCCAACGTAAATCGCAGTCCTAGCCAGTTTTAAAGGGGCACCAAAATGCTTTCATGGTGAAAAAGTCATAAATAGAGCATAAAAAAGTTCGGCGATATCAAAAAACGGGGACCAGAGGTGCTAAAATACGGGTACAGATAGAATGAACTGTAGAATATTTTCGAAGAGAGACTTAAAGACGAAGTACTCTCTAAAATCGGTGTCAGAATATTGGAAAGAGGAATATATTTTATAGAGATTCAAAACTCATGTTTTATAGGGGCAGCCAAAGTTCTAATTTTTAAGGCTCCTCCTTAGGTCGCAAGGGGGAACCTTTGGAAATAAAAATTTCGACTTCTCAAGTAGAGCGGTCCAAAATTTTGGCCCCCCTTATAATACTGGGCCGCTGAATTCTGCACATCACGGATGTTTTGGTCCATTTGTTCTTGCCGTTTCTCGACTGCGTCGATTCTTTGCTTGCTCTTGGCTATTTCCGACGAATAAGCTTCGGTTAAACAAATATACGGCTGAAGCAACTTCTTGAACAATAGAGACATCGAACCATTCGTCGCCGGCGCCTCTGGGTCAATTCCTTGCGGGACTGATACTCCATATTCTCCATTCTTGACGTTATGGCTTCCACGTTGGTACCTGTTTCTGGTGCGCGAAGGAAGGCAGTTATAGCACGTTGGGATTTATCCCCTGGGGAATGACCACTGGGCGACGTAGGTGCTTCCCGTTTAGACGAGGCCAGGATGAACTAGCAATCACTAATCGAATGGTGGAAAAACGCCGAGAAAGTTAATAGATTTAACGTAAAAACAAGCCACGTGGTGGTGAGGGATAGGTGAAGTTATCACATAGGCATAGTGCGGCCCGCGCCTCTTACACGAGCATCGGGAGAGAAAACTGGAAACAGCCGGCCTCCACCGCTGCACGCGCGCGAATCCAGGTTATAGCCAGCGTTGCCAGATGCAAAAATGAAAACTCGCTGCCAGGGACCTGAAAATCCGCTAAAATTCCGCTGTCGTATCTAAGAAATCCGCCGTAAGGTCCGGCAAAAATTTTTTCGCAAAAAAAGCGATATTTTGGCGGCTAGTTAAGCTAAAACGCGAAGTAGAACAAATAGCGTTCACTCACACATCGCCCTTACTGTGCACGTCAATTTTAAGTGGGCAATGCTGGGGGGGGGGGGGGGGGCAGGGACGCCGGAAGAGGAGGCAGAATCCTACATGGGTACCCAAACCCGTACCCACCCGTACCCGGCGTGTATGGATTAGTGTTGGAAAATAACCTAAAATTTACCCCATTTCAAGGTCATTTCTATGTCAGAATTCTGTCAAAACCTCGTTTGACCGACCCTTGGTCAAAGTCAGGGTCACGGTCAGAAAATTTTGTGGGGTCTGGTCAAGGTCAGGGTCAGGTTAGAATTTCTTGCACCCGGTCAGAGTATTCTGACAGCGAAAGAAAGTAAATTTAGTAAAACATTGCAAGCTCCCGCCTTCCTGTGTGGGGATCTAAGGGCAGTTCTACAGTTCTGAATCCCAAGGCATGTTCCAAGTCATTTCACAATCAGCTTGGTATCAGGCCCCAGGACACCAAGCTGTCTTAAGTTCAGGACGACCTCGACTATGTCCGGAGACACTTTCTGGTGTCTTTTCCCAGCAGCGCTGTCAGGCGCAGGACAATCGCCCTCGATCTAGGGATCTTTGAGCTGACCTTTCTAGAGCAACCTTTTGGGCGATCTTTGGGCGTCTTGAGATTATGGCATTTTGCGTTAGCTCTCTCGACCCGCAAAAATGGTTCTTTTTCAGCTGAACTAAATTTCTGTCGTCCTTTTTTAACCGTTGAGGCCAAAAAGGGACGACAGAATCCCATTATCATCATTTTACTCCTTCTTCACCCAAGCAAATACATGCACTTGGCAGGGAAGGGGAGACACAGTATTAATTAATACTTGTGCGCGTGATAGAACCACTAGCAAGCATGATCCCGTGGAAAAGAATCCCGTAAGCTAATAAAACATGGAATACAGCAGATAGCGGCATATGAGGAGACATTTACTAACATATGCTTAATTGCTGTACCATCTACTACATTTTTCAAGGATCGTTTATTCTAGGCGAAGGCCAGGGGGGAGGGAAAAAAGAAATTTCTATTTATACCAAACAAGGGGGACAAAAGAAAGGGGAACTGCCTTTGAGACCCACACTCGTTCCAAAGGCTGGACGACTGTGGTTAGGCCTACTGTAATACCGACTGAGCACTCAACTATGAATTTGATATCGAATACGGTCTTTTATTAAAAATCGTAGACCCATAGTCGAAATTATTGTGTTGCCTACCCAATTCCTTGTTAACAATGATCCTTCAGACCTAAATGCACGAACAAAACTGTCTCAAGAGTCGCAGAAAAATGGGCGAGCTGTTAAAAAACCTTCCCGCAAAGGCTACTTAAACATAGATTGGCAAAAATCCGCTAGAATCCGCTGAAAACCCCAAAATTAGCTGCCAATTCCGCTAAAACACTCAAACCGCTGTTTTTCCCGCTGCTGGACAAAAAATCCGCCAGATCTAGCGGATTCTAGCTGCATCTGGCAACGCTGGTTATAGCGTATGCCGTGTTTGATATATTTTGCTGTCAATCGACCGAAATCGCCTGGCCCATTTTGATTACACTGCTTGAGCATGGATACTGTGGAGCTGACATACATTCTGAGCGAGGACCCTTTTATGAAACCGAACTTTGTTGGCGTTTTTCCTGATCACCTGAAATCTCGTATTGTAATGACATCCTGTTTGATTTTAAATTCTGACACTAGTTGGAAACCGGGCGCACATTGGCTGTCAATTTCTGTTACGCACAACAGCCAATTAGAATTTTTTGATTCGTATGGACAGTATCCACGCAATTACCTAATGGTATACGAATTTTTGGAGCAACAGAATGAATTTTGCGAGCTGAACAGCTCTCAATGGCGATGCCCATCGTCAAGCACTTGCGGACAATTGTGCTTGTATTTTTGTTGTGGAGATATAGAGGTGTCAGTTTTAAAAAAATTATGCATGGGTTCAGTAATGACCAAGATACAAATGATTTTTTGGCCACTATTTTTGTAAATGGATTCTTTGATAAGACTTGTTGTGTATATGATGCCGATTATGTTGTCAAACAGTTCTGCAAGACCAAACTATAAGTGCATGATCACGCCTAACTGAATCTGAAATAAACACCCATCTCGTATCAGCCAGTTTACACGTGGCAGACATTTCTCGTAATCAGAAAGTCTTTTCGATCTAGCATCAAAGCACACTAAAGCACTTTTCCACAAGCACAATATCGTCCAGTTAATTGCCAGCAGTTGCCATATATACCTGTGAACAGTGTTTGGGTTAGTACCAGAGGACTTGTGACTAAAACGAGTCTGTCTATACTTACACTGTCCGTATCACTTTCCACAATCGTCCATTTGTCACGGTCCAGATAGGGAATAAGGACTGCATAGATGAATTACAACATCCGCTTCTTGGCATGAGCGTACACAGAAAAGCCTGCAGGAACGTACATACAAGTGAGGATGTCACTAGTCGAGTATAATCTGCTACAGTAATTTATCTATCACTAAAGACAGCGCAAGAACCTGTTTCTCAGGTCGACACTGTATCTCAAGGCACTCTTCCTCATCACCCAGTGGGATAGTTCGACTGTAAAACGGGTTATTTGACATTACCGAGGCCTTTGGCTTGTCTGCATAGGGCACGTTCATGTGTAATAAAAAATTGGTCAGAGTTTTTCCGTGCGAGGCATTTCCAACTAAAAACCTAAGCGTTCTTTGTTTTACCAAATCAGAGATACTACGAATGTGATTGATAACTTACCCAGCTTCCACAATTTCGCCAAACAGCAATGAATTTCAGGGTAACTATCTCCTTGCCTCCTATTTCTAGTCACCTAAAAACCATACCTCAGGGATCAATCTGCAAGTCCAGGAGCTGGCTAATTTTCCACATATCTCTTGCGCAAACCAATCAAAGGGTGGTAGGGTCTCCTTATCGAACTGAGCTACCTCGTAGATTGTTTCAATATCCACCCCATGCTGGTAAAGAAATACAACCATTTCACTCATCAGCCACATTGACTCACCGAAATGGGAATTGATCAGTGCTGATTGACCCTTTTCCAATTTGCTGTGTAATTTTGCAATTTCAGCCATATATGGACCAACGTCCTTGATGCTGACATCAGCTTTCTTGATTATAGGAGAAAATTCACTGTACCGCTCAAGATATTCTGGCTTACACCGAAGATCGACTCATGAAAAGCCAAATACCGAGCCTGACAGGAGACTTTGTCTCATATCATATTCAGTGACATACATGACCTTCTCGAAGCGACGCACTCAGCTGCTTCTCGAACTCGACCAACTCCTCCGTCATTTGGACAAATCTAGTCAGGTCGATAGTAATTTTTTCCCTATTTAAAGTTGAACACAGTGCGTATCCGGTTGGCTGCACCTACGAACTCGAACGAGTACAGTGCCACACAATAACTAATTGAGTAAGTGGGGTGGGAAACTTGTCCAACTAATTATTTGCTAGGTATCAGAACCTATGTGGCTGCTGTGCTCGCATTTGTTTCTTATTAGTGCAAAAATTTATACAAGCCAACAAAACAAAAGTGGATATTGTATTTACACTTCATACAGTGATATGACTGCACTCAACACATGGGCTAGCTTGACTTGTTTGGTGAGAAGCATCTGCGTTGATTTGAACTATTCTGCGACATGAATTTGACTGCTCTAGCCAAATCTCCTTGCTGTACATAGTATTGGGTGTGAGAGTGTCTGGTCACATTCGAGGGAGGTTCCTGCAGAACGGCGGGTCCAGCTGAATTGGTCTCCCAAATTCTGAGGATCATTCGCTGGATTGCATACTAATATCATCGGATTATATGCGACATACACAACCGTTCCTGCAGCCTGCGATTACTCTCTTTAGGTTACTCTCCCATGACCTCTGCCAAGGGTCAGCCACACCAACGTGCCACTTTTTCGTGAATGCTCGCTGGTCCCGCAAGGAAGCATCGACGAAAATTTATAAACATGGCGTTATTGATAAGGTGGTAACGAGCACACTCAATGCCAGCTCTTCTTTATGCGTTGAGCACCATGGATCTTTTTCACATGGAGTTCGCTGGCTACACCCCATGTACCCGCAAGGTGGCTCTTGATCAGGGCAGTATTTGAATTCGGCACCAAGGGTTCGGTCCTTGCACCCTGGCTCCACACATGGCGGCTTGAAGAATCTCTGTGGACGATTCATCGAGCCAAAACCATGATTGTCGCAAAATAGCAGTTCCACTCCTTCACCAAACAGGTCCCAGGCTGCAAGGTCACCCCAGCTACCCTCATGCGTTAAAGCTAAATGGATACTATCTCTAAAAATACATGTACAAAAGTGGCTTTTACAGGCCAAGCACGAAGCAGATCCAGTGATTTTGCCAACACTGTGATCACTTTGCATTTTCGCACCGCGTCCCAGCCATGATGTTATTCGTGTAAAAGCCTGAAGTATACATATATATACAGTAGGAAGAAAAAAATATATATTTATTCCTTTCTTCTACATACCACTTTGATAAAATCGAACAGGACTTCTTTCAATATGTTCAAAACTATGTTTTGAAAACAGAAATGTAGCAAATAGACCATTTCTTCGTTTCAGACTTTTCCGGCTCTTCCAATTTTACCGCTGCCTTGTCTGAACGATGTCCATTTACGCACTGTATTTATATTGAAAAATTCTTCACACTCCACTAGTTATACATCTGGCTATTTTTGCGAACTCTGATCCTATCTAGGCCAGTCGTACAGAATTAGGAATTGTGAACATAAGTCAAAACATACATATTTACCCCGCGTTTTCCAAACCAATTTCCAACTGTCCTCGTAGCACAATCGGTTCATCACTACGGATGAATTCCCCAAAGCGTTGTATATGCACTGTGCATCTCATTTTTTTAAATCTGGTTTTCATGACGCCTTTGATGGTCGATCAAATACCGATTTTGCAAAAATTTCGCCTCTGGCGGGGCACCCCCTATTGAACGCTTCGCGCCTTCGGCGCTTATTGCCAAAGTTTCCACTCGGACCTCCATTTTTACTTCTGGCCCCCTCCGTCACCTGACTCCTGCGTACGTCCCTGTTGATAGTCGGGCGCCTCACCGATTGCGCTACGAGGACAGTTGGAAATTGGTTTCGAGTGTGGACAGTGGAGACAGTGGATAATTAAACTGCAGCGTTGCGAGCGTGCGCGGGGACGCACATTTGTGTGATACAGTGATGAATTGTCTTTGCGCTAAGTTTCACAATTTTTCTTTCAGCTCAAAATTTTACACAGCTGGTGTCTTCTTGTATGTTCTAGATAACATCTCAACAAGATAGTGTTCGCTTGAGAGAGATTAGTCGATGTGTGAAAAACGCGGAGTAAATATGTATGTTTTGACATATGTTTACAATTCCTAATTCTGTACGACTGGCCTAGATAGGATCAGAGTTCGCAAAAATAGCCAGATGTAAACCAGTGACGTGTGATAACTTTTTTCATTATAATAACACTGTGTAAGTGGACATCGTTCAGACAAGGCAGCGGTCAAATTGGAAGAGCCGAAAAAGTCTAAAACGAGGAAATGGCCCATTTGCTAAATTTCTGTTTTCAAAACTTATTTTTGAACATACTGAAAAATGTTTGATTTTATCGAAGTGGTATGTAGAAAAAAGGAGTGAATTTATTTTTTTTTATTTCTTCCTACTGTATATATATGTATACTTCAGGCTTTTACACGAATAAGATCATGGCTGGGACACGGTGCGAAAATGCAAAGTGATCACAGTGTTGGCAAAGTCACTGGATCTGCCTCGTGCTTGGCCTGTAAAAGCCACTTTTGCACATGTATTTTTAGAGATAGTGTATATTTAGCTTTAACGTATGAGGGTAGCTGGGCTGACCTTGCAGCCTGGGACCTGTTTGGTGAAGAAGTGGAACTTCTATTTTGCGACAATCATGGTTTTGGCTCAAAAATTCGTCCAGAGAGATTTTTCAAGCCGCCATGTGTGGAGCCAGGGTGCATGGACCGAACGCCTGGTATCCAATTTAAATACTGCCCTAATCACAAGCCACCTTGACAGTACATGGGGTGTAGCCAGCGAACTCCATGTGAAACAGATCCATGGTGCTCAACGCATAAGGAAGAGCTGGCTTTAGAGTGTGCTCGCTACCACCTTCTCAATAACACCATGTTTATAAATTTTCGTCGATGCTTCCTGGCCTCTGTATAGCTGCGGGACCGGCGAGCATTCACAAAAAAGTGGCATGGTGGTGTGGCTGACCCTGGGCACAGGTCATGGGAGAGTAACCTCAAGGGAGTAATCGCACACTGCAGGAACGGCTGTGTATGTCGCAAATAATGCGATGATATTAGCATGCAATCCAGCGAATGATCCTAAGAATTTCAAAGGACCAATTCAGCTGGAGCCGCCGTTCTGCAGGAACCTCCCTTGAATGTGACCAGACAGTCTCACACCCAATACTATGTACACCAAGGAGTTTTGGCTGGGGCAGTCAAGTTCATGTCGCAGAATAGTTCAAATCAATGAGGAGGCTTCTTCACCAAACAAGTCAAGCTAGCCCGTGTATTTAGTGTAGTCATATCACTGTGTGAAAAGTAAATACAATATCTAGATACTTTTTGTTGGCTTGTATAAATTTTTGCACTAATAAGAAACAAATGCGGGTCGTTCACAGCAGTCACATTAGTTGTTGTTTGGCACTGTAATTGTTCGAATTCGTAGGTGCAGCCAACCGGATACGCACTGTGTTCAACTTATCACCATGTCGAATCAGCTCCATCGAAGTGTGACGGAACATAAGCCTGGAGGAGGGCTGTCACATACGATAAATAATGAATAGACTGGCACACCTATGAATCGGGCGGTGGGAGCGGGCCAGTACATCAAAAGCACTGATCGGACATGTGTAGGTGCAGCCAATCGGATACCTACTACAGTTGGGTTCAGAATCGTGGGGGTGGGAGTGGGACAGTACATTAAAGCAATGATCGGACTTGTGTAGGTGCAGCCAGCCCCCATACTCATTGTCTTCGACTTGGCATCGAACCCTTACAGAACATGAGCCTGGAGGAGGGCTGTCGCACTCGATAAATCATGAAAAGGTAGACACACCTACCGCAATCGATGGGCCCATTCGTTTTCGTCCACCTCTACTCTTCGTGTCCTGTGCACCCCGCCTTGGGTATTTAAAGAGGACTCCCATGAGCAGAGAGTCATTCGAAATCCAACTGATCATTAAGCGCCAGCTCTACTTGAGTTCGATCAATGGCCTCAGCTTTGGTGGACAATTTTGATAAGAAATTCCCCATTGGCGAAGATCTGTTTGTGGCTGTGCAAACCTTCAATGGCGATGTATCAGTACAGCTCAGGTATTACAAGAAGAACAGAAAGATCAAGAAATTATATCCAACAAAACAAGGTAAAATAACGAATCTTATTTCAGAAATTTCCATGTCTCTTTTATTTCTTTATTGTTCAGGTGTTCTTTTGTATCCAGAGGAGTTTTTGAAGATTATACGCTTCAGTAAACAAAAGCTACCAGAGGCTGCACCTCTAACTCAACCACTGGACCAGAGCGTCGAGTCAGAAATCACTATGAAAATGCGGGACGAGAAGTTAAAAGTTGCCTTGGGTAAGAACTACTTTACGGCCCATGTGGGACAAGAGACGTGTCCGCACTGTTTTCGAAATTTTTGCAATAGGTCAATTTTCAGTCAATGTGAATGTCAAAAAATTACACATTTCCACCATATGAACCATGAGCAATAACCGTGTGAAACTAACTAATTCAATAATCATGTGAAAATCAGGTTTTTATTTGCAGGAGGGGGTGTCCTCCTTATTATGGCGGACACCAAAACTGGGAAGAAATAGGTCACCTTGAATATGGGACAGATTGAAAAATTGATAGAGCGAAAGGAAGAAATCGAGAATGTCATCGGCGAGGCAGAAGCATTCTTGGCAGCGCAAGAACCTGCCGATGATGATGATAATGACGATAAGTACGTGTGATACATGTGTCATTGATTTGACTATGAAAAAACGGAAAATCGATGATTCTTTGTTGAAGGAAACCTGAAGTTGATTTTTGTCGCCTTTCTTGATGTGGTGAGAACCGTGACTGGCGGTTATATATTCAATGTGTTGACCAACCTGTAGGCATTGGTGCAGACTTGTCTGGAACCACACAGGTTAAGTCGCTGCTCCATAGAGTAGGTGTCAGTGGTGTCAGCTTCAGACAGGTCAGTTTGGCTGTTCGAGAGGAAGTCTACTGAACTGCAGTACATTCGAGTCCAGTCTCTATTGTAGCACATTCTTTTCACTTGTAGAACCCATACACTACTTCATTTTCCGCTAAAGTATGGCACAGCGAACGCCCCAAAAAAGTCCACCAGTTATCGACCTTGTCACCCCATCACCAACGTCACCACCTTCAAACTATGGTATAACTGGTGGAGTGTGAAGAATTTTTCAATATAAATACAGTGCGTAAATGGACATCGTTCAGACAAGGCAGCGGTAAAATTGGAAGAGCCGGAAAAGTCTGAAACGAAGAAATGGTCTATTTGCTACATTTCTGTTTTCAAAACATAGTTTTGAACATATTGAAAGAAGTCCTGTTCGATTTTATCAAAGTGGTATGTAGAAGAAAGGAATAAATATATATTTTTTTCTTCCTACTGTATATATATGTATACTTCAGGCTTTTACACGAATAACATCATGGCTGGGACGCGGTGCGAAAATGCAAAGTGATCACAGTGTTGGCAAAATCACTGGATCTGCTTCGTGCTTGGCCTGTAAAAGCCACTTTTGTACATGTATTTTTAGAGATAGTATCCATTTAGCTTTAACGCATGAGGGTAGCTGGGGTGACCTTGCAGCCTGGGACCTGTTTGGTGAAGGAGTGGAACTGCTATTTTGCGACAATCATGGTTTTGGCTCGATGAATCGTCCACAGAGATTCTTCAAGCCGCCATGTGTGGAGCCAGGGTGCAAGGACCGAACCCTTGGTGCCGAATTCAAATACTGCCCTGATCAAGAGCCACCTTGCGGGTACATGGGGTGTAGCCAGCGAACTCCATGTGAAAAAGATCCATGGTGCTCAACGCATAAAGAAGAGCTGGCATTGAGTGTGCTCGTTACCACCTTATCAATAACGCCATGTTTATAAATTTTCGTCGATGCTTCCTGGCCTCTGTATAGCTGCGGGACCGGCGAGCATTCACAAAAAAGTGGCATGGTGGTGTGGCTGACCCTGGGCACAGGTCATGGGAGAGTAACCTCAAGGGAGTAATCGCACACTGCAGGAACGGCTGTGTATGTCGCAAATAATGCGATGATATTAGCATGCAATCCAGCGAATGATCCTTAGAATTTCAAAGGACCAATTCAGCTGGAGCCGCCGTTCTGCAGGAACCTCCCTCGAATGTGACCAGACACTCTCACACCCAATACTATGTACAGCAAGGAGGTTTGGCTAGAGCAGTCAAATTCATGTCGCAGAATAGTTCAAATCAACGCAGATGCTTCTCACCAAACAAGTCAAGCTAGCCCATGTGTTGAGTGCAGTCATATCACTGTATGAAGTGTAAATACAATATCACCTTTTGTTTTGTTGGCTTGTATAAATTTTTGCACTAATAAGAAACAAATGCGAGCACAGCAGCCACATAGGTTCTGATACCTAGCAAATAATTAGTTGGACAAGTTTCCCACCCCACTTACTCAATTAGTTATTGTGTGGCACTGTACTCGTTCGAGTTCGTAGGTGCAGCCAACCGGATACGCACTGTGTTCAACTTTAAATAGGGAAAAAATTACTATCGACCTGACTAGATTTGTCCAAATGACGGAGGAGTTGGTCGAGTTCGAGAAGCAGCTGAGTGCGTCGCTTCGAGAAGGTCATGTATGTCACTGAATATGATATGAGACAAAGTCTCCTGTCAGGCTCGGTATTTGGCTTTTCATGAGTCGATCTTCGGTGTAAGCCAGAATATCTTGAGCGGTACAGTGAATTTTCTCCTATAATCAAGAAAGCTGATGTCAGCATCAAGGACGTTGGTCCATATATGGCTGAAATTGCAAAATTACACAGCAAATTGGAAAATGGTCAATCAGCACTGATCAATTCCCATTTCGGTGAGTCAATGTGGCTGATGAGTGAAATGGTTGTATTTCTTTACCAGCATGGGGTGGATATTGAAACAATCTACGAGGTAGCTAAGTTCGATAAGGAAACCCTACCACCCTTTGATCGGTTCGCGCAAGAGGTATGTGGGAACAGATTCCGAAATACCTGGAGGAAGTCATTTTGAATGTCGTTCCATTCGGCCTAAACGACTTGTGAGCGCAAGCTGTCGTCATGTTTTTTCAATGAGCGGCACAGTAGCTGACTTAGCATTTTTGGTTCTTGGCATTCTTCAATAATCTTGATTCTGACAACCAATTACGCAGACGAGTATACTTGAGAAAATAAAACATCGCGTATGCCACAAAAGTGCCTGATGACATCTAATCAGTTGGAGTTGAGAAGATCGCTAATAGCAATTTAAGTTTTTTTTTACGAACAAATCCTCAAAAGGCACAGTTCATATCATTTAAAAATAGTCTCAGGTCATAAAATTAGATACGTTCCGATTCCATGATATCTTTCTCAAAAAATCAGATCCCATAAAAATAGAACGCCATATTCCACAGCACACAACGCACACAAGCATCAGAAACATCCGAGGATCGCTGAGTGAATGGGCCTGCTCAACTTGCGTCTGACTGATTTTGACTGACTGACAGGTTACCAAACAGGTTAAAGAAACTGTTACAACGAATTTTCAAATCACAGAAGACTACAATACAAAGACAATTGCCCGGTAAAAAAAATCCAGTTTTTGACCGTCCAAAGATAAACCACGTCGAGAAAAGAGTACGATACGAATATTGTCATAACGAGAAAAAGAATTTGAATTACGTCTCGTCAGGTCCGCATAAGCGAGCGAAAATGCAAATGATATCTGATTATATCTACGTCAATCCAAGCGCCTTTCGGCGTGGGAATTTTAAATTGAAAGCGACTCTTCGTCGGCACGAATTTATAATAACGTTAACTAAACTGCCTCAGTGACTTGCTGATCCTGAGAGAGCTGACTTGTACTATCGTGAGTTTTCGAGTCGTCTTGAACTACAATCCTTTCAAAAATGAATATCACTGGACCCGATCTGACGATAGCATCAGGCTCATAATCATTTCGATATTTGGTGTGATCGCGAATGGAATTCTTCTCATAATTATTGTCTTGAACAAGGATTTGCGTCAGAAAAACTACATTTGCTTCATTCGTTATCGCACACTGGTCGATTTCGTCAACTCCCTAGTTCTGGGAACATTGCAGCCACCGGCCATCCTCATCACGTCGCACACGTCAACAATGTGCGCCGCAGTTGGATACATCCAAATGGGAATGGCTGGGGCGTCAGTTTATGCAGAGCCGCTATTGGCTTGCAATCGATACATCTCTTTCTTCCACAATAGCTTGTACGAAAGGCTTTACACTTTGCGCAATGTCCATCTGATGTGTTTAAGCAGTTGGATTTTCGGATTGTTGTCCTGCATTTTGTATCCGCTAATGAATGTCGCAGGAAGAATCGATGGATTTCTCTGTTCAATAAGACTTTCAATGGACGCATTTTCTCTTTCTTTGTTGGTTGCATCTTTAATGGCAATAGCACTAGGTGTCGTGTGCTTTTGTAATTAAAGAATATCCAATTTTTTGAGCGCTTACGCAAAGCAGCCCATTTTGTTCCAGCGGTTCCTGCGTCATCTCCTTCGGCCATTCCAAATCAGCTGCAGCCTGCAATCGACATCATTGCGAAAAATATTTCAAATTTTGGACTCGAACTAAATACTGACAAAACTCAGGCCTGTATTTTTCAATCGAACCGTTCAGCGACTAAGCTCCCTAGTCTGACTTTAAATGGCAATTTGGCTCATTTTAAAAATATCGTGAAGTATTCAGGAGTGCATCTTTCGATGGATTTGCAATTCTCCCAACATTGCTACGAGATTGCAGCTTCTTCAAGACGAATAATTTGTGCTTTTCGAAGAGAGTTTGGTAAATTCGCGTCGCAAGTTTTGGAGACAGCGTTTCCCTCTGGCTTTTTGAAAATAGAGCATGCATTGCTTTTACGAGGGGAGTTCAAAAAGTTCGTTGCTTGACCACATGTTTATTGAAACTGTACAAGGTAATGCTTATTTATTTTCGACATAACATCCCCTGAGACCAATGCGCTTGTGTAAACTTTGGTTGCCAGGTCTTTTTGGCCAGGTCTTTTGGCCAGGTTGCGTTTGCCAGGTCTTTTGGCACACATCGAGCAGACCTTGGATAAATTCAATTCCTCTGTAAAATTGTTTGAACGCTACCCACTAAAATGCCTATTTTCTCCGCTATCTAGACAACGTCTGCTCGAAGGTCTTCTTTCCCAATCTTTGCCACCACATCGCATTTGTTGGCTGGTGTCGCCTCGATTGGTCGTCCAGATCTTGGGTCATCTTCAATCGATTCTCCCCCATGTTTGAGCAAAGCAGACCACTTTTTCACTGACGGCAGTTTAGGTGCATTATTGCCGTACACTAAGACAATCCGATCGCTTATTTTTGTCGGCTTCAAGCCTTCTTTTGTTAAAAACTTGAAGACAGACTGATGCGCAAAATTTGTCGAATTTGTAATTTCTCTGACCCACTTCCAAATAGATGACCATATCTCAAGAGCACTTGAATGGATCAGCGTGATTTTTTGTAGAGATTCTAGTGGGATGTGTGGCAGTGTAAAGAACAAATTTCACTGCTGCAGCTCATGCAGAAGGTACTCAGGCTACGAACTTTTTGAACTTTTTTCCGTATAACTATTTCACATTTGTCGTGCCAGCACAAAGGTGTCAAAGCACGTGTCAAAGCACCACAGTGCGCAAATAAACTCGCAGAGTCGCAGTATGCAGTATTCTCTGAATTCGAGTTAATTTCATCTCGAACTTTTTTGAAGAAGTGGACCTGTACCGCTATCGTTGTTGGACTGCACACAGTGTAGGTGCCTCAGTGTCCTCTACATATCAGCATACTGTACAGTAGAACATCCAGTGTGCACCGAGATGCGCAGACTATTTGTCGTAATGTGATGTGGGTCGCTCAGGGTCGTAATGTAGGTGCCTCAGTGTACTCTACATATAAGCATAGAGCATCCAGTGTGCACCGAGATGCGCAGACTATTTGTCTTCCTCCCTGATAGGATGAGTGGTGATCTAATATCCAAATACGGATATTGATATGATTTTGATATCGATATGTCAAAAGATACCCATGCACAATCAGACTTTAAACGGAAACCATTTTAGTTTTTTTGTCCAGTTCATCTTTGACGACGATTGGACTAGGATTAGTATGCTTCTTTAATTTAAAAGTATACAAATTTTTAAAAGTGTACTCGAATCAGACCATGACCAACATTCAAAAGACACAGTCACAGAATGATCTCAAAATGCTGAGATTTCTTTGCGCCGCTACATTTGTTCCAGTAGCTTGTCAATCCCTGGCTGTGGTGGGAATTTTCGTTGAAATGGCCATCTCTTCTAGGTTAGCATATATTTTGTGCGCATCCGTGACACCTTTCTTCCTGACCTTTGCTATTAACCCTGCGCTCACTGTCTCGATCGCCCAATCAGGAAAAAATAAAAAAAGAAATTTTCTCGGACAATTGCAATTTCTCCAGATAACAACACGCCAATCGGCGCATTGTTTGTTGCCTAAAGCAACAAAGTCTTGGAATGGCGCTAAAAGATAAAATAAAATCCTTTATTTCCATCCATCCCACTTGTATGTTTCTACCTCTACCGCAATTTTTTATAGTCACTAGCTCCTTTAAAAAGTTTTCATGTAAATATTATCAATTCATGACGATGGATCTAGTATAAAAGCGAACATTTTTGCGCGGGTGAGTAGGATTGTGCCTCTTTACTGCCGAACGATCAGCTGTGACATATCTCAGGTCTCTTGTGATGAAGTTGGCTGGGTTGTGACCTGGCGACCACACCACGTTCAATGATGCTGACCCAAATTACGTACAGTAGATACGTATGGTTGATACTGAACGCTGCGACGAGCACCAAGAAATAAAAAGCATAAAGATTTGGAAGATTTTTATTTATCGTTAGCTTACCTCAATGTAAAGGATAGACGAGCATTGACCGATATTGGATACTTGTGTGTTGGTTGACGAAGCAAATATGGTGTCACGCGTTCGAGCAAATAATTTTGCTATTCTTTTTTTTTCACTCTTGCCGAAGCACATAAATGCGCACTCAGAACAGCAAGTACATGCAATTCAGAATTCAAATATATGTCAATAAAGTAAACAAATAAATGCAAAGATAAAAAGATAAAACCATTCTTCGTCAGTCAAACGTCAACTTCGATACGGATTCACGAAAAGATGCAAAACTGAGAGTAGTCACATCATATGGCAAGGAATTCCACGAATTTAAAACAGAATATAAGAAACTTTGCTTAAAACGCTCGAAATTTGGTTTTGAAACAATCAATTGATGAGGAGCATTAATTCTGGAGCTCGCACGCAATCCGGACTCTAGTCGATGAATAAAACACGCGTTAGGAAATTCATGAATGCCGTTATAATATTTATAAAACTGATACAATTTCAAACGCTTCCTGCTCGCAAAAAGGGACGACCAGCCAGTCAAAGCTAAAGCCTCATCATAAGTCAAATCCCAATTCCTCAAAAAAAAAGACGAAGCGCAAAAACCTGTGATCTCTCAAGCTCATCGATATCTTTTTTTAAACTCTGGGTCCCACGACACGCATCCGTACTCCACAACTGACCTAATACACGAATTGTAAACTCTCCCCAATGCCTGCGCTGAAATAATTGCATTGCTCTACTATCTGTTCTCTTTGGAAATGTACAGTACACGCGGCACTATGCGGCAAAGTGGCGGGTGTGTATATTCCCAAAGAAAACAGGTTATAATGTCATACGAAAATATTCTTTGTGATATTGTGGGTCCATGCGTTATATTTCTCGAATCAAAATTTCGAACTCTCCACGAACTGGCCGTTGATCGGTTGAACGTAACAAATGCGTCTTTTACGCTTTTTCTGAACTTCTTCCCCCGCTGAAAGTAACATAGCCAATGATCCCAATACAGCCGCTTTTCGTTTCGTAATTGCCAATTGAGCCATTTTTTAGTTTCTTGAAACAACAGAGAAAGAATCACGGGGAGGATGGAGAACTAACATGCCTCAGAAACGTCTTTATAAATATCAGCAACGCTGTTATAAAAGACATGGTATTGGGAGCGCAACATTGGGGGTAGTGAAAACTTTTTAAAGGAGCTAGTGACTATAAAAAATTGCGGTAGAGGTAGAAACATACAAGTGGGATGGATGGAAATAAAGGATTTTATTTTATCTTTTAGCGCCTTTCCAAGACTTTGTTGCTTTAGGCAACAAACAATGCGCCGCTCGGCGTGTTGTTATCTGGAGAAATTGCAATTGTCCGAGAAAATTTCTTTTTTTATTCTTTCCTGATTGGGCGATCGAGCTGCCCGTACGGTCATCTGCCCGTATACTTGCGGACCGTACTGGCAGCTGCCCGTTTCGAAGCCAGCACGGGCTAGTGCCAGTACTGGCTCGATGAGTTGCCAGTAGACGCCAGGCAGGTAGCCAGGCAGTTTGGAGCAGTCTCCGTGCACGTTCCAGAAGAGCTGCCCGTACGGTCATCTGCCCGTATGGGCAGCCACCGGACAGAAGCATATTTCCACCTTTAGGCATTTATTCATGTCTACCGCATAATGCTAGCCGACACACAATTCACTGTTATCACTGAAGGACATTCTTGCTTCTTTAATGTTCGTCCTCTAAAATTAGCAAGACTAACGTTACTGAAATTCAGCAAACCTTGTGCCTTTTGGGCACTTTGCATCAGGCTTCTGTCCAGACAGATTAGCCAGACGCGATGCCCAGCACGGCGGGTATGGCTGCTGGGATAAGAGCTGGAAGGAAACCGAACAAGCGTGGATCGGCTTCTTGTAGTTCCTCCAGCTCGGCAGCATCAATCTGCTCGCCCTCAGGATTGGCCGCTGGTAAACTGTGCCCGAGCAGGGCCAGAATGGAGAACGGAACCACAATCGACCAGAATACGGGCTTCATCTTTGCTCAGTGTGCACGAATTGATAAAGTCTGCATCGGTCACTCAGGCATCTCCAGATTTTCACTCTGCTTATATAGCTTCTTCAACGATGGCATAGTTTGTCCACGTGTCCAATGGGTAACTCTGAGGTCTTCCCTTCCAGTGTTACAATGGCAAGACCTCAATCATTGTGATTATGTACCTGACACTGGTACATGTCTGAATAAGAAATACTTTAGAAACGTATATTGATAATGCGCTTCGACCCTCGACCATCACCTCCAACGTGAACAGGCAACCTAAACGTTCAAATCAGTACTCCGACCCGTCATCTAAACTCTAAACGCAAAAGAAAGGTCGCAGTTTTTGCACCTACAGTAAACTGTGAGCTGGAGTATGACCCAGGCGATGTCAAGTCTATTTTATATTTCGCATTTTATAATTAATGTCCATCTCCTGGCCGAGTGGTGAAAAACCAAGGTGGCACTTAAGTGCCACTTAAATACCATTCCAGATCCACATGGATCATATGGATGCTACGTGGTATCCATATAGAGCACTGCGGATCCATTGGCAGGGCGTGGAAATTGATATTCCACATGGAATCCACTTGGAGCCACCATGGAAAGCTTTGGAAGTCGGAATCTGGGTTTCTGAGAACCTTCTATTAGGATTCTCAGAATCCTTCATTATCTTTTATTCTTAGAATCCTTTTATCGGGATTCTTAGACTCCTGATAAAGAGCAGTTTTCATTTCTGATTTCTGTCCGCCGGTGCTTCGGCCAGCCAAATCGAAGGCGCCTTTCAAGTGCCTTTAAGTGATCATAACAGTCTGGTGTGCGGTAAGAATGTACATGAATCATGCAGGTGCGGGATCATTCGAGTTTTTGAGCACTTTTGTTGGTACTGTCGAAGTTGGCAGCCATACTGTCATTGCTCATCGTCAGTTTGCGTGTGTTATTATTCACTTATTCAGATTTTGCTTTATTTTGATTCGATTCTCATTTTGAGCATTGACATTTTGGACAATACCAGCTATAACATAAAAGATTCTAGGATGAAATATCTGAATTCTTGTTTCATAAATCAAACCAGGAAACATACTTCAACAACGTAGCTTTTTGAAATGACTAGCGAAAGTTCTCGATTGATTTGACAGTCCTCCTGAAGTAATGCTCTAGAAATATCGACGATGTCATGGAAATTGAGAATCGTCAAAGAAACATAGATTCTTAAATTAGAAACAACGTCCCGTCACGTGCTCGAGCTTCCTTCCAAATGACGCTCTGGCAAAATTTCCAGGGCATAAATCCTCAAACGAATCCTTTACTTTCATTCGTGATTACGCGCTAATTGAAAGGCACAGAGGTAGGTCTCTAACGATTCACACCTAACTGCTTGTGCCAAATGTAGTTATGCTAACTACCGAGCAAACAACCGAATAACAAGAAAGTACGTATAGGATACGCGTTGCTCGACGGGAGTCACGTGCACAATAATTATGTCCAAGGAGCTAATTACGGCAACACAATTAGCGACCGGTGTAATTACGTCAACGGAGACGATTTTCTCTTCAGACCTTATACAATATAAGGCGCCTACATCTATGATATGAAGAGTTTTGTCACGCTAGCCAGACGAGCCTCTTTTTAAAACGACAGTTACCATTGGCCGAAAATGAATGCAACTGGACCCGATATGACCTTATCGATTGAATGTGTCATCATTTCGGCTGCTGGTCTGGCCATAAATGTACTGCTGTTTACAATAATTGTGCTGAACAAGGACTTACGGAGCAAAGATTATATAATTTTTATTCTCAATCGCACTCTAATCGATTTTCTCAACTCCATAATTCTGGGCACATTCCAGCCACTTGCCATCTTAACCACGTCGCAGTCGTCCATGCTTTGCTCGACCGTTGGCTACATTCAATCTGGAATGGCTTCGGCGTCGATATACGCCGAACCGCTCTTGGCTTGCAATCGATACATCTCCATTTTCCACAGTGCCCTCTACATCAAGCTTTACACTCCGCGTAATGTCTATTTCATGTGTTTGAGCACTTGGCTGTTCGCCTTTTTGTCGTACATCCCATACCCTTTGATCGGAGCCACGGGAAGGGTGGAGGGGTTTCCGTGTTCGATCAAACTCTCGGAGAACACCCTCTTAGTTTGTTTTTTGTCTGCTTTCTTGACAACACTAGGATTAGGACTCGTTTGTTTCTTCAATTTCAAAATATACCGCTTTATGAGCGCATACACGAATCAGCCCATGACTAACAGTCAGAAGACGCAGTTGCAAAACGATCGTGAGATGCTCAGATTCATTTGCGCGGCAACTTTGGTTCCCTTGGCTTGTCAGGTATTAGCTGTGGTTGGAGTTTTTGTTGAAATGCTTATTCCTTATATGTCGCCGTATATTTTGTGCTCATCCGTGACACCTTTCCTGCTGACTTTCGTTATTAACCCTGCCCTCAGTATTTCTATGATACGTCCTATTCGAAGAGAGTTTAGGAGAAGACTCTCTCGAAAAGTGGTCTCGCACAATTCGGCACCCATAGGCACTTTGTTCCATGTACAGAGTAACAGAATATCTGCCCAGCAAACATGACGAGGAAAAATATGGGTGTTCTTATCGTCAGTATGACATACCCTTTGTATTGACAATTTTTGTCCGTGCTGTCTGTCTGTGTGAATTCAAAGTGGCATTAGATGTTGGACAAAAGATTTTTTGTATTAAAAGTTGGTGAACTGACAGTTTAACACATACAGTTTTTAAAAGGTGAACTGACAGCTAGACACACACCGTTTTTAATGGCACTTCTTTATTGTCAAGAAGAAAACTTCTCTCCGCATGCTCCCAGATATGTACATATGATATTGACAATGAGTAGAACCCAGGGAGTTGAAAAACTTTGGGGGGGGGAGTGTGCTCAACAGTATATTCTATGCTATGCTGTTCAGTCAAGGTGTTAAACCTTCCTGTTTTAGATGAATCGTAAAAACTTTGTTCTGAACTCAATGATGTGACAAAACGTGAAAAATGTCATTCATAGAAGCTTGTCAAGGAGCCGTCAAATTTGGAGGCTTTTACTTACAACGTAATCTTCGAAATATATGAGCGAAAAATAGCGGATCGCGTCAGAGCAGCTTCTCATCTAGTCATTATGAATACCTAACGGATGTTCGTCATTTACATATGAGCGAGGGCTGCTGTATTTTAGGTGCTTGAAAATATGTTATGATCTGGGGTTTGGGGAGGGGCGTATGCTACTCACAGATTATCTTTGATATTGCCACTACGCTTTCAGGTTTTATATACCACATTTTTCTTTCGAAGTAGCCGAAGCAGATCTGAATTAATCCATGCTGATCGATTTTCGCAACGAGTAGTTCTCTGAGGGATTAACTCGACAAAAATTTTGATTAACTTCTCCGTAAATGCTGGCAAGCATCGTCAGCGGTGGTAGCCGATAAGACCAATTCAACTAGATTTGTCGAGAGCAATCGATCAAGAATCAGGTTCCAGTTTGCACGTTTCAGGAGCCAGATTCGCCACAAATCTGGGAGTTTTTTACTACGATGTCCAATGATTTTAACATAGATCTATTTGTGGTCCAATTTCCAGGTTGGTTCGAAAATTGATGTCGATATATGCCAGTTCAAATCTCCAAGAATGATCAAATTGATGACCGTCTGAGTACCCAGAACAAGATCAAGACGGGTTGGAGAGTCAGGAAACTGCATTCCGCCAAGAACGCCAGGAGACGTTTTCTTTCTGGAGAATCAGTCAGATAATCGATAAAAGGTCACCAATGAAAATCAATCGATGATGTTCCTCGCGAAAGCAGCTGATAAGTAGTTCTACAGAGCACCAACTGAAGCAGACGATTTTTTGGGCATGTAGACTGGGGGAGACACAAATAAACGACCCTTGGCCACTTCCCATCCTGACAGAGAGGACGTGAAGCCCCTTCTGTACAATGCCATAATCGCTTAGGCCGCGTTGACGAATACAAGGCAGGAAAGATTTGTAATAAAACAGAATTTACCTCCATGAGCAGTCCGATCCTGACGCAAAATTTCGTATCCAGGGATTAAAAACTCTGAATCATGAACAGTTGAATACAGTTTAGATTCAATCACTGTATAAAAATCGAAAAAGGATGCCAAAAATTCCAGATGAAAAATTTCTCATTCGCCTCAAATACTGTCAATATTGCAAAAACCAAAGGACTTGAAAGGACTGAAGGACTGGCAAGCTTGTAAGGACTGACAAAAATGACTGACCTTGCTTGGCCCGATCAAAACAACATGAGTCAGGTTTCTCCAATAGGCAGCAGCAGAGTCTTTTTCCTTCTCTCAAAATTTCTAGCGCCCCATGTTCGATGTAGCGAAATATCACTCATTTCGGTCAAGTATTTTAGCGAACGCCCGCGGAAATGATCCAGTGCATCTGTTTCCCGTAGGGAGCGTGCTTTGCTGAATATTCTCACTCTTTCGCTTTCTTATATTGAAAAACTGAAAATATAAACAACAATAGACCGGCCGGCCTCGTGGCCTGGTGGGTTAGGCGTCTGCCTCTCACGCCAGGTGCGCAGTTACGGGCGAGTGTTCGACTCGCGGGCCGGTAAATCATTTGGTGTAAAATGTGTCCCTTCACCCTTGAGAGCGCATAAGCGTTTGGTGATGTGGTAAAACATGAACAATATGTTTTAAAATACAAATATGAGAATGTGCCTGTTACATGCATTGCGTTCTGAGTAGGCAGTGTTGCCATGGTTGGGGACCAGACTGGGGCCAGTCTTTCCATCAGGAGGGCTGCTCGAGGGTTGTTTGGATCAACGACAGCAATCTGATCGAATGGATGCTCGAAGGAAAAGCGCTCCTATTGAGGGCAAACCTGAATATTTGATCGCATCTGCCAAATCTGGAACAGCTTCGGCGGCCACCTACAAATCGGGCCAGTGCAGCCCGAATCTCTTGACGGGGGTTCCTTCCCGTTCGGTGCAGACCGCCCGGCAACACGTGTGTCTCGTGCACGAAGTGTTCTTCCATAGGCCTCTTTGATGAGAGCAGAGCGATCCCAGATCTAACCGTGACTGGTTTATCTTCAGCGCCCGGATCGGCCCCTTGGCCGGCCCGCCTAGACTGCTCGTCAGTCATCAGTCACTCGTCGATCGGTGCAAGTGGGTCTCATCCCCCAGCTGCCCTTCCCTATTAGTGCTCTTCACTTAATATGCAGTTTTTAGGGTTGCCTAATTGGCGATATCTGATGTTCTAAAATTATAATATTTTGCAGGTGGTGTGTGTTTTTTTGGAAAATTAGAGTCCTGACCTTTTTGAAATTTTTTTTTAAGATCTTATTCAGAAACGTATCGCAGTCATTAGTAAACTACAATTAAAATTTATATCAGTGTTTTTTACATTTACGGGACAAAGTTTAGAAAGAAAAGAGACGCAAAGGGGCTGCGGAGATTTTCCGCGCACACTCCGCACGAACTCCGTTGGAACTGAGATTGAAGTGAGACTGAGGTTCGCAACTATACTCCTGGACTGATCTCGTGCGATAAAACTGAAGTATAGTTTCTCCCGTAGTGCCATCTATCTCCAGCATCATAAGCGGCTTCGAGGCGACGTTCATGCTGGCTCCAAAACTGATCAATCACTTTCTTTAGTCTCCTCTCTGTCACTAGGAGCGGCGCGAGGAAGGGCTATTCTTCCGCTAGAGGGCGCTGTCGATTATCGATCGACCCGACCAGTGGATGAGTTGGTGGAAATGATGTATGCCACGATGTGTTTCTTGGATTACCAATGGAGCTGTATTTTCCATGGATTACCCCACGTAAAGTCATTTTAAAAAGGGTAATAAAGCCAATGATTATAAAAGAATCCATCATTTCGAACATAAGAGCCATCACCATGTAAACGAGCACATCTAAATAACAGTTACACAGAAGTGAATTATCGTGTTAGTGCCATGCCGCTTCAATATTCCGCTACAATTTATCTACAATCACGCATCCACATACGTAAGCATGAAAGTATTGGCATGGAGCTATGCCGATTCCGAAAAATAACACGGAGAAACAAACCAGTGATGTTGATAGCCCGCGTAAAAGCCATTCTAGCGTCACCCCGTTGTTTAGACATCATCAAAATAGCTATTCCTCTTGCCGTTATTCATGTTCTTCGCTGCGAAAAATCCTCTTATAGCATCGCCTTTCGATTGGCTTTGTTCTTGTATCCCGAAGAAGCATTCCGGTTCTGATTGCCTTTTCTTTTTCAACAGATTCAGGCGTTCCTTGAAAATTTTCTCATCCATTTTTTTCGCAGTTTCTTGATCAAACTCTTTGCCTAAAATGGGTTTACTTTCTAGCTCACCCTCGCTTTCGGCCACTGGCAGCATCGGGTAGCTGCAGCTGTTCCGTTTTGCGTTAAGTGGACGCGTGCTGTGGCAAAACTTTGACTCGCCTTCTTCGACGGCCCCTGGTATGGACAAGGCTGAAATAGACCCTCTTTTTAGGGCCAATGTCTTTCTCGATACACCAGCAATAATGGAAAGAAGTCTCATCGGTGCAGCGCCTCTTCTGTCAGCAGCCACTGTTTCTGGATCTTCGTCAGGGTCTGGTTTCGTGGACTGTCTTCTCGACGGGTCCCCACCGAACAAATTTTCATCAGCTGGCACTTGGCAATAAGCAAATATGACTGCGTATCCCAATAAGGACAAAAGTATTAGAAGAATTCCGAATCGCAGTGTTTGTTTATCGACTATTATCATCAACAAACCGCAAATCAATAGGATGCTATTGAAAGTAGATGGGTATTTTGCTGATTTTAAGGGCTCGCCAATTTTCCTTTTACAAAATATAAACAGTCTGGCGTAATGTTGCGTTATAGCTTGGGAATTCATGGTTAAAAAAGTAGGCATCAGCAAAAGGGTGAAAACAGGCTTAGCAACAGCAGACTCTCGGATCGAATGTTAGTCGAGAATTGCCGCAAGAGCATTCAAAGTGGCTAGATTTCTCGCCTTAGACGAAGCTAAGAAGACAAAAACTAAGTTTCAAACCACAAGGACCGTTGACCATAAATGGCACCTACTAAGGGTTCGTGACTTTAGAGAGCGCGAGCTGCATGAGTGATTGCATTACGGAGAGATAGTCTAAAGCGCGAGAACAGGAAAGCCCCTCACGTACTTGAGACAAATTAGCGATCCTTCATGCATCCTTTATTTTATATTCACAGAATGTGAGTCGTCAGAACTTTCCAGGACCTAATCGCGAGTGGATACTGCTGATGATCAGTGGCGAAGCAGTAACAGCAAATTAGAGCAGTCACACTAAACGTACGTTGCGTTGCTCAGGGCAAAGATAGAAGTCGCTTTTTCATCTTTTGCGAGACTTTCAACAGGAACAAAATCGTTGAAAAAACATTTACCTGAGTAACCCGTTTATAGAGAGAATGCTAGTTTGGTGATCTCGTGATGAGTGCTAGTTAGATGCGACTGTCGGAACCTCACTAAATCGAAACAAAACTGCAGCAATGAAGCCATTATCAAAAAGACATCCAGCTGTGAAGATTGTGAAAAAGTTCATGATTACAGAGCTGGAAAACATGCTTTTATATTTGGAATCTGACTGGTTTGAGCATGAAAAGAAGTTTTTGATGACACTGTTAATTTTTGCTAACAGAGCTGCAATTTAAGCCGTTGTTGATAGACCCTGGAAGTGAGTGTGTCCCAGCTCCGTGGAGACGTCTTTCAAGAACACCAACATACTGTGCCCTAGTTTTTCAGCATTCCAAAACTAGATCTTTTCATATCATAACTGAAAGAGGACGACCCCTCAGAAAGAGATACTATGAAAAACAGTCAGAACAGGAACTATTAAAAGAAAAGTCTCTCTTCACTTCTTGTGAAGCGCGGCGCTAACCCAGCCGCTTGCTTGCCATTAGTGGATGGACTGGCATTTTCGTCGCGATCTCTGCACCCTCTTCCAGGCCCGATATAACTAGTTAGCTCTTTGCTCTCTAACGAAACCGTTGCAATATGCGTTTTTAAGCATATGGACATTTCAGCATTGAACATTTCATCAACTAAAACTACCCCAAACACGCATGCAACAAAACCTTGGTCGCTATTAAAGATGTTGTATAAATAAATGAACATTGATATTTCTAAATCTGAGAGTAATATCTACTTGATCGTCGGACATGATGTTTGGTTTCCGACGTAGTCAGTGGTTTATGAACTATACATAGTAAATGCTGAACAGTCCCTGTGCTTCAAAACGGGAATTACAAGAGAATACGTGGATCATTCTCCTGGAAAGAAAGAACAAAGTTCGATTCACCCAAACGAAGTTCCTACAAATAAGCCGGCTGCAAACAATAAATTACTGGCAACGCATACGAGTCAACGCGTCCAAGATTGACTGCGAAAAAAGTGAAACATATACTGTACTGTATACTCAACTTTCTCTGACACACACTGACTTCTTGCAGCGTGCTAACTAGATTTTTTTGACGAGACGCGCTTCTCACAAAAATCGTAATCTAAGAAAACATGTCTACTTCCATGTCTTTTAAATCTCATTAAGTCTTGCTTTATAGTTCTTAGCCATACTGATCCTCTCAGTCACAGTTGATCAGATTCATGCCTCCTGCAGCCATGAAGAAAAAGTGCATGACTCACGATGCCAATCCTGGGGCATTCTCTTGGGACTTTCCTTGAACCTGGTCGAACGTGAAGAAGGGTAAGCCTGACGGTGCTTGGCATTTTTGTGGTTGTTATGTTGGTAATTACTGTCTCTGTAACCTTATTTTCTCGTGCAACCAAGTTCGGAAATGTGTTATACTTACATAAATAGTACTGCCCATGTACTAGCCATAAAATTTCAGATTGTATCCCGGGCTTACTACTTCAAAAAACAGATACATAGATACAGAGCACAGCAGAACAAAAAAATCGAATTTGGGGATTGTCTTTATCTATTGCTTCTTTGAGGAAGTGTCCGAAACAGAGGCCCCTTACTGCGCAGGCATGGCTACGACTCATTGATTGTTTTATAATTCTGGTAAAACTAACGATCCGTCAGAGGCTAGTGATGCAATAAATTGATAGGAAGAATATCATGCATAGCATAACACAATATTTTTTTGTCGTTTTCAGGCAAAACTAGCCGACGGTTATTTTAAATTTCCCGTTGATTTTTATCCGATTTTTGTTTGTCGGCCATGGTCAATAAATTATAACTATCTGATTATCGAATATGACCTTTTCAAGCAATTAACGCAGAAACAGGGCTTCTTATCAACGACGCACTTCCTTACTATAGATCGACAAATACATAAGCGGATGTAATGTTGACGCAAGTCATTGTTTTCTGCCATTATGCTTTTCGGACAAGCTGTACATACATTAGTGAACAAAAAAAAACACTCACAACATTTGTGGCTGGCATTTTTCCATGTTTGATCATACGAAATATCATCAGGATACGTCTTAAAAGGTTCAAGCAAAACAAGATGTGTCAGCCATTGGGGCGGAAAATGCTGAGTATGAAAAAGCAGATGAACGTGGAAAAAGCAGCATTCCGGTTGTAACCAAGCCTGGCAGGCGTAGGAGGGAGACGGCCAACCGAAGTCGATGGGACAAAAACTCCGACTGGAGCAAGCAAGTCTAGCGACTACACCTACGGCTGAAACATCAACGCGAGGGGTTGCCGTTTCCCAGCCAGGGGAGAGTTTCGATTACTCTCTCCCACTCGCCATGGCCTACCAGACGGGGGGTAACACGGTAACGGAGAAACCGATGTATGTGCTGCTGTTCTGGCGAAAGGGCGATGTGCTATCAACAAGCTGTCATTGGACACGCATTTGTAGAGTGAGGGGTGCAGACCCTGCACAGACCCCTGGTGGGTGTTTTTGACCGGTCAGATAAAATCGATGATTCCTGGTCAAGGTAGAGCGCACATAAGTGATTCTCCATGTTCAGCATGTGGTAAATTCAAAGATTGAATCAATACATAACGTTAGTACGATATTTAGCGGAAACCAAAACTGCTTCATAAAGAGTTACATGACATATGTATTATAAAGAGAGGGCATTGGAGCGATCACAAAAAGTAATAGCACAACACAGAGTTCAAAAAGTTTTTACAGCAGAAAGATGCCAATTTTTTCAAGACAAGGTATAATTTCATGGATTCATATACATCTGTACAGTGCAAACGGAGCGCGGCACATTCATCGTAACTGTTGGTTACATAACCCATTTCCTTTCACAAATCAGCGAAGCAACCAAACTTACAAGAATTCCCATAATTTTTTTAACGAGCAGCGCAGTTCTGTATTTCATCTCCACACCTATGATACAGCTGAAATTCTGTTGCTTTGCACACGGAACAAGGTACCTACTGGCGCTTTATTATGCGAGACCACCTTTCGAGAAAATCTTTTTCTAAACTCTCTCCGAATAGGACGTATCATCGAAATACCAAGGGTGGGGTTAATCACGAAAGTCAGCAGGAAAGGTGTCACGGATGAGCACAAAATATACGGCGACATATAGGGAATAAGCATTTTGACAAAAATTCCTACCACAGCCATCGCCTGACAAGCCAAGGGAACAAAAGTTGCCGCGCAAATGAATCTGAGCATCTCGCGATCATTCTGCAACTGCGTCTTCTGACTGTTGGTCATGGGCTGATTTGTGTATGCGCTCATAAAGCGGTATATTTTGAAATTAAAAAAGCAAACGAGTCCTAATCCTAGTGTTGTCAAGAAAGCAGACAAAAAACAAACGAAGAGGGTGTTCTCCGAGAGTTTGATCGAACACGGAAACCCCTCCACCCTTCCCGTGGCTCCGATCAAAGGGTATGGGATGTACGACAAAAAGGCGAACAGCCAAGTGCACAAACACATGAAATAGACATTGCGCGGAGTGTAAAGCTTGATGTAGAGGGCACTGTGGAAAATGGAGATGTATCGATTGCAAGCCAAGAGCGGCTCGGCGTATATTGACGCTGAAGCCATGGCGGATTGAATGTATCCAACTGTCGAGCATAGGATTGACGAGTTGGTGGTTGTCAGGATGGCTGGTGGCTGGAACGCGCCCAGAATTAGAGAATTGATAAAGTCGATCAGGGTTCGATTAAGAATGAAGCAAATGTAATCTTTTTGACGCAGGTCTTTGTTTAACAGAATTATCACGAACTGGATTCCATTAATGGCAAGACCAGCGGCCGAAATGATAACAGATTCTACAGCTATAGTTATATCAGGTCCAGTAGCGTTCATCTTTTGGAACGGCTTTCGTTTAGAGGAATTCAAGACGAAGCGTAAGACTAGAACTGCTGAGCGAAGGGAAAAAATATGCATAGAAAATATCGCGATCTTATTTTTTATGCCGATGCGAAAGGCTTGCCCATTGACGCATTTGTGACACACATCAATCAAGTGACATTTTCATCTAATTACGGTATGTCCGCTCATAGCTGATCTTTCGCACATCGCGAAAATGTATATGATAGCTTCCTACTCAGTATCCTATCTAATTCTTTCCTGTCATAACGACCTAAAGTATCGAGTCCGTCGATCATGGCGCAGTCGACTAGAAGTAGGAAGTGAAGGGCTCTTTTGAGAATGTGTTTGTTTTGATCTCTTTGCGTCAGAACGTCTATCTAAAGACGCTGACAATGTGACTTAGCATGGACCAAAATATCCCCATATTCACTGAAGTCCATCTCCGCGATGTAGTTCACGTGACTTCCATAATTTGTAATATTTCCACGTGGATCCGCTACAACTTCCGAATGAATCCACTTATCGTCTTCGCGGATGTATCATGGCACGCCGTATATCCAACAGTCTTGACGGAATACGTATGTCGCGCAATTACAGTAGTAAGATTAAACCCAGATGTGTATGATTCAAATGCAATTTCTTTCAGGCAAATGCGGGGAGCGAGATCCAAATTTTGAACATTTTGAACTTGAAAAAGCGGGCGCTTTTGTCCGTATTCTTGGTTACAAGAAGCCTAAGAATGAATCAAACGATGCAGCTGGTACCGTAAGTACAATGCTTCTTAATGAGCATGAGTCAGGCAATGCCCCATGGCAAACTGAGGTGTCTGAATGGCACAATGTTCGAAATGATGGCGCATACAGGGCCCAAAATCGGAGAAATTCATCAGCCGTATCTTGATGTCAGGAGATTTGGTCCATGGGACAAGTCGACGCCATTGGCTGATGGAAACAAGAAGACGATGAATGGAAGCACGATTGATTTCCTCATTGGCAACAATTATTATTCGGACTAGGTCACAGCGGAGCGAGTCCAGTTGGCTAACGGTGTGTATCTGATTGGTTCTAAACTAGGCTGGCTCATCAGTGGTCGAATCGATGACCCCTCAGTTTGGGAAAACAAGCCATCAGTGGTGGTGATGATCGCCGTGGCGCATAAGCTGACACCGACGGGGCCTACGGGGAAACGGATCAGCCGCTTCAAAACGACAGTCCACCAGCTGATTGGTGGAGCCTTGAATCGATCGGAATAAACGATTCTTCATATGACAATGATGACGAGGTTGCGCTCAAAAAATTTAGTGATACTGTGAGTTTAGAGGACGATCGGTATCAAGTCACGTGGCCATGGAAGGACAATGCCCATGGACTGCACACGAATTTTAGCCCCGCTCTAGGCAGGCGCCGCACGTTAGTTCGGAGAGTCCCGAAGGATCCTGAACTTCTAGAAAAATACGACGAGATCATTCGGACTCAATTGGAGAAAGGCATCATCGAAAAGGTGCCACACGACGGGGACAGTGCGTTAGTAACGAAGAAGCATTATCTTCCGCATCACCCTGTTATCACTCCGGATCGGTCGACAACGAAAGTTAGCATTGTTTATGATGGATCAGCAAAGACGGCAAAGGAACAGCTCAGCATCAATGAATGCCTCTACCGAAGCCCAGTGTTTTTGGACGACGTCGGTGCGCTGCTCCTTCGATTTCGAATGAATCTTGTAGCCCTGATCGCCGATATCGAGAAAGCGTTCCTTCAGATTGGCCTTCAACCCGCTGATCGCGATGTGACAAGATTCCTCTGGTTGAAAGACCCTAAAGCGAATGACGACTGATGGCAATATCCAAGTCTACAGATTTGCCAGAGTTCCGTTTGGAATCATATCTAGTCCATTTCTTTTAGGGGGCCACAATCATGCATCATCTCCAAAACGAGAAGAGTGCATTGGGACAAAAGTTGGCAAGGGACATATACATACGTGGACAACCTCATAACTGGCGCTGCATCCGTACGGAAAGAGAATACATTTTATAAGGAAAGCAAAACGATTTTTTAAAGGGCCTCTATGAATCTCAGAGAATGGCTTTCGAACAGTCAAGAGGTAATGGACACCTTTCCCATAGAGGACCGAGTGTCAAAAACGCGCACCAAGGTGCTACGAGTAGGAGTACGGTGGGACATAAAAACTGATCAACTTTCGGTTGCTCACACTGCGTCACAGACAAAGGTCGTCACAAAACGAGTTGCACTGAAGGCAGTCGCGGAAAATTTTGATGCAGTAGGACTATGGAGCCAGATGCTTCTGCCAATGGAGACATTTCTTCAAAGTTTTCGTCCATCTGGGCGTCCATCTGCTGTTGGGAAAGTCCAGAGTAGCCCCGATCAGAAAAATCACGGTGCCACATTTGGAACTTCCTGCCGCGACTATCGGAAGTTGACTTATAAAATTTGTAGAGAGGTCGTTAATGGTTCAAGTCGACAGTCGATACATGTGGATCGACTCACAAAACGTACTGCATTGGATTCAATCCACTAGACCACTGAAAGTTGTTGTGGTAAATCGAGTCAGGGAACTGCGGACACTCAAAGATGTGCAATTTCGATATGTTTCGAGTGAACAGAATCCGGCAGATTTAGCCTCTCGCGGAGCTACAGCCGCAGACCTGGGTGACATTCATTTATGGTGGCATGGCCCCGAGTGGCTGCAAGATGCGAATTCTAATTGGCCAGTTTTTTTGGAAGACTTGAGTTTCAGCGCCCAGGCTACCGTTCCACGCCACTACACAGTGTTTTTCCACGTGTATCTATAAACATCCCCTGTATTCCACGAGTAAGTAAAAATTCCACGTGGGTTACCACGAGTATACGCGATATGCTGGAAACTTGATCGCCGAAGGCTAAGATCAATGCAGACTTTTCAAGGGTATTTCCAAATAATTCTTCGATCATATATACCAAGCTCTCACGTTTGCCTGCTGTATATAACCACGACTTGACAAATTTCTCTTGATCGAATCTTCTTGCCACCTGAACCAGCGTTCCATGCGCTGAGGTGACCATATTCGCATAGCACATTGTTGAAATTTTCAAAAGCAAGCGTCA